>JAJHZJ010000047.1:5980493-6620493 GCA_023548195.1 Bettongia penicillata ogilbyi | reverse complement strand
ACACCATTCTTCATTCTCTCCTCCCTTTTCCAAAAGGCTAAGTGTCATGCCAGATCCACAAGTGGTGTGGAACAGGAGTAACCAAGTAGATGATAGTGAAACCAGATAATGATAAAATGTCAAAGGTTCAAACAGGTGTCTGGCCAAGGTAGCCCAGCACATGAGTAGGTACCCCTAATCAGGACTGTTGGAGCAGTTGTTGCCTTCCTTTCCCCACAAATTAATTGACCTACTTTCTCTACTCCAACCCTAAAAGTAAAATATTAATTGAAATAGCAGGAAAAAATGGTTGGGTTGGGTTAGGTTGGGTTGGGGGCGGGGGGTGAGGCAGATGGCAGGATTTGTGATATCATTGCTATAGAGTACTCCCAGGTAAGGGAACAACTACCCATAGGTCAGCGCCATCTCTGCAAGTTAAGACCTTAGAAAGTTGCCTAGGACACAGAGAGATAGACACTTGTCTAGTACCTGTAAGAAGCAGTACCACAACCAATGTCTTTCTGATTCTGAGGCCAACTCGCTATCCACTTCATCATGCTACCTATGCATAGAAAAGAAAGAAGCAAGAAAACATTTATCCTCCATTAATCCTGGGCATATCATCCCATAAATGCACACACCTTCAGTGGAAAGACTGAATGTGCCAAGGAAACACATATGAAAAATTATATATGTAGGGAATATATCTTGGACCAGGGTACACACATGGAGGGGAACACGTGTTTGGAACATACATGGCCAAGACAATCATATGAAAAGGCCCTTTCTAGTTGTGGTGCTGCAGGACTACTGATGCTTTCTGGTGATAGTGGGATCTGTTCTCCATTGGTGTCACATGGTATGTTGGCCCTGTTGGGCACAGAGCCTTGATCAGGCATCTTTCTGCTCTTCTGAAGTCACTGCTTCTATGGGAACAGGGCTTTTCTCTACTTCCAGCTTCCCGCTTTACCTGGAGTTCTTAATTGAATTTCCACCACTTCCCCATAAGAAGAATGGACTCCACCACTTTTCTTTAACTTAAAGCCTAGAAACTTAAGCTTTAGATTTTTAAATTAGCCTCCTTATTGACCTCCCTACCCCAGGCATCCCCCCTCCAATCCATCTTGCACAGTGCTGCCACAGTAATTTTCCTTAAGCATAGCCCTAACCATGTGACTCCCCCTCCTCCATCAACTCCAGTGGTCCTTATTGACAAAATGTAAATGCTTCTGTTTAGATTTTTAAAGCTCTCTGCCATCTGACCCCAGTCTGTCTTTCTAGCCTCATTCTCCTACTCCTGCCCTTGTTCCATGCAAACCTACCTTTTCCTTGTTTCTCCTACTCAACACTCCATCTCCCATAACCGTTCCTTTGTACTGGCAGTCCCTCACGCTCGGATTGCTACCTCTCTTTATCTCCACCTCTTAAAATTCCCTCTTTTCCTTCATGATTCATCTCAGCTTCCAACTCCTACATGAAACCTTTTTTGATCCCTCCAAATGCTAGCATCCTCTCTCCCTCCCTATGTTGTATTAAAGCATTTTGTATTTATATTTATTCTGCACATATATATATACATATATTCTATACTATTTTATATGTAGATATATGAGTGTGTAAGTATTTATTGTTAGTCATTTCAGACTCTTCATAACTCCTTTTGGGATTGTTGGCTTAGCAAAGATATTGAGGTGGTTTGCCATTTCCTGCTCCAGCTCATTTTACAGATGAGGAAACTGAGGCAAGTAGGGTTAAATGACTTGCCTAAGGTCACGCAACTCGTAAGTGCCTAAGGCTGGATCTGAACTCAGGTCTTCCTGATAATAGGCCTGGCACTGTCTGCACTGTGCCATCTAGGTAGGTTACTCACTGTCTAAGGGGCAGAGAGGTATCAAAGGTCAGGACAGGCAAAGGGTCTAAAATTTAAACAGATATATGTCAACCTGGAATGCCAGCAATCAGAGCACCAGGATTCCTGATTCTAAGGAAAGTCTGTCTCAACCAAGATCTCTTTAAACTTCTGCAAAGAACAACAACTATTCCCAGGGTGTGGGTGGGCCTGAGATCACAGCTGGGTAAGTAAGTAGAAAGAAGTAGGTTTTGATGGTAAAAGAACACAATGCCTCTGTTCCTACTAAAGACTGTTCTCCAGCAAGAAAGACCAATTAGCAAATTTATGAATCAGAGTTCGGTCTAAAAGTCTAATAGGAAAAATTATCCCTTGTGAGTTAAGTATGTTATTCTGAAAAGTACTGACAGAGCCTCTTGATTTCCTCCATCATGTAGTGGTGTCATGGAAACAGCGCTGAACCTAAGTTCAGAAGACCTGCATTTGACTGATTCCTGACTTCTGTTTGTTTCTCAGTTAATGGCTGTAAGCAAGTCCCTTAATGCCCCTATAAAATGGAGATAATAATGTTACCACATCTGCAAAATGGAAATAATGCCTATTAATAAAAAAAAAAAGTATTGTTTAAGTGTCCACCATGTGCTAGCTACTATACCAGGTACTGGGGATAAAGGTATAAAGAAAGAAATAATCCCTACTCCCAAGTAACTGCATTCTAATGGAGGAGACAAGAACATACATATATATCATAAATATAAACTGAACCAACACAAATATATACAAAATATATATATATAATATACATACATGTACTACATAAAATAAATCTATTCAATATAAATTGAATAATACAAATATATACAAAGTACACAAATATATACAAAGTATATAAATATATATACACACACATGCACATATTATTATGTTTATCTGTGAGTGTACACTACACTACACACACACACACACACATTCACTCTCACAGAGCTAGGTGCCACAATGGCTAGAATGCTGGACCTACACTCAGGAAGACCTGAATTCTAATCTGGTCTCAGACACTTACTAGTTCAGCCGTCAGACATAATACAAGGGTCAAGGGTTAATTTATGGTCATTCTGACAGAAGGCACAAACTAATAGAAAACAGGGGTAGCACATTTTCTATTAAAAACTCTAATAAAACAAGACAGATCTATAGCTAACCCTTGTTAACGTGCCCTTGATCTCATTCCCTCCGTCTACTCTAACAGATTACATTATCATCCTCTCTCTCTCCCTCCCTCTCTCCCTCTCTCTCTCTCTCTCTCTCTCTCTCTCTCTCTCTCTCTCTCTCTCTCTCTCTCTCTCATTATTATCTAAAATGGCTTTCTCCAAAGTTACCTAGTGTAAGAGTAGTTAGGGGGTGACTATCAATGAATCATCCTCATCCCACTTAAGGTAAATGGTAAGAGCTATGCTGTCAAGTGACAACAATTATTTGATCAGTCACAAACTAAACGTGCCCAAGGCCTTGATATCTCCAAGTATTTCATGTTATTGGTCCAGGAAATCTGTCCAGATTGCTTGGAGGATATGGTCATGCCCTATAGGGCTTATATAAAATAATCAAGCCAGCATGGAATCAGTAGTTAGAGCACTTAGTTTCTTAGCATTGGAAGGATCCAGTCAAATGAGAAGGAACTGCTTGGAGGGTAGAGAGAAGACACAATCACTTGACCAGAGGAGAAAATTTTAGATGGTCAGAAAATTTGGGACAGCAATTGCTGGTGTCTGTGTGTTCATTTGGAGATAAGGACAAACTGGATGCAAGGAAAGAATTCATATGAAGACACTAATAGAAAAGTAACTTCCTACCTAAGGGGAACACTGAGCATTCTAGCAAAAGGACTTGCAGGAGCTAGGCTGTCATGCTGCTACATGTGCTCTCTAAGCTTGAGACACTTTCCCTTGTACCCTGTATGCACTGATAAGAGAGCATGTCACAATCTTTGGAAGGAATATTTGGTACCAACTGTTCCTACTCTACCACTTTAGCAAATACCCTCACTAAAAGCTAATAAAATCTCTCTTACAGATTGATATTAACTGGTAATGGGAGAAGCTTACTGGTGGGAGCTCATGAACCATAGTATTAGAAAGAAATCCCCATCTCTTCAGGACTGCCTAGAATTGTAAAAGGAGATGTAAGTTTCGATCTCGGGTCCCACCTACAAGTGTGTATTGTATGGTGACTGACGTTCAGAGTCTACACCCTGATCTCTTGCTAAATATGATGATCTTTTTTAGTTCTCAGCCTTTATGACTTATTTCCTGCATTTGACACAGTTGACTACCCTCTCTTTCTGCATATTCTGTCCTCTCTGGGCTTTTGATCACACTCCTCTATCCTGGCTGTCTCTCTTACCTGTATAATCATTCCTTTGCTGGCATAGCATCCAGATGGTACACTTGCCAGTCAGTAAGTCAATCAGCAAACACTTATTAAGTCCTTACTATGTGCAAGGCATTGTGCTAGGCACAGGGCATACATAGAAAAGAGAAAAAAATTCCTCCCTTCAAGGAACATATATTCTAATGGAGCAGACAACACGTAAATTGTCACCCAAAACCACTCTTCTTTCTCTAAACTCTGTCTTGGTGATTTCATGAGCTTTCATGAATTTAATTACCATCTCTGTACAGATGATTCCCAGAGCTACATATCCAATCCTAATCTCTCCCCTATTGTCTACTGGACATTTCAGTCCCAGAGTCATCTCAAACTCAACATGTTCAAAACAAAGCTCATTATCTTTCCCTTAAAACTCATCTCCCTTCTAGTCTTCCCCATTTCTGTCGAAGGTATCACCATCCTTCCAGTCTCCCAGGTTCTACTCCCCATGAACAAGGTAAAAAGTACCATTCTGGATCAGCCTTTATATTTATTCTTTTCTCTCCTTTATAATTCTACACCCTGTCTGTGGGCAGATGCAAGCATGAAGAGGGAGGAAAATCATTTTTTATTTCCTTTTTTCCCCCACCTCAAGCCTAGAAATAAAAAATAAAAAAAAAAAATGAATGTCTCACTAGAAATGTAGCATTTTATCAGGTCAAAGAGGCCGAGAAGAGCCAAGAGAAATCGTGGCATTTTAAACCTTACAATTCTTTTCTTTTTTCTCTGGGCCAATCCCTATGCCTCTTTGTTCAAGCTTCTTAGCACAGACATTTAGGCGAAATTCTCTCCTTGCTTAATAAAAGCCTTCAGGCTTTTACAGGGCCACAGAATTCCTGTGTTTCTGGTATCCTAATGACGGACTTGCAGAGGATAGAGATCCCTATCTCATCAGATCATTGCCACACCAACCTGTTTTATGTGGTCTTTCATTTCCCATGACTTCACTGGTGGCTGTAATCATCCTCCTAGAAGATGCAAATGAGGTTCTTGCAGAGAGCTATAATATGGGCGGCAGCAGATGGTGTTAGGTTCGCTCTCTATCTGTCTTGTTCTGTTGGGGATTTTAATGGAAAAAGGGCTCCCCATGTGTGCCGTTAGTTTGTGTTTTCTGCGGGCATCGCCACGAGTTAGCCTTGGACCCCTGCGTTCTGCCCGGCTGAACTGGTGTATCTTGGGGGTACAGTGACTGTCCCTGGCAGGCCCCTCACTTGCAAACTGTCCTTGTGGGCCACGCACCATGTAGCTGCCGCAGAGGTATGTGAGATGTCATTTACTGGGGGACACGCCCAAAAGCCTGCTGGCATTGCTTGTGCTGCAGAAATGCTGACATGAGCAGAGGGTTTGCAGATATGTTTATCAGAGCAGAAGGAATAGTAGCAATTTCTCACATTCGTGTGGCACTTTAGAGTTCATAAAAACGCTTTTCTTAATCGAGGTTGGACCCCTTTGGCAGTCTGGTAAAACCTAAAGACCCCTTCACAGAATATTTCTAAATAGTTTAAGGGAATGCTGTACTTCAGTTAGAGGTTAGTGCAAATAAAAATGCAATTGTTTTTCCATCCAAGTAAACAGACCCTCTGAAATCTATTCAGGGATCCTTGAACCCCGGGTTAAGAATCCTTGCCTTAGGACAAGCCTGAGAGCTTAAGGATACAAGGGTGGTACCTGGGATTCCCTCTCCTTTTACTACAACTTTAAGAAAACTAGACCCAGGTTTCTGGCTTTCTATGAGTCTCTTATCTATTTAAATCCTGTACTTAGCAGCCTCCAATCTGTGCATTACCCAACCCAATCAACTCAACACATAAATTCAAGAGAAAATATTTCATGATAAAAAGCAAGAAATTTGATCAATTTATTACATGATGGTGATGAGCAAACCTATCACTGACAGTTGCTTTCATTAGTGGCCCTATGTTCGGCTCCCAGTTAACCATCCTGAATTTCTAAGCATAATAATTGGGTGGGGCAAGGAACCGGGCAGAGGGAGAAAGAGACAGACAGCTTTTCAGCCTTCCATGGGCCCAGAACTGTTGGGGGAAGATTTTGTCATTCTCTCGAGATTTCTTTATTCCTTCCTCAGCTTGGGTTCATCATTGGCTAGCATCCATGTGGCTTTTATGTGCTTACTGCAGCTCCATTTTATCATTCACCCTGACTTTGATTACCCTTTAGCTTGCTCTCTCATCTGTACCTGCTGCTTAACGATCATTATTTTTTATGACTGTCTGTCTCCACACCTCTCCACCCTAGTTCCTCCATCCATCTAACATCCCAAGCCTTCATCTTCTTCATCTCTTTGAGATTTCCATTCTCCTTTTATACTGAGCACCCAGATTTAATGCTCAGGCTCTGGAGAGAAAATAATTTTAGAGCTTTGTCTTTAAATGAACAGCACTTTTGGTCCAAAGGTATGTTAGGGAATAGATATGTTGTCCTGAACTTCTCCTTTACCAAAGTATCACCGTTATGCATAGATGGAAGCGACTTGTCCATGCGGTATGCATGTTAAGTGTGTATGCATATAAGTGTGAAAGTTATGGGCCTCAGTTTCCTCAGCTTGAAATGAGGGACCAGATGACCTCCAAGGTCCCTTCTATCCCTAGATCTATAATCCTGTCATCAAACCTAGCTCTGTAATCAATTAATCAGTTATGTACTAAGCAACTACTCAGTGTCCAACACTACAGTACCCAAGTCCCTGACTACAAGGTCATTATCATTTATTTGTAAAGAATAAAAGGATGAGCATGAGACAATTGGAGGAAAATTAAGTGCCTAACTATGGGGACCCAACGAGAAGGGCAATAAAAATTCAGAGGATTTAAAAAAAGTTTGCCGTGGGATAGTCAAGGAAAACATCATGAAGAGGTGTATTTGAGATAATCCTCAAAGAATGGATAAAATTTGGATAGCTAGAAAAGAATAAAGGGCAGCTGGGTGATGCAGGGGCCTACAGTCAGATTTATTTTCCTGAGTTCAAATCTAGCCACGGACATTTATTAGCTGTATAACCCTGGGCAAGTCACTTTTCATTTGCCTCAGTTTCCTCTTCTGTCAAACGAGCTGGACAAGGAAATAGCAAACCACTCCAGTATCTTCACCAAAAAAAATCCCATGGGGTCATGGAGAGGTGGATATGACTAAAAATGACTGAACAAAAGGATAGATTTTGAATAACTAGAAGATAAGGAAGAACATTCATTCCACCTAGTAGCAGAGGTGGAATGTCATGAACCAAAGAACAGAGGTGGGAATGAATATGATGTGTTCAGAATCAGTGATATCAAAGTGACTAGAGGAGTGTTGGTTGGATAGTTGTATGAAAAAGAAAGGTTAGATTGGAAGGGGAGGGCCAGATTTTATGGAGGGTTTTGAAAGCCAAGCTGAAGAATTTGTATTTGATGTGGCAGGCAACTGGGAGCCATGAGAGGTTCTTGAGCATGACATGATCAAGGAGGTATTTTAGGAAAAATCAGTATGATAGGGGTATAAATAAGAGATCAGAGGAGGGAGAGATTACAGACACGAAGACCAGAAAAGAAACTTTTATATGTACTGACGGTATTCCAGATGGAAAGCATCCTACTTAAAGGGCAATATTAATAGAAGAAAGCATTGTCAGTATAAATTAGAAGCAAGCTGTTTAACAGGACAGGGCTTGCATTGTAGGGGCTCTGACTGTTAAGGATAGGGAAGAGGATTAGGATGAATCATACATTCATTCAACAACCATTTATTAAATGACACCCATGTGAAATGTATTGCATCAGACCCTAGGGACACTAGCAGTGCTGGTATGATGAAAAATGACATAGCGCCTTCCTCAAAGAGCTTCATGGGTCATATATTCCTATATGTGTACGTGTACATGTTGTCTCCTCTGCAAATATATATGCACCTCACAGGCAGGGACTCTTGTATCTTTATCTTCATATCTCCAATATTCAGTGCAATGCCTGATACATACACAGTTCTTAATAAATACTTGGTTGATTACCAATCAGTTCATGCCTATGCATAATGTTTTAGGGTATATTATTAATATTCATATTAATATTCAGGCCAACATGGTTAAGTAAACTTCAGAATTGGAAAAGTCCATGTTAAAATTCATATTGTCTATATGACTTTTTACAAATTAACTTCTGAATTCTTCTAGCAACCCTCAGCAGCTGCTGACCTCTACTTTGCATCTACTGCTCTGCCTGGTTTCCACTCTACAAAACAAGAAGTCTCTGGCAAGTTAAGTTCACCTGTTGTGAACTCACCACCATGCTGCTTACACAAGCATTGATTCTGACACTACCTCCTTTAGTCTCATCCCTTGTCTGATTGGAGGGCAGAATACAAAATTCCTCACAATGTCTTCCTTTATAGAGAACAGAACTGGACTCAGATCACTTGGTTTTGCCTCTATTTCCCCACCTAGTTTCAATTCCAGAGAACAAGACGCCCCTCCGAGGTTAATCTTGTTTTTTCTGAACTCACCACCAGGCTGATAACCCACATCCTCTCTGACTGGAGGGCTCGAGGATGGAGTAGCAAACTCCTCCTAATGTCTTCCTTTACAGAGGGAAGAAACTGGAATCTCAGATCACCACTTTTTATCTACTACTCTGCCTGGTTTCAACTACATAGAACAAGATGCTCTTGGGCTGATACCCCCTAGTGTCCCAACGCCATTCCTCTTTCCTGCCTCCTTTTGTATGTTGTCTATCTCCCCATAACCCAACCCCCACCATTAAATTTGTAAGCTCCTTGAGGGAAGGGACTATCTTTTGTTTCATTAACTGTATCCCCAGAATTTTACATGTAATTGAAAAAAACAAATATTTTTAAAATTTGAAACAAAATTGTATATCCAACACTTAGTACAGTGCCTGGTACATAGAAGATACTAAATAAATGCTTACCGGTGATAAATGACCAAAGGATATAAACAGGCAGTTTCCAGATGAAGAAATTAAAGCTATCTATAGTCGTATGAAAAAATGCTCTAAATCACTATTGATTAGAGATATGCAAATTAAAACAACTCTGAGGTGCCAACTCAAGTCTATCAGATTGGCTAATATGACAAAACAGCAAAATGAAAAATACTGAAGATGTGGGGAAATTGGAACCCTAATGCATTGCTGGTGAAGTTGTGAACTGATCCAACCATTCTGGAGAACAATTTGAAACTATACCCAAAGGGCTCTAAAACTGTGGACTCTCAAGTGTGGAGCTTTGATCCAGCAATACCACTAAATAGGTCTGTATCCCAAAGAGATCATAAAAAAGGAAAAAGGACTCAAATGTACAAAAGTATTTATAGCAGCTCTTTTTGTGGTGGCAAAGAATAGGAAATGGAGGGGATGCCCATCAATTGGAGAATGGCTGAACAGGTTGTGGTATATGTGGTATATTGTGCTATAAGAAATGATGAGCAGGTGAATTTCAGAAAAACCTGGAAAGAATTGCATGAACTGGTGCTAAGTGAAGCAAGCAGAACTTGGAGAACATTGTACACAGTAATAGCAACATTATGTGATGACTGACTTTGTTAGACTTAGCTCTTCTGAGCAATGAAATGATCCAAGACAATTCAAAACACTAATCATGGAAAAAGCTATACACATCCAGAGAAAGAACTGTGGAGTCTAAATGCAAATTGAAGTATACTATTTTCTCTTTTTATATGTTTTTTTGTTTTTCATGGTTTTTCCCTTTTGTTCTGATTCTTATTTCACAACATGACTAATGTGGAAATATGTTTAAGATGATTGTACATGTATTGCCTATATGTTGGGGATGGGAGAGTGGAGGGAAGCATGAAAATTTAGAACTCAAAATCTTATAAAAGCAAATGCTGAAAACTAAAAATAAATAAATGTTTAAAAAATGTTTATTAGATTGGATTGATCTGCATTGGTAAAGAGAGTTTCCTCATCAGGAGTCCCTTCTATCAATGAAATCACAGGTCCAAACAGAATATATGTTTATAACTCACACTTAAATAGCACAGTATGATTATAGGATCTCATTGGACCCTTATCCTATGAGATGAGTTGTACAAGCGTCATCATCCCCACATAATAATGAAACTGAGGCTTAGGGAGGTTCATCGACTTACCAGAATTATAATGTTACTGAGTGGCAGAGTTGGGTCTCAAACCCAGACCCTGTGACTCCAAGCTTTGTCTTCTCTCTACTACAACATGGGTTTAGAAAGAACCTAGGTAGCTAGTGGATAAAACTCTGGATGTGGAGCCAGGAACACTTGAGTTCCAATCCTGCCTCAGATACTTCCTAGTTGTGTGACCCTAGGCAAGTCCCTTAATCCTTGTCTGCCTGTTTCCTCCTCTGTAAATGGGGGTAATGATACCACCAGGTTACTGGTCAAATCAGATAGTATATTAAAAGCTCTTTGTAAACCTTAAAGTAGGGACAGGGAGGTGGCATAATGGATAGAGTGCCAGGCCTGGAGTCAGGAAGACTCATCTTCATGAGTTCAAATCTGGTCTCAGACACTTACTAGCTGTGTGACCCTGGGCAAGTGACTTAATCTTGTTTGCCACAGTTTTATTTGAGCTGGAGAAGGAAATGGCAAACCACTCTGGTATCTCTGACAAGAAAACCCCAAATGGGGGTCACGAAGAGTCAGACACAACTGAACGACAATAGCAAATCTTGAAGTGCTATATAAATTGTAGTTGTAAATATTATTACTTTTTTTCCCAATAAACCTATAATTCCAAGTTAATAAACCATCATCAGGCACTGAGCTAAGCTCTAAATGTCCAAGAAAGGCAAAAAAGACAGTTTCTGCTCCATAGGTAGGGAATCATTATCTCTTTTACAGATGAGAAAACTTGGGTTCACATGGCTAAGTGGCTTTGCCATGCTCAATTACAAGGCTAGTAAAAGAATGGTAGGGTCAAGATGAACAGAGGTTTTTGATTTCAATACTAACCCATATTTCTACAGTTTCTTAAGGTTGTTAAAGCACTTTCCCCATGATGTATGAGGAAGATAGTATAAATATGATTATATACATTTTACAGATGAGGAAACTAAGGCTCAAATAATTTTAAAGCCCTCCAGCTAGCACACTCCTGACACCCAATCCAGTAGTTTTTCATCATGGATAGTGAGGTGGCCTTGGATTAAGGAAGCACTTGCTCAAGATCTGCCCCTGACCCATAGGAGCTATATAACTATGGGCAAATCATTTACAATGCCTGGGCATTTATCTCTATGTACAGAGGCTAATCTGCATAGATAGAGGAAGGGTATCTACCCTGGAAGTTTCCTATGGTAACAAAATCACAGACAGATAGGAAGGAAGGAAGGAAGGAAGGAAGGAAGGAAGGAAGGAAGGAAGGAAGGAAGGAAGGAAGGAAGGAAGGAAGGAGGGAGGGAGGGAGGGAGGGAGGGAGGGAGGAAGGAAGGAAGAAAGGAAGGAAAAATGCTTAATGTTGGTGATGAACTAAGATTCCATTTCACTGACTTTATACACTTGAATTCACAGAGACAGCAACCTATATCATTAAGCCTGAGTCAAGGAAACTACCTTCTCTAATGTCACCTGACAGGACAGGTGGTTACATGTACTATCCCTCTGGCAGATTATTTCATTTCAATTGTCAGCTACTTTCTGCCACCATTTCAGCGTTCTACAAGGAGTCGAGAAATTCTGAAGACATCTTGTTTATCCCTGAACATTCATGTCCCAGACTTCTCTTGATTCAGATTGGCACTGATGGGTCATTTTGCCAACTCAGGAAAGCAGTGAAGTGACTCACACCATCTCCTGTCTCACTAAAGTGTTCATTTGAGTATTTCTCCCCCATGAATGATGTATATTTTTGATCTCCTGTTATACTCCAAAGTGCTATTTTCTGCTTCCTTTTCCTCTGAGAGTGTCTTGGTTAAGTTGAGATTTGTGTTCTCAACCTCACTTTGTTCCTTTATGACTGGCCTGTCTAGCCAAGCTTCAACTGATGATGTCCCAGAAAGTCCCACTTCCAAGACCGGGTCACATTTCCATTGGAAGCCTTGCTCTGTAAGATCTCAGGACTCATTTTTATAAAAAAAGAGGAAGCCCAAGGCAAAACTGGAAATTAGTCAAAGTGTGGGGTCCCAAAGTGGGGACATTTGGGAACATGGCACAATTCTCAGAAAACTAGATCCTAAATGGATGTCAATTTTCCTCCTTAATCATGGTTACTTATTTATAGGGTGGCAAGGGAGACATTAAGCAGCAACCTGAGGATTTCCTATTACCTGCAGTTATCCATATATTTCCAGATTATGGACTTAGGCTGTAGTCCAGAGATACAGTGGCAGGCACTCCACACGTAGAGTCCAAAGACTTGGATTCTAATCCTAGCCACTTTACTGACTGCTGGGAGAGTCACTTAATTTCCCTGGGCCTCAGGTTCCTTGCTTATAAAAGAAGTCACTTGGGCTAAAGACCTCTTAGGTCCATTCTGCCCTATATGCCTTGTATAGACTGTTGTCTTTATCTCTGCATCTTAGAATCCTGACTTTCCTTCAAGATTATGATCAGGTGCTACCTGCTACAGGAAGCAAGTCTTTCCCAGTGCCCCTTCCTAAAGTGATTTTTAATTTATTTGTTTACATGTTATATGTTTCCCAGCAAAAAGGAACCTCCTTGAGATAGGATCTGTTTGGGCTTTTTAGTGTTGTATCTCCAGAATCTGACATCTTGCCTTGCACAAAGATCAACCAATAAACACTAAGTATCTACTACCATGTGAAAGGCACTGTGCTAAGTTCTGGGGATAAAAAAGAGGCAAAAGACATTTTCTGCCTTCAAGGAGTCCACAGGCCAATGGACTGTAAGCATGTGCTTATATTGGACTGAATTGAACTGAGGAAGATAATGCCCAGTGCCTTCTGGCATTTTTTTGTCTTCTATCACTGGATGTCTGAGATGTTATTTCAATTCCAGGTCAAAAGCTGTTGGTCACTAAGTGGTTCCGTAGATAATTACAAGTACTAGGTCTGGATTCAAGAAGACCTAAATTCAAATCCAGCCTCAGACATTTACTAGTTGTGTGACCCTAGGCAAGTCACTTAACCATTATCTGACTCAATTTCCTTAACAGTAAAGTGAGACTAGTTAATAGCATCTATTTCTCAGGGCCATTGTGAGGATCAGATGAGATAATATTTGTAAAGTACCTGCCACATAACAAGCACTTAATAAATGCTTGTTTCCCTCCTTCCTATGACAAACATTTAAAATTTTCTCTGGTTGACCCAGTGAACATGTAAGACATTGCTAACCAGCACATATATTGGGTATGTGTATGATACATACATAATGTGTTCCATAGCTTCTTCTGATGCTGTCATCTTCCCTTTCTGTCTTCCTCCTTCATGTATCTGTAGAGGTAACGTATGGAGGCTGCTTGGTATAAAGAGCACTGGACTTGCGTTCAGAAGGTTGAGGTTTCAGGCTTATGGTACTCTAGTCCCTTCCAAGCTATATCTCCTTGGGCAAATTTATTAACCTGTCATCTGTAAAATGGAGACAATATGTGTGCTTCCTACTACACAAGGTTGTTGTGAGAACCAGTAGAGATAATACGTATAACACACTGTTGTTTCAGTCCTGTGCAACTCTTCATGACCCCATTTGGCGTTTTCTCGGCAAAGATACTGGAGTAGTTTGCTATTTCCTTCTCCAGCTCATTTTACAGAAGAGGAAACTGAGGTAAGCAAGATTAAGTGACTTGTCCAGGGTCACACAGCTACTGTCTGAGGCCATATTTGAACCCAAACTCTGCACTACCTAGCTGCCCTTATAAAACCATAAACATGGGTAGGTCTAATACAGTTGTGACTAGCCACCTCCCTTTGCCTGCTTTTTCCTCCTTTGGTATCATTTCTTTTACAATATCCTCTTACTTGGTCTCTCCAAATTGCCCTCCGCAGTTATAAGATCATACACTGCATTACAGCAGAGAGGGGCTTTAGAGATCATATAGTCCAATATCCCATCATTTTACAGTAGAGAAAACTGAGGCCTAGGGAAACCCAATATGCCCCTGCCATAAGTGACAAAGCTGAGTTTCAAACCCTCTGCCATCAAATCCAGGACTCTTCCTACTATCTCACAAGTGATGATGACAATGGCCCCAAGATCATTTCTATCTGAACTCCATCATAAATAAGATGAAGGGAATGTTTCTCTAGAATAGGTTTAAGGACTGGACCTGTGATTTATATGGATGACGTGGAAACTTCCTCTTCCACAGTAGGTCATCACCCACCCCCAGTAAGAACAGACATTTATTGACATGGGGTTTAAAGGGCTCCAAAGGCTTTCGGTGTACTGCTTCGTTCACAGGGAGCCGTCTTAGCATAGTGGATAAGGGAAAACATCTTGGAGACAGGGCGATTTAGGTTAAAGTCCCACATTTCTGAGACTATAAATTGCAGCGCTGGTGTTGACCTGCATGTGCAAAAGGCTCTTCCTCCCCGGGAATTCATTCCTCCAATAAAATCACCTAATGTATTCATCTGAAGGAGCATTCCCTCTCCCAAGGGTAACTGTATTTTAGGAATGGACAGGAGTCGATCTCTAGCCGTAGGTTTCAGTCCGGGGAGAGGAGTATCTGGAGGGCACGGACCACGTTAGTACTCCCACAAGGGAGCCGTCTTCCTCCTTTGAGTAATGCTGGTCTGTGGGCATGTGTGCCCAGGGAAGGAGAATGTGACAGTCCCTCTTCAGACCCAAGCACCAATGACTCAGTGATGGTGTAACGTGGGACGGTCCCACACATAATGTGCGTGATGGGCCGGGGCCGAAACAGCAGGAAAACCCGGGCTTTAAGTGGAGAGTGACTCAAGAGATGAAGAAGCAGAAACAGAATAAAAGCCCAACCACCACGGAAAGGAGAGAGGCTTCCAGAGAGCCCAGCAACAGCCTGCAGCAATCCCCTCCCCAGGCTTGCAGGCGCGGGCGCGGGGGCAGGGCGGCCAGCCTCCCTCCTCCTCCTCCTCCTCCTCCTCCTCCCTCCTCCTCCTCCTCCCTCCACCTTCTCCTTCCACCTTCTCCTCCTCCTCCCTCCACCTTCTCCCTCCACCTCCCATCCTCCTCCTCCTCCTCCCTCCACCATCTCCTTCTCCCTCCTCCCTCCACCTTCTCCTCCTCCTCCCTCCACCATCTCCTTCTCCCTCCTCCCTCCACCTTCTCCTCCTCCTCCTCCCTCCCACAACCGCTCCCTAGCCCATCTCCCTCCTCTCTCGTTCCCCTCTCGCCTCCCTCCCTTCCTCCCTCTCCACCCATCACTACCCCGCCTTAGTAAGGCCGGCCCCGCCCCACCGCTACCGGTCCCCTCCTCCTGGGCTGGGCGCTGGGGGAACCCAGTGGCTCACCTCTAGTTTTGGGTGGGTCTTTCTGTTCCTTTGTTTTCCGGCAAACCGCGGAGCCTGGGGCTGTTCTCAGGCAGCCTGGCTCAGGCCGCTGTGGTCCAGCCGGCGGGAGGGAGTCTTGGAGTCAGAGGCGGCCAGGGCTGATTCCCTGCGCTTAAGCGAAATTTGCCTGCCAGGGGTCTCTCGGGAGAGGCGTAGACGCATCCTCTTCTTCCTCATTCACCTATCTGTAGCACTTAAGGCTTACAAAGCACTTTCCTTCCAGTCTCTCTGAGAGGTAGGAGTCAATCACCATTATTTCCCATTTTACAGAAACAGAAACTGAGGCTCTGAAAAGGCCTGCGTCTGAAAGCCAGAGTTAACACTTAGATCCTTATCTTCTAACTTCATTTCATCAGACTGACTCTTAGACACATAGAATATCACACTGGCTAGGATCTCCCTGATAATGTACTCATTTCAATTGTCATTTAAATATATATTACATCGATGCCGTTTTTTAACCTGCCTGTTTACTTCCCCATGACCTGCCCCAGCTCACCACTGTAACAGAGTAAGCATTTGTTGTAACAAAGTAAGCATGTGCATTTTACAGCAAAATAAATCAACTTATAATCTTTCTAATCAATCTCCTTATCAGCAAAAAAATCATTTACTTGAACTATATGAGTTCCTAAGAGTCCTTCCTGGTATAGCGAGCTACGATTATATCTGAGATTGCTGTGCCTTCTTGTATCTCTTCTGCCAAGAGATAGAAGAAATGCCTCACTGTCTATCTGATCCTCTGAAGTCATGTTCCCTCCCTTCGTTTATTTTTACCCCACAGTTGATTTAATCTGTGGAGAGACCTCAAGGCAAAAAATAATAATAAAACTTCTTATCAATGAAGCACTTTTCACTGAAGCACTTCTTCTGAATATTAGTCTTTGAGAACAGTCCACAGTTTTGCTGGTTTTGAATGAGTGTAAATAGCAGTTGTTTTCTATTCTAGCCAGAAACTCTTAAGAATCTTCCCCTCCCAAACTGATAGTTTGAGCCATTTTTTGTCTCAGTTATTGCCTAGCTACTCCTTAGTCACTGAATGGGTGTTGCCTCAGATTAACTGAGACCTGGGAAAGATATAATATGGAAAGTTCAAGGTACCCAACTGCATTGCCTGGCCATTGCCAGTCTCTTGACTTTTGTCTTGCCACTGGACTTGGATGACTCTGGAGGAAAGAGTGAGGCTGATGACTTTTTGAAGACGTGCTTCACTTTCATCCAATTCATGTGCAAGTCTTTGGTCCTCTTCAGGAATGAAGGACGAACTATAGCTAATAACCAGTACCACAAAGATGCTAGGGGCCAGATGTGAGACTTGAATCCAGGTCTTCCAAAGACCAGGACCATCTCTTTATCTTCTCAGTCATTCTAAACTAATAAATCCAAATATCCCACACCTCCTAATTTTACATATGAGGAAACTGAGGTCCAGGGAGGGGATGCAATTTGCTCAAGGCCACAAAGCCAGTTTGAGACCAGCTCTGATTCAGCCTAGGGTTCTTTTCATGACATCACAGCTGATGACTTGAAAATCACTTTGGGGAGGGAGGGTTTAAAGAAATTATCCAACTAGATGACAGAGTGAACAGACACAGGAAAGAATGTCTGACTTAACAAAGTCCTTTAGGCAGAGAATTCATCTTTACTTGTCTGAATAACATTGGACATAATAGCAGGCAGACCACCTAAAATAGAACATCAGCCTGTCTCTGGCAATGGGCGAGAGCAGTGAGAGATAGTGCTGAGTCCTCTTAAGCCTAGGTGAAATCACTCAGCTTCCATAGTGGGAGAATCCTTAATAAATTTGCTATCATACCTTGGAAGAGATATAGAAACAATGCTAGAAAAGGTGGGTCTGAGCATGTCCTTGTGAGTCTGAGTGTGTTAATAAATCGTCTTCATATGCATGGGAGGATAAAGAAGTGTCTGTGTTTGCACATATATATGTCAAATCCAAAAGAAAAAGAATTCTTTGGTACTATCCAAATTCTTGCATTCCATGGGAATTTTGTTACAAAAACCCACCTGACCTACTCTTTATTAAGCCAACCCCAAACTAGACCTCATATCTCACCTAGCTATTCCTCTGGAACCTGCCCAGCTGCCTCGTGCGTAGCATCTACCCTCCCTCCTTTCACTACCCTCTTCCCTCAACCCTTTCTATCTTTTACTCTGCAAACAGTAATCAAATCAATGCCAACATTACTTCTGTTCTATAACTCTACCCCTCTATCCCTTGACTCCTGAAACCAAAATGCCCTCCGTGGCTGCCAACCTGATGTATGTGTTGTTTCCTCCTATTTACAGTGTAAGTTTCTTGAGGACAAGGACTTTACTTCTGTATTTATTATACCAAACACCTTGCACACAGTCAGCACTTTCTTTTTTATTAATGAAATATTGTTTGAAATGTTAAGTATAGCACTTGAGACTGGGAAATCTTATTATATTATAAGGTTATTTACTGATATCTCTGTGTTAATAAACTTATTTATTTTATTCCATTTCCACAGCTACATATGTAAGATGCAATAGGAGCATAGAAAAACTGTTGGATTTGAGTTATGAGACCTGGATTTGATGCATTGATAGCACTGTGCTATCTTTTGTTGTGTGGGTCCAGTGAGATAATACAGTCCAAGCACTATTTTAACTGTCAATGACTGTTATTATGAGTCTGTGTATGTATATTCTGGCTTATGCCCATCAACCAACTACAGTACATCAACATCCAGAAAATGAGTACATGGTGCTTGTGTTGACATTTTGATTCTCAACTTAATGGTTTGTTTGTATAATGGTCCTCATTAAGGACTACAAGCCCATTAAAAGAGCATTTAAAAATTAGCAAGGATTAGCCTTAGGAACAAAAGAGCAAATATGACTTTAATAGATCACTTCAACAGACATTATTTTGAGATCCTTTAGTGCCCAGACACTGACTGAGCCAGCAGTTAAAGGAGCCATTCAGGAGCAATTAGATTTCCAATACAAATGCCAAGGAAGGATCCACGTCTTCAAAATTGTGGATCCTTGACCATTTTATGAACCTTAACTGACTGGACTTTTAGTTATTGGGAAAGGGGTCACCCCTCAGTCCTGGCCCCTCATCCATTATAATAGGTCTTAGAAAAAGAGAACAGCAGCAAATCATGTGACCAGTTGAAAACATGGCTTTTGTTCAAACTAGTTGAGTCTTATTGATTCAAAACTGAAAAAGAATGGCAACTGCACTGACCTTAGATCTGGCTTTGAAATGTAGGAGGTGGATGTTGCCCCAATCATCGGGAAGAAGACCAGAGACAAAAGGGAACTGACTTGACAAAAGTAATGGAAAAATATGTGTAGGACACACAGTTCTCCATATCAAAACTCAATTCTGGTCAATTCAGTAAATATCTACTAAGGATATGTTGATTGTGACCTCCTCAAGGTCAGGGAGGCTTCCAATTCCATTCAGCTGTGAAAATAGGGAATGACTTTTGCCCTTCTTTGTATCCTTAGCACTTAGCACAGTGCCTGGCACATTGTAGTAGGCACTTAGTAAATGCTTATTTTCTGACTCACTGAGAGGTTCTACTGCATAGAGAGCTGGCCTCAGAGTGAGGCACAGTCTTTGATTTATACGTAGCTCACTCTGAGGGCTCCCAATGCTAGCTGCTGCTTCAAGGGTGGGCAAGCACCTCCTTCAGTGTGATGGATTCTAGACTGTTTTCTCCAGACACTCCTGTTCCTCTTTGTTCCTTTTCCTGATGACCCATTCAGTCTTCCATCTATCTGCAATGCTGACAACTCAACCCTGTTGTTATAATAGCTGACATTTATATAAGGCACTTTTGCAACATCATCTGATTTGATTCTCAGGATAAACTTGTGAGAGAGGTACAAGAGGTCTTATCATCCTCATATTATTAATGAAGAATCAGAAACCTATGAGATAGAGTGACCTGCCCAAGGTCACACCTTTAAGAATAAATAATAATAGCTAGCATTTTAAGGTTTGCATAGCACTTCTAAAATATTATCTTATTTTATACTTGCACCCACCTAGTGAGATAGATGGCATTATGACCTCTATTTTATAGATGAGGAAACTGAGGCAGGCAGAGGTTAAATGATTTGTCCAGGGTCACACAGTGTCTGAAGCTGAATTCAAACTCAGGTCTAACCTCATTCCAAGTTCAATACTCTATTTACTGCACCACCTAGATGCTTTATAGTAGCTAAAGCTTGTCCCAGACAAGGAGTAATACCTCCCCCTTCACTGACTTCCGAAACTCCTTTCACTTGCCATCCCAGGCAGTACCTTCCTCTCTGTCACAATATCCCATTGTCCCAGTGATTGTCCATGCCTATTAGAAGCTGGGACCTAAGGAAAAAAAGATGCAGCCTGGCCTCCCTAGAAATGGATTCCTTAGAACTGTGGTATCCACTTCAAAGCCAGGTAGAGGAGACTGAGGAAGCAAAAGTCCCACTGGGCCTGAGAAAAGGATTCCCAACATATTGCAGATGTCAGCTCATATCAAGGACCAGTCAACATGGTTCCTACCCTGCCTATCAATTGAGGAATGGCTGAACAAGTTGTGGTTTATGATTGTAATGGAAGACTATTATGTGATAAGAAATTATAAGGATTATGATTTTAGAAAAACTCTGGAAGACTTATGTGAACTGATACAAAGTGAAATGAAAAGAACCAGAAGAACCTTGTACACGGTAACAGCAATATTGTGTTGTGCAATGACTGATTGTGAAAGACAACCACTCTGATCAAGACAATGATCCAAGACAGTTCTAAAGGATTTATGATGTAAAATGCTATCCAGTTTTAAAGAGAGAACTGATGATCTCTGAGTGCAGATTGAAGCATACTTTTTTCATTTTATTTTGGTTATGTTTTTTGTCAACATGGCTAATGAGTATGTTTTATATGACTTTACATGTATAATGAATATTATTGCATCTCAATAGGTGGAGAAGGGACAGGAAGATGGGAAAGAATTTGAAACTCAAAACTTTTTAAAAAAAGAATATTAAAAATAAAGTAAAAATTAAAAAGAAACATGGTTCCTCACCTTCCAGTGGAATGACAAACAACCCCCAAGACATCCCCAACAAGGATGTTGGTATCCAATTAAAGAGAGTTGCACAAATGGTCAAAGTAGCACTTGTGAGGTCCAAAGTTCAAGGAAGACTTTTTTTTTATTTTATGCAGAATTTTGAAAGAAGGGATGCATGTATGTATGTGTGTGTATATATATATATATATATGATCATTCTATACATACTTCTATTTATCAGTTCTTTCTCTAGATGCAGATAGCAATTTATTAAATGTGTGAAAATAATTTTAAAAGACAAAAAAGAGATACAACATGTAAACAAACAATCTATACATGTATACATGTAACATATATGAGTATCCATAAATATAACGTATACACATAATAATTTGACAAGAGAAATCACTAACACCTTGGGAAATCAGTAAAGGATTCAAGAAGGAAATGGTACATGGCTGAACCCTGAAGGAAATTAGAGATGCTAAGAGGTAGGAACAAAGAGGGCGTGTATTTCAGGCATGGGAAACAGCCTTGTGTGGAGACATAGAAGTGGAAGAGAATGTTTCAAATTTAGGGAATTACAAGTTAACCTGTTGGGAGGGAAGGGGGAGAATGTAGAATGTAGGTCAAGCACACCTGGGAAGAAAGACTGAAGGCAGATTTCCAAGGGTTTTAAATTCCAACATGGGGAGTCTGTATTTTATTCTAGAGACTATAGACCTGCTTTAAGGTAGGTGGTGCAGTGGATAGGGTGCTGGCTCTGGAACCAGGAAGACTTGAATTCAAATCCAGCCTCAGATTCCTAGTAGCTATGTGACCCTGAGCAAGACACTTAACTCTGTTTGCCTCAGTTTCTTCCTCTATAAAATGAACTGGAGAAGGAAATGGCAAACCATTCCAGCATCTTTGCCAAGAAAACCCCAAATGGGGTAGCAAAGAGTTGAACGTGACTGAAAATGACTAAACACAGCTTCTTGAGCAGGGTAGGTGACAAGGTCACTCCTGTGCTTTAAGAAAATTATTTTATATTAATAGGATCTCATTTTGTGGTGGCTAAGAACTGTAATTCAAAGGGATACCTATCAATTAGGGAAGGGCTAAACAAACTGCAGTATGGGATTGTACTGGTATATTGTTATGTTGTACAGAGTGACAAAGCAGTATGATTTCAGAAAAACCTGGAAACACTTACATAAACTGATGCATAATAAAGTGAACAGAACAAGGAAAACATTGTACACAGTAACAACAATACTATTCGGTGAAGAATTGTGAATGATTTAGCTATTCTCAAAATACAATGATCCAAGACAATCTTAAAGGACTATGATGAAGCATACCATCTGCCTTCAGAGAAAGAATTATTATTAATTGAATACAGATTGAAGCATGCTATTTTTCACTATTTTCCTTTCATGTTTTTTCTTTCATTTGAATCTTCTCTTACAAAATGATTAATATGGAAATATTTTACATAACTGCATATGTATAACCTATATCTGATTGTTTACTGTCTCAAGGAGAGGCAGGGAAGGGAGGGATATAACCTGGAGCTCAAAACTTTAAGTAAAATTGTTTTTAAAAATGGGGGAGAAAAATTGGCAGAATGGATTGGAGAGGAGCTTGAGGGAAGGGGGGAATTGAATTGGAACACAAATGTGTAATTAACAAAAAGTGTTGCCTGCCTTGATAAAGGGTTTAGAATTGATTAGAAGGGAGATTGGGAACCTTTTTGGACTGTTTCTGTGAGGTTGCATCTGCTTTAATTTTTGCCAAAAGACAATGCTGTAGCCCAGTTAGAGACCCAGAAAATTTGCATATGCTCAAAGGCTACCAAAAGGGATATTGAAAAAGGCAGTTCAGGATATATACCTCATAAACCCAACAAGTGTCCTGGGAATTCTTAGAATAAACATGTCTGACTGGAAGGTATTACTCCCTACCTATCCTCTGTATTCATAGAATGTTGACACTAGAAGAGATCTGAGAGACAAGCTAGTCCAACCCCTCATTTCACAGATGAGGAAATTGAGGGCTAGAGAGATAAAGTAAATTATACCTAGGCCACACACCTAGTTGATGGCAGAGTTGGGTTTAGAACCTAGATCTCCCATCTTCCAGTCTGGTCTTTTAAAATTTATTTCACTATAATGGCCAGCCATTTCCAGAAAAGCAGAGACAGATTCATCCCTAAACACCTCTCCCTGCTCCTTTCTTCATTTCACTCACCCACCAACCAAGCCTGAGATCTGCTTGCCACCCCTTTCTCTCCTCAAATTAGTGCCTAGTGTAGGCTAATGAATACTGGCAGCATCAAAAAGAGATGTGTTACTTCAAAACATAAATTGTTGACTTAGAGCAGAAAGGGACCTTAGAACTTCAATTCAATTCAATTTAATAAACACTTATTAAGTGACTACCACATGTAAGGTACTGTGCTAGAACTCGAGGATACAAAAACAGCTAAAATAGACCCTCCCTTTAAGATTACATTTGGCTTGGAGGTGGGGTAGGATGGGGAATTATAATGTACACAGATAAATATAGAACAAACAAAACTGAGGAGGAAAATGCCACTAAAATTGGGGGGGAGGGTATCATCAGAGAAGGCTTCATGCAGGAGGTAGCAGCAGACTATTGGCATGGGGATATATTGTGCAAATACATGGAGGAAGGAAATATAGTTGTTGACTTCTAGGATGGATTAGTAGCACAGTTAGGAATGGAAGGGTAATAAAGAGATAGATTATGGAGAACTCTAAAAGCCAGATTAAGAAATTCTACAGTCATATGAAAAAAATGTTCTAAATCACTATTGATTAGTGAAATACACATTAAAACGACTCTGAGGTACCACCTCACACCTATCAAATTGTCTAATATGACCAAAAAGGAAAAATGATAAATATTGGAGAATATGTAGGAAAATTAGAACACTAATGCATTGTTGGTGGAGTTGTGAACTGATCTAACCATTCTGGAGAGCAATTTGGAACTATGCCCAAAGGGTAATAAAACTGCTTATACCCTTTGATCCAGCAATACCACTACTAGGTCTGTATCCCAAACAGAACATAAAAAAGGGAAAAGAACCCGCAAATACAAAAGCATTTGTAGCAGCTCTTTTTGTGGTGGCAAAGAGTTGGAATTTGGGAGGATACCCATCAATTAGGGGATGGTTGAACAAGTTGTGATATATGAATGTCATGGAATATTATTATACTATTAGAAATAATGCACAGACAGATTTCACAAAAACCTGGAAAGGCTTACATGAACTAATGCTGAGTGAAGTGAGCAGAACCAGGAGAACATTGCACACAGCAACTGCAACATTGTGCATGACCAACTATGATAGACTTAGCTCTTCTCAGCAATACAGTAATCTGAGACAACTCCAAAAGAGGCATGATGGGAAATGCTATCCACCTCCAGAGAAAGACCTACTGAGTCTGAATGTAGATCAAAGCGTACTATTTACACTTTTTTGTTGTTTTTCTTTCTCATGGTTTTTCCCTTTTGTTCTGATTCTTCTTTCACAAAGTAACTAATGTAGAAATATGTTTAATATGATTTACATGTATAACCTATATCAGATTTCATGCCATCTTGGAGTGGAAAAAGGGAAGGGAGAAAAAATTTGAAACTCAAAATCTTATAAAAGTGAATGTTGAAAACTATCTTTACATGTAGTTGGAAAAAATAAAATACCATTAAGTGACGGGGGTGGGAGGGCGGGGGGGGTGGGGAGGGAAGAAATCTTCATTTTATCCTCTAGGCAATAGGGAGCCACTGGAGGTTTTGGATAGAGGAATGACATAGTCTGACCTGTGCCTTAGGAAAATTAAATTGACAGGACATAACATTCAGTGCCCTCATACAGCCAATTTACTGTTAAATATGTTAAGTAATAGACAGAAACACTAATTAGAATGACGCATCTCAATGCATTCAATCAGACTTTATTAAACTAAATGTGCAAATAATACCCATCATGACAAGGTTTCCTCTCCACCCAGCTAGAGGCCATCCAAGGCGGCCATCTGGCAAATTTCAATCAACACTACTCTCTAAAATGTGGAAAGCAAGCCCCAGGACTAATTTCACCCTAGGAACAGGCTAATGGTATGGGCTTCAGGTAGGTTTTTTTGTACTTTGTGGGAGGGGGACAATCGGGATTAAGTGACTTGCCCAGGGTCATACAGCTAGTAAGTGTCAAGTGCCTGAGGCTGGATTTGAACTTGGGTCCTCCTGACTCCAGGACTGGCACTCTAACCAGTGCTTGGTATGGCACTTCCTAAGTTCCCACCACACAATTTGCCTAGTAATTTACTTCAAAATTACTGATAAAATTGTTTATAATATTTTTTCATTGGTAGTCTCCCATCACAGAGTTTACTTCTGTTTAACAGTTTTTTAAGAACACTCACATATTTAATACGTCATACCTCATAAGTACTTATCTAATTATTGAAAAACAACCTATACCCCAAAACAGCTCAATCTCAAAATGGAGACTTAAAAACAAAATGGAATCAGTTGTGCTAAATGGACAAACATTCCTACTTTCTTATTAAGATACTAAGACTTATTTTTACTATACAGAAAATAGAGACTGGTGGCAAGACCAGTGAGGAAGCCACTGCAAAAGTCTGCTTGAGAGGCAATGAGAGTTTGAGTAATAATAATTTGCCTTTATATGTCTGTTTAAGAGTTGCAAAACACTTTTACAAATCTTATCTCACTTTATCTTTATAATAACTCCGGGAGGTAGTTGCTATTATAATAATGGCAACTAATTTTATATATGGGGAAACTGAGGTGCAGACATTAAGTGATTTACAGAGGATTACACAGTTAATACATTTCTGAGACAGGATTTGAACTCAGGGCTCCAGGTCCAGCATGTCCAGTATCTGTTGTACCACCAACTACCTAGCCAGGTGGGAGTAAGATAGCGGGTATAATAATAAAGAGGTGACGGAAAGAGATTTGGTAGAGGTAGAATTATCCCCTTCATTTTAGAGGCTGAGGAAACCAAGATCCAAAGTTCAGTGACCTTGCCAAGGTTATACAGATAATCAGTGGTCGGGCTGGCATTCAAATATGGTCCCCTGGTGCCAAATTCTAGTGGCCTCGGCACTATGCCACATTGCCTTTATTACCTTTATTATCATTTTTCCAGAGCATCTTCTTCTCTCTCCTGCCTATCTTTCCATTGGCTCTGCCCGAACTGCAGCAAAGGGGTGCAGGGATACAGGCACACGAAGAGCCACAGGGGAGCCAGATGCCTTTGCCCGGTGAACAAAGCAGAGATTGTCATCCTATGCGTGGCTGTGATTTCTCTGATGTAGGGAGCCTTGGGCTCAGCCTCTGGAGCTGAGGTGCCTTTATCTTTATCAGCCAGACACCCTGATGTATGCTATTCATCGTCTTGTAGAGGACCAGTACTTGTTAGCCAGCATCCTAAGGGCCTTTTCTGTCTCAGCTCAGCCAAGACTTTCTCGGTATTCAGTAGAAGAAAAAAATAATAAGCTGATTTCTCAGAGCTACAATACTCTTATTAAAGACCCTTGTTTCTCTAAGTCCTGGGCTGACTCATTTGGGGGAGGTTTGGTCCAGGCTGCAGTTAAAGTAAGGTTCTGTTTCTGTGGCTTAAAACCATTTTGCTAAACCCAAGTACCTGCCTCTGGAAGAAAATCCAAGCTCCAGGTCCAGGCGGGACTGGCCTACCAAGTGGGTGGAGCACATAGTGCAAATACATATCAGCTCAGAGATGCCAAGGAAGCCTTGTGGTCAGAATGATCCTTCAAGACCACCACTGATCAGAGTGTGGCAATCCTCTGGAAGCAACTCATTCTTTTGGGTCTACGAGGATTCTATTTCTTTTTTGTTGTTCGGTTGTTTTCAGTCCTATCTGACTCTTTGGACCTCATTTGAGGTGTTGTTGGTAAAGAGTGGTTTGCTATTTCCTTCTCCAGCTCATTTTACAGATGAGGAAACTGAGGTAAACAGGGTTAAGTGACTTGCCCAGGGGCACACAGCTAGTAAATATCTAAGGCTAGATTTGAACTCAGGAAGATGAATCTACCTGACTCCAGGCTGGATACTCTATCAACTTTACCACCTACTTGCCAACTAGCAGCCCCCTAAATTCTCTTATTAAAAGGCAAAAATCCTTGAGAGAGGCAATACCTTGAACTATATGTGGGCTATCGTGTTAAATTCTGGGAGTCACATTTTTGGAAGGACAGTGAAAAGTTGAATATAGAAGAATGCAGATAGAAGAGGGTTATTGGGATGGTGAATGGTCTCAGGATTATGCCCTGTGGGGATCTGTGGAAGGAATTGGTTGTGTAAAGCATGGAAAAGAGACAATTTAGGGAGATGTGCCAGTTTTCTCCAGGTACTTACAGGGCTATATTTTGTAGAAGAAGAATTAGGTTTGTTTTGCTTAGTCCCAGAGTACAAACATAGAACCAATACGTGGAAGTTAGCTTGTACAGTGGATAGGCTACTGGGCCTGGAATCAGGATGACCTGAATTCAAATTCAGCCTCACTTATTAGCTTTGTGACCCTGGGCAAGTCACTTAAACCTCTGTTTGCTTCAGTTTCCTCAACCATAAAATGGAGATAATAAGAGCTCTTCCCTCCCAAGGTTATTGTGAGGAAAATGGGATAGCAATTAAGTGCTTAGCACACCATGTGGCACATAATAAACACTATATAAATGTTAGCTATTACTATTAAGTTATAAAAAGGGAATTTCAGCTCAAAACTTCCTACAGGGCTGTCCAAAAATGGAGTGTGCTCGTTTAGGATGTAGTGAATCCTCCAACACTGGAGGTCTTCAAGTAACACAATGACAATTTGTTGGGGTTAGTGAATGATTCTTCATCGAACAGGCAATTATCACCTATTCTAGAGAAAGACACTGCGCTATGCCCTGAGGATACAAATCAATAAACCTAATCCATCATCAAGCACTGGGAATAGGAAGAAAGGCAAAAACTATCCCTTCCCTCAAGGAGCTAACATCCTATCTGTCAGGGGATTCGACACATGCATACTTTAGTATATGTGTAAATGTTACAGGAGTGATGGGACTGAAGGGAAACTTGGGTTTCTCTTGGTTCCAGTTGCTCTAACCTCTTGATAAAGGGTATGTATGACCTGAGAGGATCCTGATTGGTCTCCTGGGGAGAATAAGATTAGTTACTGGCACCATAAAGAACCAACTCACACAGTGGCTTCGATAGGAGAGGATAGAGTCTCTAGCTTCTAGCTCTCTATCTCTGTTTCTCTTTGTCTCTGTCTCTATCACTCTGTCTATCTGTCTGTTTCTGTCTCTCCCTCTCTTTTGAGTGTCAGGATTCTTCAAGCTTTCCTTTGAACTTCTAGTGAAAGAGGGGAGAGGATTTCCTATTTCTTTCTCCTCCCCAGCAGCCACTGTGGACTAGACTAGATGGCCTCCAAGGTCCCATCCAACTCTGAGCTTCTCTGAACCTTAAGATACCTGGAATGGGATACCTACTGTAGACATCTGGTGTTAGGAGGTAGGATGGAGGACACCAATGACGACATCCATAACTTCACATCTCTCGAGCTAAAAGGACCTTACAGACGCTCTAGCACAGGGACTCTCAGAATTTTCTGATGTCTATACTTCTTGAATTTCAGTAAACTTTCCCCTGTTCTCTGTTTCATATGAGATATCACTCAGGTTCTAGAGTTTATCATGTTTATACACATAAGAAATAGGATGGATTTTTTCATAGTAAAATTAATTGATAAACTTTTCCTATTCCCTAAGGATTCACATTCCCCAAGCTGGGAATTCCTTCACAAGTTCAACTTTATAATTGCTGCTGTTGTTAATGCAATTCAGTAAACATTAAGCGGGTACTATGTGCCAGGCACTGTGCTAAGCACTGGCAATACAGATAAGAAAAAGAAAAATAATCCCTACTCTTGAAGATTTTACAGTTGAATGGGGGAGACAACACCCAGGAAGAAGCTGAAGGATAGTGAGGGGGCATCATGGTGGAAAATGGAGAATTACTTGGAAATTTTGGAAAGTTCTGAGCCCTCTATAAAGGAAGGCTTTGGGGAAGAGTTAATTGTTCCATTATTGTTTCTATTATTAGTATAATTATTATTATCATCATCTTGTAAATGCAGAAACTGCCCAGAGACATGAAGTGATTGGCCCAAGGTGCCCCAGGTAATTAGTGTAAGAGGCAGAATTTGAATCCAGATCATCTATTGTCAAATGCAGCACTATGGGGCCTTCATCCTATTTGACAGTTTTGCTTCAGATCACCCCTGGGCCCTGGGTCCAAGAAGTGGGAACCTTTGTTTTCTTTGCACTGAAAGCAAGGCCCTCCAAAGAAAGTGACCAGATGGGTGAAGCAGAAAAGGGGATCTTGTTCTCAGTCTCCAAGGAGTTGTGCTCTAACTAGGTTCTCCAAGACATATTTTCCCAAACAACCCTATTTACTGTAGGATAAGGAGGATCCTTCTAGTTTGGGGTGAAACAAATCAATCCTAAAGTACTTCCTAGCTCTCTGTTCCCACCCTTTGAAAAAAAAAAGAGGCGACTGACTGATTCCAAAAGACTTAACTGGATGTTTTGTTTAAAAAATATATAAAGAAGAGAAGCTAATTCTTTTGAAGGAGACTTCAAACCCTCTCTTTCATCTTGAATTCCCTATCTGTAAATAGGAATAATTCAATCATCATCACAGGGCCCTGTAGTAATGGCTGGGCACAGTGATATCAACCCTACTAAGCAGTTTTTCCAGACTGGGCACAGATTTGGGACATTTCCAAACATTGTGTTTTTAGATGAATAATGAATGATATACAAAATTAAGCACAAACCAGCAGCTATTATTTAATGGGTCCTTTGCATTAACTCTTTGGCTATCAGGGCTGCTGAATCATGCTTCTCTCCAAGGCCTGCTGGGAGTTTTGATCACCATGTTTATTAATATTTTCAAATTGTTGGGTCTGGTTTCAGAAATCCTGCTAATTTTTCTTTGAGTTGTGTTGGGGTGTGTGTTTAGTTTGAGAGTTCAAAAATTCATTTTTACAAGCACAAGATGAGAGAGATATGACTAGACAGAACTTTGGAAAAAGATCTGAGGTTCTTAGAGGCCTATGAATTCAACATGAGTCACCTCTGTGATATAGAAGTAAAAAAAAGCTATGTAATTTTAAAAAATTAAATTATTGCTATTTTTAATACCTGGTCTCCCCATCTCTCCAAGGCTAGAAATACAAGCGATATTCATGACTTGATGCCACAACTACAGGACTTTGACTGACTCTATTTCTATCCTGGGCCAGTTTACCCCACCTAATGCAAGCTGAGAAAAATGAGACCAAGAGAAAGTGACTTGCCCAAAGTCACTGAGTTAGCCCAAGGCAGAACTAGTACCTGGAGTCAGCTCTTCTAATTCCAGGTCCAGGGATCTTCCCTCTTCTCTCTCTCCACCCTAGCCCCACCACCCAGTTCTACTAATGTTGTAAAGGAAAGACTTTGGTCAAAGGCAAAATATTTTTATTACTGGGAACTTTTATTATAAAGGGGCTCTTATTATAAAAGAGATGTTGCCAGCTTTTTCTCATTAATCTTTAATATAGCCTTTCTATTTCAGCCAAGCCAGTTTGCTTGTCAGCATGCAAAAACAAATTGCCATGACTTGTTTCATAGTTGATGCTTTGTAAAATGGTCTTTTAGGGCAAGGCAGAATTGAAGTAGTACAAAAGGAACATAAGGTGCACAAATTTAGAGACATCTCCACTCTAAATGTTTTTCTGAACTATTTGTGTCCAAGCTGTGGTAGAGCCTTCCAAGCCCATATTGGTCTGACCAGTCACAGTTGAGAACACTCTACCTTGACCCCAACATAGTGATGTCATTTTGGTCCTCTTCAACAATGAAGGACAATATCCAAACCAAGTTGAGGCTAATTACCCCTACCCAGAATGTCTGCTCCCACTTTCTCCACCAATCCATATCCCACCATTTGCGTGAATATCCACAGACTCTCAGAGGCAGAGTAGACCTCTGAGGACTTCTTATAACATCATAAATTTCAAGCTGCAGGGGACCATAGCATCTAGTTCAATCTTTCATTTTACAAATAAGGAAACTGAGACCCAAAGAGGTAACCTGCCCAACATGTTAATATGTTAACTTTAGAGCTGAAAGGAACCCCATAAGCTATAAAGTCTAACCCTCTCTTTTTTCAGTTGCAGATGCTGAAGTAGAAGAACAGTAAATGACTTGTTTAATGTTCCATAGCTAAACAGGGACAAAACTAGGATTAGAACCCAGATTCTCTGACTCTGGGGCAACTAGATGGCACTAGAGTGCTGAGGAAGACTCCTCTTTCTGAGTTCAAATCTAGTCTCAGACACTTACTAGCTATGTGACCCTGGGTAAGTCACTTACCTGTTTACCTCAGTTTCATCTGTCAAATGAACCAGAGAAGGAAATGACAAGCTACTGCAGTATCTTCTCCAAGAAGACCCCAAATGGAGGCACAAAGAGTTGGATGTGACTGAAGAACAACCACCTCTGACTGGATTTTTTCTATCACGACATTAATCCAACCTATACCTGAACAATTCTCCCCTTAAAAATTAAAATGTTACATACTATTCTCCCCACTGTGTCTTTAGGTAGCAAAAGGAGAAATAATCTCCATCCAACATCTAAAAAGAATCAAGTCACACCAGTTCTTACAGTCCAGAGTCCAATTACAGCCCAGCTGTTTCTGAGCACACACCCTGTGGCCTCTAGCATGTTCTACCATTGTGTCAACTAATGGATGCTTACTCTGTGGGCACCATGAAGAACCACTGTGAAGAGAGAACTAACCTTGGTAGCAGCACAGTTTTCAGACTTCTTAGAACAAGAAAGCTGCTACTCCACCTTTTATCCATTTGTTGTCACCAGGTAAGCCTGAACATGTTCCCTGGCATTGATAGACATAGGAGACTTAGGGTGTGACATTACACTTGCCCCAGAGGATCTGCTGGAAGCTCACTATCAACCACACCAAGGACCAAGAAATAAGTTAAAGGAAGTCATACCAATCAAACTACCAGAGAATTATTTTATAGAGCTAGAAAAAATAATATCAAAATTCATCTGGAAGAACAAAAGGTCCAGAATATCAAGAGAACTAATGAAAAGAAATGGTAGGTTAGGTAATCCAGCCCTACAGTCTCTCAAATTGTACTATAAAGCAGCAATCACTAAAACCACTTGGTACTGGATAAGAAATAGAGGGGTAGACCAGTGGAACATGTTGTTAAGTACTCAAGACACAGTAGTCAATGAATATAGCAATCTACTGTTTGATAACCCCAAGCACCCCAGTTTCTGGGATAAGAACTCACTGTCTGCCAAAAATTGCTGGAAGAACTGGATAACAGTGCGGCAGAAACTGGGAGTAGATCAATGCCTGACACCATACACAAGAATGAAGTCCAGTTGGATACATGATCTAGGTATAAAGGCTGATACTATAAACAAATTAGGGGAGCAAGGAATAGTGTATGTGTCAGATTTATGGAGAATAGAGAAATTTTTGACTTAATAAGAGATAGAAAGCATTATGAAGTACAAAATGGATAAGTTTGATTACATTAAATTGAAAAATTTTTGCACAAACAAACCCAATGCAACCAAGATTAGATGGGAAACAGAGAACTGGGAAAGAATTTTTGCAACTAATGTCTGTGATAAAGGTCTCATTTCTAAAATATAAAGAGAAATGAGTCAACTCTAGAAGAATACAAGTCATTCCTCAATTGATAAATGGTCAAAAGATATGAACATGGAGTTTTTAAAGGAAGAAATTAAAGCTATCTATAGTCGTATGAAAAAATGCTCTAAATCACTACTGATAAGAGACATACAAATCAAAACATCTCTGAGGTACCACATCATACCAATCAGATTGACTAACATGACAAAACAGAAGGACGATAAATGTTGGAGAAGACATGGGAGAATTAGAACACTAATTCCTTGTTGGTGGACCTGTGAGCTGGTCCAACCATTCTGGAGAGCAATTTGAAACTATGCCTAAAGGGCTACAAAAATGTGCATACCCTTTGATCTAGCAATATCACTGTATCCCAAAGAGATCATAAAAATGGGAAAGGGTCCCACATGTACAAAAATATTTACAGCAGCTCTCTTTGTGGTGACCAAGAACTGGAAATTGAGGGAATGCCCATCAATTGAGGAATGGCTGAACAAGTTGTGGTATATGAATGCAATGGAAGACTACTTGCTATAAGAAATGATGAACAGGAAGACTTCAGAGAGACCTGGAAGGACCTATATGAACTGATGCTGAGTGAAAGGAACAGAACCAGGAGAACTTTGTACACAGTAACAACCACAGCATGTGAGAAATTTTTCTGGTGAACTTAGGTTAGGCCTTCACAATGCAAGGCCTTCACAATGCAAGGACCTAAAAAATTCCCAATGGACTAAAAGCAAAATGCCTTCCATATCCAGAGAAAGAATTGTAGAATCGGATTTCAGAATGAAGCAGATCATTTTCTCTTGTGTTTTGTTTTGTTTTGTTTTCATGGTTTCTCCCATTCATTTTAATTCTTCCATGCAACATGACTAAGGTGGAAATGTATTTAATAAGAATGTATGTATCAAACCTATATAAGATTGCACGCCATCCCAGGGAGGAAGGAAGGAGGGGAAAAAAATCTAAGGTATATGGAAGTGATTGTAGAAAACTGAAAACAAATTAATTAATTAATTTTTAAAAAGTTAAGAGAAGTTTCCTTTCTTGCACCCTTAAGTTAACCCAAGCCCAATATAGTGCTTGGAATCATCAGGGTTTTTTGTTCTGGAAAGGCCCTTGGAGATGATCTAGTCTAGGAGTTCTTAACTTTCAGTACACAGACATCCCTGAGAAATCCCTAGAGAGATTTCAGGGGGTAACCATGAACTTGGAGGAGAAAAAAATTACAATTCTTTTTTCACTAACTTCTAACTGAAATTTAGCTTCTCCTCTTCACAAAAGCAAGCAATGGGCTGCCAAACACATCTATGACAGGAAAAAGTTAAGCACCTCTAGTCCAGGCTAACCCTCTAATTTTAAATATGAGGACACTGAGAACCAAAGGGGAAGGGGAAAAGAAGTAGCATTTATTAAGTGCTTATTGTATGCCAGGCATCATATTAAGTATTTTACTAGAGTCAGCTGGTGGTTCAATGGATAGAGTACCAGACCTGGAGTAAAGATAACCGGGGGCAATTGTGACCTCAGACACTTACTAGCTGTGTGGCCCTGGGCAAGTCACTTAACCCTATTTGCCTCAGTTTCCTCTACTATAAGATGGAGATGACAATAACAGCAACTACATTACCAAGCTGTTGTGAAAAATCAAGTAAGAACCTTATTAAAAATGCTTAGCACGTAGTATATATATATGTATATATACATATATACTTATTCCTATATATATACTGTATAATATATATATATATATATATATACTACATAAATACTTATTCTCTTCCTTTTACAATTATTATGTCATTTGAGAGAAGGAACTTGCCTGAATTCACACAGCAAATCCTTTCAAAGTACTAATTTTGTGGTGAAAAGATTCATATCCTTCTTTTATAGATACTCATAATTCTATGTGTGGAAACAGCCTATTTCAAAGGAGAAGCAGAGTAAAAGATGATGAGGTCAGAGAAATCAAAGAAAAAAAATGAACTTGTCCTAGTTGAAAGGTGGAATGAGAAGGGAGCAAGAATTTATTAAGCACCTACTGTGGGTTAGATATATGCTGAACATTTTATAAATATTTTATTCAATCCTCAAAACAACCCTGTGAGGTAGTGCTATTATGATCTTTTTACAGTTGAGAAGATAGGGGCAGACAGAATTTAAGTGACTTACAAGTAGAAATTATCTGAGCTAGATTTGAACTCTAGTCTTCCTTACTCCAGACCTAGCTCTGTATCCATTGTGCCACATAATTGGTGGGAGAATAAGAGATAATCAATGGATAATCCATGAGCTCCTTTGGTATCATCTCAATGTCAAGAGAAAAGGTGAAGAACCCTCACACGTCTTGGGGGTAAAATTTTGGGACGATAAAGGTGACAATCATTTAAAATAGACATTCACACAGATGGGTCACAACTTGAATTATGGAAGGGAGTGGTCATATCAATGAGGTTCCAAGTATAGTTGAATATTTGAGTGTTTATAGATGGGAAAACTGAGGCAAAGAGAGATGAAGTGATTTGCCTGGAGTCATACAACTAGAAAGTGCAGCAGTCTATCTGCTCTAACATGCTGCATCTCTTAGTAGAAATGCTTATTGCTTGTTCTTCATTCTCAAAGAGGACCATGACATCAGGGAAGTGATGCCATGACTTGCAAGTGAATTGGATTTAAGTGAGGTAGGGCTGTGCAAAGTCACCAGCCTCACTTTCTCCTCCAGTCATCTAGGTCCAATGGCCAGATATGGATCAGGATGACTGTAGATGGCCCCTAGTAGGACTAGAATAGAAGCTTTGTCTCCTGCTCCAAAGACCAGGATTCTTTCCATTCTACCACATTGTCAGTCAAAATGAGCTGATCCAGACAGGTGTGAATCCCTTGTGATTAGTGACATGCTTATTAAGAGACAGCTGCCCAGAGTCAGCCCTGCATTCTGTAACCATGACATGGATGATATTAAATCACATGCTTTTCAAAAGTGCTCATGGACAAACTTAACTACCTCCTTCTTTGTATTCCATAAGGCAGCAGGGCATAGCACATAGAAGACTGCTGAGCCTGGCCTCAAGAAAGCTTGGATTCCAAAGAAGAGCTTTGCTGTTGTTCAGTCAGACATGACTCTTTTTTAGGGTTTTCTTGGCAGAGATACTGGAGTGGTTCACCATTTTCTTCCCCAACTCATTTAACAGATGAAGAAACTGAAGCAAACAGGGTTAAGTGACTTGCCCAGGGTTGTTTAGATTATTAAAGTATATGTTGATTTAATGAGGAGGAGGCTTTAGTATACATAACCACAACAACATAAGAGGAAGGAACAATGAAATGAAACTGAATGCTGTTATTAATATAATAATAGCTAACATTTATATGGCACCCAAGCACCATGCTAAGTGCTTCACAAGTATCACATTTGACCTTCACAAAAATCCTAGGAGGTAGATGCTTTGATTATCCTCCTTTTACAGATGAGGAAACTGAGGCAAACAGCTATTAAGTGACTTGCCCTGATCACACAGCTAAAAAAAATGTTGGAGGTTGGATTTGAATTCAGGTCTTCTTCATTCCAGGCCCAGGGCTTTATGCACTGTACCCACTATCTGCTTGACGCTGGAGAAAAAGCTGAGGAAAGTCATCCATTTCTCGATGGAGAACTCTGAGGATAACTTATTGCATATTCTGTGAAACCTCATTGAGAGTTGGTTGGTTTTGCTAACCTGTTTCTTTTTTTCTTTATCTTTGAGATAAGGGATGACTAACTGGGTAACAGAAACGAATGTGATAAGACAAGAGAACGTTGGAAAAGAAAGGAAAGTGTTCATTGGGAAGGTTTTGTCAAATTCTTCACGGGATTTTTCCTCCTCCTGGCCACTGTGACAGGCTGCCATTATTTTTCTACTCATCTTTGTGCAAACACTTAGGAGCACTGCAGTACCAGGTGACCACATGTCCTCCTGAGGAGGCTTCTTGCCTTAAGTGAACCATCAGCCAACTCAACCAGTTTCTTTATTTGCCTCTCCCAGGAGAACATGGGAGCCTTCACTCTGTTTAAATGCAACTTCTAGTTCCATCTCCTAGGAAGTGCTAAGAGTGATAGGTTGAATTCCTCTTTTTTCTAGGTCGTCTTTTCAGTCACTAGACAAAGACCTCATGTGGAAAGTACTAATAGCTTAACATACAGTTTGCAAACAGTTTAAAGTCTGCGATTCTTAGCCTCTGTCTGCTTTCCCACCATTCTGCCACTGTAATCACAGAAGCAGAAAGAAGAGAATAATGCCTACTGTGTGCCAGGCACTGTGCTGAGCACTTTACAAAAGTTATTTCGTGTGATGCTCACAACAACCCTGGAAGATAGGTGTCATTACAACCCCTATTTTACAGTTGAGGAAACTGAGACTAAAAGATTTGTCCAAGGTCATACAGCTAGTAATAATGATAACCAACATTTATATTGCACCTACTATGTGCCAGGTACTGTTTGAAGTACCTTACAATTAGTATCTCATTTGCTCCTCACAACAACCCTAGAAGGCAGATGCTAGTATTATCCCAATTTTACAGTGGAAGAAACGAGGCATATAGAGATTACGTGACTCACCACAGTTACACAGCTAGTCTGAATCTGAATTTGAATTCAAGTCTTCCTGACTTCAGGCCCAGCATTCTTACCATTGCACCACCTAGCTGCCTCTGCAAAAGTTGAATGAGTCTCAGAGATATTCTGTATTTGCTTTGTTTCATGACTGATGTGGCCAAAGAATCCACTGCCAAGTGGCCAGATTACTGGCAATAAGCTTCCTTATCCTAAGCTAGGTTCTCAGAAAGCAAACATATTCTGTTGCTATGGCAATCCTCACAGCCTTTCTAGAATGACAAGACTTGCAGCAACATGCACTGGCATAGGCCTCAAGAACCCAGAGTCTTCTCACTCTCAGGGCATCTCAGATGCCACCATAATGGTATGTCAGAGGAGGATGTTTGTGGAGGATCCAGGTGCCATCTTACCTCCACCCTTTATCACTGCTCACCTAGACTAGTAGCTGGGTATGTTGGGGGAGGGGAAGATAGCAGGAAAGGTCTCATGAAAGAAGATTGTGTTGGAGCCTCCTTCCATTTTAAAGGAGACAAGGGATTCCAAGAGGAGGAGATGAGAATGGGAGGCATTTCAGGCATAGGGGACAGTCTGTGAAAAGAAAGAGATGGGCAACAGAGTGCCATGTATGAGGGATCACAAGAAGGTCACCTTGGATGGTCTACAGGGAGTGTGAAGGGAAGGTATGCATATTAAGACTGGAATGACTGCTTGTGACCAAGTTGTGACAGCTTTAAGTGCCAAAGAGAGGAATTTCTGTTTGATCCTAGATTTAAGAGAAAGCCACTGGAGTTTACTGAGAAGGGGAGTGGCATGTTCAGACCTGAGCTTTAGGAAAATCACTTTGGCAGCTGTATGGAGCATGGATTGGAATGGGGAGACACAAGACAGGGAAGCCAATTAGGAAGCTATTCAAAAGTCTAGGAGAGAATTTATGAGTAGCTATGTGGGGGGGGGGGGGGTGAGAAAGTAGACAGAGGTGATAAGTGTTATGGAGCTAGAAACAATAAGGTTTAATAACTGATTGGCTAGAAGGGTCAAGTCAGGAAGAGGGACCAAGATGGTAATGTACTTGAGAACCTGGGGGACTAGTAGGATGGAAACCTTTCCCAACTTCTCTTAATTCCAGTGCTTTGTTTTTCCATTAGATTTCAAGTTCCTTGAGGCTGGAGCTGTCTTCCTTTTTTGTTTGTATGTGTATTCCCAGTGATTAGTGCAGTGCCTGGAACATAGTGTTTAAAAAATGCTCGTTGACTGACTGATTAAAGTGTTCAACACAAAATTGGAAATATAAGACTGGAGCTTAAAGGAGAGATCAGCAGAATGGATATATAGATTTGGGACCATCTGTATAAAAGTAAACATTGAATTTTGAAATATTGAATATTGAAGCCATGAGAGTAGATGAATCCCCACCCCCCCAAGACTGCAGAAAGATCAAAGAAAAGGGCTGAGAACAATTGCTTTTGTTCTCAGAATGTATGGAAGATGACGATCCTTTAGTGAACGTATTGAAAACGATGATCCAGTAAAAGAACTCAGGCAAGTATAAGGGAACAAAGAGAGAACAGCATCATGGAAATCAAGGGATGAGAGACTATCCAGGAGGGGAAGTAGCCAGAAGTAGCATATGGTACAGAAAAGTCAAAGAGAAATAAGACAGGGAAAAAGTCATTGCTTTTAGCAATAGTGGGTCACTGGCCACCTTGGAGATAGAAGTGTCAGTAATGAACTGCTGATTAAGAGAATAAAGTTGGAAAATGAGGATTGGGATTCATGGACCATAGATTTAAACTAAGAAATGAGAGATTTAACTGGAGATATAGTGAACCTAAATGCAGTTGGTAAAAATATATTTGCCTGGAATCTTACAAATCAAAAACTGAAAAGGAAGGGAGGGGGAGAAAGTTACTTATTTAAGTCTACCAAGCTAGAGAACTTGTATGATTTAAAAGGAAGAAAAGTAACAGTGATACCTAGAAATTCCTAGAAGTGAAAAAATCTGAGAAAGAGCCCAGTAATGAATGACATGGCCTCAGGTACCAATACACAAATGCAAAAAGTATGGGTAATGAATAAGGTGAACTAAAGAGCTTACAGGCAGGAAGAAAAATTTTACTTTTTTAAAAAAAATTATTTTATCCTGAATTGAAGAAATAAAACATGCATTTCCATGACCTAGTAAGATAGAAAAAAAAAAGATAATTGTATTTGAAACTACAAATCTATTATTTGTTATTCCTTTTAAATATATAATAAAGTCATTATGTAATTTTCTTTTTTCCCTTTTTTCTTCTTCTCTCCCTCCTCACCCTAGAGATGGCTACCATTAGACATAAATGTGTATATGTATATATACATATATATGCATATATATGTAAAACCATTCTATACATACTTCTATTTATCAGTTCTTTCTCTGGATGCAGATAGTATCTTCCTTTGCATATATCCTTTGCAGTTAATTTGGGTACTTATACTAGTCAAAATGACTTAGTTACTCAAAGATTGCCTAAAAATTGTACCTTTTTTTAACCCTCACTCAGATATGTTGGGTTGAACCCCAAAGATGTAATCTGACTCTGGAAGGGTGTAGCTAATTCAAAACAAACAGGATAGGTAAAAGGGAAGGGGAGAGATTTAGCATTAAATATTATCATATTATATATTTGTATATTATATTATCATATTAATATAATATACAGTTATATTAATATGATATATTATATGTGATTAACACACTATATTAATATGTAATATAATGTATATTACATATTAAGAAGATATATCATGTGAAGAAATCTAGGGGAAAAGTAGGGAAGGGAGTATGATAGAGAATATTTGAGACAAAAGCAATATTGTTATTGGGATGTGTCATGGTCCACTTGGACAGAAGGAGGAAATAAATGGGGTATTCAGGAAACAAATCACAAGTCTGGCATTGAGTCATGATAACAGCAGTGATGGGAGCTGGTTTTCTGGAGTATTCTTTCTACCAAAAGTAGGGCAGTAAATACTATCTTGATTTGGCTTAATGATAATTTCATTTTTCAAATTGTGGAAGAATGAATGAGTGGAATTATCATCTGGATCTGATTCTCACCAACAAGAAGGAACTGGTTGCTAGGGTAATATTGATGAGAAATAAGGGTGGAACTGACTACACTGTCCTGGAATCTGTGATCGAAAAAGAGAATACTAAGTCTGACGCACACCTTGGATATTTGGAGAGCAGATTTCAGAGGGTTCAGGAAAAAGGATAGGTTGGACCTCATGTACTAAAGCAATAAAGGGGAAATCTGCCTCAGGGAGACTGATTCAATTCAGTAAGTATTTATTTAGTGACTATTAAGATTTGCTACATACCATCCAGAACTACGCTAGACTCTGGATAGAAACAATGAATGAACTACTGAAAATACAAAGGAAAAGAATTCCAATGAGGAAGAAAAGGGCAGTTGTCCAAAGGGACCAAGGTAGGTGCTTGAGGAACTCATAAATCCACTTCAATTTTAGGGAAACGGCTTCAGAAGATGTAAGTAAAGGCAGGTAATGAAAGATAAACACAAAAGCTCCGACAGGCCTGTAAGAATAGTTTTATGAATGCTGAAGCTGAGAATAGGCTGAAATCAATGTGAAAGATAAGGACAGTCAGAACTTAAAGGTGGGGTTTGGGAGGGGAAGCTATATGAGGAGAAGGGGAGAAGGACAACTAAAGAGAGGACAAGATCCTTGTTGGGGTGAACGGGATGATGATAATTGCTAACAAAGAGAAGATAGAGTTTTTCAGTTCTCATTTTCCTTCTATTTTCTCTGCCAAGGAAAATAATCTCTGGACCAGGAAGACTGGAAGAAAATGAATAATAGTGAATTGATATCCAATTAAGGAGATAATAAGAGCTTCCCTTAATGAGTTCTAGTCACCTGACCTAGATGAACTATATCCTGGATCAATACTTAAGGAACCAGTAATTATGAACCTCTGTCAATAGTCTCTGAGAGACCGTAGAGAACAGGAGAGATGCTACAGGACCAAAGAAGGGCAAATTGCCATTTTTCAAGCAAGAGAAAATAAATAAGAATCTGCTAACTATAATGCAAGTGAGCTTAACTTTGGTTGCTAGCAAAATTCTAGAATATGTTATTAAAGGAACAAGTGGTGGGCGACTAGGGATAGTCGCCTGGGAGCCAGGAAGACCTGAGTTCAACTTCTGCTCAGACATTTACTAACTGGGGGAAACTGGGTAGACCACTTAACCCCCGTTTGCCTCCATTCTCTGTAAAATAGGGATAATAATCACAGTTACCTTGCAGGGTTGCTGTGAGAATCAAATGAGATAATATTTATAAAGTGCTTGGCAAACCTTAAAATGCTACATAAATGTTATTGTTCTTATTATTAGTGAATACCTTGAAAAGGGAGGAAGCAGTGATCACATAGAACCAGCATGAATTTATCAAGAATAAGTCATTTCAGACGCACCTTATTTTCTTTGACAGAGTTGCCAGTTGGATAAAGGTAATACCATAGATATTACTTACCTTGATTTTAGCAAAATGCTTGACATCGTCATGCTATCCTTGGAGAAAACATGAAGAAATGCAGAATAGACAATTAGGTGAATTTAGACCTCATGAAATGGATGGACTGGAAGAATATTTATTAGTGGGCTAATGTCAACTTGGAATGTGTCCAGTAGATTATGTCAGGTATCTGAACTTGACCATATTCTGTTTAATGTTTTTATCAGTGATTTAAATAGAGGCATAAATTGCATACTTACAAAATCTGCAATTGACACAAGGCTGAGAGGGAAAGCTAATACATTGCATATTCCAAAAGTATCTCTATAGGCTAGAACACTGAGAAAAATAAAATAAGAAAAAAATTAATAGTAATCCATGTATTTGGGTTTTTTTATGTTTTATAAATGTTTTATTCATAATAACCCTGTGAAATTCACGGTGCAGGTATTGTTATGCACATGGGTAAACTCAGTCAAAAAACGAGCATTTGTTAAGCTCTTACTATATTCCAGGCACTGTACTAGGTGCTAAGAATATAAATACGAGTCAAAAAAAAAAGGAAAAGAAAGACAGTTGCTGGCCTCAAGGAGCTTATTTTCTATTAAGGGAAGACAATACATAATAAAAGACAACTGAAAAGTAGAGTGAGGGGAGGGGGTGCTTGACCTGGGGATGTAATGTCGGGGGTAAGAGTGATAGTTTTGTTCTGAAGAATTTATATGGCCAAGGGATTAAAATTGTTCTATTGATCCCAGAGCATGAAATGAAGAGCAAATTGCAGAGAGGCAGATACAGGTGTATTAAAATAAAACTTCCTGACCATTGGAGCTATCCAAAAATGGAAAAGGCTACTTATCCCAGGAGGTAGTAGGTTCCCCATCACTTCTGGTTCTCAAAGAAAGGATGAATGACCACCTTTGGAGCATGAAATAGAGGAGATTCCTATTCATGTACATGGACTCTGAAATCATTTCCATTTCTGAGATTCTTTCAGTATATTTCTCCATCAGTAAAGTTTCTCCATCAGTAAAATCCCTTCTGAGTTAGCTTTTACTCTTCAAAAATGCATATTCCCTTGGGAGGGTTGGTCATTTCTTCTAGTGGCAAAAGGGCTGACAGGAATAACAACAGTACCTTATAGCTGTACAGTGATGCATACTGGGAATCATATTTCCTTGTATTATCCCTTCACAATAACCCTATGAAGTAGGAAGGGGGGTTATTATCCCCATTTTATCGATTAGAAAACTAATGTTCATTAGTATTAAAGACTTGACCAAGAAAGAGGTAAGCCTGTTCTCAGAGCCCAATTTTCTTTATACATGAATGTTCTGTTCCTTGCACTAAGTCTCACTTGATAAAGGAGGGTGTTATGGGAATAAGAAGGACAGAGAACACCAGAAAGTCAAGAGCAGGTGAAGAAGCAGAATTAAATAAATTAAATTCACCTCCTTCATGGTTTTAGCCATATCGTTTCAGGGTGGCAGCAACATTCCCAGGAGTGTTCTGGAAGGAGTCTTGCTTCCCCTCCCTGCTTCAAAGGATGTGAGGACGTACAAAGAGAGAACCCTTTGTGCCAGTCCACTCCCCAGGGAGAGACCCAGTCACAGCAAAATTTGGCTTTGATAAAACTGTCAGACAAATGGTACCAGATGGCATGGACCAGGCAAAATAAAGCTGAGCATTAAGAACACAGGCACTGAGGCCAGAACAGGGATGTCTAATGCTACACATTTGGCAAATGAGTAGAAAAATGCCCGTTTTAGTATCATTCTATGGGGTTAAAGCCTTTGTCTTATTCTATTTAGATAAGTAACTAGGTGACACAGTGGCTAGAGCACTGGACTCGAGGTCAGGAAAACCTGAGCTCAGATCCAGCTTTGGGCATTTACTAGCTGTGTGACCCTGGGTAAATCACTTAACCTCTGTCTGCCTCTGTGGGGATAATAGCAGTGCCTACCTCCCAGGGTTGTTGTGACAATCAAATGAGATAATTGAAAAGTGATTAGCAAAGTACCTGGCACAGAGGAGGTACCTGATAAATGTTTTGGTTTTTTTTTCCTTCCTCCACTTTTCTCCTTTAGATGTATACATATGTCAACCCTGAAAATAAATTACCGAAGATCACAGAGGTTCTGCAACTGCTGTTAACTCTAAAAATACCAAAGGGCTCACACAGGTTATCATAACCACGGTTAACTGTGAAAAGCAAATAAGAATCAAAATAAACCAAAGAGAGAACAGTAAGCTTTCTTTATTCCATTGAGGAGGAAAGCTAGACGCATGTGCAGGGGCATCCTCTGGTAGGAGAGCCCCTTTGGTGTGGGTAAATCTTAATGCACATAGTAGTGGCTACTGGGCGAGCCATAGCCCTGCCGATGAGGGATAAGAGCCGCAAGGAGAGAAGAGTTTGGTTCTTAGCAGAGCTTCAAGACCAGAACGTGGTTCTGAGCTCAGGGAACACCTGGCAGTGGTGCAAAACAATTCTGGGATTTTGCTGTGGCTGAGACTATCTAGAGGGTGAATGCAAAGATGTTGTTATGCCAAGCTCAGGGCACAGTCTGCTTGCTGGACCTTAGCTCTGGATAGCAAGTGTCTCCTAACAGTAAAAGGACAGGAACAAAAAAGATAGAGGTGCTCTTGGCTTGGGGATCCTGACACCTATTATCTACTTAACATTTTTGAGAGTAAGAAGCAGTACTAGGTATCTCCCGTTAATAGTAAAAACATATAGACTTTAAGATTTGGAAAGTAGTCCACGTAGAGTATCTCATTTGACCCTCTCAAAAGCTGTATGAGATATGTGTTACTATTATCCCCCATTTTACAGATGAGAAAAATGAGGGTGAAAGAGGTAAAATAATGACCAGTATCTGAGGAAGGATTTGGACTCAAAGAATAGTATGCTAGATACTCCTGTTGGCCTGCTCAACCCTGGAACAGCTCAGTATTGATTTGTCAATCACATAGCCAATTCATATACTGAAAAGTAAAGAAGAACACAGAGGAAAAGTAAGTCTTCCTTGGTTTATAGTAATAATCTCAGAATTTCAGAGTTGGATGGAATCTCAGAGGTTATCTCTCTCTCTACAGATAGATAGATAGATAGATAGATAGATAGATAGATAGATAGATAGATAGATAGATATAGATGGATGGATGGATGGATGGATAGATAGACAGACAGACAGATGGACAGATAGATAGATAGATAGATGGATGGATAGATAGGATAGAGACAGATAGATATACATACCCATGGAAAAAAGAATCAAGAAAGCTTTTTATATACGATCACTGTTCTCTCTTTGGTTTATTTTGTTTCTTATTTTGCTTTTCACAGTTAACTGTGGTTGTGATAACCTGTGTGAACTCTCTGGTGTTTTTAGAGTTAACAGCAGTTGCAAAACCTTGGTGACTCCGGTAATTTATTTTCAGGGTTGACATATGTTTACATCTAAAGGAGAAAAGTGGAGGAAGGGGAAAAAATATACAGCAAACCAATAATCCCCTCAATAATATGCCCAAGAAATGGCCCAACAACCTCTGCCTGAAGACTTCCAGTAATAGGGATCTCACTACCTCCCATTCTACTTAGTGACAGCTCAGATGATTAATAAGCTTTTCTTCTCATGGAATGGAAATATGTTTCTGTGTAATTCCCACACGCCTACTGCCCTCTGGGGCTGAGCAAAACAAGTCAAATCCTGGCTCTGCCATTTAAGACTTGTGTGTCTACAGGAGAATTACTTAACCTTGCTGAGCCTCAGTTTCCTTATCCATAAAATGAAGGAATTGGAGTAAATGAAGTAAAATCACATCTCATTCTAAATCTGTGATCCTATAATACTATAAATATGATCCCTCTTTCAAATGGCAGTCCAAATACTTGAAAGCATTTATTTTTCCAATAACAAAAGGATGTAATTAAGACATAATAACAGTATAAATAACAAGAGAGAATCAAATAGTAAAGTCATTCTCTGCTCACTTACACAGGTAGAAACAATCCTTTGTAGGATCCAGAGGGATTATAATCTAACTCCAATTAATCAACACTGATACTTTCAGCATAATAGAAGAGGAACATGGTTACAATATGAATTTATAAATCATATTCCCTCATCTCTGTCATTTCTTTTCTGGACTAAACAACTCAAAGAATTCTAGAATCTCAGAGATGGAAGGAACTCAAGAAAGCATTTAGTCCAAATTCTTCCCTCTACAATATCCTTGACAAGTTGTCATCCAGCTTTAGCTTTCCCCCAGTGAAGGGGAACCCACTACATCCATAGCAAGGATGGGAAATTTGTAGACTCAAGGTCACATGTGGCCTTCTAGGTGCTCAAGTGCGGCCCTTTGACTGAATCCAAACTTCACAGAATAAATCCCCTTAATAAAAGGATTTGTGCTGTAAAACTTGGACTCAGTCAAAAGGCCCACCCAAGGACCTAGAGGGTCATATGTGGACTCGAGGTTGCAGGTTCTCCACCCCTGATCCAGAGGAATCCCATTCCATTGTTTTGGATGGCCTGAGGAAGCTTTTCCTTGCTTTAAGATTGAGTCTGCCTCTCTGCAACTTCCACCCAATGATCCTAATTCTTCCTTCTGAGGACAAGTACAAATGTGATCCCTCTCCCACAGTCCTTCAAACACAGAGTGTCTCAAATAGCTGTTGAAACTTAGAACAACTGGGCAACAAGATGGCACAGGGGATGAACTGCTGGACCTGAAATCAGGAAGAACTCTTCTTCCTGAGTTCAGATCTGACCTCAGACATTTACTGACTGTGCAACTCTCAGCAACTCACTTAGCCCTGTTTACCTCCGTTTCCTCATCTACAAAATGAGCTGGAGAAGGAAATAGCAAACAACTGCAATATCTTTGCCAAGAAAATCCCAAATGGGGTCACAAAGAGTCAGACACAACTGGAAAACAAAGAAATGAACAACAGGTTTTTGGGACACCTGGTCCTTGCAGATCCATCTCATGGTCCCACTAAAGTCTCCTTCTCTTTTCCAGGCAAATTTCCCCAGTTCCTTCAACCAATCTTCATGTGGCATGGACTCTAGTTACCATCCTCATCACACTTTTTGGAATGAATTCCACTTTGTCAATGTCCCTTCAAAAATATGGTGTGCAGAACAGAACACAATACTCCAGATGCAGTCTCAGGAGGGGAGAGAATTATTACCTCCCTTCTTTGGGGCACTGAGTCTCTTAAAGAAGGTTAAGTTCACATTAGGTTTTTTTGGCTACATCTCACTGTTAATTTATATTAAGATTTCAAGCTGCTAAAATGCCCAAGTGTTTTTCACACAAACTGTAGGTGAACCTCTTCCATCTTAAATTTAGAACCTAAGTCTAGAATTTGCCACATATAAACTGAGACCGGGGAAAGATCTAATTTAGAAGGGCCAAAGTCATCTTCTGCATCCTGGGCCACTGCCGGTCATCTTGCCTTATGTCTTACCACTGGACTTTGATGACAGGAGAAGAGAGTGAGGCTGACAACTTCATGCAATTCTTCCTCACTTGAAGGCAACTCACGTGCAAGTCAAGACATCGCCCCATGAATGCCATTGGTCCTCTTCCAGAGATAAGGATGACCAACAATTTATTTCATTTGATCAGATTCAACCCATTGTTCTAATTGGTTGAGGTATGTTGGGACCCTGACTCCATCTTCCAGCCTTTTTGCTCTTCCTCCTGGTGATATGATATCTGTAGATTTGATTAGCATGCCATCTCTACCTTCATTCAGATCATTGATGGAAATATTGAAAAGCACAGAGAGTAGAGCTCCTTGGGCATTTCACCTGGAGAATTCCTTCCAGGTCCATAGATTTCAAGTGGCAAATGACCCACCTTGTTGAAATTCAGTTGTTTCAGTTGAGTCTGATTCTTTGTGTCTAGTTGGGGTTTTCTTGGCAAAGATACTAGAGTGGTTTGCCATTTCCTTCTCCAGCTCATTTTATGGATGAGGAAACTGAGGCAAACAGAGCTAAGTGAATTACCCAGGGTCACAGAGGCAGTATGTATCTGAGGCCAGATTTGGACTCAAGAAAATGAGTCTTCCTGACTAGGCCCTATTTGCTCTATTCACTGTACCACCCAATTGCCTATAGTTTTAAGGACCTCCATGTTCTTCCATCTTTTGAAAACACAGTAGCATTTGCCCTTCTCCAATTCTGAAATCTTTAATAGGAAACAAGGTTTACAGTCTAAGTGCCAGAATCAATGCAGTCATTTTTTCCTTGTTTCCTGAAATCTTATTGTGTGGAAAAACAAATACTTTACTCAAAGTTTACCTACTGATTAAAATGTAAAATTGGTGACCTAACATTCAAGGCCCTCCAAGATTTGGCCCCAACTTAACTTCAAACTTATCTCCCACAAGTCCCCAGTTCATTATATCCCAGCTCATCTGAATGATTTGCTGTTACTTTGAATACACCTCACAATTCTCCACCTCCACACTTTTGTTCACTCTGCCTGAAGTGCCCTCCTCCCCAGCTCTTCCTGTGTCAGCAACATGGAGGGATGTGGGAAAGTTATGTCTCAGCAGAGGAAGAAGAAGAAGCCACATACAGGTGCTGACTCAGGAGAAACACACCTGTAGGGAATTCTGCCTTAGAGAGAATCAGTAATTACCTGCAAAATAGTTAACACAGGTTCCAGAAGAATGTGACTGCTGCTGACTTGAAAATGAGTCCACTGCACTGAGTCAGGTATGGGGCAAGGCAGGCTAGATATGACAGATCAGGTATTATTTGTTGGTTCGGTAGCCTGTTGCAGTCATGGTATATCAAGGAACTCTGGGTTGCCATTAACAGCTCAATGTCTATGATTCTCTGGGGGTTTGGTCAGCATTGTCCAAGGGCCAGTTGGTATGACCTGTGTCTTTGTTCTCTTAGGAGACTAGGTTCCAGGAGTGACTCTTGCTGTATCTATTCACCGTTAAAAGAATGGTCAAAGCAGCAGTTGGTGCAATCCAATGAACAAACCGAAGAAGAGTCAGTGATGAAACAGGTGGGCTCTAAACTAGACTGTGTGCTGTAGGCCTGATGCATCCTGCTGGGTCCTCCCCGCTTCCATAAGGTCAGGACCTGCAAGAAGGTCCGCTTGTTCAATCTCTGCCTGTTCCTCAAGACCCTTAATTAAGTTATTTTTAAATGCTGCTGTTGACATCAGGGAGGTAATGCCATGACATGCGAGTGATTTATTTATGTGAGGGACTCCAGATCTATTAAATGCTATCTTCTCCATGAAGTTTCCCTTGATCTCCCCAGCCAAAAATAATCTCTCCCTCTGAAAAATGTTATGATTTGTCCCTCTCTTGTTATATTTCACACTTAAGCTTGTATAATAGTTAACTTTTGAAGACATTTTCTCTCGCCTACTAGACTAGACAAAGAACTAGAAGTTCTTTGAGGGCAGGGACCATGTTCTATTTATCTTTATCTTTCCCTCAGAGTACCTATCACAGCATTGTACGCATATTAAGATCTTTAGAGATATTTATTTGATAAATTGCTGGATGAACAAGCATTTATTAAGTCTTTCTTATGTGCTAGGCTCAGTGCTAGGTGCTAGACCACTTATATGAACATAAGAATGAATTAATGAATGAATAGGAGGCAGGTAGGTGGTTCAGTGGACAGAGCACTGAACCTGGTGTCAGGAGTTCAAACCCTGCTTCAGACACATCCTTGTTGTGTGACCTTGACCAAATTTAACCTCCATTTGTCTTAATCTACCAGAGAAGGGAATGGCAAATCACTCCAGTATCTTTGCCAAGAAAATCTCCTGGATACCATGATCTTCAGGGTCAGTAAGAGTCAGATACAACAGTGTGAATGAATACAAAAACGCATAGAAAAGAGTGAATGAATGATGCGTGGGGAGGTTGCCGGGGACAGCAGGTATGTAAAAGGTCCTCCAGGCCCTGGACTATGGTGAGGACTCTGGGTCAGTCGGAGAACAGCTTGAAGAAGTAGGATCCCATTCCACTAGTTAGTCAAGCTGGTCTCCTTACTCTTTCTCAGAAATGCCAAGTTCATTCCTGCCTCCAAGCCATTATCTATTTTGTTGCCCTCACTGGTCTCCTGGTATGATCCAGATCTTACCTACCCATCAAGATCCCCTCCTTCACCAAAGTCCACCCTCCTTTCTGAATCTTCCTTGACTACTCTAAAATTCTTTCAATTCCTTTTCATTCATTCACTTATTTATTTAATCAACAAATATCTATATGTCATAGGAGGTACTGTACATCCATTTTTTTTCACATCTGTCTTGTTTCTCCTGCTAGACAGAGGACTCCTGGAGGAAAAGGACAATGTTTTTATTTCTTCAGCATCCCTTAGCGTGTTGAATCCAGTGCTGAGCCCACAGTAAGGGTTCCAAACTACTTTCTGATTGAAAAACAACTTTCCTGGCTTCACCTCCATTTTAGAACACACACTAATCAAATTAAACTCATAATTAGAGATGACTCAGAATGCAATTAATGGGCTGCCCTAGAAGGAAGTGTGTGCCTCATTATTGGAAGTGTTCAAGCAGATAATGAATAACCATCTGTCAGATGATAAGGCAGCATGGCTTAGTGGACAGAATCCTAAACTTAGGTCAGGAAGAATTAGGTTTGATTCCCATCTCAGTCACTTCCTAACTGTGTGGTTCCTGTCAAGTCATTCAACTTTGTTGAACTTCACTTTCTTTACCTGTAAAATGGGCAAAATAATATCTCCGTCCCAGAACTGTGGGGAATAAATGAAATCATGGGTATAAAGTGCCTTGCAGATCTCAAACTGCTGTATAAATGGAAGCTATAATTATTATTATTTTGTAGAGGGATTCCTTCATGGAGGGTAGAATAAAACTGGATCACCTCTAAGTCCCTTCTAACTCTAAGAGTTTATGATTCTAAGAAACTCAGGTCAATAATCCTTATCGAGACATCCTTGGGAACTCTTGCCCTTAAATGCCTTAAAATAATTTTCTATTTTGTTTAAGTCCTTTGTTGACACTATTACTTCTTCCACACAAATAATGACCCAGAAGAGGTCTGGGATGGGGATGGAGAAGCAGGGAGGGGAAGAGAAGCCCTACTTAGTAGGAACCTAAAAGACTACAAGTTGTGGGGTCAGGGAGAGCTTTGGGAGAGGGGATAAGCTTATTTTCATTTAGCATTGAACATCAGTCTGAGAAATGATACTGTTAATCTTTAGTATGGAGTAGGGAGGAAGGCCAAATTCGAGAAGGAGGCGGGATGGGACACTGAGCTTCCAGGATCCTCCTCCATTGGCTCTTCACTGTACCCTTTTCTAACACATGACGCCACAGCACACAAATGTAAGTGTAAAAGCGGATTTCCAAGTGGAATGTAAATTTCAGGGTTATACAGTACTTGAAATTATTTGCACTACTTCACTCCAAAACCGTGAGAACTGACAATACTGTAATAACAGTAGAATGGTATTTAATGTTTTCCCTCCTTCTACCCCCGTATCCAGTTTGTTCCCACATTTGAGGGAGTTCTGCATTCTATCACCTCCTCACCACTCAGATGACCTTACCCCTTCCCCAGCTATACTCGGGACCTCCTCTAGTCGCCCATTCTTCATGCTGAATGAAGTCTCATTTCCGGGCATGGCTGTTGTTGTTACGTTTGTCCTTCATTTTTGAAAAGGGCCACGACATCAAGATGAGGAGGAGGAGGAGGAGAACAGAGGGGAGGGGAGGGAAGGGGAGAAGGGGAGAGGAGAGGAGAGGGGAGAGGAGGGGAGGAGAGGAGAGGGGAGGAGAGGAGAGGAGAGGGGAGAGGAGGAGGGGAGAGGAGAGGGGAGGGGAGAGGAGGGGAGGAGAGGAGAGGAGAGGGGAGGGGAGGGGAGCAGAGGGGAGGGGAGGGGAGGGGAGCAGAGGGGAGGGGAGGGGAGGAGAGTGGAGGGGAGGAGAGGAGAGGGGAGGGGAGGAGAGGAGAGGGGAGGGGAGGAGAGGAGAGGGGAGGGGAGGGGAGGGGAGAGGGGAGGGGGAGGAGAGGAGAGGAGAGAGAGGGGAGGGGAGGGGAGGAGAGGAGAGGGGAGGAGAGGAGAGGGGAGGAGAGGAGAGGGGAGGAGAGGGGAGAGGAGAGGGGAGGGGAGAGGGGAGGGGAGGGGAGGAGAGGGGAGGAGAGGAGAGGAGAGGAGGGAGAGGGGAGGAGAGAGGAGAGGAGAGGGGAGGAGAGTGGAGGGGAGGGGAGGGAGAGGGGAGGGGAGAGGAGGGGAGATGAGGGAGGGGAGGGGAGGGGAGGGGAGAGGGTAGGAGAGGGAAGGAGAGGGAAGGGGAGGGGAGGTGAGGGAAGGGGAGGGGAGGGAGGGGAGGGGAGAGGAGAGAAAAGGAGGGGAGGGAGGGCAGGGGAGGGGAGGGGAGAGGAGGGGAGGGGAGGGGAGAGGAGGGGAGAGGAGGGGAGGAGAGAGAAGGGGGGGAGAGGAGAGGAGAGGGGAGAGGAGGGGAAGGGAGGGGAGGGGAGGGGAGGGGAAGGGAAGGGAAGGGAGGGGAAGGGAGGGGAGGGAAGGGGAGGGGAGGACAGGAGAGGAGAGGGGAGGAGAGGAGAGGAGAGAAGCTGCTGCTCACAGGTTGTGTTTGTCTTTTGTTATTGAAAAGGATCATGACATCAACATGATGACATGACTTGCAGTTGACTTTGATTTGAGCGAGGGAGGGCTGTGCAAGGTCACCAACCTCACTTTCTTCTGAGCCATTCCAGTCATTGTATTAACACATTGGAAGTACCCTCTGCCCCTGCAGCATTTCCCTCTGATTGGATGGCTATTCACAGAATCTCCATTCCAGGAGTGTGTCTAGACCAGCCAGGTCCCATTCCTTCCCAGAATGCACTCTGCACTTTCTCTACGATACCCCATACCTGGTACCTGTGTCCTCCCTCCTCTTTTCTCATTCTTTGTAGATGTTGCCTTCACCAACAGGAATATAAGCTTCTTGAGTGCAGGGACTGTTTTTCTTTCTCTTTGGATTTGTATTCCCAGGGACCAGCACACACATGGTGCCTAATAAGTGCTTGTTGACTGACTGACTAACTGACCACCATCAGTCTCTCATCACTTCTTACCTCATCTATTGCAAGTCTCTTAACTGAACCCCCAGCTTCCAGTGTCTCCCCTCTCCAATCCATGTTCCACAAAGCTACGAAAATAATCTTCCTAAACTTTCCTAAAGTCTGATCATGGCACTCTCTTGTTCAAGAAACTTCAGTAATTATCTACTGCCTCTGCTCATAGAGTAGGTGCTTAATGAATGCTTGCTGACCAATGAACTGACATACCCTCTATCACCGTTTTTTCCTTTGCATTTGCTGAAATCCTTGGACCCAAGGATTATAGTATCCTGAGCAGCAAAGTTCCTTCAAGCTCATCCAGACCAACTTCCAATTTTACAGATAAGAAAACTGAGGCCCTAAGGGATGAAGTAACTTCCAACAATAATACAGGCACTGTTAAGTAGCAAGGATGAGTTTCAAACCCGTGTCTTTTGACCATTCTCTCCCTATTATAAGAAAAAAAGAAAGAAGAAAAAATAACTTTTAAGTTCATGGGGGATTTCATATTAAATAAAAAGAACACCTTTAAAAATAATGGACTGCTGAAGCAAACGAATAAGAGAAGTCTGAATTCCCCTTCTCATCCAAAAAATAGGAAAGATACTTTTAGGAAGAGTCTTAACTAAGATGGTGCAACCAGACCTTTAACCCAGGCTTCCAAATTTAAAATGTTCAAATGGTATTTGCACTTCTTCAGCAGAGTAGACTCAGTTGAGTTTATTACCTAATTAGCAACAATAATTAGTTACAATAGAAAGCCACCAGATGGTGGGCTGTGATGAGCTCCTCTCCAGTCTCATCCTCCAACCCCCAAGCGGCCTTTGCAGCTACAGTCATGCTAGTGTGTCTGGGTTGCCATCTCTTCTCCATGGCAAAAGTCTCCCTTCTCCCCCCAGCTCACCTGATGTCATGCCTTGTACTGCTTGCCTTTGGACTTCATTCATGATGCTTGCTATTTATCCTAGACACAGTAATTCCTAGATAGAGTTCTATTTGGAGGTCTTGATCAGTTCAAGTGTAGACCTTCCTGTAGGTAAGAATCAACCTCAAATACTATTCTTAGGTTTGCTGGAAGAGGGAGGAGGGAAGGGAACAGGAAGAGCCGTTGGTAATTCTCAGTCTAAGATGTGCTGGAACACCTGACCCATGCTCAACGTATACTGATGGTTTGTTATTCAGTCGTTTCAGTCATGTCTGACACTTTGTGACCCCATTTGGGGTTTTCTTGGCAGAGACAATGGAGTGGTTTGCCATTTCCATCTACCACGCATTCTGCAGATGAGGAAACTGAGGCAAACTGGGTTAAGTGACTTGCCCAAGGTCATACAGGTAGGAAATGTCTGAGGCTGATATGGACTCAGGTCCTCCTGACTCTAGAGTCAGTGCTTTATCCTAACCAACTAAGTGCCCCATACCTATGATACTATATAAGAATTTTTAAAATTATCCCTGTCTGATGTTTGTATTACACTTTACAGTTGACAAAGAGGTCACATGTACATGTTGTCATCTGACCTGCATGATGAGCACCAGGGTATCATGAAAAAAACCCCAGACTCAAGGTCAGAAGAACTGGCCTTAGTCTGCCACCAACTGGCTGTGTGACCTTGGGAAAGTAACCTCATCTCTCTGGGTCTTGTTTAGCTCATCTGTAAAACATGAAAGACAAGATGATTTTCACAATCCCTTCCAGCTCTTAAATTCAAAGAGTCTAGCTCTGTTTTTAAATGTGTGTCCTACTGATTAAACATGTACCTGTCATGGTCGCTCCCTTTTCTGCATCTTCATTAATTCTTAGTCTTTGAGATTTGTGCCTTGAGGTGATTTGAATATTCAGGGCACAATTTTTATCAGATTACAAAAACAACCAAGCAATTCTCAAAACCTCTCTCTTACCTGAACTGGTCTACCTGAACTAAAAATGTAATGCAGCACCTTCTACCCCTCAGGAAGCTAGGTGACACATAGACAGAGCAAGGCCTGGAGTCAGGAAGACTTGAGTTCAAATCCAGCCTCAGATACTTACTAGCTGTATGACCCTGGTCAAGTCACTTAACCCTGTTTGCCTCAGTTTCCTCATCTGTAAAATGAACTGGAGAAGGAAATGGCAAACTACTCTAGTATTTTTTTGCCAAGAAAACCTCAGATGAGATCACAGAGAGTCAGACATGACCGAACAATAATTTCCAAACCTCTTATGAGGCTATTGCTCCATGAAATTGGGGCACACTCCCCCAACCACAAGGAGGGCCACACCCAAGGACCTAGAAGGCCACATGTGGCCTTGAAGCTGCAGGTTTCCTATCCCTGCCATCCCAGCCTATGTTCTATGTATGATTATTACTGTCAGTATCACCATCACCATAATTAATCAATCAGTGTTTATTAGTCACCTGCTATAAGCCAATCACTCTGTGAAGCAAATATTTACTAAATGTCTATGTGTCTTCAGCACTATACTTGGTTTTGTGAGGCATATGATGTATAAGAGAGAGTACTTGTCCTCAAGAACCAGGTAGTCTAGTTTTGCAGACAGGATACATATAAAAATAAACAGCAATGGCTCCCATTTTTGTGGTGCTTTAGTCCTAATTTATAAACAGGCTATCTCTCAGAAAGGTTTGTGCAAGGTCAGCCACACTTGTCCTATTCCACATCTTGGACAAGCGACACTTAACCAGCCTGAGGGTTAAGATATGCAGTTTCTTTAATAAAATGATATTTATCAACCCCAAGGTGAAAGAAGTCTACCAAAATAGATGGATAGATAGATGGATGGATAGATGGATGGATAGATGGATGGATAGATGGATGGATGAAAGGAGAGAAAGACAGAGAGAGAGAAAGAGAGGGAGAGAAAAGAGAGGGGGGGGGGAATCAGATGAACAGCTGGAAAGGAAGTTCCCTGTAGTCTCTTGAGCTCTGCCAGAATGCTAAAGCCGCCTTTCTATACTCTTTGCTGAAAAGGCCACAGGGGTCCCAGGCAGGGGCTTGTAGGATTGTTACAATTTTAGTATGCTCATTTACACCTCAGAAATCAGCAATGACCCCAAATTAGGGTTTGGTTTGTTGTTTTGTTCATTGTCTAGACTTAAGAAAGTTTAACAAATTTAATAGTATCTGCATCCATTTCCCACCTCCATCCCTCAGAACCTGGTTGTTAAACATTTACTGGTGCACTCCTGTATTGCTCTATAAAAACTGCTTGAGCTCAGCAGGAGTGTTGTAGAAGACAGAGCATGAAGTCGTCACCAGACTGGAGATCTATGTTGTTCCAATTATGTCCAACTCTTCATGACCCTATTTGGGGAATTCTTGGCAAAGATACTGGAGTGGTTTGCCATTTCCTTCTCCAGTCTATTTTACAGATGAAGAAACTGAGGCAAACAGGGTTAAGTGACTTGCCCTGGTCTCCCAACTAGTAAGTGTCTGAGACTGGATTTGAACTCAGGCCCTCCTCTTTATCCCTGGCTCCTCCTAGCTTTCCCTGGTGATTATCAAAACAGCAGCAGTAACTAACCAGCATTTGTGTATCACTTATAGTTTTGCAGAGTGCTTTCCATTCGTTATCTCCTTTGTCCCTCACAGTTCCCCTGGTCCCAGGTCAATGAGCCCAGGGGCAGAGCTAACTCCGAATGCTCCAGGCCTGCTCCAGAGGGGCTTACAGCAGCCATGGCTGGTGTTGTGAGAGTGTGGGACTTAATTCAAATTCCATTCATGTCCCAGTCCACAGTCCAGCTAATAAGTGTTAGAAAAGAGACTCAGACCTGCCTTCTGACTCTCAGTGTTCTCTCCATTATCTCATACTGTTAGCTAAATTAGAAAATCATAACTAATTGTTTAGGGCAGGATATATTAAATAAATGGCAAAAAAAATAATCTTTCAAAGAGTGGAGAAATCACTGTGGGGAGGAGGGGGGAGAGGGGCAGCTGAGGACACTTCCCAAGGAAGAAACAGCTGGAATTAGGCTTTGAAGAGTTTTGTTTTGACTTGAAGAAAAAAAAAAATGAAGAACATGAGAGAAGGAATTCTAGGCCAGAGAAAATAGGTGAGCAAAGGCCCGGATGTAGGAATTCTATGAGCCAAGGGACAAGGAGTAGTTTGCCTATAATGGCAGGATGATGCCTGACTGCTGGTGTAGCTCTTAGTGGGCAGTAGCCACAGGGAAGGACTGATAAACATCTGCAGGTCTGGCTCTCCACTTGATGGTTTACCCAGTGGTTTTGCTCTACATGAACTCTTCTCTCTTCTGCTAGTAGTTATCTTTCTCACAGTCTCCCAGAGTAGGCATACATGCATTTTATCCAGAATTCCCAGGGGAATTTTTATCTAGGGAATAATTCCTTCTGAGAAGATACATAAGTGAAACTCAGAAAAGCCCCACAGAAAAACCAAAGAGAATTGTGAACTCCAAGGTTCCTTGATGCAGCTTCTGTTCAGCGAGTGGGAAACTGGGAAATTAAGTGCTACCTTGGCAACAGAAAGCAAGGCAGACCATGAAGAGCTGACTGCTGGTCAGGCAGAGTGTGGGTGAAGGTGGGAGCAGCTGAGAGTGAGAGAGCAGACTATGGCTGAATCCAACCCCTACAGCCTGTTTCCTCCCTTGTTCCCTGGAGCACTGCCAAAAAAACCCAAAGAAACAGAAAAAGAAAACCAGCTCCCCTTTACCTACCTAGTTCATTTTCCATTCCCCCATGAGAACTATGGGAAGAGGAGTGAGAAAGAGGTTCATCTCCCTCAGCTGCCACCATCACATCCTACAAGCAGGAACCAGTTCCTGAAATGCCTATTTCTGTTATTTAAAGTGCCCATCAAAGTATAGGGCCATTTGCAATCATTTCTGTCCAAGTCTATGGGCAGCATGGTTAGCCACTGAGAAAGTGAAAGAGGAAAGATTTTCCTCAGCTCAGGATGAGTTGAAGGACAAATTGATTAGATAGAAAATTTCTGCCACATTAGTAATTTCTAAGATATGTATACCCCAGACTGCTTGTGAACCTGGGGCCGGGACAAAAGCCTTAATGATGAAACAAGCCAATACCAGTGAAAGACAGAAATTGGTGTGTTTGTTCACGTAATCACCCTACACATTGTGTTCAGTCAGTGCCCCACCTGACGACGCATTTATCAATGTGAGTCAACAATGTGACATGGTAACCAAAAATGCTAATGAGATCTGAGACTTCATTAAGAGACATTAGTATTTAAGACTAAAACATGATAGGTCTGCTATGTTCACCCTGCCCTGGTCAGACCATCTAGAAAATTATGTCCAGTTTTGGGTGCCACATTTAGGAAGGACTGGAGTTGTTTGTCCTTCATTCTCAAAAAAATACTATGGCAACAGGAAGGTAATGCCATGACATGCAAGTGAATTGGATTTCAGTGAGGGAGGTCTTTGCAAAGTTACCAGCCTCACTTTCTCCTCCAGAGCCATCTGGGTGCAGTGGCCAGATATAAATCAAGACAACTGGAGATGGTCCCTTAGGTTTTCTGGCGCCATGTCCAGTGCTTCAGGGACAAGAAGTCCAGGGTTTAAATCCTGCTCTGACACTTGAGAGCTATGTGACTATGAGAAAGTTACTGGATATTGATACTGATACTTATATTGATAAACTGGAGAGTTTGTGCTATTTAAGGATTGACTGAAGGAACTGTTGATGTTCTAAGAACTGAGATGCTGTGACAATGTGACTATATGCCAGTCATGTGCTGTATGCAATGGAAAAAAGTATGATTTGTACCAAACCTAGAGGGACCATTTAGATGACACAGGCAATAGCCATTATATGTACCCTGCCCACTTTCTTCCCCTATGAAACATCCACCCCCATCTCAGTATCCACCCCCACCTTGAAATGTGCACAGGGAATGAAGCAACTTTTCATCCTCCACTTCCATCCAAATAAAATCAATTCAAACTCTAAATTCTCAAATGTATTTCTACTATTTGCAATATTACTTTGACGTTTTCAGTTAGGCACTAACTTCAGTAAAGATTGACATTTTTCACAATAGGGTATTGAGTGTATGCTTTTCATTCAAACACACAGAGAAACCCACTTTACTGTTAAAAAAAATGCCTTTTTACATTGACAATTGATGCCTATGAATCAACCATGAGTCAAGCAATATGGAGTCATATCTACTCCCTCTTTCTCCCTTCTCCTTCCTCCCCCTGCCAACAACATTTCCCAATATCTTATTGGGATGTTCAAAAAAACAGTTCATAGCCCTATAAATACCACCAACACAGCTTCCAAATGGGGGCAAAATGTGGGTAAATATTATATTTCAGTATTTGTGTAGTGAAGAGAGCAATAGTTGACATTTATAGGGCTTTAAGCTCACATATTTTATCAAATTTGACCTTCACAATACCTCTATAATGTAGGTACTGCAGGCATTGTGATATCCACTTCACAAATGAGAAAACTAAGGCTCAAAGAAGTTGAGTGATTTTCTCATAGTCACATAGCTCTCAAGTGTTAGAACAGGATTGAAACCCTGGACTTATTGTCCCTGAAACACTGAACTTGGTGCCAGAAAACCTGAATGGCTTTCAGATTCTATCATTTTCCAGTTGTAACTCTGGGCAAATTATTTCAGCTGATCTATGAATAAGTAGGCTTTGGGATACAATGATGGATGGAAGGAAGGAAGGAAGGAAGGAAGGAAGGAAGGAAGGAAGGAAGGAAGGAAGGAAGGAAGGAAGGAAGGAAGGAAGGAAGGAGAAAGAAAGAGAAAATACCTGTCTTCAAGGCCCTGGACTCCATTGGAGGAAAACGCATATAGAGTATAAAAGGGGGGTAGGGACTTGTCTACCTCCTATTTCAATTAATGTAATCACAGAAGGTTTTGTTGTTGGTCAGGCTTGTCCAACTCTTCATAACCCCATTTGGGATTTCCTTGGAAAAGATACTAAAGCAGTTTGCCATTTCCTTCTCCAGCCCATTTTTACAGATGAGGAAACTGAGGCAAACAAGGTTAAGTGATTTGTCCAGGGATACATAGCATGTAAGTGTCTAGGACCCAATTTGAACTCATCTTCCTGATGCCAAGCCTAAGGTTTTATCAACTGCAACACCCAGCTGCCCCTAGAAAGTTTAGAACCCCTCAATTGAATTAACAATCTATCAGTAAAAGAGTAGGCATTAAGGAATTTTCCATAACACCAAAGCAAAGTAATCATATACTTTGGTTGTAATATACAAACAAGATGTTTACTGCATGGTAAGTACTATGCTAAACCTGGGTATATAAATAGTAAAAGCATGAAAATCCTAATCTCAGGGAGCTCACGCTAATTTTGAGAGACAACCTATAATAGCAAATTCAGCTGTAAGAAGCTGGTGAAGTCTGGAGGACTGAAGAGGCAGAGGCAGGGCAGTTGGTAAGACCCGGTTGTCATCCATTTCACCAGAAGGAATAAAGCTTGTGGCTCCCATGTTGTCCAAGTCATGAGAGGAATCAAGCAGCCTTGGATGGATTCTCGTTAGTCTGCGGCTGGGGAAATGGATAAGGGCAGAAGGAAAGAGGAAAAGATGCCTCCAGAGTGACCAGCAGCATCATTGGCTAACTACACATAATTTTGGTGCTTTACATAGCTAGAGAAATTTCAGAGGTTCATATTCTAGAGGCAGAAAATAATTCATTTTCGAGTTCATCAGTTTGGAAAGTAGATCCAGTCTACTGGGGAAAGATTCCAAACTCAGATCTCTTCTTAGAGGCAGATGCTTACTAGAAGGCAATGGGGAGAAGACAGTAAGCCTAGAGTGGGAGGAGGAGGGAGAACAATCCTCCTACCTTCCTAGATCATGTCATCAGAGAGACTAAGGTAGTAGAAGAAAATGCGTCTAAGCAGGAAAAGAGAAACATATCAAGAATAGACAGATTTGGAGAGTCATCTGAGGAAGGAGGCAACTTCAGGGAGTGTGATTCCCTCACTGTGCAGAGAAATGAGTTATGTACTTAAGAAAAGAGTAGATCCTAGGAGCCCATCCAGTCTGGGATGCCTTATCCATGTAGAAATGCCATGAGTATTATGAAAAAAGAAAAAAAAAGACTTACAGGCCATGAAGTATCAGGACTTAAGAGTTATTCCACTGTACATGTATTACCCACATGTGTGCTTCATTATCATTGTACTCTAAGTTTGAACCCATTCTTCCCATTGACCTGACATGTATTTGTGCGATGGCACTCCAGGGCTTGGGGATGGGGAAATGTTATATGCCAACTGTCTTACAATAGGATCTTGGGAATACCATCTTAGTAAAGACAACATTTGAATTAAAGCCTTTGCTAAAATCCAGTTGAGTCTACTGGATGACCATTAATGGGAAACATGCTGATGAAAACTCAGGCATTGACAATATAAGAAGTACAACCCCACAAGGTTATCTCTGGTATCCTGAGAGTAGTTGGATTCCTCTATTGTGGGGACCCAACCCTCCCCTCAGCTGCAATGATAACTTTGGGCAGCATGGTATAGTGGAGAGAGTATTGGACTTGGAGTCAGTGTGGCTTAGGTTCAGATTATGCCTCTGACACTTACTAGCTGTGTGAATATAGGCAAGTCCTTGAACCTTGTTTTCCTGTGAGACAGTTGGATACAAAGTTCTCTAAAGTACTTTCCAGCTCTAAATACTATGAGTAACCCCAAAGGAGATATTACCCCAAGGGGGTTTCTCTAAGATATATTTGAATCCTTTATACATTTACAGGGACATACTGGATAGGTTTGTTTTTTTTTTTAACTAGAACCCTTATTCTTGGAATAGGTTATGTTGTTTCAGGGATTCTTGGAAAAATTTTAGATGTCCTATGTTGTTTTAGAGACCTAGAAGTATTTTCCTGGATTAAACTTCTTTGTGAATGTGGGTCTACAGTGGTAGGGTCTTTGTGGGAGAGAGAGCTGGCACCTCTCCACCTCCGCTGATCCCAATGCCTGTTTATTAGTCTGCTAATAAAATAGCACTCATTAGTGCATCCTGGGTCATTTCCACTCATGATTCAGGAGGAGAAAGTGAAGCTGGTGACCTTGCACATCCCTCCCTCATTCAAAACAAAGTCAAGTGCAAGTCATGTCATCATTTCTCTGATGTCACCATCTTCTTCGAAAATGAAAGATGAACACAAGCATTTGTCAAGATCTTCTATGGATCAAGACACTGATCTAAGCAATGATGAAATAAGAAAGACAAACGACAGTGTCTGCTCTCAGAGAGCTTACGATCTAATGGGGGAGACAACATGAAAACAGCTATGGAAGGTATTAGCATTAAGGGAGACTGGTAAAGGTTTCTTGCAGAAGGTGGACTTTAGATGTGACTCGAAGGAAGACAGGAAAGATGGGATGCAGAGATGTGGGGGCAGGGAGGAAAGGTAGAAGGAAGACAGAGAGAGATAGACAGACATAGAAAGAGAAAGAGGGGAGACAGACAAACAGAGAAGAGTGGGAGGGAGGGAAAGAGTCAAACAGAGATAGATAGACAGATCCAGGAATGGGCAATAGCCAAATTGCTGAGTTGGGAAATGGAGGTACAATAGCAAGGAAGCCAGTGTCACTGGAATGACACTCAAAAGTAAAGAGTAAGAAGACTAGAAAGGCAGAAGGGCTTTGTAAGTCAAACATAAGATTTTATATTGATCCTGGAAGCAATAGGAAGTCACTGCTGGGGAGGGGATGGCCAGGAATGGCTTTAGGAAGATCAATTTAACAAGTGATTGAAGAGTAGACTGGAGTGGGCAGAGCCTTGAGGCAAGGGGACCAATCAGCAACCAACTGCTCTAGTCCAGGTGTGAGGTGAAGAGGGATTTTACCAGGGTGGCAGGAGTGAGAAGTTGAAAGATTCCCCAGAAAAGTATCGCCTCCATTTAGATTCAGCATCTCTAATCACACATCGTTTTCTCCAAGTAGAAAGCAAGTCCCTTTAGGGCAGAAAATGGTTTTATTTTGTTTTGTTGATGATATTAGGAGGTGGGGTGGGCTCAGTTCAGTATCCCTTGTGCCTGGCATGATGCCTAACATATGGTAATTGTTTAATAAAGGCTTGCTTAATGAATGATGAATGAATTGCTGAAGCGCCTACTCGGTGAAATCTGGACTCCAATTCCAAAGAGTAAGAGATAAATCATTTCCCATTTCTCTGAGATCAAAAGTAAACTCTTATCCATCTGAATGGCTAATGGTTGCAAAAACTGTTCCATAGTTTGAGTGCAGGATAGATTACTGGAGATATGGACCTAGAATGATAGAAGATCTAAGCTGGAAAAAAACTTGAAAATCATCTAATCCAACCCTATAGATGGGGGAAACTGTTCAGATAGAGAGTAAATGATTTGTCCAATGGTACAGAGATCATTAATGGCAGGATCAAGACCAGAACCCAAGTCTTATGACTCCTAGTAAAGGCCTTATCCTGCTATACTTACATCAGCCTGCTTCTCTTAATTTCCTGCTGAAAATCTTTTCCCTCTACTAGAAGTAAATTCCATGAAAGCAGTGACTGTGGGGAGGCAGGATGGTGTGGTGAAACAGATACCTATGTACAAATCTTACTTCTGATGCTTGTTACCAATGTGACCTTGGACAAGTCACTTAACTTCCTTGGACCTCCATTTCTTCATCGGTAAAAGCAGGGGATTTGACTAATTGGCCTCTGAATTCCCTTCTAGCTCAAATCTATGATCCTAGAAGTCTATGCTTCCACAGGGCTCTGTGTTCCATTGTCTGTTGTTCAGTCCCCAGTTGGGGTTTTCTTGGCAAAGATATTGGAGTGGTTTGCCATTTCCTTCTCCAGCCCATCTTACAAATGAGGAAACTGAGGCAAATGTGGTTTAGTGACTTGCTCAAGGTCACACAGCTAGTAAGTGTCTGAAGCCAGACTTAAACTCATGAAGATGAGTCTTCCTGACTCCAGGCCCAGTGCTCTATACACTGCACCACTTAGCTGCCCCTTGTATACCATAAATACTCAAGAAATACTTGTTAGATGAACAGATAGATGAATGAATGAATAGCCTGCACAGACTACAGCAGGAATTCTGTATTTAGAATACATAAAATTGGGTTTTAAAAATATTTTGATTACTTTAATAATGATAGTTGGCATTTATATAATACTTTAAGGTTTGCAAAGCACTTTACAAAATCTTATCTCACTTGTTCTTAACAAAAACCCAGAAATATAGGTGCTAATATAATTCCTATTTGCCTGACAACAAAACTGAAACTGAAAGAGATAAACTGACTTGCTCAGGATTGCCTAGCTTGTAAGTATCTGAGGCAGGATTTGAATTCAGATATTCCTGACTCTAGATCCTTCCTGACTCTATCAATTGTGCCACCTAGCTGCCTCTGTAATTCAATATAATTGATTTCTTTCATAATCCTATGTATTTTATGCATTTAAAAACTTTATTCAGAGGAGTTCATAGGTTTTACTGGACACACAAGGGGTTTAGGACACAAAAAAGGTTAAGGATACCTTTCCTAGAGCAAACCAGTCAGTCTCCCCATCTGCCATCAGCTTTCCCATTTGAAAAATGGAAAATTTGCTTATAAATTCTGAAAATTCTGGGGGAGGAGAGGATTCCTTGGTTTTCTTGTGTTAGACATTTTGTGCTACTGGTCAGATCTGCTCCAAGGCAGCATTCATCCCAGATCATGTTCTGTGCAATCTGCCAGTTCTTTCGCCCTTAAAATTCATAGCATAATCTTGGTGGAAATGTAATCAAGGATTTGGTCAAATTTTTCCATGAGAGGAGGCAGATAACTAGTCATAGTGTATTCTTATGAGGAATACCCCAAACAAGAATTGTAGAGTTGGTTGTGGTTTCAGGAGCACCCTAAGTTTGAGCATTTGCCTTAATGAGGCCCCAGATCTCATTGTAGGTGATTTTTTTAAAAAGGCACTTTATAGCTTAGGTCTTAAAATTTTGCATTTGGAGGATGGAAGAGGCAACTCTTTGAATGGAATGATTAAGAGGTACTAAGTAGATGAATACTAGATTGGCCTGGATGGATGGAAGGGGAAGTGAAGGGCAGCAGCCTGAAAGTGAATTCCTAGCTAGAAAGAATTCTTATCATGGAAAAGTGAATGTAGCAAAAGTCTGACAGTTTATTACAGTGGCCAGATCTCAGCACCCACTCCTGCCCTGCCCTGTACCTAACTAGCCCACCTCGCCATTTGTCTTGGCCAGAATTGTGAAGGAAGCAAACTTTGTCTTTTGTAGCCAACCACTTTTCTTTTCAGTCCCTTCTCTCCCTTCCTGGTATCCCTAGCACCTACTCTCTCCCATCCTTATCTTCTTCTCAGAGAGCTCTTAAATCATAACCCTCAAGTGTTACTTTATAATATTTCCATGCTTCCAAGGTCCTAAAGAAAGAATTTTTTTTAGATCTGAGCATGTTTATAGGCAGATGGGAAGCAGCCAGTGCCAATGGAGAGACTGAAAATATGAGGGGTAGGGGAGGGAGAGAGTAGAGAAAGAGACAAAAGCAGAGAAAGACAGAGAGATAGTGATGATGATGATGATGGTGGTGATGATGATAATAATGACGACGACAGAAACACAGGTCCTACAGGAGGTGAAATTGAATCAGAGCAAGAGATTGACCTTTGGGAGAAGTAGTCTCTTCTCTTTTTCTGGGTATGGAAAGGAGAAAGAGGTTATGATGCAAGGAGAGTGGAGAGATCACGTTAGACAGCTTTAATCTTTCCAGTGCAGTAGCAAGCTGGGTCAAGAGCTCTAATGATGTGAAAAAGCAGCAAGAAGGACTATTTTCTAATTTGTCATCCTAATAATAACAGCAAGAAACAGATTAATCGCATAATATGTGAATCATGCCTCATGACTTGTAGGAGCAAAGAACTGGAAGGAGATTATGAGCCTATTGACTGAGGAATGGCAGAACACATGAAGATACATTAATAGAATGTAATATCATGCCCTAAGAAGTGATAAATATGAATACTTTAGAGCACCTTAGGAAGGACTGTATGAACCAATACAGAGCAGAAGAAGCAGAAATGGGGAAACAATTTACACCATGACCATACTAATATAAAGGGAAACATTTCTGAAAGACTTCAAGATCAAAGAACTCTCATTAATGCAGTGAAAAACCAGGACTGCGGAGGATGCCTGGTAAAGCTTAAATCATGCTGTTTGGCAGAGTAGTGATGGACTAGAGGTGCTGAATGGAGCATAAATTTCCAGATATGCCAAGGTGTTGATTTGTTTTTGCTTAACTATGGCTATTTGTTTGAAATTATGCATCTAAAGCACAGGAGCATCTAGATGGCACAGGGAAGAGAGCACTGGGTCAGGAGTCAAGAAGACTCATCTTTCTAAGTTCAAATCCGACCTCAGACATTACTAGCTGTATGACTCTGGGGAAGTCACTTAATCGTGCTTCAGCTTTCTCATCTGTGAAATGAGCTGGAGAAGAATATGGCAAACCACTCCAGTATCTTTGACCAAGGAAACTCCAAATTGGGTCAACAAAGAGATGCACATGAATGAAAATCAACTGAAATTAATCTAAAGCATACTTATGTTGCCACAAAGAAGGATATTATAGCATAGTGGCAGGAATCATTGAGATATAAGCAAGAGTGCTGGAACCAGCTCAAAACAAGTAGTGAGAGCTGATAGTTAAATTTTCAGCATGATCATCTATACTTCAGAATTCAGTAAATGCTGCAAACCAGGGCTTGATTTATTGTTTTGTTGATTGTCTAGATTTAAGAAGGTGATGAAGAAAATCTTAATGATTCAGATTAAACTTAAATATTTCATGTGTACATTTTTCTTTCTTGAAGAACTGATTGTTAAATACTTACCAGCACACCACTGAATATAAAAATGATGTAAAAAAAAATCGTAGCATCAACAGTACTTTTAAAAAGGAAAAATAAAAGAGAATTATTTGACATGAATTAGACTATGAACTCTATGAGATTATGGGCTCTATCTTATATACATTTCTCTCCTTTACAATCTAGTACAGTGCTTCACACACAGTATGTGCTCAGTAAATGTTTTATTATGATAATTAATGATAAATTAGTAAAGAAATGAATGAAAAGAAATGAAATCAACATGAAGAAGGAAGCCTGCCACATTATGTAGGAGACAAACAGCTGAGTGAGGGTTACAGCTTTAAGAAAATGTAAGAGAGAAATTATGTAAGATCAGGGGACAACTCTGTGGCTTCACTGTAAGATCAACATACTCTTTTTGGAATATATTGAGGACTAGCAGTGAATGTAGTTGATTATGATGTGATCAAATGAGATTATGTATCTAAAGCATACTTATGTTACCACAAAGTACTATAAAAATGTGTAACAGGAAATCAGAATCTTTCCCCCTTCCTCCTTCTTCCAGGGAGAGACTGGGGACAATCAATGGAATTGTCACGAACTTGTCACATATACCCCTAGGGCTGCTAATCTATTTCTTAAAAGGAATTAAGAGGCACTCAGAAATTCATGGTTCATATAAATTGACTGAGATAAAATCTGATTAACAACCTCCTTTCACTACTCTCTTTGTTGGTATTCATGGGGTTGGGGAGAAAGAGAGACACAGATTGACTTTCTGTCCACATTCACTTTCTTAAGAGGAGGGGGTCCCAATACATGTAAGACTCAACCACTGCCCACTTGCCTGACACTCGTTCCTTTCCTCCCTCCCTCTTCTGTATACATTCACTGAATCAAATGCTCACACTTCTTCCAAATTCTTACTTCCAAAATCTCCAAAGCATCATCACAAAACTAATTTTGCACACTCTGAAAACTTGCTCCATCACCACAGCACTCTGTCCTATACACACTTTGAACCTTCTGGGGTATAATTCATTCCCCTATCAAAGCATTCATTTTACTCCCCATAGACTCCAATTCTTTGTTCCTGCCCCTTCCTTCACCACACCTGGCCAGGTTTCAACACCTCCACAAACAACACCAGCACAGGGCTAATTCCAGATACCCTTAAATAGGCCTGGGAAATTGGAGGCAGCTGCACATCCCTGCAGCCTCAGGCAGACAGCTGCTATTTCTCTCCTAGCTCCTGGAGATCATAGGATCATAGCATTTCATTTGGATGGAACTTCATACCCAACAAGTCCCTGCTATGACAACAGATCGACAAATGGTCATCCAGCTTCTCTCCTCTAAGAGACAGTCATTTCACTTTGGAATAACGGGTTTTTAGATTTGTCCTGATATCAAGTTTAAAATTGTCTCTTTGACACTTCTAGAAAATTAGAAGAACATGGAACGTACTACCTATCGGATTCACAGATAGAAGAATAATATATGAAGAGACAAAAGAGAGAGGGCATTGTTGAGGTACAAAATGGATAATTTTGATTATATTAAAAAGTTCTTGTATAAATAAAATCTATGTAACCAAGATTACAAGGAAAGCAGAAAGTGGGGGATGGGGGATTTTCATAGACAATCTCTCAAATAAAGGTCTTGTTTCTCAAATATGTAAAGAACTTAGTCAAACTTATAAGAATATGAGTTATATCCCCATCGATAAATGCTCAAAGGATAGACATAGGCCGTTCTTTCATGAAGAAATCAGAACTATATGTAATCATATGAAAAAATGCTCTAAATCATCATTGAATAGAGAAATGCAAATTAAAACAATTTAGAGATATTATCTTACACTTATCAGATTGGCTAAAATGATAGGTGCCCTTCAAATGGGGAATGGCTAAACACGTTGTGGTATATGATTGTGATGGAATAGTACTGTGGTATAAGAAATGATGAGCTGGTTGATTTAGAAAAACATGGAAAGACTTGGACCTATGAAGGAAGATGCTATCCACCTCCAGAGAAAGAACTGACAGATAGAATCAGGCATGGTCTTACATATATGTATATGTGTATGTATATGTATATAAATATATATAGGATGTTTATAGATATGCATGTATATATTTGCATTTAATTGTAGCCCTCTATAGGGTAAAGTGAGGAGGGAAAGAGAAAAAAATTAAAAGTGCACAACAGAGAATGAAAGAAAACTTAGAAAGAAGCACAGAAAAACTGGGTCGTTTTGAAAACAACGTGGTATTTATTACACAGGTTTTAAAAAAATAAACAGTTTGAAATGGAAATTTATTGTTTCATACTGAATCCTCTCATGTTCTGCTGTGTATGTGGAACTTTCCCCCCTTGTATTGTATTAAGTTTAAAATGAATTAAAAAAAAAAAAAAGAACCATCTACCTATTTCTCCTAGTTCTGAGACCAGGACAAAAATCTATCTAACGCACATGACTACATATCACACATTTGATGACAGCTCTCATCCCTAGTCCTTTATCCAATCCTCCTAAGCCCTGAACTTGAGGTTCTTTACCATCTTGCTTGCTCCCCATCTTGGTCAAAGAATAAGATTATCTCCAGATTATCACTGGGTCAGTCAACAAACATTTATTAAGTACCTATTTACATGTGAGGCATTGCTCTAAGTGCTGGGGATACAAAGACAGACGAAAACAAAAACCCTAGTCCCAGTAGTCAAGGAGCTCATGTTTTAAAGACAGAGACAACTTGAAAACAACTCTGTATAAACAAGATCTATACAGGATAAGTTAGAGATAACCAAAAGAGGGAAAACAAAGAATGGTGCCCAAAATTCAACACAATAGATCATATAAGAAAGACAGAAAGCAGTGGGATGATCATCTCTTTATACCTGGAAGAAGCCCAAGATGGCAGCTACATCCTACTCTAGCCTCTCCAGCCTATCTCTATACTTCCTCTACCATGACTTTGTACCAAATGTCTTTCCCTTCTTCCTCTGTCTTCTCCCATTAAAATGTAGACCTTTGAGTGCAGAGACGATCTTTCTACTTGTATTTGTAGACCCATCACTTAACATGATGCCAGACACAAAGCAAGTGCTTATTAAAATGCTTGTTAACAGATGGATAGTTCACTAAAATTCCCAAATCACTTTTCAGGCCAAACGCTTTCTAACTATATACCTCCTCCATCTGTACTTATGAAGTTGATTTTTAAAAACCAAGTGTGAGACTTTACAATTTTTCTCTATTAAATTTCATTTTATTGGATTCAGCCTTATGCTTTAGCCTGTCAAGATCTTTTTGGACCCTGACTTTGTCATCCAGTGCATTAATTATCCTTCTGAGAAATATCATCTGCACATTTGATGAGCATACCTATTGATGCTCAGAACCAGGCATACCCCACGGCACTTCCAGGGACATCTCTTACCTAGCTGACATAGCGAATCATTAAAGACTACTCTTTGAAGTCATTCATTCATTCATTCACTGGACTACACCTACTGGGATGATTACCTCCATTTCCCCCAACTCCCAATAAAAATTTGGATTCTGTTCCTAGGGCCCTTGCTCGTCAATTTCTGCCTTATCTCACCGGTTCCTAAGCGTCCATGGCAATTCCAGATTGCTCCATGAGGATGTATGTGTCTCTCCCCTTTCCAGCTCTCCTTTATGTGTTGCTTTCCTCCATTAGAATATAAGTTCCTTGAGGGTAAAGACTACACTGTTTGCTTGTATTTGTATCCCTAGCACTTAGCACAGTGCCTAGCATAAGGAATAATTAATAAATGTTCTATTTATCTAGTCAATTCCAAATCCATCTAATTGTACTATCATCTAGCCCACATTTCCCTATTTACTCTAAGAATAGTATGAGATACTTTGTCAAATATTTCAACAAAACTCTAGGTAGACTGTATCAATGATAGTCCCTTGATCTGCTGATCTAGTAATTCTCTCAAATAAGGAAGTGAAGTTAGTCTAACATGATCTATTTTTTATATTTCTTTCTTTTTTATTGATGACTTTGTTTTTGTATCACATTCATTTCTGCCCCCAATCCATCAAGTATTTCCCTAAAGCAAAAACTTTATTACAGGACAATAATATTATATTGTATTCCTGTGCCATAATTCATATACCATTTTAATTTTTAGCTCTCTGCTATTACAAAAAAACTACTATAACTACTTTTGTTTGCATATATTTTTAAAGCAAAGCTTTAAAAGAAACAGACAAGCTCCAACACATGAATGACATCTGACAATATTTGCATCTTCACACTTATAGTTCCCCACTTCTACAGTGAAGAAAGAACAGTTCATTTTTCTTATCTTTTCTCTGGAGTCAAGTGTTGTTAATTTAATTCCATAGTCTTTGTTTTCACTTTATTAATCTTTCTATTTATATTGTCTTAATGTGTATACTGCTTTCTTGGATGTATTTGCTTCAATTAACCTCAGTTCATATAAGTCTTCCCATGTTTCTCTGAATTCTTCATCCAGAGAAACTTGTTCTTCATACCATTTTTTTGTGATCACTGATTCCTTTTCTTGAGGCTCAATAATAATTTCTTTAATTATATTTTTATAATTTTCTTAGAATTTCAAGTCAAATGACCAGCCTGTGATTTATAGATACCATACCCTTCCCTGAAAGTGGAAAAAATTGGAAAGGATGCAGAAAATGACATATTAAAGTACCAGTGATGGAACTATGAATTGGCCCAGCTATTTTGGAAAAGAACCTGGAACTGTGCCCCAAAATTTACTAAACTATGTATACCAGTGTTTCCAATACTAGGATTATACCGCAGAGAGATCAAAGAAAGAAGAAAAGATCCATATGTTCAAAAATATTTATAGCAGCTCTTTTTGTAGTAATGAAAAACTAGAAACTAGAATGGTACCCCTCAACTGGGGAATGGTTGAATGAATTATGGTATATGAATGTAATAGAAAACTATTGTCTTGTAAGAAATGTTAAAGAGACAGTTTTAGAGGAACCTGGGAAGACTTGTATGAATTATTGTGCAGTGAAATGAGGCAGAGCCAGGAGACCAAGTTATAATGACATGGTAAAGACAACTTTGAAAGACTTTTTGAAAGAAAGTGCTAATCAATACAATGACCAACAATGAGAGGACCTGCTTGCCTCCTGACAGAGAGGTGATGGACTGAGGGTACAAAATAAGATATATTTGGGGGCATACATATTGGAGAAATTTTTTTTGCTTAACCATGTATATGTGTTTTGTCTTCTTTTTTCCACTGGGTGATCAGGGGAGGGATAAGAAGTGAGAGAGAGGATAAATTTTTGCTAATTAAAAAAAATTACAATTTTAAAAAGGAAAATCAGGAAAACATTTTAATTCCTCCATTTTTGAAATACTACTATTTGAAATACATGCTTTGTCAAATATCATTCACAAAAACTCAGCAATCATATCTAACATCTCTTTCAGTATCCAAGTATGTAGTTCCTCTGGACTAGGTGACTTAAATTCATCAAGGGCAACTAGGTTTCCCCTTGCTATCTCCTTACTAATCTTGGGTATCAGCTTCCCATTAGTCATTTTTGTTGTGTCATCCCCAATAAAAATATCATTTTCCTTTTCAAAGAAAATAGAAAGAAATTAAAAATCATTTAGCTCTGCCTTCACTCTTGTCCATTACCATCATTTCACCTGGTACAATACAAGTAAAGGTTCTATTCCTTTCTTCAATCTTCCTTGCTCTCCCAATGTAGCATTTAAAAACTTTTGGTGTCTTTAGCTATCCTCACCAGTCTTACTTCCTTCTGAGTTTGAGCATTTTAGATACTATTTTTATATTCACATGCACTTTTTGGTATCTGGCTTTGCTTTCATATTCTGTATATTTCTTTTTAAAGTCTAACTTGGTTGGTGAACTACCTGTGAATTCATATCTATCTCTTCAGACAAATCTCATTTTCCCCCTCCTCATTGAAATTGCTTCTTTTGGTGCTAGAAGTTCAATGCAAGCATCTCCCCTTCCTCCTGGACTGACTTCCCCTGAAGCACTTTCATCCATGGAATCCTACCTATATTTCCTCTGAACCCTTTAAAATCTGCCATCACTCAATCTAGGGAACATGTCAAACTATGCTCAAATTTCCTTTCTTTCTCTGTCACAAGCCCTGGAGTGGTCACATCCTGCCAATAGCTCCCACTATTTCTTCCCCAGTTACCAGGCTCCCTTTGTTGTGAAGAATCAGATATTGAATAAAGTTTCCCCTTGTTGAGTTCTACCTTTTGAAGGGTAAAATTATCTCAGAGGCATACCAAGAAAATATTTGCTACTTTGCTTTTGGTAGATGGATCAGCTGTCTAGATACTTGGAGTCTACTATCGCTACCATATCATGCCTTTGTCACAAGTTTGTGCTTTGTTTCCCAAACACCTCATATCGTTCTTCTTTACATCTAGATGGTTTGTAACATAGGAAAACAGCGGAGTAGAAGATGGATTGAAATGGTAAGAGATTTCAAGGCTGAATGAAAACACGGTGATGATGATAGGAAGGAGAAGCTGCGATGAAATTTAGAAGTGAATGAGATGTTCGTAGTATCAGGGCCGATGCTCTGACTTCTCCCTAACAATACGGAAATGACTAACTGGACCAATTTCGGAACATTAGAATCAAAGAAATGAAGACAGGTACCTCTGTCTATATGGCTTCTTTGAGGAATTTGTTCTATCACTTCCAGTTGGAGCTATATGAACACAATTACAAAACACTTTTCATACAAATTAAGACAAATCTAAATAATTGAAAAAATATTCATTGCTCAGAGGTAGGCCAAGCCAATATAATAAAAATGATAATACTACCTAAATTAATTTATTTATCCAGTGTTGCTGTGTTTGTCCTTCATTCTCAAAGAGGACCATGACATCAGGGAATTGATGACATGACTTGCACTTGACCTTGACTTAAGTGAGGGAGGGCTGTGAAAGGTCACTAGCTTCACATTCTCCTGCAAAGCCGTCTGGGTCCAGCGGCCTGCTACTTATTAGGATGACTAGAGATGGCCCAGGATGCAATGTAGGACCTTGGCCATTTTAGGCTAAGATCTTTCCACATTCTCACTTTGAGCAAGATACATCCATTCAATAAATAGACCTCTTTAAGTAGTTGCTCAAGGAGCATCATATTTATTTAATTATTTAATAGCACTAGGAAAAATAGAAACAAAATTCACCTGGAAGAATAAAATGTCAAAAATATCAAGGGAATAAATGAAAAATAAAATGAAGAGAGGCAGCCTAGCATTACCAAATTTCAAACCATACTACAAAATGGTAATTATCAAAATAATCTAATACTAGAACAGAGTGGTTGAATTGTGGAATGGATTAGGTATACAATATACAGAAGTAAATAATCACAGTAATCCAGCATTTGATAAATCTGAAGATCAAAACTTTGGGAGCAAGAACTCACTATTCAACCAAAATTTCTGAGAACACTGAAAAGTAGTGTGGCAGAAAGTAAGCATGGATAACATCTCTCACCTTATAATATGATAAGGTGAAAATGGGTACATGATTTAGATATAAATGGTGATAAACATAAATATAAACAAATTAGGGTAGCACAGAAAAAATTACTTGTGAGTTCTACAAATAAAGGAAGAGTTTATGACCAACAAGAGCTAGAGGGGATCATGGGAGGTATCATGGCAGATAATTTTGGTTACATTAAATTTAAAAGGGTTTGCACCAATAAAACCAATGCAGTCAAAATTAGAAGGAAAACAAGAAACTGGGGAAGAGGAGAGGCAATTTTACAGCAAGTTTCTCTGGGACATGTCTAATTTCTCAAATACATAAGGAATGGAGCCAAATTTAGGAAAATAAGAGTCATTCTGTAAGCCATTCTCAAAGGCATTTGAAAATAGGCAGTTTTCAAAAGAAATCAAAACAATCAATAGACATATAAAAATGCTTTAAATTGCTAATAATTAAAGAAATGCAGATTAAAACGACTCTGAGCTACTACCTCACACCTATAAGATCATCTAAGGGACAGAAAAATAAAATGGTAAATGCTGAAGGGGATCTGGAAAACAATTTGAAATTATGCCCAATGGGCATACCATGTATATACACCCTTTGACTCAGCAGTATCATTACTAGGTCTGTATTCCAAAGAGATCAAAGAAAAATGTAAATTACGGATATGTGCAAAATATTTATATCAGCTCTTTTTGTGTTAGCAAAAAAAAAGGAAGCGAAGGGGAAACCCATCAACAGGAGAATGACTGAACAAGTCTTAACGTATGATTATGAGGGAATACTATTATACTGTAAGAAATGACAAAGGAGATGGTTTCAGAAAACCTGGGAAGATATATAAAATGATGCAAAATGTAATGCACAAAATCAGGAGAACAATGTACATAGTAATGGCAATATTGTAAAAATAATCAACTGTGAAAGACTCTGACTAATAGAACTCTCCATAATTCCAAAAGACCATGATGAACAATGCTACCCACCTTCACAGAGAGAACTCATGAACCTGAGTACAGAGTGAAGCATATTTTTTCACTTTATTCTTTTTTGCTTTTTTGGAAATATTGAAAATATGGAAATATATTTTATATGATTTCACAGGTGTCATAAGTATCATTGCTTGTCTTTTCGATGGGTTGGGGAAGGGCATAGAGGGAATGAGAGAATTTGGAATTGAACATTTTAAAAATACATGTCAGGCAAACAAATTTGAGTCTCTGTTATTGTAGATACCAATCATGGCAGCAGACAAGAGGATCCTTCAAAAGAATGCTGCAGTCATTTATGCAGCATTCTTACTTCAACTTTAATTTATTTCAGGTAAGAAGGCAACACCCCAATTTCTAGTGCATTAAGATTTTTAACGTAAGTATTTTATAGGAGAGAGTCAAGTATAAAAAAATGGTCTACCATAAAATCAGATATAGAGTATATACACACATATTCACTCAACAAGCATTTATTACAAGTGCCTACTTTGAGCCAGGTGGTATGATAGGTACTGATGTTCTAAATACAAAAGGGGGATAGTCCTCAGGGAGCTTACAATCTACATACACGAACACACTCACATTCATGTATGAGGGTGGGTGATAGGGTGAAGGCTTAAAGCAAAATGTAGAATTAGAAAATTGGTGGTCAATTCAGTGAAGGAAACTTGAATGATTGTACTATGTTGTAGCATGAAAGTGGAAGTGACCTTCAAGATCATTTACTCTAAATCCTCCTCGCTTTATAGGTATGAAAACTGCAGTCCAGATTTGCAATTTGTCCCAGCTAATTCAGTTAACTAGTTTCAGTGCTGAGACAGAACCCAGGGGGTCTGGCTCCTTGCATAGTATACATCTTTCTGTACCATATCTTCCTTCACATAATGCTTTCCTTCCTGAAAAATTATGTTAGACCAGGAGTTCATAACTTTTTTTATGTTATGGTCTCCTTTGGCAGTCTGGTGAAGCCTATGGACCCTTCAGAATGATGTTTTCAAAAGCATAAAATAAAATATATATTATTACAAAGAAAATCAAACGATGGTGAAAATAACATTTTCTCATCAAAATTTATGGACCCCACATTAAGAAGTTCTATACTAGACAACATAGAAGTATGGTGTGCTGAAAAGAACACTAGACCTGAAGTGAGGAGAAACATATGCCAAGCCCTTCATCCAATGCTTCCTACTGGGGTGAATACAGGCAGGTTTTTAACCACTATGAGCCTCAGGTTCCTCATCCATACATTTGGAGTAAAAATATTGGTAAGTGAGAAGTGAGAAGTGTGGATAGAGAGCTAGCCTCAGAATTAAGAAAATCTGGTTTTAAGTCCCACTTCTGATATCCTGACTATTTGACCCTGGTCAAGTCACTACCTCTCAGTGTCCCCAGAAACTCTCAGGATGAAGTTGTAGAGTAAGTATTCACCTGCCTTGGTGAAGAGAATTTCTTCACTGGGAGTTCTCCTTCCAATGGTGTAAAACTCAAATAGACACTGATCCCTGAAGCTACAGGTTGACATGGAAAACCACAGAATAATATTATCTATGTTACAATGTATTTTTATCTTATTAAACACTTCAAAGTCATGTTATAATCTGATTTGGGCTACAGTGGGGGATTTTGTAGGGAGTTTTGTGGGTCATGAAGCCAGAAGGTCAGTGAGTTTGAAATCTCTGTCTTACATAAATGAAGTCACAGGTTCTAGTAAAAAGAAAAACTAAACAAAACAAAACAAAAACCCAGACCTCTTCCTCCTATGGTTATTGTGAGAGATGATAATAAATGAGATGATAAAATAGATGATAGATAACATACACAGATGTTTACAGGATGAGAGAGAAGTGCTTGACAGCACGTCTTGGTCACAGCTGTTCCCCACCTACGGTTCTGTCACTTGGAGTACTATCTGTTGCCTGAAGCCTTGAGCCCAGGTTCCCTGGTGGCCTCAGTCTGTCAGTGCTCAGAGCTGGCACTATTTTCACTCAAGTTACAGTTCAGGATTAGCGTGAGAAGCAATCCCAACCAGGGAGAAGCAGGACCAGAGTGCAATGAAAATGAAGGGATGAGCAATAGGCTGTTCAAAGTCCATTGTCTTGGCAGGTCATAGGATCATAGATTTATAGTTGGAAGGAACCTTAGAAAGATGTCATTTCATTAAATATATAGGTGGGATGGAAACAAAAACTTTAAGCTCTTTTGGTGGTGGCAAAGAATTGGAAATTGAGGGAATGTCCACCAATTGGGGGAATGGCTGAAGAAGTTGTGGCATATGAATGTAATGGAACAAGAAATGATGAGCAAGCAGACCTCAGAAAAACCTAGGAAGACTTATATGAACTGGTGCTGAGTGAATTGAGCAGAACCAGGAGAACATTGCACACAGTAACAGTGATATTGTGTGATGACCAACTTTGATAGACTTGGCTCTTCTCAGCACTACAGTGATCCAAGACAATTCCAAAAGTTTGGTGATGCAAAATGCTATCCACGTCTAAAGTCTGAATGCAGACTGAAGCATACCATTTTCATTTTTGGTTTTCTTTCTCATAGTTTTCCCCTTTTCTTCTGATTCTTCCTTCATAGTATGACTAATGTGAAAATATGTTTTAACATGTATAACCAAAAAAAAAGATGCCCCTTCAAAACGAGTAAAATAAAAAAAGAAACAAAACTTTAGCCTGCCTATGGAAGGTATTAGATAGTCCCAGTGATAATTAAGTCATGGGACCACAATTTCTTTTCCCCCTAACCCCTGTTAGATGTATGTTCCTTAATGGCAGCACGTGTTTCTTTTAGTGACTTTGTAGCCTCAGTACCTAAGACATAGAAAGCATTTAATAAATGCTTATTGACTGTATGGCACCAGAACTCATACATCCAAAAAAGTGTTATTCCTCAAGATGGTCACTTAATGTTACTCTATGCTTAAAAATACTGATAAATACAGACTGGGGATAGTCTGCACAAATGAGCATCATGGCTGTTTGCAGCTATAGGGCTTTGTTTGACCTAGGTTTTGCCTTTGTAACCTAGCACAGTACAAAGCACACAGTATTCAAAAGTACTTTTTGAATTATTGACTGAGTCTTGCCTCCTTGTGTAACTCAATTTAATAAAATGCAATTCACCAAACTTTTCCTGACCACCAACACAGCAAGTTAGGCACTCTGGGGGATATAGGGCCCTGTCCTCATGACACTTCTGTCCTCTGTCATGCTGACACTCAGCTAGCATTCATGGGATCTCTCCTTGTATAGAGACTTACTTCATTCCCCAAAATAGCATCATAAGTCATAGCAACATAGGATTAAAGCTAAAAGAAACCTTAGTGGTCATCTAATCCAACCCCCTTTATGCTTCAGATGATAATAGATTCATTCCCAAAATTATCTAAGCACTATAAATGATTCTTGGGGCAGCTAGGTGGTGCAGTAGATAGAGACCCAGGCTTCGAGCCAAAAAGACCTGTGTTCAAATATGGTCTCAGACACTTACTATTTGTGTGACTCTGGGTAAATCGTTTAACCGTTTGCCTTAGTTTCTTCATATGCTAGAGAATGAGCTAGAGAACGAAATGGCGAACCACTTCAGCATCTTTGTCAAGAAAACCCCAAATGGGTTCTCAAAGAGTTGAACACAACTGAAACAACTGAACAATATAAATGATTCTTAAGGTCTCTTCCAACTCTAAACTGACATGTGTCTGTCCAGAGGGAACTGGTGGTGCAGGATATACAGCTTCAGCCTAGAGTCAGGAAGTTCTGAGTCAAATCCAGTCTTGGATACTAACTAGCTATATGACCTGGGCAAGTAACTAGACCTTAGTTACCTAAGCTATAAAATAGGGGGAGTAGTAACACTTACTTCACAAGGTTGTTATGAGCATGAAATGAAACAATATTTTTTAAGTGCTTGGCACATAGTAGGTGCTACAGAAATGTTTGTTTTGTCCCTTCTCAGTTTCCATGAATTTTTATCCTTGAAATCAATTCGTTTTCATTTCATTATTGGATCTTACTATTCCAAGGAGTCCTGTGTAGAATATTTTTAATAATCAGGCTCTAGGGGGAGGAGCCAAGATGGTGGAGTAGAAACATACACATATGCTAGTTCCTAACCCATAGCCCATAAAATACCTGTAAAGAGGAGCTCCCAATGAATTCTGGAGCAGTGGAAGCCACACAACAATGGAGTGGAGGAGATTTCTGTTCCAGAGAGCCCTGAAAAACCAACACCAAAGGTCCATCACGCACTGGACCCGGAGCAGAGCCCAGCCCTGACTTGGCTGTGCAGCACTGAGAGGACTAGATCCAAGCAGGCTTCAGGGAGGGAATCTCCAGCGGCCACGCAGGTCCATCCACCCACAGATGCCAGAGGTTAGTGAGAGAGCCTGTATGGCTCACCAAGAAGGGAGTGGGGTGTCCCCAAGACTCAGGCCCTCTCGGGAGGCAGCAGCAGAGGCAGCAGCAGACAGGAGCCCCCAAAGCAAGCAGGGACTCGGATCCATTGTTGAAGGTCTCCCCATAAACCCCCTGAGGGAATTGAGCCCTGTGAGGCAGCCCTGCCCCCACCTGAGCAGCTGAACTTAATCTCACACTGAATAGCAGCCCTGCCCCCGCTGAAAACCCTGAGGCTGGAAGCAGCATTTGAATCTCAGACCCCAAGCACTAGCTGGGCAAATCTGGAGGCAAGGTGGGTGTGGAAAGGAATCTCAGAAGTCAAGTAATTGGTTGGGAAAATGCCCAGAAAAGGGAAAAAAATAAGACCATAGAAGGTTACTTTCTTGGGGAACAGATATTTCCTCCTTTCCTTTCTGATGAGGAAGAACAATGCTTACTATCAGGGAAAGACATAGAAGTCAAGGTGTCTGTATCCCAAACATCCAAAATAAATATTCAATAGGCTCAGGCCATGGAAGAGCTCAAAAAGGATTTTGAAAATCAAGTTAGACAGGTGGAGGAAAAACTGGGAAGAGAAATGAGAGAGATGCAAGAAAAGCAGGCCAACACCTTGCTAAAGGAGACACAAAAATGCTGAAGAAAATAACACCTTGAAAAATAGGCTCACTCAATTGGCAAAAGAGGTTCAAAAAGCCAATGAGGAGAAGAATGCTTTCAAAAACAGAGTAAGCCAAATGGAAAAGGAAGTTCAAAAACTGACTGAAGAAAAGAGTTCTTTCAAAATTAGAATGGAACAGATGGAGGTTAATGACTTTCTGAGAAACAAAGAAATCATAAAACAAAACCAAAAGAATGAAAAATTGGAAGAGAATGTGAAATATCTCATTGGAAAAACAACTGACCTGGAAAATAGATCCAGGAGAGACAATTTAAAAATTATGGGACTACCTGAAAGCCATGATCAAAAAAAGAGCCTAGACATCATCTTTCATGAAACTATCAAGGAAAACTGCCCTGATATTCTAGAACCAAAGGGCAAAATAAGTATTCAAGGAACCCACCGATCACCTCCTGAAAGAGATCCAAAGAGAGAAACTCCTAGGAACATTGTGGCCAAATTCTAGAATTCCCAGGTCAAGGAGAAAATATTGCAAGCACCTAGAAAGAAACAATTCCAGTATTGTGGAAATACAATCAGGATAACACAAGATCTAGCAGCTTCTACATTAAGGGATCAAAGGGTGTGGAATAGGATATTCCAGAAGTCAAAGGAACTAGGACTCAAACCAAGAATCACCTACCCAGCAAAACTGAATATAATACTTCAGGGGAAAATATGGTCTTTCAATGAAACAGGACTTTCAAGTATTCTTGATGAAAAGACCAGAGCTGAAAAGGAAATTTGACTTTCAAACACAAGAATGAAGAGAAGCATGAAAAGGTAAACAGTATAGAGAAGTCATAAGGGACTTACTAAAGTTGAACTGTTTACATTCCTACATGGAAAGACAATATTTGTAACTCTTGAAACTTTTCAGTATCTGGGTAGTTGGTGGGATTACACACACATGCACACACGCACACACATGCACACACATGCACCCATAGAGGCAGAGAGCACAGAGTGAATTGAATAGGATGGAATCATATCTTAAAAAAATGAAGCAGGGAGAGAGAAATGTATTGGGAGGAGAGAGGGAAAAATGGAATGGGGCAAATTATCTCTCATAGAAGAGGCAGGCAGGAGACTTTTTAGTGGAAGGAAAAAGAGAGGAGCTGAGAGAAAAATATGGTTTACTCTCATCACATTCGACTAAAGGAAGGAATAAAATGCACACTCATTTTGGGATGAAAACCTGTCTTACAATACAGGAAAGTGGGGGAGAAGGGGATAAGCAGGGTGGAGGGGATGATGGAAGGTAGGGCAATGGGAGGAGGGAGCAATTTGAAATCAACACTTTTGGGGAGGGACAGGATCAAAAGAGAGAACAGAAGCAATGGGGGGAAGGATAGGATGGAGGGAAATATAGTTAGTCTTATGCAACATGACTGTTATTGAAGTCATTTGCAAAACTACACAGATAGGGCCTATATTGAATTGCCTGCCTTCCCAAAGGGAATGGGTGGGGAGGGAGGGTTGGGGAGAAGTAGGAACTCAAAGTTTTAGGAACAACTGTTGAGTATTGTTCTTGCTACTAGGAAATAAGAAATACAGGTAATGGAGAATATAAAGTTATCTGGCCCTACAGGACAAAAGAGAAGATGGGGACAAGGGAAGGGAGGGATGATATAAGAGAGGGCAGATTGGTGATAGGGGAAATTAGAATGCTCAGTGTATTGGGGTGGGGGAGGGGACAAATTGGGAGAAAATTTGGAACCCAAAATTTTGCAAAAATGAATGTAAAAAAGTTAAATAAATAAATTAATAAAAGAAAAAAATTAAAAAAAATAATCAGGCTCAAATAGATGTTTTCTAAGTTTGACTTTTTTCAGATCCTGTTTGCTTAAAGTGGAGGTCATATGCCCCTGACTGTGAACTAGAGACCTATGATCTCATTATGAAAGAAACCAGTTCAGTAGACTAAAGAGGACAGGATATATTATTTTCCACCTTTTCTTCTTGCTGACTAACTGTATGGCAAGGGTGGCAACTTGCTGACAACCTCAACAGAGACAAAAAGGTGAGTACACAGATTGAATTGGTTCTTTACTCCCAGAGGATGGTCATTTCAGGTCAACTGCAGGTGAGCCAGGAAAGCTGCCTGAAAGTGTTGACTTTCCCCAGGGAGACCTGAATTATAACTTATAGAGTGTTCAAGCTAGAAGGGGCCTTAGACTTGGCTTAGTTAACTCCTTCTTTAATGGGTGAGGAAACAGAGGCCCTGATAGGTTAAATGATTTGCCCAAAGTAATAAAGCAAATAAGTGCAGAATAAGTAATTATGTGTTTCACTAAGGATATCAATCTTCAGCTCTATCCTATTGGCAGCTAGGTAGTATAATGGATGGGCAGCGTGGATGGAGTTCTGGGCCTGAATCAGGAAATCTCATCTTCCTGAGTTCAAATTCAGACTCAGACACTTACTAGCTATGTGACCTTGGACAAGACACTCAACCCGGTTTGCCTCAGTTTCCTCATCTGCAAAATGAGCTGGAAGAGGAAATGGCAAACCACTCCAGTATCTTTGCCAAGAGAACCCCAAATGGGGTCACAAAGAGTTGGGAGCAACTGAAAAACAATTGAACAACAGAGTATAATGGATAGACTCCCAGACTTGAAGTCAGAAAAACCTGAGTTTGAATCCTGAATCAGACGTTCACTAGGTGTGTGACTCTATAAGTATTTAACCTCCTTCAGCTTCAATCCCTTCATCTGCATCTACCCCCACAATGTTATCGTGAGGTCAAAAAAAAAAATGTGCAAAGCATGTCATGTATCTTAAGCACAATATAAATGCTGACTATTTTCGTTCTCCACAAAACATTTATTAAATGCCCACTGTAAACAAAGCATGGTGCTAGGGACCAAGGAAGACCCAAAGGTTAGATGCAACACAGTCATCTTCCCAGAGCTTACATTCTAATGAAGTCATGACATGTTAGCAGATAAATGAAACACAAAGAAATTTACATCTTGGAAAAGTTTCTTTGAGAAGGCAGTATTTAAACTGGGTTTTAAAGAATGTACAAACATGCGATGGAGAAGCGGGATGTGCAGACAGCTTGAGTACACAGGAAACCAAGTGACAACACCCATGCTCATGAGTTTGAATAGGTGTGTCCCTCTGTCATTTATTGGGGAAGCAGAACTGCATGGGGCATGGATTTGAGGTCTCATTTGGAGGCATAGGAAGCATCCAGCATCCAGGAATGGACATTGAAAACACTGAGAATCTGATTCACGTCCTGATCATTACCTTGCTATTATTTTTCATTAATTTTCTTTTTACTTTGAATTCATATGTCTTCTTGTCTGACCTGAAAAACAGAAATCAATGGGTAAAGATTTGTAGCTTTGGAATTAGATAGACATAGAGAGAACACTGAATCTGGGAAGGAGTAATGGTCATAGAGCTGTGACTTGTATTTGCCAGGGTTTCTAATCTGTAAAATAAGGAATACAGTAATTCTTGCTGTATATTTAACTATCTAGCTATCTATAAGTTATGCTAATATACATAATATATATATATTATATATATGTGTATGTGTGTGTGTGTATCTTTACAGTATTTTGGGCTCTTCAAGAGAAAGGTGCCCATGAAAATTAAATTATCATTATTCTTTTAAATTGTGGTTTTAAAAAATATATAAACCCAATTAACCTTTTGGAGGGGCTAATGTTTCCAGTATAGAAAAGTTCCCTGAGAATCTTGCCTCAGGGTGTGATATATGCTATCTGTTTCATAGTGCAACATGTATTAGCTAAAACTCAGTATATCCTGAAGTCCTGGTTGAATTTTCTCACTGAGATTTTCAACTCATTCTGGTAAATATGTCAATACTGGTCATGAAAGGAATGGACAAGAAAACAAGGGACAGGGGGTAACTATCCCAAATTTTAGTTCTCTAACTTGGCAGGTGGGTTAGTGGGATCAAGGCAGTGTGGAACCAATACCTCTGGTATCCCAGACACTTGAACAAGAGAGTAGGAGTCAGGAGAAGGAAGAGGACATTGATGAAGACTTTTTACAAATTGTACCACTGAAGAAAAATCGCTAAGAAGGCCCTTTCTCCATCCCAACTTCCTGGGAGATCATCAGTCCCCTCCAAATAAAATATGCCATTGGCACTCTTTTTGAGCAAATGAAATGACAGAGATGATTCTCCCAATGAACTTCCTCTTCCATTAGGTAGTAAGAGGAGGTGTAAAAGGGAGAAGGGAGAAATTAGCGGTTGCTGTCATAACCCCTATTTCAACATACAGACATATTCTCCCATTTATTCATTTACTGAAGTCAATCTAGGAAGAAAGGTATGTTTGCACACCTGTTCAGAGGGCAAGCGTGCAAGTTCATTAGTTATCAGCACCCTTGACCTGTAGATTCTTTTCATGGGAAGCTACCACATCTCAAGGAAGTGATGTCTAGGTGGGGGAAGAAAAAGAAATGGGGGAGTGGGGATGAAATGAGAGAGAAGAATGAAGAGAAAGCTCTTTGTCAAAACTGTGAGTAGGAGAGTAATACCTGGGCCATCTCCACTCAAGTTTCCTTGAAAGCTCTCCCAGGACTAGTTCTCCCATCAGGTCAACTGATAACGTGCATAACTGTGTAACCTCAGTTACTTCGGACAGATGTTTTGATTACTGTACTTCTCAGGGCTTATGTAATTTTGTTCTCCATGGGATTAAGATACTGAGGAATGGATATGCCAGCTAAACAGAAAAACTTAATTGCTAGTATGCATACTACCGCCACATACCCATAAATCATCAAAATTAAAGCTTGGGACAATTTCTAAAGCATGTCTAATAAATAATAAAAAATAGATAATAATAAATTAATCCAATTCAATGAGTCCACAACTCAATGGAACACATAATGAAAACATCAAAGTGCATTGAGTGTTTGGTCTTCTTGAGTCTATGACTTCCCATTCATTGATCTGTGAAAAGGTAAAGGTTTGTAGTAGACAAAAAGAGACCAAGCAGTGGGCTAGGGATGATTTATTATTAGAGAAATGTCATAAGTTGAGCCTTTGAAAAGGTGCTAGAGTTACTTCAGGAACAGCTTATGGAACTTCTACCATACTGGATCACATCATTGTGAATTGCTGCTTAGATGACGAAGTGGATAGAGTTCCATGCCTACAGCCAGGAAGATCTGAATTGTAATCCTGGGCAAGTGTCACCTCTGTCTGCCTCCAATGAGGTGACAATATTAGCAAGTACCTTCAAGTATTGTTGTGAGAATAAAATGAAATAATATTTGTAAAGTGCTTAGCAAACCCTAAAGCACTACGTAAATTCTAAATATTATACTCAGAGACAATGAACATCCTTCCTTACAGCTCTGGAGGGAAGAAAGCTTCAAATGATATGAGTAGTGTCACTTTCTGAATAAACCAGAACTTGGCTTTCCCTTGAATAACCATTTGTTACCACACAAAGGTCAAAGAATGAGTGCTGAGGACTAGAAAAAGGCCTTTATTGGATATAGTCATTAAGAATAAGCTGAAGAAGCTTATTTGTTAAAAGGCAGGCTTTTTCTTTCTTTTTAAACAGAGAATGGGAATAGGGAGAGGCTAGTGGTAATAATGCCACAAAAAAGAAGAAAAACAGAAAAGATTATCAATGAAACATTTTAAATGTATGGAAGAGATCAGAAAGAACCTCAGAGGAAAAACAGACGAGCAGGGTAGCTTTGGAACCAATTCATTAATTTTATTATATACTTAAAAGGAGAAGGGGAAAGCTGTATATGAAACAGTTTAAATGTTTTTGTATTTAACAACATTCATCTTTGTTGATGCTTGTCAAATTCAAAATAACCCAATAAATTAAATAAATAAATGAAAAGAAATTGGGGAAAAATCCATCTCCACCCACCTCTTATTTAATAGATGACTTCACCTCACTGAAAAGACTGAAGTCATCCATTGAGTTCTCTCTTCAAGCCTCTTTCACACATCACAACCTCCTTTAGCCTCCACTTATCCTCCCCTCCTTCATGTTGGTCTCAGAGGACTAGCTGTCATTTTTGTCCTTGCCAAGGTTAAGTACTCTTCCACTTGTGCTCTTGATCCCATCTGTACAGATCTCTTCCAGGACTTTGCTTTATTTACACACACACACACACACACACACCATCTCCCTCTCTACTGGCTTATGCACCTCTGCCTAAAAACATGCTCATGTCTCCCCTAGCCTAAAACAAAAGATTCCTTTGACTTGCTTCCCCCAACAGCTATCACTGTTAAATGCAGAGAAAGAATCCCCTACACTTATTGTCTCTGTTTACTCCTCAGATTCCTGATATTTGATTTCCATCATCACCACTTTATGGAAATTTCTCTCCCCAAGGAACAACCTCTTAATCACTAAATCCAATGGCCTTTTCTAGTCCTTAGCACTCTTTCTTTGACCTTTGTGCAGTCCTTGTCGTTGGTGACCACTTGTCCTCCTTCTAGATACTATCTTCCCCCTCAACTTCCATGAAACCATTCTCTCCTGACTCTCCACTTACCTCCATGACCATGTATTTCACTGCCTCATCTTTCTACTCCTATTCCAAAAATTTTGGTATCTCTTAAGTCTCTGTCCCTTAACTTCTTTTCTTCTCTCTATTCTCTCTCCACATACATATACTTTTTATATATACAAATGTGAGTGTATATAGTACATACATGTACATATAATTCATATATGTATATATTTCAAAGTGATTTCATCAGAGTAGGGAACTCATAGTATTGAATTCCCTCAACCAATGAAGTGATAATAATTTTTATAATTTTAGTCTTTAGAATATTGCTTATTGCACTAAAAAATTAAGTGATTTGCACAGGGATGTATTATCTATAGCTATACCTCTTCCTATACCCATACCTATATTTATGCATCTACATTAGAGTCTGCTCACTCTTCCATGTTTTAATGTCATATTTCCAATTGCCAAATGGACAGCTCTGCTTGGATTTCCCATCAATTCTCTCAGCATCATGGTCAGGGACATTCATCTGAAAGCATCTAGTTGAGTCAACACTATATCCAGAAATAATCTCAAAATGGAGTTACATTATTCTAACCCCCAGTATTATCATCATCCCAACCCCATCTCCTTCTTATGAACCTATGGGGATAGCATGTAGTGGTGCATTGAGAGAAGAAATGCTTCTATTTTGTCTTAATGAATTTAAGAATGGAAAGAAAGGCCAAGAAGAATACATTGAGGAAGGGAAAGGAAGTTTAGAGGAATTACTTCACATAATCAAGGTGTGAGAATAAACATCTGTAGAAAGAAGAGGGGTTGAGGGGGAGCAGTTGACCCCTGAACTCTTATCTGAACTGATTAAAAGAAGAAAAAAATAGACACATACACAGTTGGGTACAGAAATATATTTCACTCAACAGCAAAGAAGGAGGGAAGGGAGGGAAGGAGAAATTTGAGGGAGAGTAGATTAAGATGAGGGTTAGTTCCAAGCAAAATGAACCTAAAAATGCAAAAAAAAATTATTTATATATCTTTGAGGTGGTAAAAAAAAATTGGAATCTGAAAAGAGGGGAAATTCCCCATAAATAGAGGAATGAATGAGCCAGTTAAGGTATATAAATATGATGGAATGCTATTGTGCTGAACTTTTATCAGTACAATGACCAACCCTGATTCCAAAGGAGTAATGATGAATATGTTACCCACTTTATGATAGGGAAATGAAGGACTTAAAATGTAGAATGAGGCAATTTGGAGAGATGGGTGGTGGTGATGGGAGGGCAATTGTGGAAATTTTCTTTGATTGACTATTCATGTTTGTAATAGTTTTTCTTTTTCTTGTGTTTCTGATTGCGGTTGGGATAGCGAGAAGAGGGTGAGAAGGCATTTTATGGCTGATGAAAACAAATAGTTTTTAAATAAAGAGGAGGGAAAGCAGAACCAAATTTGGAGCAATAACATATTGACTGCTATTGTGAATCCCCATGGCTCTGTGTCCAAGTAAGCCTTGAGGGATAAAGCATCCCAGAGCTGAATTATTAGAATTATTGAAAGTCATCCCTGAATGATGTCACTAGTATAGTGACCCTTAGGAAGAGGGCCAGGGGATTTCTGTGTGTGTGTGTGTGTGTGTGTGTGTGTGTGTGTGTGTGTGTGATTTTTTTTTCACTTCACATGGGTTTTTGTTACACTTGGTACCTATTGTCTGGGATCATCCTTCTAGTATTAGGACAGATAATTATGATTTTCTGAGATACCTCAAATTCATCACATATAAAACTTACCTCAAGATTCCCTCTCCCCCAGAATACACCCCACCTTCCAAGTTCAATATTTCTATTGATGTTACCAATGTCCTTCCAGTCACCTAGAGGTATCTTTGATTTAGAATTATAGTAATAATTGTAACTGATCTTCCTGAATCTAATCTCTTCCTTCTCCATCCATTCATCCATCCATCCATCCATCACAGAGATACCAAAATCATACCCTTGAAACAATTCTGATCATGTCATTACCTTGCTCAAAAAACTTCAACAGTTCCATATTGTTAACAAAATAAAATGCTAAAGGTCTTTACACTTCTTAAGGTTCTTAACGATCAGGCTCCAATTAACCTTGCCAATTTTATTTCTTTCTATTCTTCTCTTAGTTCAGGCCCTCATATTCTCTTACCTAGATTATTGCAACAACTTCCTGATTGATCTCCCTACTTTTTATCCACCCAATGGAAAGCTGCCCTCCAATTCCATCAGGGAAAATTTCTCACTGCATAGACTGATAATAGGGAATAAACAGCTTTGGACTTCAGTTAACACACAGACATATTACTTCTGTCTTTTCTGTGATTTCATCAACTGGGCAGGAGCAGAGTAGGGACCCACCACAACCGCATTACATATAAAATAAAGAAGTTGAACTAAATGCTTTCTAAGGTCTCCTCCAATTCTAAAATCTAGTATCTAAAGTCCCCTCTTTATAAATTCCCCCATCTCTATAAACAATTATAGATCTTTATTCTGAGCATCATTTTCCCCTGAATTTTTCTACATATTGGAGAGGCAGCATGGCATAGTAGAGAGAGCACCATTTAATACATGAGTATTTAATATATTACCATCTAATTGTCTCTGTTACCTGCTTCTCCTATGAAAAGGAGGGCAGTTCAGAGCCTTGGGGAACACACATAATTAGTAGTGGGTGTGATATAAATGATTATCCATTAAATAAGAATGAGGCATGATCAGATAAGCAGGATGAAAACCAATCTAGTGACACAAAATCCTAAAGAATAGAGAGCATCCAGGAGGAGAGCATGGTCAACAGTATCAAATGCTACATGGAAGTCAAAGAAATATGAGGACTGAGAAATATTTCTCAGGAAAATAAGGCTATTGGTAACTTCAGAGAAAGAAATTTTAATTGAGCAATGGAGTTGGGAACCAGATCACAAAGGACTAGAAAATGAAAGGAAAGGCAGTAGAGGCAATGACTACAGATGTTATTTCCCCTAGGAGTTGTGTTGAGAAAGGAAAGAAAGGTCAATGGCTAGAAAAGATGGTCGGGTCTAGTGAAGGTTTGCTGTTTGGTTCATTTACAGGAGAGATTCGACCACTCTTGTAAGCATCAATGAATAGCAAATAAGGAAAGATTGGAGATCTCTAAAGAGCAGAGGATAATTGTGATAGCAATCTGCTAGGGAAGAGAAATACAAAGGAGAAGAGAATGGGGAAAGATAAAGATGTCAAAGTGCTGTGATATGCAAAGGAGGGGAGAATAGGGAGCTCAAAGTATTCTCTAATATCCAAGTCCTTAGCTGAGAGATTTGGGAGAGAAGAGGTGGTATGAAAGACTTGAGGAAAGAAGATAAGGTTTGGTACTACTGCAGCAGGGAATGGGATATTACAGAGACATAAAAGGATTGCCTAACTGCCACTTAATATCAGAAAATATAAATTCAAAATGGACCCAGTAAGCTTAGTTGAGTGATTTCCTTCACTTCCTTTCAGAAGATAGGAGTAGAAGGAGAAGAGGAATGCAGTGGGAGTAATCAAGGATTAGGGCTTGGAAAGATAGGAAAGATGATAGGATACAAGAGCAATGAATTCAAGAATAGAGAGTAGGGTAGACATGGCCTTGTTAACTAAAGGGTTGAGGATGAGAAGTAAGGAAACTGAATCCAAAGCAAGGGAAATAGCTTAGGAGACTTCTAAAAGATGGATTCCTGGAACAAAAGGCATGAGGATGAAAAACACGCTTAGGAGAAATAAGGCATATCAAGAGATGGAGTGTTGAGAGGTTATGATCAACTAAAGGAAGATTAGAGTTCTCAGTCATGGAAATGGAATCTCTGCAGCCAATGGGAGGATCAAAAGTATGACAAGTTCTGTGCATGGATGACTTGGAACAGAGGAGTAGGTCACAGGAGTTTAGCAGATTTAGGGACCAGGAGGTTAGATTATTTGTGAAAGCATCAATATGTATGTTAAAAGCCCCCAAATATAAGGGCAGTAGTTGAGGTCAAGAGAAAAATAGTAAACCAGATACTGAACTTGAGAAAGGAAGGTTAATGATCTAGGACCTGATTGGAATAAGCATAAGAGGAAGAGTTTGTCAAAGATGAAAGGAAAATTGACAATTATGAAAACAGAATTTTAGAGAGCATAGTAGAAGAGATGAGCATAGCTAGAGTGGTACATTGGAAGAGTAAGATTGAGGTAGATAGGGATAGCAGAACAGAAAGTAGAGGTTTAGGAGGCACTTTACTCTTGGGCAACTAGGGAATCTCTATCACTATATTTTGAAGAGTAAGAGGGGGTATGAATTTGCTAGCCATGGATAGTGAGTCTGAGCAGAGAAGCAGTGGACCTAAGCAGCATCAAATGTGATGGCAGCTAAGCTGGAAGTTCTACATCAACTGAAAGTCCTCTCCACCAACCTCAACTCCACCAGGAAGACTGGTTCTTGTGGAATTCAACATTGGTAGACTTACTTTTGATGAAGGAATGCAGGAATTCCTTTACATGTCAGGAATGAAAGTCAATAATGGACCTATAGTTAGTAGACTCTGTTTTTCTTGTCCCTATTTAGGAAAATCAAAACATTTGTGCTTCTTCAATCTTGTAGTACTTCCCTTAATCTCCATGATCCTTCAAAGATCCTTGGTGGGACCTCAGCAATCCCATCTGCTCATTCCTGGTAATAACCTAAGAAGTAGCTCATCTGAGACTGGTTGAATTCATCAATGACAGGTGTTCTCTTATTAATTCTCTATTTATCTTGAGTATCAACTTCATATTAGTCATTTTTCCTTTTCAGTCCAGGTATCTCTTTCCTTGGCAAAGAAAACAAAAGCAAAATAAGAGTTGAACACCTCTGCCATCTCACTCTCTTAGTTATCATCGCCCTGTTCCCCTGTCTAATAATACTATCCTTTCTAGGATCGTTCAGTCAGCTCCCCAATGATGTCTCTGAACTCTTTCTTGAGTACAAGTTATCACTGATAATCAGTTATAGTTATTTATGCCCATCCTTTGGGTCATCTTACAATTCTGATTTTTTAGAAATAATGGCATAAGATAATTCATAATCATAGGATCACTGGGGAAAGAGTTAAAAATATAGACTTTTGTCCTAAATATTTCAAAATTTTCATAGCCATACTTTTGTGGTAGCCAAGAACTATAAATAAAATAGTGTTCATTGATTACTGAATGGTTAAATAAGTAGTTGTACATAAATATAATGGAATATGACTGAGCCATAAGAAATGCCAAATAGAAAGAATTTTTAAATGGCAAAGCCTCACATGAACTAAAGCAGAGTGAAGTGAGAGGAAAATGATAAACACAATGACTACAATAAAGTAAATGGAAAGAACAAGGAAATGTTTAGATAGTTTATCGACCAAGCTTGGATGGGGAAAAGACTTGAAAAAATTGAATGCTAACGTCATTCTCCTTCAACAGCTCTGCATGGCTTACACTCCAGGGAACAATGTGTTCCCTCCCTACCAAAATTCCTGACTCTCTCCCCGATTTTGTGTATTGTCTTTTTGTGTATTTTTGAGGTCCTGGTGAGCAGGGACTGCCTCTTTTTCTTATTTATATCCCCAGTGCTTAGCACAGTGCCTGGAGCACATAGTAGGTGTTTAATGAATGTTTACTGAATTGAATTGAATTTCAGAGGTAGAAGATTATGGGTATGGAATATACAACTGGTTGATGTGTTGGTTTTGCTAAATAGCTCTCTCTCTTCCTCCCCCCCTCTTTCTCCCTCTTTTTTTCTCTCTCCCCTCATTCCCTCAATAGGAAGGGAAAAAGGAGAGATAAATTCAGAAATGAATGTGATACAAAACCAAAAGGCATTGATAAAATAAAAAATATATTTTAAAAGATGGACTTTTATGGCAAAAATCATCTGGGGATTATGGAATGTTTGCTACAACATATTACAAAAATACAGAAGTAATATCAAAATATGTAAGAGTAATATCAAAGATATATCAAAGAAGTAATATCAAAAGATGTAAGACTTCAACATCAACTTGTGCTAGAAGTCTCAATAAGTTAAAAGCAGGCCACATTGCTTGATTTGATATCAGTTCTATACTTCAGAAAATAGAGAAAGAAGTAAGGAGAATAAGACTTAAGACTTAGAGTTGGAAGAGACTTTAGAAATAATCTAGTTCAGTTTCGTTATTTTTCAAAAGAGCAAATTGACATTTCCATGATTACACAGGAAATCATAGTAATCTTAGCTCACATGTGTTTGGCTACTTTAAGATGGATGAAGTGTTTAGTAGAACACTATTATGCCCATTTTACAGATGAGCATACTGAGGTACAGAATGACTAAGTGATTTGCCTTAAGTTACAAAGCTAGGAAATGGTAAGGCCAGGGTCACCTGTTTGCTGTCTGACTCAGCCCAGGACTCTCTTCCTCACCACAAGGCTTGTCTCTGACCAGGAAAAAAGAACAAGCTGGTGAAAAAGAGATGAGCTTTCTTTGGAGGGAGGTGATACTGTTCATTCTCATTCCTCTTGATTTAGTTCAATATTTATTGGTCACTTGGAACCCTAGGAATAAACAAGTATGTTCCTTAGAATTTCAGAAAGCCAGATTTCAAAAGTTCAGAGGAAGAAGGGGCAGAGTCCTGTGGTCAGAAAGCCTAAAACAAAGGTGGTTTCAGAGAAATGTGAGGTTATAGAAAATGCGTGTGGATCAAACATTCATAAATACACCAGTGAGGCAGAAGGGGGGCATCTGAAGAAAACAACTATTCCAGATGCTCTCCATTGATTTCAGATTTTAAATTCTGACAGGTTGAGAGAGGCAACTTTGACACTGTGGATGAAAGGCTGGCCTTGGTATCAAGTTTATCATTATTGACTTGTTTCACATGATTCTCAGTGACCCCACCTGGGATTTTCTTAGCAAAGATACTAGAGTGATGTGCTATCTCCTTTTCAAACTCATTTTACAGATGAAGAAACTGAGGAAAACAAGGTTAAGTGACTTGCCCTTGCAGCTAGTAAGTGTTTGCAGTCAGATTTGAATTCAGGTCCTCCTGAATCCCAAGTCAATGAACTTTAGGAATAGGGTCCAAAAAACAAAACTCTAGAATGAGTATGTATCAGATAATGGCATGATAAAAAGTACTTTAACAAAAAGTTTTCAGAGCAGAGAAGTAAAACATGGTAGAGAAATGAACAGATTGGGACAGATACAGTATCAGAAGATGATAGAGAAAGCAGAAGTCTTCAACTCCTATTTTGCATCTCCATTGTAGAGAATTATTTTTAAAATGTAAAGTGATAAACACAATGATAAACTAGCCACTTTTAGGGTCAACCTTCCACACCTAGATGAATTACATCCCAGGGTAATAATAATATATAACATTCCTAGATTAACAATTTCTAAGATGCTGAATATAAATGACTTCATTTATCCTTATGACAACCTGTGATGAGATGACAAGCCATTATCTCCATTTTATAGTTGAGACAATCAAAGTTGCAGAGCTAGAAAATGGAAGAGCCAGGATTTGAACTTCTGACACCAATCCAGCTCTTAATACTATTCAACTGCTACCTAAGAGGCTGTTGCCATTGTTCAGTCATGCCAATTCAGTCAATTTTTCATGACCCTATGGACCATACTGTCCATGAAATTTTCCTGGCAAAGATACTAGAGTAATTTCCCATTACCTTCTCCAGCTCTTTTCATAGATGAGGAAACTGAGGCAAACAGAGTTAAGTGACTTGCCCAGGGTCACACAGCTAGTAGATACCTGAGGCTGAATTTTAGGAAAAAGTCTGGCCTTAGACACCTACTGACTATGGGACCTTGGGGCAAATCACTTAACTCTCATTTGTCTCAATTTCCTCATCTGTCAAATGAGCACAAGAAGGAAAATGACAAACCACTCCAGTATCTTTGCTAAGAAAACCCCAAATGGGGTCATGGATCATTGAACGTAACTGAAATGACTCAACAACAACCTCTTGACTCCAGGTCTAGCACTCTATCTACTGAGCCATGTAACTGCCCCTGCTGCCTGAAGAAAAAAAGATGCAGTTATCATCACAAACTACTTAGTAATCTTTGGGAAAAATAAAAACAGTGAAGGGAAAGGGAAACAAAAGGAGATGAGTAAATGTAACTGTTTTCAAAAGAAGGAAGGAAGGAAGGAAGGAAGGAAGGAAGGAAGGAAGGAAGGAAGGAAGGAAGGAAGGAAGGAAGGAAGGAAGGAAGGAAGGAAGGAAGGAAGGAAGGAAGAAAAGGACGGAAGGAAGGAAGAAAAGGACGGAAGGAAGGAAGGAAGGAAGGAAGGAAGGAAGGAAGGAAGGAAGGAAGGAAGGAAGGAAGGAAGGAAGGAAAGAAGGAAGGAAGGAAGGAAGGAAGGAAGGAAGGAAGGAAGGAAGGAAGGAAGGAAGGAAGGAAGGAAGGAAGGAAGGAAAGAAGGAAGGAAGGAAGGAAGGAAGAAAAGGACGGAAGGAAGGAAGAAAAGGACGGAAGGAAGGAAAGAAAGAAAGAAAGAAAGAAAGAAAGAAAGAAAGAAAGAAAGAAAGAAAGAAAGAAAGAAAGAAAGAAAGAAAGAAAGAAAGAAAGAAAGAAAGAAAGAAAGAGGAAGAAAGAGCAGATCCCAGAAACTCAATACACTGGTGGATGACCTTGAAATCTCTGGCAAAAATCTTGAACAAAACATTAAGCAGATAGTTTTGAGCACTTAGAGAAGAGTAATTATTATAAGGAGCCAGCATAGTTCCCAGGGATGAGGCATGCAAGATTAATCTCCTTTTGCTTTTTTTTGATAGACTACCTGCTAAATCAAGGAAGTGACACAGACAGAAAGCAATTTGATTTTTCCAAGGCATTTGACTCAGCCTGTTGTGAAATCCTTTTGGACAAGCTGAGATATGTGGGCTGCATGATGGGCTGTTAAGTAGATTTGTACTTAGTACCACTCCACTCTGCATCTGCTGCTCTGCCTGGTTTCAATCCCACAGAACAAGATGCCCCCACCCCTGGCTGGGGGAAACCACCTTTTCTTCCCTCACCCTTCTCCTGCCAATCTTTTGAGTATTCTCTCCCCCTTGTTAGACTATAAACTCCCAAGGACAGGAACTGTTTTTTTTTATTAATTGTATCCCTCAGCCTTTAGAACAGTGCTCTGTTTAATAAATGTTTATTGGATGGGATGGGAATGGATTTAGAATGGATTGGATAGGATTGATTGAACAATCAGCTGGAGGAAGGATTCCAGTACCATCCCACAATGCTCTGATTTTGCTGTGTGTTCCATTCTTGTCCATTGATACAGCACAATGCATAAAAGAAAATCACTGAACTTAAAGATAAAGGACCTGAGATGGAATCCAGGTTCTTTAATTATTGTCTCTACAACCTTGGAAAAGTCACCTAACTTTTCTATACTCCCATTTCTTCATCTTTTAAGAATGCAGAATGAATTCTATGACCTCTAGAACTATGATTCTTTATTCAACAAATAACTAATACATTGGTGTTGATATCAAGATTCAAAGAGATCCTAGTAGTTTTGCCAAACTATGAAAGCGAGGGTAATTGAGCTGTGGGCATGGCAATCAATGGTTATGACCAAGAGCCTTAAGGGCTGCATGAGCCTGTTTCCTGCTCTGGGGCTAAATGCAGATAGATGGTTTCAGGGCTGGTGTTAGTAAGGTTGACCCAATCTATGCCTACTGTGAAGTTGATTTTTCTCAATGAGAGAGAGCCTCAGGAAACCTCTTTGTAGCAGATCAATGCAGCTTGGTGGGGGAGTCTCTCTTACTCTTAGGTGACTCCCACCACTTGACTGTATTTGCATTCTGTGTTTACTTGTTCATAGGAGAAATCCTGTGGACCGATTCCTGCTATAAGCTGCCCAATGAGCCTAGGGATACACTGAAAGTTTCGAATGATTAGGACACTGTTTTGCAAGGTCAACAACAGCTGCATCCTTGGCAACCTCTTACTAAACTCTCCCATGTTCTCTTGTGTGTGCCTATGGCAGAGTTTGCATGATCCGGACTGAGGGGGAGGGGGTGATGGGCTCAAATATACATGATGAAATTAAGTAAGAATAAGTCTCAAGTACTCCATTTAGGGTTTTTTTTATTTTTAAATTTTTAATTTTTTTAATTTTAAAATTAGTTACACAAATGCAACACAGGCCAACCTGGCTTAACAGCAGTTTTTATGAAAAAAGACCAATAAGTTTTAGTTTACTACATGAGCCAACACTGTGACATGACCACTAATAAGTCTACAGGAGCACTGTATCAGCTACCTCTGAGGCAGTCTTGACTAGGACCTAAAAAGAAGTAAATCCACAGCACTAGAGATGCCCAGGGTTCACTTCCCATAGGACCTAGGCATGCTGCCAATCAACTTTCCACTGTCAAATCCAGTTACATAGAAACTGTCAAAAATTCTTTACCATGCTTGACCAAGAGAAGTCCTGATCTCACTGTACTCTATATCTGTCAGACTCTCATGTCTAGGCATATTATGGAAGACTTGGGAAAGAAAGTTCCCCTCTGGCAATGGAATTGCCAATGAGAAGGGGGAAGGGGGCAGGAGACTGAGAGGGCATGAAAGAAGTGTTAATGGAACCCAAACAGATTTGTCCTAGAATTCAAGGTCATGCTGACCCAGGAACATTATGGGACAGTGAAAGTTATAAGGAACACACAGAAATAATTGGCTTGGTAGATGGATGGGAGAAAGGCCAAGGTGCGGACTCTGGTGGGGCTGGCACAGTGGCTAATAAGTAGAATACAGGCTGGCAAAGAAAGCCAGCATGCGCACTATCAGCGATTAAGAGAAATAGGTTTGGAAAGGACCATCAGAATTGGACAACAAAGCAGGATCACCACTGGCACACATTTGCATACCATAAAAGCATATGGCAATGATGCATGGTTTAAGGGGTAAGTGTAACTTTTTGAAGTAGCTAAAACCTGGAAACAAAGTAGATAGAATGGCTAAACAAATTGTGGTACATAAATAGAATGCATTTTTTTTGTTGTCCTGGAAGAAATAGCAACTATCACATATATAAAGAAGCATGGAAAGACTTACAGGAACTGATGCAGTTGTTTGTGCGTGTGTGCATATACACATAAATATATATGTATGTGTATACATATACATATATGTATATATAACACATTGTGTGTGTAGATAGGTAGACAGGCAGATTGATAGGTAGACAGATGATAGACAGACGGACAGATAGACAGAAAGCTACATAATACATACATACATGCACACACATATACATATACATACATACACACTTTTCTAGAGAATTCTTAGATGGGAATGCTCACACCCAGGACTAACTTATCTGTATACTTAATAGCAGATAGATAAGACCTTCTTAGGAACATCCACCTGCCCAGTTTACCCTGGGCAAAGTCCAGGGTTACACCCAGGACTGCCCTACCTCGTAGAACGGGAAGAGGCAGCCATGATCTCACACACTGACTCCTCACAATTGTGGGGGATATTATGTTTAATTCTGATGTAACATTTTAAGGAATATAATGGAAAACTGAAGGGTAGGTAGAGAAAAACAACCAAGATGGAGAAGAATTTAGAAGCCATGTTATTCGAAGAACGGTTTAAAGGAACAGGAAATGTCAAATCTGCAGAAGAGAAAACTTAAGAGGATTATAATAATGGTTTTCAAGTTGTTGTTCTGTGTAATGAGTATTAGATTGGTTCCAAAAGGAAGAATCAGGATCAACGAATACAAGTTAAAAGGAGGTAGATCTCTAACCTGTATGGGGATCTACTTTCTAAAAATTAGAGGTAAATACTTTAATTTGAGATACTGCACTGGTCATCATTGAAAGTGTTTAAGCAAAGGTTGGATGACCACATACTGGGGATGTTGGTTGCCTTGTGCTTAACTTGGCACATGGTAGGGGCTGAATAAATATTTGTTGACAGACTGATGCTATAAAGGTTATTCCTGCATGGAGTGGGAGATTGGATGAAATGAGCGCCAAGGTTCTTTCCAACTCTAAAGTTCTATGAAACCTCAGATAGGAGATCTATTGACAGAAGGCAGTGATACTAACATTGCTGAACATGTATAGCCAGCTCTCTAGGATCCAAATCCTGGACAGCAAGAGACAGTGAGGCAGGCCTAGAAAAAGCAACCATCCCAGCCTGGAGCTGAGCAGTTAAGTCAGCTTTTGAGAAGGATAACAAATGTTCAAATCTTCCCTAAATGTACCCCAGGTGACCCTGGCAAGTGTCACTCACTGAGGGATTTAAATTACTGTGACAAGCCTGTTTGGATAGTATTTAATAGTTATTTGTTTTCTTTTCTTTTAATTAAACTTCTTTTTGGTATATAAAACAATTGTATATGCAAGCAGGGAAACTTGTACAGATTATCTGGATTGCCCAATAGAGAGGATGGGGTTCTAACCAATAGAATCAACCGATAAATATGTACATATATTTGAAGATTTGCTAGGTAAGGGAAAGGGAATATATGTATCTGGAAGCTTGACATAAAACAAAAGGCATTAATTTAAAATGTTAAATATACATATGTGTGTGTGCATATATACACAGATAAGTTACGTATCTGTGTATATATGAATATGTATTGTATCTATGTGTGTATGTGTATATACACATATGGCACAAAAAAATCTTGACCCTTTTAACATACTTTATTATGACTATGAAAGGGAAGATGGTGTATTATTAAGTGTAGTTTCACCACAGTGACTAGTTAAGTAGCTCGAATTCTGGACTTCCTAAAGAGTTCCCTTCCTGTCCATTTATTATAAAAAAAAAACAGATTTTTTTTTTTTTAGCCAAGTAAATGCAGGAGTTAACAATGATAATTTTCCTTTTGTCTGGACTTGTGCTTTCATCAGAAAAGAGAATTCCTGGAAAGAAAATCTTTATACCAATCCAGATTGTAAACTCTTTTGGAGTTTATAGTATTAGAAACTGGTCTACAGGATCCAAGAGTTTAAGTGACTTGTCCAGGATAAGACAATTGCTGTATGTCTGAAACGGGATTCAAATCCAAATCTTCTTGGTTCTTATGTTTCCCTGCCATAGTAATTACTGCTTTTTATCCAGTGCTTTAAAATACAAGAATGCAACAGGGAGATAAACCAGTCTTGGAATGATTAAGGCCTAGGGTTCAAGCTCTGACTCTGATACAAGCTATCTATGAACAAATGGGAAAGTTGTTTACATTGTCCCTAAAGAAGCCACTATGTGATGCAGTGGCCCTGGAGTCACAGAGATGAGTTCAAATCCTGCCTCAGACACTTACCACTGTGTAACTTTGGGCACTTGGAATATTCAAGCACCTTTTGCCTTAATTTCCTCATATGTAAAATGGGGGCAATAACGGCAGCTACACTTCAAGATCATTGTGAAGACAAAATGAAATAATATTTATAAAGTTCTTTGCAAACCTTAAAGTACTATATAAAAGCAATTATTGGCAGTTAGGTGGCACAGTGGATAAAGAACCAAACTTGGAGTCAGGAAGATCTGAGTTAAAATCTGGTCTCAGACACTTACTAGCTGGGTGACCTTGGGCAAGTCACTTAACTCTGTTTACCTCTGTTACCTCATCTGTAAATCGAGCTGGAGAAGGAAATGGCAAACTTCTCCAATATCTTTGCCAAAAAATCACCAAATGGGGTCACAAAGGGTCTGACATGACTAAAGATAACTGAGTAACAACGAAACCTCTTAATACTTATGGGCAGCTCTCTTACACTATACTGTAAAAGAGATGATTTTGCCACAACCCGAGTTCCCTAAACTGATTAGATTAAATTACGAGCCCTGATCAGCTATGGCCTTCTAGTTTACAAAATGCTTTACATATATTATCTCACTTATTCTTTAAGATAACACTGTGAGTCAGGTATTATTTCCCCTATTTTAACAAATATGAGAAGCAAGGCACAAAAAGGTTAAATGGTTTGCCCAATGTTATAACCTTCAGCCACCTAATACAAAATCAGGGGTTCTTATTTCAAAACCAATTTCCATTTCTGTAGCTTATAGCTGAAGTAAGCATTATACCTAAATGTGGTATTTATGAAGCCATACCTATAACTAATAACTTTCTACAAAGTCTTGGTTATTTTCAGGGTATTTGAGCTTAATATGATAATTAATAAGCATGCCAACCTGTAGCAGGAGAACTCGATGGAAAATGATGTGTACAGGCTGGAAATTGGAATAAAATGGATTCTATTTCCTTATTCAAATCTCTGTAGATATCTATAACTTAATATGGTGACTTGCACATAGTAGGCTTATGGAATTAGATCAAAAAATGAATTGTATAATGCAAAAAAATTAGGAGAAAATTATGCTTAAATTCTAAGATTAAAACTTGAAAGGAAAGGAAACCCTAAATATAAGAGATACCTCTCAATTCCTTTGTAAACCACTTCCCTTTAACTCTCATCATCTCTGTCTTAATCTGATATTTTTCTGAAAGGGCAAGACCATCTATTTGCTCTTAAGTCATTCTACTACTCCAGGTCTCACTTTCTTCACTTGTATAATTACAGAGTTGAACTAGATATTCTCTAGGGTCCTTTCCCATTCTATATCCCATGATCCATGTGCCAAAGTAGGTGGTTTCTAGAAAGAGCCAGGAGATCAAATTCAAAAGAGAGAGGATCTAGGACAGAATGTAGGCCAACTGGTCACTGGGGACAAGAAAGTAAAATTCAGTGCAACGCTATCCTTGCTAATATGCTCATTTTAATTCTTTGCTAGTGGATGGTTTGGTATAAACTGCTGTTCAGTGTTTTTGGTGGGGATGGATAGCTAGGCCATCTGGAGCACTGTTATAGCATTCATTCATTCATTCATTCATCTATCCGATCATCAAACATACAGGTAATCCCTGCCATGTGAAAGGCATGATCCTCGTTCCTATGAAGATCACAGACATGAATAAAACACAGCTTAATCTCACACATTACCCTCTAGTAATAGAGGTGTCTGCAGCTATCGAAGTAGGACCTAACAACAAAAATTTCCTTTTTGTCTGAACCTGTGATATCATCAGAATAACTGAGACAAGGGCTCATCTAGCAGCAATGCCACTTCTAGACATGAACTTTGTGGGAGCAAAGTAATATAGAAATTCGGTTAAATCTGAGCCTATTTTCCCCTGAGATTTGAGTAGAATAAAGGAGTATGCCTCTAAGGTATTGGAAGAAACTCTTCTTGTTATATCTTTGAAGTTTATGCCTGGGTTGGCTCAGAGCGAATGTAAAATAGTAATTGTTTCTGTTTTCACCAGAAACCCTGAGGGTCTTCCCCCTCCTGGATTGATTTTTTTTCCCCTTTTGACTAGGTAATAGAGGCCATTCTCTGCCTCTTTTCTTACCTAGCCTAATCACTGAATGGGCATTGCCTCAGGCAAACTGAGACCTGTTAAAGACCTTAATTTAAGAAGGTTGAAGTCTCTCACTGCATCTAAACCTGACCTGTGTCTTGCCACCAGACCCAGGTGGCTCTGGAGGAGAAGTGAGGCTGGTGACTTTGCACAGCCCTCCCTCCCTTAAATCCAATTCTACTGCATGTCATGGCATCATCTCCCCAACGTCATGATCCTCTTTGAGAGCGTAGAACAAACCAGAACAACAATCTTTGAAGTAAATAGTCCTTTGTAAAAGCTAATTGACTTTTAATGGAACTAAGACACTAATCACTGCCATTTAACAGAGGGAGGAACACAGAAAAATGAGAACTTAAGCCAATAGCATTAGAGAGACAAGACGCCCTAATGCTTCTGGCATTCTAGAATTCTGGGGGGACAACAGAGCCAGTCTTAGGGATAATCCAGACATTACTCACTGTATACCTACTGCGTACCAGGCACTGTGCTCAGTCCTGGGGATACAATGATCAAGATAAAATTAACTTTAAAATCCCTTCTAGTTCTAAATCTATGTTCCTATGAATAAAGGTGAGTGGAGATTGGGGTGGGGGGCGTTGTTGTGTTCTTCATCCTTTGTTTTCAAAGAGGACCAAAGATATCAAGATGTCTCGACATGTATGAGAATTGGATTTAAGTGAGGTCGAGCTGTGAAAAATCAGCAGCCTCACTTTCTCCTCCAGATCCATTGAAGTCCAGAAGACTGGAGACAGCCCAGGATGCAGAGGACAGGAGCAGGGGAGACACTGTAGGCAGAGGAACTAACATGAGCAAAAGTAGATTTTTTTTTTTAAAGGAAAAGGAAGGCAACACAAGACAAGGGAAGGGAAGGGGAAGGGGAAAAAAAGGAAGGAAATAAAACCCTCTAAGGGCTTTTGAACATTATAAAGCCACTCACAGAAACTGCGTTCATCCAATGTAGTTTTCTTCGTGGTCTCTCTAATAATTAAGTTTCCAATAATAGGGACAATTTTCTTTTTCTGATTTTTTTCTTAAGCAAATGCATTTTTGATGTTCTTTTTTAAACCTTAGATCCAGAGAGCTGGAAAGGAAATGAGCACCTCCCACCTCTATGCCCCTTCCCAAAGGGCAGAGTCTGTTGTCAGAACAATTTACTTGACAGACACTTGTATTGCCGGAACATTCTCCCAGATGAATGGTAGCCTCACACTCTAGAACCCTGACAAGCTGAGGAAAAGAGAAGGAAGGCATTCCGAGTTAGACAATTTATGAATACCAGTCTCTAAGAGGAAGAAGGAAGAGCTCCTCAGAGAAATGTTGCCATCTCTGAAAGGATCGTTAAAGTCAAAATGCATTGTTCATGCTAATCAGCAGGATTTAGGGGGGAAACCTTTTTTTTTTAATGGAAATTGGCAACCAGGAAAGAATTTAGGTCTCTAATCTCCAGAAAACAAGGCTTTTATTTTGAATCTTGGTGTTTGCCCTTCTGCACATCCTACACACTGCAAGACCTTTTTTTCTTCCTATAAAGCACAAAGTGAAGCAAAGGCTTCCTAATTAATGCCCTAAGTAAGTGGGTATAGAGAGCCAAACTGAATCTTTCAGGTCCCCAAAATCCAGAAGAGGAGCTCAAATGTCTGGGTTCATTGAGCTGCTTGTACTGACCAAAACAACCGCACGATTTTCAGTTACTCTTGTGCTGTGAAGACTTGTTTCTAATCACAGAGCCATGGGATTTGAAAAGTTGGAAAGGACTTTGGAGAATATCCATTGGAATCCTTTAATCCATAATTAGAAAGTTGTCTCGGTACTCAGCTTTCTCGCTCTTTTCTCAATTTTTTTATTATCTTCATTATCTTTAGTCATGCCAAATCGATGACACTTAGCACTTCTGTGGTGCTGACAGCATTGAATCCTGGAAATTGTACAAATGAAAATGTATCCCGTCCCCCAGAAAAAACTGAGCCAGCATGAATATTAACAGACTCTTCAGTCTGTCTTCCTAAATTTTTTTTTTATTCTTGAGTCATTCTAGATTTTGTTGTTTTTGTTGACTCATTTCAGTCTTGTCCAAATCTTCATGACCCCATTTAGGGTTTTCTTGGCAAAGATACTGGAGTAGTTTGCCATTTCTTTCTCCAGCTCATTTTACAAATGCAGAAACTGAGGCAAACAGGGTTATTCTAGGCACTCTTCTCTAAATATCATCTAGCCAATTCACTATACACCTTTAAGATAGTAAAGCTGTTCCAGTCTTAAAAGTTACCCGAGTCAAGAAGAAGTCTCATATGTGACCGCAGAGAATCACAGAATGTCAGTTTCCTGGGGACCTCAGTGGTCATGTAATCCAAACTCTTAGAGGGTTGTCTAACCCAAGTTTGTGAAAACTTCCCTTGGCACAATGGGTAGATGAGAGCTATTTGTCCCAGTGGTCATGAAAGCTACTGAAGTAGGCTCTGTGGAGCACTTAGAATTTTGTCAGATATCAAAGACACCAGGGTCATTGACCGCATCCAGGAAAATGCCAGCTGACTTTTGCCCTGTCATTGGGTTTTGGTGACTCTGGAAGAAAGAGTGAGACTGAGGAGTTTGTGGCCTTACTTAAATCCAATTCACACGCAAGCTAAGACATAGCTTCATGATGTCATTGGTCTTTGAAAACAGAAGATGAACAACAATCCAAACTCTACCTGAAAAAGTATCCCCCATACAAGAATCTCAACAAGTGATCACCACAAATAGAGGTAGATAAGTGGCATAATAGATATTGGGTTGGATTTAGAGTCAGGAAAGCTTGAGTTCAAATCTCACCTCAGACTTTCCCTAATTTTGTGACCATGGGCAAGTTACTTAACCTCTTTCAATCTTACTTTCTTCATATGTAAATTGGGGGTATATTGTTCATGAATAATTGTATGTGCAATGCTCCACATCCACAGTTCCCCCACTTTGCAAAGAAAGTAGAGAATCTAATTTTCCAATTTCTTTAAGATAAATATCTTTATCTTTAAGATAAACCTTGGTCATTCCCATTATCTAGTGTTCAGTTTTGCTCTATTTTCTGTTCTTCCATTTGTATTATTAGTCATTGAGTATATTCAGTGGAGGGCTGGTAAATGTTTAACAACTGACTCTTTGACCAAAAAAAATGCACACATGATACCTTTCTAACTTTAATCTGCACTATACAGATTTTCTCAATCACTTTCTTAAGTCTGGACAATCAATAAAACAAGAAATAAGGTTCTGATCTGATTTGCCAATTTTCAAGGTACTAATGCTCACACAGAATTATTTAACTATTGGCTCCGGAGAGTTAGTACAATTGGCTCAGCACCCCCACTCCAGGCATATTGTTTTCCTGGTTCTACTTCACTTAGTATTTGTCCATAGAAATCTTCCAATGTATTTTCCATATTCTTCACAGTCATCATTTTCCACAGTCCAATAATATTCCATTATGTTCCTCCACCAAAATTTGTTTAGCCAGTCCCTGACACAGATCTACTTTATTTATAACTCTTTGTTACTATGAAAAGTGCTACTATAAATATTTAATTGTATTTGGGAATTTTCCCTCTATTTTTGACTTCTTTGGGATATACATCCAGCAGTGGGGTCTCTGGGTCAAAGGATATAGACATTTTAGTCACTTTCTTCACCAAATTCCAAATTTTTATGCAGAGAGGTTGGACCATTTCACATCCACTAACAGTGAGTCAATCTTCCCATCTTTTCAAAACCTCTCTAGCATTTACTATTCCCATCTGTTATCATCTTTGTGTATTTGCTAGATTTGAGGTGAAACCTTGGGGTCATTTTGATTTGCATTTTTCTTATCATTAGTGATACAAAACAATCTGTTACACACTTGTTTCAGTTCAGTCATTATTTTTTTCAGTTGTGTCAAACTCTCTGTAACCCCACTTGGGGTTTTCTTCACAAAGATACTGGAGCAATTTGCCATTTTCTTCTCCAGCTCAGTTTACAGATGAAGAAACTGAAGCAAACAGGGGTTAAGTGACGTGGCCAGGATCACACAGCTAGAAACGGTCAGGGACCGGATTTGAACTCAGAAAGGTGAGTCTACCTGACTCCAGGTCAGTGTTCTATCCACTGAGCCACCTAAGTGACCCCACCAGATTGTTAATAGTTTTTTTTTAATCCTTTTAAAAACAATTCGTTCACATTCTTTGACTATGTATACTTTGGAGGATGGTCCTGATGCCCCCTTTAAAATCATCTAAGGAGAATTTTCAGCCCACTCCCTGTCCCATGGAACATATAATTGAATTCACTGTACTTTTATTTGCCAGGATTCCTTCACTCCTTTGGTTCATTTGCATTATTTTTGTGTCTTCCCTGCTGCTAGCAACACCTCTCGATATAGATTCCTCTAGGAGTGTCCTCAATGCAGTTCTCTTTGCAGCTCTGATACTGGTGAAGGGCTCAGAGAGCAGGGCCACAAGTACAGAGCACTGGAAGTTCCTCCAGTGTTTCTGGAAAGGACTCAAATAGAAGTCAAGTAGAGTTAATTCTTCCCTTTGGGGCAACCAACCCAACTCTCCTCTCATCTGAACTCTGGAGTCTTAGACTGCCAGGGGACCTAGTCCCAAGTAAAATGGAACATAGGCAAGCACAGACCAAACCCCAAAAACATGAACTATTATAAGATCATAGAGCATGCCCAGATCCCCTAACATGGAGGCACCTGACTTCTCTGCCAGACTGGCTGCCACATCCTACCTGAAATCCCAGATAAAATATCATCATGGCTCAAATTCCTGGCTCCAATGGGGATTGCTGCCTGTACTTGAAAGACAAACAAAACAGAAACACCCTGAGCCCAGCTTAGAAGCCCAGCAAAGAAGCTCTGAGAAGCCGTAGAGCCTCCATGTTAGGCAATGTGGGCATATACCAAGGTGCCATTACAATAGGATTGTAGGACTGAAAGGGATTTCAGAAGACATCGTCTAATCCTTTCATTTTACAAGAGAGGAAAATGATGCTTTGGTTAAGGGTCTTGGCCAAGGTCACAAATCAATGTAATGCAGACCACAAGCTCTCAGTTTTCTGTGCAATTCATTACTACATCATTGCCATTAATTACCTAGGTAATTTTGGTGGTATATTATTCAGTATTGGCCAGGTGCTCTTGGCATGCATGGCTCAGATAATGGAAGAGATGGAAGAGACCATATAAATAACCTAATCCCAAATCCCTCATTTTACAAATAAGGAAACTGAGACCCAGAAAGGGCGAATGACTAACTAAAAGACACATAGCTAGAGAGTGGCAACAGTAGTGATAATTATAATGACCAAATGATATCAGACTCCCTTCACTTCAATCATTTTATCCCCAGATACTCATCATTTAGAATCTTACAGCTAAATAGGACTTCAGAGATAATTTAATCCAACTCTAAACTACATCATGAACCTCTCTATGATATCTCTGACATATGGTCAACCAGTCAATGCTTGAAGATATCTCTTTTTTTTTAAACAGATGAAGGAGGAAACAATGTCCAAAGGCATTGAGTAACATGAAGTAAGGAAGAGGGGATTCATGAAGAATGGCCTAAATGTGTCTTTAAAATATGAGGCATAGTTCTCAGCTGAGAGGATGGGGCCAGGGAGGCTTTGGGAGGATTAAGGAAGGATGAAAACATTTCAAAGGGCCACGGTGGAGAGTGTGATAGTAAGTAGATAAAGGAAGGAAAGAAGGATTGCCTAGTGGCAGTGAGGATCCAATTGAGGTTGCATAACATAAATTTGCAGTGAACCCAATCAAAATACTTGCATGATTTTCTTCACCTTCCTTTAGCAGATAGTAGAGGCAGCAGATGGTGGGAGTCATCCAAGTCTGAGACTTGAAAAGGTGCTATCAGCAATAAAATGAAGGGGCCGGGGACTCAGGAGAATAGGACAATATAAAGTTGAACTGGTTCACAGGGTCAAGATGGGAGAAATAGGAGAGTGTCTAGTACAGGTGAAATGGTCTTGGAGAGAACTGAGGAGTTGAGGGGCCAGAGATCATGGTGTGGACAAAGAGTAGGGTTTGGAAAAAGGAAGGTAATCAAAGCTGTGGAAGGTCAATAGATTTTGATTGTAAGATTCACAGAATTCTTGAAAATGGAGGTGGTACATTTGTAAATGATGGCAAGGTCAAAGATATGACCATTTTTGTGGTTGGCTGAAGTGGGATGGAGGAATAGGTCATGGGAAATGAATAAGTTGAGGAACTGAGTAATTATGGTGTTTGAGAGAGAATTAATATGTATATTGAAATTCCCAAATATAAAGACAGACATTGGAGAGGGGAGAAACATTGCAAACCATATACCAAACTCATTGAGGAAGGAAGGGTGGTGACCTAGAGGTCTATGAACAACAGCTATCAGGATGTTGATTGGGTAGTAGATATGAATTGCATGAACCTCAAAGGAGGAGAGGTCACTGAAGGATGAAGATAGGGGGAAAATCTGGAAGCGGCAATGGGAAGCAAGGAGTATTCTGATTCCCCTGCCTTGACCAGTGAGTTAAGGAGATGAAGTGCAGGTGCAGCTAATGCTGGAGAGGGTAGTCAGGGAAGCTATGTAATTTTAGAGAGTAAGGTTTCTGTAACAGCTAGAAAATGATAGGGGTGGGAGAGGAAAACATTTAGGATGAAGGGAAGTTTGTTGCCTGTGGTACAGGAATTTCAAAGGGTACAAGGGTGGGGTTAGTGGCATTTCGTTAGAATTTAGGGATAAGGGGGAATGGGATTAAGGAACTGATTAGTGGGAGATGGAGAATGGGGCTTAGATGAAGCTCTACAGGGGTTCAGAATCACAGGGATATGTAGGCTATGACCAGGGGTGAGAACGTTCATCTTTGAGTGAAAGGTTGTGAGAAATGAGAAAGTTGAGAAACTGAGTAATTATGGCATTTGGGAGAGAGTTAATGTGTATATCGAAAAGCTTCCTAGAGGAGGCTGGAAATCAGACAGGAGACATGTACAGCATGAGATGGAAGATCTGAGGTCAAAGGAAAGTGTGCTCCTCTTCATACCAGTGACTCTCTACGTCTGTGGGAACATCAGGTTGGTAGTACAAGGTGGAAGTTGTCTTGTGCTAATCAGATGTACTAATGGACCTAGAAGCCTTCCCTCCAGGGACATGGAGTAGTAGGAGGTGAAGGGCACCAGTTGAGAAGGGGGAAGGAGGGTGTCTCATTTCTTTTCTGGTTCCGTGAAGGCAAGGACTGTCTTCCATTTTATCTTTGTATCTCCAGTGCCTTGAATAGTGACTGGCACAAAATCAGTGCTCAGTAAAAGCTTGTGGATTTATTGATTCCTGTCTCTGAGACATACACTCTATCTACTATATCAGTGGTTCCTACTTATCAGTCCAAGAACATCCAATTTCTGATGATGGTCCATGCTAAAAATTATTTAATAATAGGCAGCTGGGTGGTGCAGTGGATAGAGCACCAGGCCTGAAGTCAGGAACATGAGTTCAAGTCCAATCTCAGACACTTACTAGTATGTGACTCTGGACAAGTCATTTAATCTCTCTTTCCGTCTCTCTCTACCTCAGTTTCCTCAACTGCAAAATTAGGATAGTAATAGCCCCTACCTAACAGGATTGTCATGAGGACAAATGATATGATATTTGTAAAGCACTTAGCATTGTGCCTGGCACACAGTAAGGCCTCTCCTCCTTTTGACCACAGACCAAAACTATGGCAAAATATAATCTGAATCCTGCCTTTGCCTTTCAGAGCATCTTAGAACCATACGTACAAATCATAGGAAAAATCATAACACAATTATACAGTGCCTGCTATTTGCCCTGCACTGTGCACTTTACAAATATTATCTCATTTCTATCCATATTTTACAGATGAGGAAACTGAAGCAAACTTACCTGAAAATCACTTAGTAAATATCTGAGGCTAGATCTGAACCCAGGTCTTCCTGACTCCAGGTCCAGTGCTTTATCAATTAGCTGCCTCAACTGGAAAGGATGGTAGGGGTCACCTACTTCAAATCCTTAATTTTTTGGATTAGGAAACCGACATAAAGGAATATCAAAGTGACTTGTCCAAGGACACACGAGGAGTAAAATGAAAGACAAGGGTTTAAAACCAGGTCCCATGATTCCAAATTCAGTACTTTTTCTACTGTGTTATCCTATGTGTTGTTGTGGTTATTCGGCTGTTTCATGGCACCATTTGGGGTTTTCTTGGCAGAGATACTGAAGTGGTTGGCCATTTCTTTCTCCAGCTCATTTTATAGATGAGTAAACTGAGGCAAACAGGGTGAAATGACGTGTGCAGGATCACACAGCTAGTAAGTGTCGGAAGATGAATGTGAATTCAGGTCTTCCTGACTCCATAGGCTTAACCACCTAACTTCGTGGAGGGACCATTTCCTAAAGGGTACACCCTCCCCATCTAAAAGAGCTAATGACCTCATCTCAGGGGGGTTAGGGTTTGAGACTCCAGTATTTGTTTGTACCCTCTGAAGCAGAAGCTTAGATCATTCTCATCTAAGAGCTTTAGTGATTGCTGGAAATAACTGAGTTTAGGCTAAACTTCTGCAGCCTGAAGGAACGATTTAGATGAACATGTCACCACTGCAATTTAATTTGGTATCTGGGTTCTGGGTCCTAGATAATGGCCTCCTTTCAAACCTGCTCATGGTTCTGCCTTCAGAAAACTTTCTAATGCCTATCAGATTTGGGGAACAAAAAGGTGCAGGTACCTGCCTGATAGGTAGAGGGCCAACCATGAGGTCACTTTAATGGCTCCATGTCTTCCACTGAAACTTCCAAACTGGGGTGAGGGGAGGAGCGGAGGAAAGGAGTGGGGCTGGTACAACATTGATTTTTTTCTTATATAAAATTTTGAGTTGCAAAATTTCCTCCCTCCCTTCCCCTGCTCCCCTCCCACTCTTACCTCCCTCCTCTCTTCCTCCCTCCCCTCCCCAAGACAGCAAGCAATCTGATATAGGTTATACATATACAATCATGATTTTTTTAAATAGTATTTTTATTTTTTTCCCAATTACATGTAAAGATAGTTTTCAATATTCATTGGTGGGGTTGGTACAACCAAACAATGGTGGAAATGCCTGGAGTTTTTAAAATAACTCTTCCATAAAAGAGGCTGCTTAGAGCGGAGCAGGGCTTTAAGCTCTGTTGGGTCAGCGATCCCCTCTGGCAAGGCGGCGAAGGCCATGGAAGCTTGGCATTTCCTTTGGTGATTTAGAATCATTATCATAAAAATAAAGTTGAAATATTTTTCCCCTTCCAAATCTACAGACCCACTGAAATCTATCCACAAACCCCAAGGTAAGAAACCTTAGCATAAAAAATACAAAGCACGCGTTACAGCAAGACCGGGGTCCGAGTTCTACCACTGATAACATGCTGTCTGTCTGACCCCTGGCAAGGCAGTTAACTCCTCAATGCTCCAGGACAGGGGTGTCAAACTCAGATAAAAGCAGGAGCCCCTAAACCTTGCATAAGGGTTCCTGGGGCCAGCGTACTGACATAGTTTTAAAGTGTAATGGTATCTATGTTTTATTGCATTCTTCTTTATTTGTTAAATATTTTCATCTGGTTTGGTGGCACTAGGGAGGGTCACTAACTCACGCGGCCTGCCTGCTACATGTTTGACACTTCTGCCAACACTAAAACTAATAATACTAACAATAGTAATAATAGCTAGCATTCATAAAGAGTTTCAAGGTTTGCCAAGCACTTTACAGTGATTATTTCACTTAATTCTCACAACAACCCTTGCAGGTAGGTGTGCTTATCCCCATTTCACAGAGGAGAAAACTGAGACTGACAGAAGTGGTCACTTGCCTAGGAGTCACACAATTATTAAGGTTATCCTGCCTCCAAGTCCAGAGTTGCATTATCAGAGAGTTTCCTCATCACAGAGTTTCTTATACTAAAAAAAAAATCACCATCTCTATTCCTGAAAAAAGATGAACCCTATTCATCAGTTTAATCAAAGTCAATGCAAGTAAGATTTAAGACTACAAATAGGTGAAGCCCAGATGTTATTTAATACAGTAGAGACAAAAGAGGCCAAATCTGAGTCAGACTCTGGAGAGCCACCCGCATTACCATCCACCGTCACCTCATGGCTTGTGAAAAAAAGAATGGCATCATCAGCCTGTTCAAAGTTTAAAAAAAATCTTTGTGTACCATTTAAAAGTACCATGATATGGGACATTCTTTAATGTCATCCCACTTGGGTAATACACTATAATATAATGTGCTTCAAAACAAACAAAACTACCCAGCAGTTTTTTCATAGAAATAACAATTACTATTTAACATTTTAAACTATTAAATTTAAAATTAATTATATTACTTTTTTAATGAATAAGCAGCATGGAGTACTGGATAAAGAAGTGACTTTGTGTTCAGGGTATCTAAGTTCAAGTCCCACTCAGAACAGTTATTGGCTCTGTGATCTTGACTAAGTTACTTAACCTTTCATTGGTCCAGGTAACTTTAAGGCTGTCAATTGCAGAGTAATTGGTGCTTGGAACTAAGAGGACTTTTCCTTACTAGGAGTTTCCTACACTAAGTAAATAACCATTTCAGCCCCTCCCCCTAGGAAAGAAGGAAGAAGGAAAGAAAGAGAGAGAAAGAGAAAGAGAGAGAGGAGAGAGAGGAGAGAGAGGAAAGAGAGGAAGGAAGGAAGGAAGGAAGGAAGGAAGGAAGGAAGGAAGGAAGGAAGGAAGGAAGGAAGGAAGGAAGGAAGGAAGGAAGGAAGGAAGGAAGGAAGGAAGGAAGGGACAAGCAGGACAATATCAGAAAAACCTGGTAAAACTTACATGAACTGATGCAGAGTAAAGTGAAAAGAACTAGGAAAACATTATACACAGTAATAGCAATATTGTACAATGAATCACCACAAATGACTTAGCTTTTCTCAGAAATAAAATGATCCAAGACAGTACCAATGGACTCATGATGAAGTATGCTCCAGAGAAAGAACTGATGGCATCTGAATACAGATCAATGTCTTTCCCTTCTTCCTTCCTTTCTTCATTCCTTCCTTCCTTCCTCCCTCGTATTCTTATCCTGAAAAATAATTACATTTATGGAAATGTAGTTATGGATCATAGATTTACAAAATAGTTTTTAATGTACTTCTCAACTTTAAAAGTTATCTGTCCTTAAAGTGAAATAGGAAAAAGACCTGTTTTTTTAATTGCTTGGCTAGTCTTAACAAAAAATTATCATTTTCTTTTAAAGATCTATGTATTACTAAACATAAATGGAAAAGGGATCCATTTGCCATGAACAAATATGATACATTTTATTTCATATCCATAATCATAGCCATAGTATTGGGTAGAAGGAGGAGAGGACTTATCATGAGATCTAGCCTTTGCATTCTAATATTTCCTAAACCATGGCTTTTGAAGTAAGGGCATTTGCTAAGGAATATTAGCATCAATCCTATTAAATGACTGATGCTTCTAAAGGAAAGAACAGGTGTAGCCAGGAGGCAGAGCATTATCAGAGGTGGCTTTGAATCAGTAGGGAGTTAGAGAGAAAGGCAATCTTGTTTTATGGAGGGAAAATACAATATGAGGGACAGTCAGGGAGGATTTGGATGCCTGGTGGAATACAGCATCCAAACTGGTAATGCCTGGTGAGTTTTAATAATATAGAATTCTTATCAGTATCAAACGAAACCAAATGTTGAGGGAGAGGGGGACCCTGAACCTGCTATGAATTCATGCTAAGGATGAGAGGGGAGGGGAGGGGGGTCAGGTAAACATCTGAGGAAATGACAGGCTAATTAATATTCAAAAGGGAGGAGGGACTGTTAGCCTTCATCAAGAGCTTATTTTATCCATGTGACTCATCTTTTTATGTTCTGACTGTCTGTGAATAAAGAGTTATCTGGTTTAGCACAATGGTAACACTATTCCCTGCTTCTTTGTTGAGTTAAATGAGGTTTTCTGCTGTAACTGTTACAAAGATAAAATAAATTTATCTCAATTAGTGGTTGAAAAATAATTATAAATAGCAAAATCATTAATATACTATATTCTGAGAAACTTTAGTCCAAAAAATAAGCCCACCTGTCACATTACTATCATTAGGATTATATGTTATCAATATGAAAACAATAATCTTATCAATTACTAGCTTATTTTACCTAGTCACTCAACATATTTCCAAATTTGTGTGTTCTAATAAAAATTGTAATACATTTCATTTGAATAAATACAAGTGAAGATTTTGCTTTTTGAAACTGGGAGTCAGGACAATTCTTTGCACAAAAGTGGAGTCACTAGGTCATGCCTTATATCTCTGTCAGCTCTGGATCACATCAAGGCCTCAGTGGAATGCAGGAAGGCGCTCCCAATGCATAGACTGATGCCGCTTTTCCCTCAACCTGGGCAATCAGAATGAGATCCAGATGCATTCTTTCATTTCCAGGTGTATTCTACTTGCTATCTCCTCCATGAACGAAATCTCTTTGTCCATCAGGCCATGATTTGGTAGAGAGTGACTTTAAAATTATGCAAAGTAATGACTCAGTACTGTCAGATGAATGAATGGCAAGTGTTCTCTGGGTTTATGGGGACATTCTTGAAGCACATTTCTGGTTTTTTGGTTTTTTTTTTTAATAGACACTAAAAAGCTCAACATATCACTCCAATGGCCCTAAATATTAAACGACTTGCATTGAATAGATGTTCAGTATCTCTCACATTTTCACTCCATTTTATACTAAAAGTTCCCAGGTTTTATTAGGGTTCTTCCTACCAACATGAGGTACTTTATACACCTAAAAATGTAAAAACTCCAGTTTTCCAAAACTTCCTCAATAACACTTGACTATTCCAGGGAGGGCATTATAATTGGCAGCCTGCACCAAGCAATGGCCAGTGCTGGGTCTAGAATCAGGATCCTGGGTTAGAATTTCACCTTAGAGGGGACAGAGCCAAGATGGTGGAGTGAGAGCAACTACTCACCTAAACTCTTAGACAAACTCCTTCAGATACCTCTAAAAGAGAATCTGACCAAATTTTGGAGGTGCAGAATCCAATGGAGATAGACTATGGCAGATGCACAGACCAGGACAGACTGGAAGGTTGACAGGAAGGATCTGTTCCCTGGGGGTGGAGGAGCACACAGCACACACCTCAGCAGGGCTGAGCAGGAAAGCCCTGGGGCAATCTGAGGCAGGATCAACATGGTAGAATTTCAAGCAAAACACCCTAGTGTTTAGTGGGAGTCCAGTGGAATCAAGTGAGTGAAAGCCACAGAGCCCCAGGTATCCGCAGCAGCAGTGCCTGTGACTTTCAGCCCACAGATTAAATGTCCGTTAAGTCATCTACTTGAATTTCCAGGAGCCAAATGTCAGAGTGGTCGGTAAATGCTCTCTCCTCCTCCCCTTGTTGACCTTGAAAGAATCATAAAATATTGTCTCAGAAAAATCCTGGATCAGTGGAATCAGCAGAAGGGGCAAACAGTCTCCTAGCACCTGAGGCTAGGAAAATTGCTAAGGAGTATTCCTCTGGCTGTGGCAGAGGACCAGAGCTGTCCCAGACAGCCCTACCTCAAACTGGGAGGAGATCCGGAGCCTCAAGGGGGTGGAGCCTCTCAATCACCAACACTAGGACCCCAGGCATGCCTCAGCACTCCAGGGGAAATGAAAAGACACTAGGGCAGCCTGGAGCACCAACCACTGAGCTTGCCTTTGCTCTAGCTCAGCTCAAGAGATCTCCCATGACCAGATCACCCCTCCCCCACACTTAACAAGCTAGCTCTAGGGCGAATCCAGGAAACACAAAGAATTCAAAAAAGAATTCACCTGCCTTTGCTTTCTCACACCAACTGGTTTAGCACCAGGTTCTTCAGTGTCTGTCTGAAAGAACCAGAGGTCACAACACACAAAGCCTCACCATCATGAGCAAGAAGCAAAGGAGGAAGGAAAAGACTATACAATCTTTCTATGGGGAAAAGGACCAAAACATGAATACCAAAGAGGTCAGTATTGAGACTGTACTCCTATCTGAAACTTCAGAAGGGTCTATGAACTGCTTGCATGCACAAAGAGCACTCCTGGAACAGCTGAAGAAGGAAACAGAAGAAAAAATGGCCAATGATTTTAAAAGTATGAAAAAAAGAATTCACGGAAGAGAACAGCTCTTTAAAAAGGAAAATAGAACAAATGGAAAAGGAAGTACAAAAACTAACTGGAGAAAATAATTCCTTAAAAGGAATAATTGGACAGATGGAAAAGGAGATGCAAAAGTTAACTGAAGAAAACAATTTGATAAAAAAGAATTCCACCTTAGACGCTTACTAGTTATATGACCCTGGACAAATCACATGACCTTTTTGAAACTCAGGTGTGTTTGATTTTTTTTCATTCTTAAAATAAGGATACTTATGACATTTACCTCACAAGGAAGTTATAAGGATAATATAGTTACTATTTCATAAAGCAGAGGCTTTGGCCTTTTTGTGTGTCATGGACATCTTTGTCAGTCTAGTGAAGCCTACGGATTCCTTCTCAGAACAATGTTTTTAAATGCATAAAACAAAATACATAGGATCATAAAGGAAATGAAATTTTAAATATTTTTTTAGTTAATGGACCCCAGATTAAGAATCTATATCATATGTTAATGGAAGCTATTATCTTACATTTTAGAAGAACATTGTTCAAAACTTCTGGATTTTTCAATAAAAGGCTTTAATTAATTATAAATCTTAGACATGAAAGTCAGAAAAGAATAGACTTTTTAAAAAAGTTTATTTTCTACTCCTAACTAAAATTAGCATACCATGAATACTTAAATGATCTGTAATTTTGTCAGTGACTTTTTAATTCTCTTTTATAAAGGCAATATTTTATTTTCCCCTAATTACATGTAAAACCAATTTTTAACATTTGTTGGTTTTAAGTTTTAAGTTCCAAATTCTATCCTTTCCTCCCTTCCCTTCCTCCCTCTAAAGACAGTAAGCAATCTTATAGAGGTTATACATGTACAATCATGCAAAACACTTCCACATTAGTTATTTTGTGCAAGAAGATTCCACCAAAAAAAAAGGAAAGACAGAGAAAGAGAAAGAGAGAAAGGGAGAAAGGAAGTAAAGAGGAAAGGAAGGAAGAAAATAAAGAAGGAAGGAAGGGTAGGAGGAAAAGGGGGAAAATAGTATCCTTCAGTCTGCATTCAGAATGTATCAATTCTTCCTCTGGAAGTAGACAGCATTTTTCATCATGAGTCCTATTGCCTTGGATCATTGTATTGCTGAGAATAGGCAAGTCATTTACAATTCTTCATCATACAATATCGTTATTACTATGTACAATGTTTTCCTCGTTCTGCTCACTTCACTTTGTATCAGTTCAAGTAAGTCTTTGCAGGTTTTTCTAAAATCATCCTGCCTGTCACTTTTTTATAGTACAATAATTCCATCATTTGAACTTCGAAGAGCCAAAATGGCAGAGTGATCAGTAAATGCTCTCTCCCCCTCCCCTTGTTGACCTTGAAAGAATCATAAAATATTTCCTCAGAAAAATTCTGGATCAGTGGAATCAGCAGAAGGGGCAAACAGTCTCGTAGCACCTCTATTCACCAATCTGACAAGTAAACTATTCCATGATCTCCTAATTTGTTTATGGTATCACCCTTTGCATGTAAATCATGTACTCATTTTGACCTTATTTTGGTATACATTGTGAGATGTTGGTCTGTACATAGTATCTGATTGTTTTCTAGTTTTCCTATTAGTTTTTGTCCCAAACTCTTGGATCTTTGGGCTTATCAAACACTAGATACTATGGTCATTTACTACTATGTATTGTGTATCTATTCTATTCCTCTGATCCACCACTTTACTTCTTAGCCAGTACCAGACTGTTTTTTGCTAATTACTGATTTATACTACAGTTTGAGATTTGGCATGGTTAGGTCACCTTCCTTCACATTTTTTTCATTGATTCCCCAAATATTCCTGACATTTTGTTCTACCAGATGGATTTTGTTATTATATTTCTAGCTCTATAAAATAATTTTTGGTAGTTTGATTGATATGGCACTAAATAAGTAGATTAGTTTAGGTACAATTGTAATTTTTATTATATTAACTCAGACTACCTATGATCAAGTAATATTTTCACAATTGTTGAAAACTAAAAATAAATTAATAAAGGAAAAAATATTGTTCCAATTGTTTAGATCTGACTTTATTGGTGTGAAAAGTTCTTTGTAATTGTGTTCAAATATTTCAATGACTTATACATGAGAAAATAAGTACTAAGAGGTTGCCTGAGATACATAGAGATTAAATGCTTACCAAAAGTAGCATGTAATAAGTATCAGAGGTGGGATTTGAACTTATGTCTTCAAAGTACTCTATACAAGGCATCCACAGTTTATAGCACAGAGAAAAATACCCAGAAGAAAATAATATATTAACTGAGGAGCAAAAGAGATGTACCAAAAAGTTTCAGTTGTATGTAGAGCAATTTACCATCAATCCAGTGATTTTCAAAGTTGTTGCTGTTCAGTTCCATCTGATTCTCTATGACCCCTTTTGAGATTTTCTTGGCAAAAAATACTGGAGTGATTTGCCATTTCCTCCTCCAGCTCACTTTACAGATGAGAAACTGAGGCAAAAAAAGTTAAGTGACTTGCCCAAAGTCACACAGCTAGTAAGTATCTGAGGCCAGACCTGAATACATTAAGATGAGTCTTTCCTAATTCTAAGATCAGTGCACTATTTACTGCACCACCTAAATACCCAATTTTCCAAAAAGCTTCCCCAAACTGCCATCACATTTTAGACTGCTTTTGTGGAGCGTCAAGATACAGCCTTTGACTTTACATTCATGACTTACTCTGAGTATGTAAAATATAATATATAAAATTCAAATATAGTGAAAATTCTAGATTATTTTATGTCCACATGAAGAACTAGTCTATACTGAAACATGTCTCAATAATAGTGTCAAGAATGACTCAAACAAAATGAAGCATTTTTCAGGGACAGAGTTTAAGCATATTAAATTATTACTATCTTTCTCAATAGGACTAACTAAGAATTCCAAATTAAATAGAGATAAAATCTTTTTAATCACTTGACCTAAATGGATGGCACCAAGCTATATGGATCTACCTCAAAACACATTAAGTAACTCTTTCTTTTCATTTCTTTCCCCAATATCATGAAACTGTCATTTAGATTCATTAATGTAAAGGTCTTACACAGTAACAAGGAAACAGAAACTTAAAGACTTGGAGTTTGAATGGAGAGGTCAGACTGAATCAATAAATGCTGGTGACATCAACAAATACTTTGGTTTCCTCCAGGCAAGACAAAGACCATGGAGGTTTTCAGGAAAAGGTTGTGGCTGAATGCATTAAGAGACTTACTGGCATTCGGAAACAAGGTTGTATGGGGAAGAACACCTTTAAAGCAATTAGCACTTGTGCAATATCAGACTTATGAGGTCAATAAAGGCTTAAAAGAAGAGAGGAATATGGGTGAACATTCTTCGGTTACTCCCAGCCACGACGCATGGACTTGCTGGCTTTTCCTAGAGATCATTCTACCTACCCAACTCAAGGTCAATTTATTTAGTCACTATACAGTTGTTTTATTTTTGTATCCAGTTGTCACCCATTTTTTTTACTTTATTTTGTTTTTGTAGTTTTCAACATTCACTTTTGTAAGATTTTGAGTTCCAAATTTTTTTTCTTTCTCTCTACCCTCTCCAGTCCCCAAGATGGCATGAATGTATATAGGCTATACATGTACAATCATATTAAACATACTTCCTTATTAGTCTTGTTGTTAAATAAAAATCAGAACAAAAGGGAAAAACTATAAGAGGAAAAAAAAGAGAAAACATGCTTCAATCTGTATTCAGACTCCACAATTCTTTCTCTGTATGTTGTCACACACTCTCTATGCATGTACAGTTCAGGAGTGGGAATCCCACCTTTTGCAAGGCTTGAAGATGGATCTATGTCCTTCTCATCCTCACCTAGCCCTAAGATACTCATATCTTAACCTTCATAACCTGTCTCCAACCTACCTTTACAAGTTATTTGTACAGGTTGTTTGTTTTTTTTTTTAAACTAACTCTGGCCTAGCCAGATGGGTCTTCTTGCTTTAAGTCAATTCAACATTCTTTCTCTTGCCTCCATGCCTGGAATGCACTTTCCTCATCTCCAACTCTTAGAATTCACAATTTTTATCAAAACTTAGTACAAAAGCTATCTCCAGTAAGAGACTTTTCCTCAGTAAATCTAACACTGAACTTGGAAATCACAGGATCTGAGTTCAAATCTTGCTTCTGTTGCTTGTGCCTGTGTGACCTTGGGCAAGTCACTTTGCTTTGGGAGTCTCAGTTTCTACATCTGAAAATAGTGAAGGTTGGATGAGGCATTCCCCACACAGCTGAGTCCATGCAAATGGCCCTTTCCAATGGAACATAGCTTCTGGTCCCTTGTGAAAATCTCACCCCTTGTGAATAGACATGCATAACCAGAACCTCCTGATTGGTCCCTGTGACTGAAGTTGTATCAAAGATGTTTGGTAAGTAAGCTAGGAAGAGCTGTCCACTGAGTAGGCTATGAGTTATAGAGAGGCTTTATCTACTACTCTTTTGAGCATGTCACTTGGGACTCTGCCAACTCCATGGACTTCCAACTAGCAGGGAAGAGATTTCTGTACACCCTTCCCCACCACCCAAGCAATAGCAGTTATAACTATAACTATATAACTCTATGTATTTATATACATATATGTCAAACTAATATAGCTATAACATAACAGTGAGGACATTTGATTTGTGAAGAGGGGTGAGCAGCCTATACCGAAGCCTAAGACACCTTGAACTAGACCAGGAGTAGGGAACCTGTGGCCTCAAGGTCACATGCAACCCTTTAGGTCCTCAAGTGCAGCCCTCTGACTGAATCCAAACTTCACAAAACAAATCCCCTTAATAAAAGGATTTGTTTTGTAAAACTTGGACTTGGCCAAAAGACCACACCCAAGGACCTAGAAGACCAGAGTTTCCCCACACCTGAGCTAGACTTTGAAAATCTAGCTGGGAAGGCAAATTGGGACCAAGTCTGATGGGCAGACGAAAACAGAGACACAGAGCTGCCACCGGCAATAAGCTGAGACAAGCTTCCATCATAGCAGCTCCCCACAGTCATGGGAAAGACAGATGTCTTTCCAATCACACCTAACCTCAGGAATAGTAGCAGAGACCTTGGTGACCTCTTAGAAGGGGAAGAACAATGGAACATGACCACAGGTCCTTTTATGTAAAGTTAAATAAAGAAATGAACAACCAAGGCATCTGTGGCTATTACGCTGGTGAATCATTCTTGTTATTAGTGTGTACCTGGACTCTAGTTTATTGGCTTCAGCTGATTTGAGCCTGCAAAGTACTTTAAAGCTTTATATGGGAGAAAACCACAATAGAAGGAGAGATGAGAGGGCTGAGTGCCACCAGTTGACAGTGATGACTTAGCTCTTGAGTTATCCAGAGGCCTGGATGGATGTGGTTTATGCAGTTAGTGCAATTTGATGCAATTTCCAGCCCAGCATAGAGAGGGTGTATTTGACCCCACCCTGCTGGCTTTGCCTGGAGGGTATGGAGGATGTACTGGAATACCTCCACACTGTAGGAAGGTATGTCACGCCAACCACAGCTCTACTCAGGCAGACAACTGCTATCAGATAAGTCAGTTAGTTATGCTGCTTCAGAAACTCAGTCTGTGATTTGCAAGCCTTTACCTCCCACCTCAGGAGCAACAAGCCAATCTCAGTCTATTCCTGAAAACACCAACTGGGCATTTGCCCCATACCCTGTGGAGCAACATACACTTCTTTTATTCTCCACTGGAGAAAGAAGAAACAGCTGTGAGAGGAGGAGAGAGAGGGAAAGGAGGAAATAAATATGTATATAGTGCCTATTTTGTACTCCTCCTGGATAACTGCCTTATTTATCATGGCAGAAGGACTTGCTTAGCTCAGTGAAACTATGAACTATGCAGGGGTACCTGAGATGAACAGATCATAGTGGGGAATTCTGACAAAAGTTGACTCACTGGAGAAGTAAATGGCAAACCACTCCAGTATCTTTGCCAAGAAAACCCCACAGACAGTATGGTCCATGGGGTCATGAAGGGTCTGATACTACTAAACAACTGAACAACAAGAAATGATGTATCAGGCACTGTGCTAAGCCTCACAACAACCCTGAGAGATAGTTACTGTGATTATCTCAATTTTGCAATAAAGGAAATTGAGGCAGAAAGAGATAAAATGACTTATATAATGTCACAAGGCTAGTAATTTGATTTCATATCTTCCTGATTCTGGACCCAGAACTCTAACCTCTGTGCCACCTAACTGAAGGATTTCTCCTACAAAGATGCTTTACATCCAGGATCTAAATCTGGATTCTTTTCCAGAGGCCTTTGGCAAGATCATTAATGATGTCATACATCACACAAGAGCAGGAAGGGGCCTCAGAGATCAGCTAGTCCTTCCCCCTCATTTCACAGATAAGGAAACTGAGGCCCATGGAGAGTAACTTGCTCAAGGTCACTCAGGTGTTAATCCCTCAGAAGCAGAATTTGAACCCAAGTCCTCTAACTTGGAGAGCCAGTGCTTTGCCACTGTGCCACCATGAAATTATCCTGACCAGTAAGATACCTAATGGCCTTATCTTGGCCTAAGTTTACTCTCTGGAATCAAACCAGGTTGGGTGGGGTGTGCTTAGATGCAGAGCTAGCTCCAGAGCAACACCTGCCCTGGGAAATTGGATGCATGACTCACTCCATCAATTCCTGTGACTCAGCAAAGAGCCTCTGCCCCAGCCTGTTAGTGGAGGGTTCTGTGCTTTTGTAGGCAGTGATTCATACACAGGCAGGGACTGACCTTTGATGCTCCTGGAAGACCCCAGGGCATTCTTCAGAAAAGTAGGAGTGTGGACCCATATTCAAATTCCATTCTTTCTTTCTGCCTCAATTAACTTGTGGTGAGGATGGCGATGAAAGGGGTAGAGGAAAGTAATAAGTGCCTTTTTCTGCTTAGTATGCAAAATCAGTACTTAAAGTTTCTGAAGGAGGGTGGTGTAAGAGGAAACGACCTGGATCAGGATTCAGAAGATCCAGGTCTGAGTCCTGGCTCCATGATATGTATAAGCCACATCTGTCTCCTTACTTCTAAAACTCTGGTTTCCTCAAGTGTACATTTCGATTCTGTCTATCTCATGGGATTGGTAGAATTTATCTGCTTTTACCTTGGTTGGTCAGACCCATCCATAAAATACTTTACAGTTTAAGATTAAGTCCTTAACCCACAAAGAAGAGTTTTAATGGTTACATCCCTACCCAAATACAAAGTCTTTTGGCATGACCCCTTCCTACATTTCTAGTTTTCTCAGTCTTCTTCGCTCCATGCACTCTACAATCCAGCTATATATAAGAAGCCTACCTGCCATCCCTCATCAGATTCCATCCGACATCCTTCAAATCCACATAATGCTCCTTCACTTATTCCTGGAATGTTCTCCCTCTTTGCCTCTGCTGCTTAGAATTCTTAACTTCTTTCAAGGTTCAGCACAGGTTCTACCTATTCTCCTGGCTGTCTCTCCTTCCTCTAATTGTGTAAAGGAATGGTCTTTGAAAACCCAGTACCTAATCAAAGACAAGGGAACAAATTATAAACCAACTGTAAAAGATGGTATCACAGATGGGTAATTACTTTATGAGGCATAAATTAGTCCCTCAAATGAATAAGAAAAAAAACAATGGGATAGGATGAAGAATAATAAGCAACACCTCTATATGATTCTAAAGGTCAGTTCTAAAACCAAACTGATAGATTCAAACAAGAGGCCAGTTCTCGGCAAAATGAACAGAAGAAACATGGAGCTGGAAAGGGGAAAGCAATAAGAAGCCAGTGAGTGCTGAGAGAGCAAAAGTGTTAGATGAAAGCAATGGACATAAAGAGTGGGCCTAAGACCTTGGAATGGAGGCTGTTTGGGCCAATTAGGCATGTGTTGCTGAAATATTCCTCCTATTGACCCCAAGGTAGTCATTTTGTACTTCCTTTCTCTTTTCCCCTAGGTTTGGTGGTGGGTACTAGGGGAAATGGCAGGGGCAGTCTATTTTCCTTTATTTTAAATGCTTACTTTGTCTTTATAAATAATAATAATTACCAGCAATCCCTATTCAAGAATTGGAAATAGACTTGGGAAGAAGCAACTAAAGGGGGAAAACATCCCCAAAAATGAACTAGAGAGAAAATTATCTTCCACTAAAATGCTTTGCCAGAGGTGCTGTCTCTGACTGGGGTCTCAGAACTAACAGACAAAAAGAATTGTAGATTTATGGATACTTTCATACTTCTCAAAGTGAAGGAGCACGGTGTGTAACATGTAGTACACATTTAATAAATACTTGGTGATTGTGTTGAGTAGTAATGTGATGCAGTTTATTTATAGAAGACACATGTCTTTCCATTGTCCTTCAGGTTCCCTGATGATTTTGTCCTGAGATTCACAGTTAACTAATTTCACCAAGAGAACACTGGTTTTAAAAAGATGGGTTTTGTGGCAATGAGCAGAATTGAAAATATTGTCTAAACATAAGTAGGATCTAACTCAAGCCTGTCTTATTTAATTCTAGTCTTGGTAAATTGTCCATCTTCTTGGTTGTTCAGTCATTTAAGTTGTATCAGACTCTTGGTGACCATCTTACCATCTATCTGATTACTCTGTGTTCTAGCCCACTGAGGATAGCTATCTGCCTATTAACTAACCTTTCTTATAAGTGGTGTCTCTCTCAAATAGAATGCGAGCTCCTTCAGAACAAAGACTCACTTCTGTGAGTCTGTTTGACTTTTTTATATGTATCCTTAATAAGTGCTTAACAATTTTTTAAATTTATCCATATATTTGGTGTCTTTTCTTGCCCTGAACCAGATCTCCATGATACTTTCTATTCCCATCCCACACCTGCTGCACTCAGTCATTATCTTCATCTCCCTTCCACAGGAAACTTGCACTCAGCCCTTGGGAACATAGGTTCTGATAGGTAAACTTTAACCTCATCTTGTCCCAAACCTGGCCTTCATACCATAGCTCTGTATGCACTGTCTCTCCTCCTCCTTCCAACCCTCCTTTACTTAGTGTCTTCTCTGTTTTTTTGGGCATGTGTTAGTCCTTCAATTTCAAAGAAGATCATGCCATCAGAGAAATGATGACATGACTTGGACTTGACTTTGTTTTGAATGAGGGAGGGTTGTGCAAGGTCATCAGTCTCACTTTCTCCTCCTGAATCATCTGGATCCAGTGACTAGACACTCATCAGGATGACTGGATACAGCCTAGGATGCAATGGGAGGCCTTGTCCTTTTTTGGCTAAGCCCTATTTAGGTACTCACTTAGAGTGAGGTGACACTCATTCGGTGAATAGGCCTCTTTAAGAAATAACCAGGTGTACACGGCAGAAAGGCAGAGTGGCAGCCCAGGGTAGGAGACCAGTAGAGCCAAGCAAGTGACAGCCACTGAGCACCAGATATTGCCCCAGCAGCTCCTGAGACTTTCAGCCCACAGACTAAATGTCTGTAAATCACCTACTTGAACTTCTGGGAGCCACAATGGCAGAGCAAATGGTAAATGCTCTCTAATCCCCACTTGTTGACCTCAAAAGAACCATAAAATATTTCCCCAGAAAAATCTTGGATCAGTGAGAACAGCTGACAGGGCAAACAGTCTCATAACACCTGAGGCTAGGAAAATAGATAAGAGGGATTCCTCTTACTCTGACAGAGGCAAACTGAAGGAGAGGGGCCCCAGGGCAGTGGGAACTCACACTAGGACCCAGGTGTGCCTCAGTGCTAGGAGAGGAGCCACAGAGGGGGTGGAAACTTGTGCTAGGATCCAGGTGTGCCTCAGCACTCCAGGGGAAATGGGAAGACAATAGGGCAGCTGGGATCATCAACCCCTGAGCTTGCCTTTGCCTCTGCTCAGCTGAGGACCTCTCCTGTGACCAGATCACCCTTGCCCCACACTTAACAAGTTAGCCCCAGGGCTGATTGGGGGAAACACAAAATGAAAAGATAAATTAGCCCCTTCCCTTAGCTTTTTCACACCAGTCAGCTCAACACCAAGTTCTGCAGCTTCTAACTGAAAGAACCAGAAGCCACAACACACAATCACCACCATGAGCAAGAAAAAGCAAAGCAAGGGGGAAAAAAATCATAGAATCTTTCTATGGGGACAAGGACCAAAACACGAATACCAAAGAGGTCAGTAGTGAGACTGTACTCCCACCTAAAACTTCAGAAAGGACTATGAACTGCATGCACAAACAGCTCTCCTGGAACAGCTGAAAAAGGAAACTGAAGAGAAACTGGCCAATGATTTTAAAAGCATGAAAAAAAAATTCCATGAAGAGAACAGCTCTTTTAAAAGGAAAATTGAATAAATGGAAAAGGAAGTTCAAAAACTAACTGGAGAAAGTAATTCCTTAAAAGGAATAATTGGATAAATGGAAAAGGAGATGCAAAAGTTAACTGAAGAAAACAATTTGATAAAAATTAGAATTGGGCAAGTAGATACTAATGACTCTATCAGACATAAAGAATCAGTCAAACAAAATCTAAAGAATGAAAAGATAGAAGAAAATGTAAAATATCTAATTGGAAAAACAACTGACTTGGAAAATAGATCCAGGAGAGAAAATTTAAGAATTATTGACCTGCCAGAAAGTCACAATGAAAAAAAGAGTCTGGACAATATCTTCTACAAAATCATCAAGGAAAACTGCCCAGAAGTGCTAGATCCAGAGGGCAAAATAGTAATCAAAAGAATCCACTGTTCACCTACAGCAAGGGATCCCAAACTAAAAACCCCAAGAAATATTGTTGCCAAATTCCAGAACTATCAAGTGAAGGAGAAAATACTATAGGCAGCCAGAAAGAAACCATTCAAATATCCAGGAGCTACAGTCAGGATCACACAGGACCTTGCAACTTCTACATTAAAAGATCAAAGGAATTGGAATCTGATATTCCATAAGGCAAAGGAACTGGGACTACAACAAAGGATCCAACAAAAACCCAGCAAAGTTCAGCATAACAAATTTAGGCAAGGAGATGGTCATTCAACAAAGCAAGGGATTTCCAGATCTTCCTGACAAAAAGGCCAGAACTCAATAGAAAATTCAATCTTCAAATGCAAGTCTCAAGAGAGGCATAAAAAGGTAAACAGGACGAAAAAACACCAAAACTTGTTACTCAATTTGGGCAAACTGTTACCTCTCTATAAGGGAATATGATACCTGTTAATCTTCAGAATTGCACATCTATTATGAAATATAAAAGGGATATACATAGAGGGAATGGGTATAAAGTAAACGATGTGATGATAAAAAATATGATTTAAGCACGCAAAGGGTTTGTAACAGAAGATGAAAAGGAGGAAGCAGAAAATGGTAAATTACATCACAGGAAGAAGTACAAAATATACTAGAGGAAAAGAGGAAAGAGAGATGAGCATTATTTGAGAAAATGAGATCAGATGATGTACTCTTATCTGATTTGGTTCAAGGAGGGAGCAATAAACAAGTATATAATTCTAATTAGCTCTATAGGCAGTAGGAGGGGAAATGGGAAGAAAGGGGAGGGGAAGCTAAAAGGGAGGGAAGAAGTAGTAAGGGTAAAGGGAAGTAAAAGAGGGGGGGCTAAAAGAAAGAAGGGAAGACTGTGGGAAGTGGTGGAGGAAAGTGAAAACTATTGAGAAGGGAGAACTAAAAGCACAAACGGTGGGAAAGAGGATGGAGGGAAATACACAGATTTTAATCATAATTGTGAATGTGAATGGAATGAAGTCTCCCATAATGTGGAGATGGATAGCAGAATGGATTAAAAGCCATAATTTAACAATATGTTGTTTACAAGAAACACATTTGAAATGGGGGGATATACACAGGGTAAAGGTAAAAGGTTGGAGCAGAATATATTGTGCTTCAACTGATATAAGAAAAGCAGGGGAGCAATCCAAATCTCAGACAAAGCAAATGCAGAAATAGATCTAATCAAAAAAGGTAAGGAAGGAAACTATATTCTGCTAAAAGGCATGATAGACAATGAAGCAATATCATTACTAAACATGTATGCTCCAAGTGGTATAGCATCCAAATTCTTAGAGGAGAGGTTGGGGGAGTTGAAGGAAGAAATATATAGCAAAACTATACTAGTGGGGGACCTCAACCTCCTGAACTTGATAAATCTAACTTCAAAATAAACAAGAAAGAGGTTAAGGAGGTAAATAAAACACTGAATAAGGTAGATATGATAGATCTCTGGAGAAAATTGAATGGGAATAGAAAGGAATATTCCTTTTTCTCAGCAGTACATGGCACATATACAAAAACTGACCATGTACTAGGGCATAAAACCACACAATCCAGTGCAGAAAGGCAGAGATAGTCAATGCATCCTTCTCACATCATAATGCAATAAAAATTATATGTAATGAAAGGCCATGGAAAGAAAAACCAAAAATTAATTGGAAAGTAAACAATCTAATCCTAAAGAAGGAGTGGGTTAAACAACAAATCATAGAAACAATCAGGAACTTCATTTAAGAGACAACCTACCAAAACTTATGGGATACTGCAAAAGCAGTTCTTAGGAAAAGTTTTATATCTTTGAATGCCCACATGAATAAAATAGAGAAAAATGAGATCAATAAATTGGGCATGCAGGTGAAAAAGCTAGAAAAAAGAATAAATTTAAAATCCCCAAGTAAATACCAAATTAGAAATACTGAAAACCAAAGGAGAGATTAATAAAATTGAAATTAAGAAAACTATTGAATTAATAAATAAAACCAATAGTTGGTTTTATGAAAAAACCAATAAAATTGATAAAGCTTGGTCAATCTGTTTAAAAAAAAGAAAGAAGAAAACCAAATTACTAAAATCAAAAATGAAAGGGGTGAAGTCACCTCCAATGAGGAGGAAATTAAAACAATAATTAGAAATTACTTTGCCCAACTTTATGCCCATAAATTTGACAATCTAAATGAGATGGATGAGTATTTCTAAAAATACAAATTGCCCCCCAACTGGTAAATGGTCAAAGGATATGAACAGGCAATTTTCAGGGGAAGAAATTAAAGATATCTATAATCATATGAAAAAGTGCTCTAAATCACTATTGGTTAGAGAGATGCAAATCAAAACAACTCTGAGGTACCATATCACACCTATAAGATTGGCAAACATGACAGAACAAGAAAATTATAAATGCTGGAGAGATGTGGGAAAGTTGGAACACTAATTCATTGTTGGTGGAGCTATGAGATCATCCAAACATTCTGGAGAATGGTTTGGAATTATGCCCAAAGGGCTACAAAAATGTGCATATCCTTTGACCCAGCAATATGGCTACTAGGACTGTATCCCCAAGAGAGTATAAAAATGGGAAAGGGTCCCACGTGTACAAAAATATTTATAGCAGCACTCTTTGTGGTAGCCAAGAACTGGAAGTCAAGGGGATGCCCATCAACTGGGGAATGGCTGAATAAATTATGGTATATGAATGTAATGGAGTACTATTGTGCCATAAGAAATGATGAACAAGAAGACTTAAGGGAGGCCTGGAAGGACTTATATGATCTGATGCTGAGTGAAAGGAGCAGAACCAGGAGAACTTTGTGCACAGCAGCGACCACAGTGTGCGAGAGTTTTTTCTGGTAGATTTGGAACTTCATTGCAATGCAAGGACTTAAAAAAAAATTCCCAATGGTCTTCTAAGTCCAAATGCCCTCCACATCCAGAGAAAGAACTATGGAAGTCAATCACAGAATGTAGCAGATCATTTTTTGCGTGTGTATTATGTTTTGGTTTGTTATATGATTTCTCCCATTTATTTTGTTTCTTCTACACAGCATGACTATAGTGAAAATATATTTAATAGGAATGTATGTGTAGATCCTATGTAGAATTATATGCCATCTCTGGGAGGGAGGGGGGAAGTGTGGGGTAGGCAGGGGAAAAAAAATCTAAGTTTTATTGTAATGATTGTAGAACACTAAAAATAAATAAAATTGGTATAAAAAAAGAAGTAATCAGGGAATGGCCCTTTTAATGAACAAAAGAAAAAAAATATAAGCAAATCAAGCTGGGAGGGAAAGAGCAAGTTACTACTACTTAAGTCTGGAGGGTCCAGAAAATAGCCATTAAGTGGAGTTTGGACAGGGACCTATTGATGTGCAATCTATGGGCTTCAGAGTGCACTGAGTTTAAGGCTTTGGGAAAGATAAGAAAGAAAGAGAAACACACACACAAAAAAATGCACAAGATAATAAAGGTGAGAGGAACTAAATCTCAATAGACTAAGAGCAAATGAGTCATATACAAGGCATAACATCAATCTCATCTGTTCAGGGAAGAGCCCAAGGGAGAAAGAAGGCAAAATAAAGGACAAAACCTGAATTTATTGAGATAAAGCACAATATAGAAATGGTGAAGGAAAAAAGAGTGAAAAATGAAAAAATTAGTCATAAGGCACAAGTTTTAACCAAAATTAAATCATGATATCCTTCTAGAAATGCTAGCAGCAGCAATAAGCAAAAAAAAAGAAATTAAAGACACAAGGTGGGGAGGGGAGAGAAGATAAAACTATCCCTATTTGCTGGTGATATTCTGATATACTTGGAAAATCCTAGTGAATCAAACAAAGATACTAATTGGGTGAATTAATAGTTTTAGCAGAGTTATAGGCTACAAAATAAATTCCCCCCAAATCAACAGCATTTGCCCTTCCATAATTATGACCAGAATAATTTTATGTTGGACAAAATAAATAGAGAATTTAATTTTTAAAAAATCAACCACATTTCTATATAGTAATAACCAAATATATGATGCACTAATAGAAAAGGGAATTCCATTCCAAATAACGACAATGTGCATAAAATAGCTGGGGATGGATCTGTCAAAACACACAAAGATTTGTATAGATTGAATTACAAAGTCCTCCTTAAAGCACAACTTAAATAGCTAAAAGAATATTCAGTGTTCATGGCTAGGTTATGCCAATATAATAAGAATGACAGTACTACTAAAATTAATTTGCATTTTTAATGCTACACCAATCAACTTACCAAGCGGCTACTTTATAGAATTTCATAAGACAAGTACCAAAATTCATCTGGAGAAACAAAAGGTCTAGAATATCAAGGGAAATGATAAAAAGAAATAGGGCTGAAGGGGTAATAGCACTTCCAGACCATAAACTATTTTATAAAAGAACAATTAACAAAATCATCTTGTACTGGCTAAAAATAGAAATACATCAATGGAACAGACTAGAAAAGGGAGAATCAGTATTTGATTCTGATAATAACTCAGTATTTGATAAAGTGGAAAACATGAATTAACTAGGGGAAAAAACTCCTTATCTAATAAAAACTGGTAGAAAAACAGGAAAGCAGTCTGACAGAAATTAGGCTTAGATCAACACCTTACACCATGTTCAATAACACATTTTAAGTAGGTACAACACCTTAATGTGAAAGATCATATTATTAAAAAATTAGAAGAGAAATACAGATCATATATTTCTCCAAACCAGACAGATTATATGATTATATGAAACTGTGTGATTATATGAAACTGAAAAGCTTTTGCATACACAAAATTCAAGCACCTAAGAGGAGAAGAAGGAAGTAGTCAAAGGAGGGGGGAAAATCTTTGTTATCAAATTTCTCTAATAAGGGTTTGTTATTCAAGATATATAAATAATTAATAGGTATATATGACTGATGTCCATTGTTCAATATATAAATGCAAAAGAATATGAACAAACAGTTCCCCAAAGGAGAATATTCACAACCACATAGGAGAATGTTCCAAATCACTAAAGATAAGAGAAATGCAAATCAAAACAACCCTGAGGTTTCACCTCACACCCTGAAAATTGACAAAAATGACGAAAATAGACACATCAGTGTTGGAGGAGAACCTATGTTTACTGACCAATGGTGGAGATTCAACTTTCAGACCTAAGCCACTGCTGAGTGGACTTCAAGAATAATTTTAACCTAAAATCAAGGATCTGAATTTCATGGTCAGAATGAAAATGATTTCAGTTCCCAGCTTCTTCCTGGTACTTAGGGAACTGAAAATGTGAGCTTAGTCTGTGGGTTGGAAATGGAAGTAATAATAATAGAAGCTCCCATGGGGCTTTTAGATTCTAAAGCATCATTCTTTCAACCACCCAGTGGGAGTAAGTAGCACAGGTACTATTATCTCCATTTTACAGATGGAAAAATTTGGATTCAAAAAGGTTACATAGCTCACCTGTGGTAATTCAATTAGCAAGGAAACACAATGCTAAGGGTCAGGGTCCAAGAAGGTAATTATAATCATAGGAAAGAAACAGAGCTGGGCATCCAGTTCAATTCAACCAACATTTGTTAAGGTTCTAGTAAGTGCAAGGCATTATTAGGTACTGGGGATACAAAGAAATAAAAAATAATAATAATCCCTACCCTCAACGGAATTTATATTCCAATGGTAAGAAGTCGATTAATGCCCTAAATTTGTGCTTAGCAATATATAAGATATATTCCCAGACATGTCCTTATAAAACAGTTTTGCATTTTCAAATTATCTGACAGAATGTACCTTATTATAATGCAAATTTTTATGGAAGGGGTATCACCTTCCCATAAGGAATGAAAGAGGTCATGCTATGAATGTCAGGGGTCTTTACAGGAGGACCACTCTTTAGTCCTCCAGATGGAGGCGGTGAGAAAGAATGAAAAAGATGATTTTACAAACCAGATCTAAGGATGCTACTCTGCTGATCAAAAAGTATCAGAGGCTCCCTAATGCTGCTAATCTCATAATCTGTTAAATTTTCTGTGTGTTAAGAGAATTTTTGCCTCAACTTTGTTACCAATATTTACTTAAGATGGGCAAATCACATAACTAGAGTCTGCAAAATCAAGCTATCAATTATAGCCCTGGTATTAACTGGTTAGTTCCTGCTCTTAGGCTATAAATTTGCAACACTTTGTGGTTGCAAAGAACTGGAAATGAGGGGATGCCCATCAATTGGGGAATGATTGAACAAGTTGTGGTACATGATTGTGATGGGATGCCATTGCGCTGGAAGAAATGATGAGCAGGTTGATTTTAGAAAAACATAGAAAGACACGCATGAAATAATAAAGCATGAAATGAGAAGACCCGAGAGAATGTTGTGCAGAGTAACAAGAATATTGTTCAAAGAATAACTAAGAAAATAAGTTATTTTGAGTATTATAAATACTCCAGTCAACTCCAAAGGACTTAAGAAGAAAGATGCTATCTACCTCCAGAGAAAGAACTGATAAATAGAAGTATGCATAGTATGATATGATTTTATGTGTGTGTGTGTGAGACAGAGAGAGAGAGAGAGGGAGAGAGAGAGAGAGAAATGGTGGCTTTCTAGTGTAAGGTGGGGAGAGAGGGAGGGAGGAATATAGTTTAAAACTTAAAACGTAACCAAAAGAATAAATAAAAATTTTTAAAGATTTATAGCTTGGGATATCAGCCACAAATCTGGTTTTTCCCAGCTAGTTTCCTGTTTTACCTGACAAAGATATTCCCCTCCTGCCATCTGTTCTTTGATCTGTAAATCATCATCTTTCCTTATTTACTCTTTGAAATTCCATTGCACCTCATGTAACCAAAACCTACATAAGGTTGCTGTACCTGCAGCTCAGGGCTCCCTGATGTCTGTACACAGTGAGTCTATGCCCTAAGCACAATAAACCCTTTTTTCATATCTTTGTGTCATTGGTTGTATAATTGGTAGTATTACCTATCAACATATCCTCAGACAATTTTTGTCACATTTTTCTCTTCAACCGCTCATATTTTTTATCTGTTTAACTGATTATATTCCCAATAGGTTATGTACTACTTAACAGCAGAGATTGTTTTGAACTTTCTAATCATCAGCAATTAGCAGCAAGTCTTGAACATTTTAGAAACTTAAAAAAATGCTTATTGAATTAAATTGAAACAAGAACTCAACTGGAAGAATCTACTGTTTGATTTGTACTCTGGGATATATCTATCTCTTCAAAGTCTCCCTCTTTGACTTACCCCAATAACACTGAAACACTCTAAGGAACGAGCTATGTTCCAAAAAGAAGTTATAAAGACCTCTGAGACAGGAAATGTGGTCTACTGAATGAACTGAATTAAGAAGGAACTTTAGATGTCTAGCCTAACCTACTCAACTTAAATATCAATCAACATGCATTTATTAACACTTACTTTGCTAGATGGCAGAGTGGATAGGGAACTGGGCTTTGGAGTGTGAAAAAGCTGAGCTTAAATCCTGCCTCAGATGGTTACTAATTGGGCAAGTCAGCTGACCTCCTCTCTGAGCCTCAATTTCCCCATCTGTAAAAATAGGAATAATAATATCTCTCTACCTCACAAAGTCATCATGAGGATCAAATGAGACATGTCAAATGTTTTATAAACTTTATCTCCTATACAGATGCTAGCTATTATTGTTATAAAATTATTGTCTAAAATTATTACGAAATTATTACAAGCAATGTGCTAATCACTGGGGTACTGAGAAAAATCAAGAATAGCCCCTGCCCTCAAGAAGTTTATACTCTAATAAAGGAGAAAGCAAGTATATAATAGGTAAATAGAAGACAGAAACACAATAGATAACCAAGATACCAGGTAATGTTAAATAGGAAGACACTGGGTGACGAACAGGGAGAATGAGGGAGAGAAGGAGAAATGGAAAAGCTTTCTATGAGCTGAATCTTACAGGAAGCCAGGAATCATAAGGGGCAGAGGTGAAGGGTGAGAGTATTCCAGGTATGGGGAATAATTTAGGTCCAGAGGTTAAATGACTAGCCCAAGGTCACACAGGCAGTAAAATCTGGCATTAGACTCCAGAATTAGATTGATTCTAAATCCATAGATTTGTCATACTCTAAGTGGGCAGCTAGGGGTGCCATGGACTCAGTGTTGGGACTGAAATGAGGAAAACTCATCATTCTGAGTTCAAACCTGGTCTCAAATACTTCCCAGTAGTGTAATTCTGGGCAAGTCACTTGACCCTTGTTTGCCTCAGTTTCCTCATCTGTAAAATGAACTGGAGAAGGCAATGGCAAACCACTCCAGGATCTTTGCAAGAAAACCCTAAATGGGGTCACAAAGAGTAGGGCTCAACTGAAAATGACAAAAGCGGTTACTGCTGGGGATAGAAATAGAAATAAACAAAATTCAGTACCTGCCCGCAAGTAGTTTATATTCTAATGGGAGAAAAGGACCCAAAGGAAATTGAAAATGAGGGAGAGGCAGATGGGAAATAGGTACCACCAGGGGTCATGGTTCATGAGGAAGAAGTTGAAAGGCAGGAATAGGAGTCCCTGAGGGATCAGAGCAACCAGGTGTGACTCCCACTTCTATTATACTTACTGTCTTTGTAAATCCCTTCACCTTGCTGTGTCAGCTCTCTCACCTACAGAATGAGGAGATTGGATTACATGCCCTTGAAAGTTCTCAGATCCAAATCAATGCTCCTATGAAACCAGACCATGTTAATACATTATCTTCTGAAGGAAGAACATGAAAGAAGCCAAACCCCAACTAATGCCTTTTCCTTTGAGACTGCTCTGATTCCAAGATAAACAGCTCTAAGATTGTCACTTCCCAGATTAGTTAGCTGCACATCAGAAATGAGAAGTGAGCACCTCCTAAGCCAAGATAGAGTCTGTTATCATCAAGACTGAATCTTTCTCTGGCTGACTTTTTAACTTTCCTTTAACTGAGGGTCAGCCTCTCTTCTATGCCCACCTTTTATTGCCCCATCCCAAATCCTTCCTGGCTCTCTAGCTATCAGACCAGTATCTCTACTCTAGTTCCTTTAAGGATTTCAAATCTTCTTACCAACTATTGGCAGGAGTTCTTAACCTAGGTTTTGTGAACATGTTTTTAAAAATATTTTGATAACTGTATTTCAAATAGAATTTTCTTTTTAATCCTATGTATTTTATTTTATACTTTTAAACAAGTGATTCAGAGAAGGGACCCATAGCTGCTTCACTTCACCTCACCTGTCTGCCTGTTTCCTCATTGGTAAAGTAGGGATAATAACAGCACCTACCTCTCAAGGTTAATTATAAGGATCAAATGATATATTTGTAAAGCACTTAGGATGGTACTTGGTATGTAGTAGGGGTTAATAAATACGTATTTATTTCCTTCCTTCCTTCCATGGGCTTCCCCTCAACTGCCAAAGGCGATCCATGGCACAAAAAAAGCTTAAGAACACTTGGTTTATATGAACACAGGTAGGTTGTATAGGGCTGGCCAGGATTCCCTTGGCAATTGGCAGCCTTCCTCCTTTGTCATTTTCAAAGGTCTGCCAAGTCTATCTCTCCTCTGGTGAGCATGCAGAGACACAGCCTAATCTATCAACAACCTTAGCTCCCCAAACCTTGCCTTAGTTTGGAAGGGGAAACAAACAGAGCTTTGGGCATTCTAACTTAGGACATTTAGTAGTGAAAAGAATTGTTCACAGAGTGGGTCTTACTGATAAACAGATCCCCAAACTTAGTCACTTTCACCAGTGACCATACAATCACCAGGGGACTCAAATAAGAATGTTCTGTATTATTTCCAAGTGGACTTGGGTTGGGACTCTTCTTTCCCATCTTTAATATTGGAGTAGTGGGGAAAAGAAACAAAACACTGAATTTGGAGTCAGAGAGTCTAGCTTTAAATTCCAGCTCTGCTGCTTACTGCCTGCATGACCTTCGGGAAATCATTTAATGTCTCTAGAGTTCAGTTCTCCCACCAAATAATAATAATAGCTAGCATGTACATAACGTTAGCAAAGTCTTCTACATTTTTATTTTGCTTGATACTTATAACAACTCTGATTATTATCCCTATTTTACAGATTAGAAAACCAAGGCTAAGAGAGGATAAGTCCCTTGGTTCCCATCACATAAGAGGGATCTGAGGCAAGATATAAACTCAGGATCATCCTGACATCAAATCTGTCATTCCATCCATTATTCAAGCTAGCTTACTACTATAAAATTAAGAGGGTGGATGCTAACCCTTAAGGTCCCTTCCCTTTTAAAACTAAGAGCCTACAAGCTCACTATCTAGGTGACCTTGGATGTGTCACTTAAATTGTCTAGACTTCAGTGATCTCAACTATAAAATGAAAGGATTGGACTAGTTGAGCTCTCAGGTTGTTTCCATACCCTGTGATCTAGCTCTGTACCCTAAGATCTTATTTCAAGCAGTCAGTTAACAAGCATTTATTAAATGTTTACTATGTGTCATGCATCATACTAAGAATTGGGAATGTAAATGAAGGCAAAAAAAAAAAAGACAGTCTCCATCTTCAAGGAGCTTACCTCCTAATGGAGAAATGAACAGAAAAAAAGAAGATGAAAAGGGGGTAGGGAGAGTAGTCAAGTCCAGGGGCATGATGAAGAAATGGAGAGATGGCTAGCCAGGGACCCTCCTTAAATGGAAGTTCTGGGAGGAGTTCTCCAATCAGAGGAAAGGATGAAGGGGGAGGACGGTGTTTATGGGATATGAATTTCACAGCTGAAGTGACTTCCAGAATGAAGAGGTTTTCCGTGGCATGATAGAAAAGTCCAGATTACTAGCCACAGAACATTTCATTCCTAGAAAACTCTTACAATGTGAGATCAATGTGACAAATACTCTCGGGAAAGTATGTCAAAGAATGATGAAAGCTCTAGAACTGCTGTAAGCCTTGCAGACATTTTCTACCTCAAGTATAGAATGTTTAGACATCTTCATCCAATCATCCTCTTGCAAACTGACAAAGGAGTGGCAAGCTTCTGGCATCATTGCCCTCCTACCTTCTCAGCCTGGTAAGGACCTCTTCAGCAAGACTGGTTGTATGCTTGTGGCACACTCCATCAGGATCAACCACTGCAGATTCAGTCAGTCCATCAACAGGCATTTATTAAGCTCTTACTATGTGCCAGGCACTGAGCTAAGCTCTGGGTGTACAAATACAAGCAAGCAGGACAATGTTTGCCAAGACATCCCCAAACTAGAGCATAGCAGTAAAAATGCCAAAGTCAGAGATTCTGAATTCAAATCATGATGCTGCCACTTACTACCTGCATGACCTTAAGCAAGTGATTTAAAATATCTCAGCCTCAGTTTTCCTAACTGTAAATCCAGATTTATAAAACCAATAAGGTCCCTTCCAGCTCTCTACATTAAGACCCTATGAGGGGGTACACTGAATCTACCAGCCACATGACTCCGTATTCTGATGTTTTGCAGGAAATAACTGCTCTTTCCTAAAGTAGATGACAGGGCTCAATGTAGCCCAACCTTCAGGAGTTTGGGGTGCCAAGGATGACCATGAGCTGAGTTTCACATGCTCCTGTGTTGTATATTTATTATAAATCAGCCTTGATCAAATGAATGAGTCTGGACTCCTTCCTTGACTCAAACCTGAACTAAAACACTTGAGTTCTTGTGCCCCAGAATAACTATGCTCTTTTCCTTCTTCACCCTGTCTATTCCCCAGGAAATGTACCCATGGGGTGCCAATCTGTATGACTAGGCGAAAAATCCACATGTTGCTCCCTGGATGTATTCACATATGCTAACAGATATGGAAAAGAACTTTCACAGTTAAGGCAAGGTATTAGATCTGGACTACTTTGTCCCTAGAACAGTGGTTCTTTTTTATTTTAGATCATCCCATCGTATTCAAATCATACCCATGCCCTCTGTCTATATACTCCTAATTGCACTTGTAATGATAAAGTTCTTAGGAGTTACATGTATCATCTTCCCATATTGGAATGTAAACAATTTTATCATATTAAATCCCTTATTATTTCTCTTTCATGTTTACCATTTTCATGCTTCTCTTGAGTCTTGTGTTTGAATGTCAAATTTTCTATTGACATCTGGTGTTTTCATCAGGAATGATTCAAAGTCCTCTATTTCATTAAATATTATTTTCCTCCACAAGGGATTATACTCAATTTCTCTGGGTATGTTATTCTTGGTTGAATCCTAGCTCCTTTGCCCTCCAGGATCTATTTCAAGCCCTTTGCTCCTTAATGTAAAAGCTGCTAAATATTGCGTGACCCTCACTGTGGTCCCACAATATTTGAATTGTTTCTTTCTGTCTTCTTGCAATATTTTCTCTTTGACCTAGGAGCCCTGGAATTTGGCTATAATATTCCTAGAAGTTTTCATTTTGGGATCCCTTTCAGGGGGTGACTGAAGCATTCTTTAAATTTCTATTTTACCTTCTAGATCTAAGATGTTGGTACAGTTTTCCTTCATAATTTCTTCAAATATTAAGTCTTGGCTATTTTTTGTTGGGGCTTTCAGGTAGTTCAATAATTCTTAAATTATCGCTCCTCAATCTATTTTGTTGTTTTTCTGATGAAATATTTCACATTTTCTTCATTTTTTCATTCTTTTGACTTTGTCTTACTGTCTCATGGAATCATTAGCTTCCACTAGTTCAATCCTAATTTTTTTTTTTTATTTTTTCATTAATTTATTTATTTAATTTTTTACATTCATTTTCACAAATTTTTGGGTTCCAAATTTTCTCCCCTTTTATCCCCTCCCCCCACCCCAATACCCCAAGCAATCTAATTTTCCCTATCTCCAATCTGCCCTCTCTTCTGTCATCTCTCCCTTCTCTTGTCTCCATCTTCTCTTTTCTCCTGTAGGGCCAGAGGACTTTCTATTCCTCCTTAACTGTATGTCTTCTTTCCTAGTAGCAACAACAATACTAAACAGTTGTTCCTAAAACTTTGAGTTCCAAATTCTCCCCATCCCTCCCTCCCCACCCATTCCCTTTGGGAAGGCAGGCAATTCAATATAGGCCATATCTGTGTAGTTTTGCCAATGACCTCCCTGAGAGTCGTGTTGTGTAAGACTAACTGGATTACCATCCCTCCTAACCTGCCCCTCATTGTTTCTCTTCTGTCTTTTGATCCTGTCCCTCCCCAAGTGTTGACTTCAAATTGCTCCCTCCTCCCTTTGCCCTCCCTTCCATCATCCACCCCCCCCCGCAATATCTCTTTCTCCCCCACTTTCTTATACTGTAAGATAGGTTTTCATACCAAAATGAGTGTGCATTTCACTCCTTCGTTTAGTCAAATGTGATGAGGGTAAACTTCTTGTTTTTGTTTTTTTTTTCCTCAGCTCTCCTCTTTTTCCCTCCACTAAGAAAAACTCCTACCTGCCTCTTAAATGACATATAGTTACCCCCTTCCCTTTCCCTCCCCCTACATTTCTCTCTCACCATTTACCCTAGTTTCTTTTAAGGTATGGTCCCATCCTATTCAGTTCAATCTGTGCTCTCTATCTCTGTATGTGTGTGCATGTGTGTATGTGTGTGCATGCGTGTACATGTGTATGTGTGGTCCCACCAACTACCCAGATACTGAAAAGTTTTAAGAGTTACAAATATTGTCTTTCCATGTAGGAATGTAAACAGTTCACTCATGGTAAGTCCCTTAAGACTTCTCTTTGCTGTTTACTTTTTTATGCTTCTTCTCATTCTTGTGTTTGAAAGTCAAATTTTCTTTTCAGCTCTGGTTTTTTCATCAAGAATGATTGAAAGTCCTCTGTTTCATGGAAAGACCATATTTTCCCCTGAAGTATTATACTCAGTTTAGCTGGGTAGGTGATTCTTGGTTTGAGTCCTAGTTCCTTTGCCTTCTGGAATATCCTATTCCATGCCCTTCGATCCCTTAATGTAGAAGCTGCTAGATCTTGGGTTATCCTGATTGTATTTCCACAGTACTGGAATTGTTTCTTTCTAGCTGCTTGTAAGATTTTTTCCTTGAGCTGGGAGTTCTGGAATTTGGCCACAATGTTCCTAGGAGTTTCTCTTTTTGGATCTCTTTCAGGTGGTGATCGATGGATTCTTTCAATACTTATTTTGCCCTCTGGTTGTAGAATGTCAGGGCAGTTTTCCTTGATAATTTCATGGAAGATGATGTCTAGGCTCTTTTTTTGATCATGAGTTTCAGGTAGTCCCATAATTTTTAAATTGTCTCTCCTGGATCTATTTTCCAGGTCAGTTGTTTTTCCCATGAGATATTTCACATTCTCTTCCATTTTTTCGTTCTTTTGGTTTTGTTTGGTGATTTCTTGGTTTCTCATAAAGTCCATCTGTTCCATTCTAATTTTGAGAGAACTATTAAATTCAGTGAGCTTTTGAGCCTCTTTTTCCATTTGGCTCATTCTGCTTTTGAAAGCATTCTTCTCCTCATTGGCTTTTTGAACCTCCTTTGCCAATTGGGTGAGCCTATTTTTCAAGGTGTTAATTTCCTCAGCATTTTTTTTGGGTCTCCTTTACCAAGGTATTGACCTGTTTTTCATACTTTTGTTACATCTCTGACATTTCTCTTCCCAGTTTTTCCTCCACCTGTCTAACTTGCTTTTCAAAATCCTTTTTGAGCTCTTCCAGGGCCTGAGCCCACCCACCACCCCCCTGGGGTGTCTGGGGTACTGAGGCCCCGCCCTCCACGTCTTTCCCTGACGGCAAGGATACGTCCTCATCATCAGATCCAAAGGTCGGAATCATTTGCATTTGTTGGAAAAAACTCTCTAAAGTCTTATTTTTCTTCCCTTTTCTAGGCATTTTCCCAGCCAGTTACTTGACTTCTGAGATTCCTTTCCACCCCCGCCTGGATCCGCCCAGCTAATGCTTGGCCTCTGAGATTTAAATGGGCTTTCCTCCTGCCGGCTGTCAATCAGTGAGCTTTAGTTCAGGTGCTGGGGTGGGGCCAGGGCTGCCTCCGAGACTGATCCCTCGGGGGGCTTTATGCAGAGACTCTCAGGAATGGAGCGGGTGGGGGCGGGGTGGGGGGCCTGCCTCCCAATCTCAGCTCCCCTGGGGGTCCCGAGCAGAAGCCTTCAGCAACAGAATGGGGTGGGGGCAGGGCCGTCTCCCAGGCTCAGCTCCGTCAGGTTTTATGCATGAATCTTCCGTAATGAAGATCCTGCCTGCTACTGGGGGATTCCTGAGTCCTGGGCCGCTGCTGCCTCAGCCGCCGCCCACACCTCTGCCGCCGCCACTTCCTCCCGAGGGGGCCCGAGTCACGGAGACACCCCACTTCCCCTCTCCTTCAGCCCGGCCTCTCTCACTGACCTGTCGCTTCTGTGGGCGGAGGGGCTTTCCTGGCTGCTGGAGCTTCCGTCTCTGAAGCCTGCTCAGATCAGCTTCTCTGCGGCCCCGGCCAGGGCAGCGCTGGGGGTCGGGTTTACTTTCCGGGGCGCGCCGGACCCTGGGGGACGGGTCTTCAGGCTCCCCGGAACGGAAATCTCTTCCACTCTGCTTCTGCACACCCAGAAGTTATGGGGGACTCTTTTTACATTAATTCTATGGGCTTTGGTTTCGGAGCTCATAAACGTGCGTCCTTCTACTCCGCCATCTTGGCTCCGCCCCCCTCAATCCTAATTTTTAAGGAATTATTTTTCTCAGCATGGTTTTACACTGTACACCATGGCAAAGCTGACTGTTCTGACCATTCATATTTGAATAAAGCAATGTTATTAAACTTAAGTAGAAAGGAGGCCACTGCTTCTTCAATGGAAAGTAGTACCTTTAAACTGTTTCCAGGTAACAATCAGTTAAAGATCTCTGCTGTTGTATATTGACTCAGGAAATCACACATAAATATCATGTTCTACTCTTACTAATTTTGTTAAATAGTCACAATTACATTTTAATCTAACTGGCTCCGCTCAAGAGTGTTGTGGACTGCAATGGACCCCTAGACTGTGTGCTGGACGCTTCCATATCTCTCTCTATCCTTGTCTTGGGTCAATCATTCAGCCAGTCAAAAAGCATTTACTGTTTACTTTGTAGGAATGCAAAGAAAAATAAGAACATTTCAAATTTTAATAGAGAAGACAGCATGCATGTTGAAGAAGGTGGCCCTAGAGCTGAGCCTAAAGGAAGTAGATCCCCAATATAGAGATAAGGAGGGAGAGAGTTCCAGGGATGGTGAACAATTCGTTTAAAAGTATAGAAATAGGAGGGAAGATGTCTCATATGGGGAAGAACAAATACACATTTAGATTTTAGGAAGGGCTCAAACTCTCAACCCTAATTCTAGTTGGATTTCTGCTTCAGCACTTTCTAGTGAAGAGATTCTTAACATTTTTTTTATGTCATGAGCACATTTTTGTAATCCAGTAAAGCTTATGGATCTCTTCTCAGAATAATGTTTTTCAATTCATAAAATAAAATATATAGAATTACAAAGGAAACCAATTACATTGAAAAAGAGGTATATCAGTAAAAGCAAGGTCATCAATCAAGTTAACAAGCTCTTATTAAGTACCTACTCTGTTCCAGAGGCATATGGAGTGTTCAGGGGGACTAGCACCTCTGGCATGAGGGACTTGCTGAGCTCTTTTCAGGGCTGCTCATCTATCTTTAATGTACACTTGCCACCCAACTCTCACCTGTGGCTCCAAGAAGCTGTAACATGTGCAGCAGCTACACTCCAATAAAACCATCTTGATAGACAGGCCAAACCAGCTTGAGGGTAACCAACAGACCTCAGTCTTATCAGTGAGTTAGGGGGATGTCTGTCCCAAGCAAGTAAAGACATTCCCTAGCAGAATGGGTTGATGAGAACAATTATTCCAATGCCTATGAAGATGGCGGAAGCAGGCACTGTGGAGTGCTTACAGCTTGGACAGACTTTGACAATGCCAAGGTTATCCATTTCATCCTGAGTCACTGCCAGTCATGCTGACTTTTCTCTTGCCACTGAACTTTGATGATTCTAGAAGAGAGTAAGGCTGATGACTTTGGGCAACTCTGTCTCACTTCAATCCATGTGCAAATCAAGACATCACTCTGTCATGTCACTGGTCCTCTTCAAAAATAAAGGACAGACAACATCTATATTCCAAAAGCTACGCTAAGTGCTGGAGAAATTTTATTTCAAAGAACTCATAGTCAAACAGGGGAAAGAACATGTAAACAACTATATACCAAGAAGCTACATAGAGTATAAATTGGAGATAATCAACAGAGGAAGGCACTAACTTTAAGAGGGATCAGGAAAAGACTCTGGTAGAAGATGGGATTTTAGCTAAGAAAGGCAGAAAACCAGAAGATAAAGATGAGGAAAGAGAGAATTCCAGTAATGGTAACCTAGGTCAATGGGGTCAAATTCAAATAGAAAAAAGAGTTAAACTGTACATAAGAATCCCTGTAGCAGCATATTGACTAAGAAAACCACAAATCCCCATTATCTGTGTTGCATTATATTTTTATTTACTTTGTTAAATATTTCCCAATTGCTTTTTAATCTAGTTCCAGCCTCTCAATAGGGAGTCTTGCTCTAAAATTCAGCTGTCAGACCGAGGTGACTATTAAAGTCTCTTTCAGCTCTATTCCTACTACAATACTAGGTGAGCTAAGATTATATAAGGAGGGTGGGTACAGGTTATAAGATTTCCAGGAAATGTCATAGACTTGCAAGCATTACAGAGTAATCCAATCAATAGTAAGCATTATACTGTGTTCTAGTAAGGCTTCCTCATATAAGGGGGTTTTCTTGCAATTATAGTTCAAACAAGCCAATCAGAGCATCAAGTATAACATACAGTTGGCTTAGCAATCAATTAGAAAACAGAATTATAAGCCAACTGGGTTACAGAATTATAGGCAATTGCACAACACCCTTTAGTAAGTATTATTTGTCTTGGCATACATTGGAGTGTTACTTGCATAGAAAGATAATTTGTTAGGTTAATTTGTGCCTATGAAAGGAGAGATCTTTTTATCTCAGAGTCAAACAACAGAACCAATCTTGAAAACAAGTCACAGAGACCTGTGCTAGCCAGGTTCTAGGATCCTATAGCAGTTTTCTCTTTTTCACAAGGACATGGGAGCAGTTTATGAATATAAATGTTCACTTTTTAAAAGGCATACAATGGGGATCACTTCAGAAAATCTGGGGCATATTATTTATATACAAACTGATCATTAGCATTGGTAAATAAGGATTAATAATCCTTAAAAATATGTATTTTTGATCTCTGGGTCAATGCCGCCACATAGCACTTTCTTCTTTCCCTCTCCCTAGTCTCACTTGCTTAAACAGGGAGAAAAGTCAGCTTCCCCTAGATTGTTCCCACTTTTCCCTCCCTTGATAAGCCCCATTCTTTGAGGGGCTTAGAGCTACTGGGTAATAGAGTTGTTGTGGTCATCCTGCAACACTGCCACCTTCTTTTATCCTTCACAAGGCCTGGGCCATACCTTTACTCCAGGCTGCAGCTCCCAACTCTCCAGGGAACAGGTGCCATGTCACTGCATCTGCCTACATCAGCACTGGGTCCCATCCCTGAATACCTCTCATTTGGAAGAACCGTCCATAGGAGCTAATCCTCTTCTGAGGTTGCCCTGAGCTTGTTTCAGAAGGACACTAAATTTCTCACCCGATTCATCTCCTGAACTTCATGATCTCCAAAAACTCATCCTCCTGTAAGGCTACCTCAACTCTGAAACTCACATCTCCTCAGGACCCCTGCCTCTGGGGTCCTTCCCACCAACTGAGTGGAGAAGATAGAAGGAGTGGGTTTGTAGAGCTCCTCCCAGACAACCAGTTGATCATTTCCTATTCCAACCCCTTTTTCATCTTCCTGTCATGTATTCTTTCCCTTGGATTATAAGCTTCTTAAAGTTTCTTGTAGCTCTAGTGTTTAGCACTGGGTATGGAACATAGTAGGCACTTGTTAGAATTCAGTCGTATCTGACTCTTCATGACCCCATTTGGTGTTTTCTTAGGAAAGATACTAGAGTGCTTTGCCATTTCCTTCTCCAGCTCATTTGACAGATGAGGAAACTGAGGCAAACATGACTTGCCTAGATTCACACAGTTAGAAACTATCTGAGACCATATTTGAATTCTGGAAGATGAGTCTTCCTGGTTCCAACTGCTGTGCTCTATCCACTGAGGCATCTAGCTGCCTCAGTAGGTACTTTTTATTTATGTTTATGTTTATTGAAAAACTGATTGACTGGATTATATAATTGACTGGATTATATACAATTGGGATATCACACTAATTAATTTTATTTGAAATACTGTATTTGGAGGTGAGAGCTTGTAAATTCAATATGCCAATTTATATGCAAATTAGTTATATACCCCAGACTGAGATCCCAAGTATCTTCTCATAAATACTTATTTATGAAGAGGCCTAGAGCTTTAGCTTCTGTTTTGACAGATGTCCAGCTGTCCCAGTCATGCTAGGAACAAGCTTCTGTTTAACAAGATACTCCCTCTTGAAAATGCAACAATGCTGCCCAACTGTTGAATAGTGAGCTGATCCAGAGACTTCCTACTCAAGCTTTCTACTGTCAAAAAGTAACTCAAAATCTATTAAACACTTAGTGAATCTTAAGCAAATATATTGGGATGATCGTCTCCTAAAAGGCTTTTCCAGGCTCCCTCATTCCTCCCCCATAGATCATCCCCCACTTGTACTACTCATACATATTTCTTTGCATGTTGTCTTCCCTGTTGGGATGTGAGTTTCTTGAGAACTAGGACCATATTTTGGCCTTTCTTTGTATCCCTAGCATGTAGCACATCATCTGGCATACAGTAAGCACTTAATAAATGCTTGTGGATTGACTGACTAACCCTGCACCCAACACTATGGCAGAGATCAGAGCAAAGTCATGCTTTGCACTCAACTGGGGCATCCCAACTACTTGGCTTTGACATAGTGTACAAGTATGGAAAATTTGAAGAAATGGTGATCATGACAATCCTCTCAAATACTTTATATACATTTGTGTCCAATTACAAAAAAATGTATTATATGCTTATAATAGACAAGATACCACTGTAGGACCTGGGGATACAAAGGTGAAAACATAATAATCAATGATAATTTGTTACACGTTTAAAGGTTCTAGACTGTATGCCTTTGTGAATATGTTCAAATTGGAACTTATTATTTCTCCCCATATACTGTCTCTGGTTCCTACCTTACCTATTATTTTAAAGGGCAACATCATCCTCCCAGTCCCTCAAGCTCACAATCTATGAGTCATCCTAGATTTCTCACCATCTCTCATATCCAAGCGGTTGCCAAGGCCCATAGATTTCACCTCTGCAACATCTCTTGTATAGGTGCCCTTTCTCTCTTCTTGTTGAATCATTATCCCATCTGCCTACATCATTCCCTTCTATCCCTTCACTCTGAAGTGGTCACTACAGGCCCTCATCACCTCATATCTGGAACTATTTGCAATAGCCTGCTGGTCAGTCTTCTGGCCTCAAGTTCCTCCCTCTTTCAATCCATCTTCCATTTAGCCAATAAAGTGATTTTCCTAAAGAACAGGTCCCTGACTCAGTAAAGTCCAGTGGCTTCCTATAGCCTCTAGGATTAAATACAAAATGCTCATTTGGACATTCAAAGCCCTTCGTAGCCCAGTCCTTCCTACCTTTCCAATCTTCTTACTCCCCTTCATATACTCTTGGATCTAGTGACACTGGCCTCCTTGCTGTTCTAGGAACAAGACTCTCCATCTCTTGGCTCTAGGCATTTTCTCTGTCTGTCCCTAGTGCCTGCAATGTTCTCCTTCCTTTGCTCAGAATACTGATCTTCCTGGCTTCTTTTAAGTCCCAACTTCTACAGGAAGCCTTTCCCACCCCCTCTTCATTCTAGTGTCTTCCCTCTGTTAATTATTTCCTATTTATACTGTATATAGGTTGCTTTGTATATATTTGTTTGTGTGTTGGCCAGAGATTGTCTTCTGCCTCCTTTTGTATCCCCAGGACTTGGCACAGTGACTGGTACAGAGGAGGAGTTTAATAAATTTTTATTGATCGACTGAACACAAAGACAAGCAGAAAAGGCAGTCCCTGCCCTCAAGGAGTGGAATGGAGATAAATGGGGAAAGATAACTCAAAAAATGAGGAAAGATAACTCAAAAAATGGGGAAAGATAACTCAAAAAAGTGAAGGTAGAGGCAAGGAGGAAGAAGGGAACATGATGGAGCATGAGAATATGATGGAGGAAAATGTTCAGAAAGTCAGGCACTGAGCACCAAGAGGAATGAAGGAAGCTCTGGATGAAAGAGACCACTAAGAAGAGGGGGCTGCTAAGGCAGAGGCCTGGTGGAGAAAGTCAGGACCAGAACCTGGAGAGGATTACAAGAGTGACAGCCACGGGACGGTAAATGTAGAACTGGAAGGGACCTTTAAGGCCCTCTTCTTCAACCTCCTCATTTTACAGATGAGGAAATATGGGCCCAGGAATGTTAGGTAATTTGCCCAAGGTCACACAGTAACAGAGAGTGGATTTGAACCCAGGTCTTCAGACTTTTCCTACTGCATGAGGAAGTTCCTAATCTTAAAAGTTTGCCTTCGACTGGAGTGTCGAAACATGAAAAAAATAAATAAATAATGCCAACAGTGTAGGGGGGGAAATGCAAAGTAAATTTAAGAGATGAAGATTGTTAGCAAGCAATGGGGAGGTTGGAAAAGGCCTCATGTAGAATATGACTTTTGTGTTGGATCTTGAAAAGAACTAGGGATCCCAAGAGGAATCTCAGGTGAGGAGGGAGAGCATTCTTGGTATGAGGGACAACAAGTGCAAAGGTGGGAAGTAAATTGTATATAGGCATTAGTTGAAAGTCCAGTTAGTGGAGAATTTTTGAAGGGGAATAATATGAAATGACAGGAAAGGTAGGTTCAAGCAAGACCATGGAGGCTTTTAAATGCTAATTCAAGGTGTTTGCATTTCATATTAGTAGCTATTTAGTCGGGATGAGTGACATGGTCAAATTTGTGTTTTATAAACATCTGTTTGGCAGCTATGTAGAGGATAATTTAGAGAGAAGAGAGATTGGAAGGTGGAAAATTAGTTAGGAGGTTTTTACAATAGTCCAGTTAATAAATGATGAGCCCTTTTCTTTGTGGGTATGGCATGTCATAGCAGAGATTCAGATGGTAAAAAATTCCAAGGGTTCAATTTCCCTCCTCTCTTCCTCAAAAATCTAACCCAGTGGAACAGGTGAACATAAAATTCCTAGATAGAAATTTTCTAGGAAGATTGAATAGTGATTTGTATGACCATTTCGCTGGAATTTATTATAGAAATTGATGAATAAAAAGAAACAGCACAGTACTAAACATCGTGTCTGGTTGGGATATCATTTTTTTTTAATAGAGATAGCTGACATTTTATAAATACCTCTGAATGGTTTCTGATGATGATGAAGATGAAGAAGAAGATGGCGGAGATGATGATGATGATGTAACCCCACACCTAGTATCTGAAGCCACAAAAGCTTGGTTTTCTAGTTTCTGACACTGGGCAGCAGCTGGTCTTGCACAAATAGCAAGGAGAGTATCAATTAAACTGCCACATTATTGTTGTTGTGCTCGTCCCTCATTTTTTAAGAAGACCATGACATCAGAGAAATGATGATACTACTTGCACTGGACTTTGTTTTGAGTGAGGGAGGGCTGTGGAAATTCACCAGCCTCTCTTTCTCCTCCTGAGCCATCTGGATCCAGTGACCAGATATTCATCAGGATGACTGGAGATAGCCCAAGTGGGGACCTTGGCATTTTCAGGTATTCACTTAGAGGGAGGCAACACCTGTTGAGCGAATAGGTCTCTTTAAGAAATAGTCACATTAGTGAAGAAAGAATCAAACAGAGATATGTTCTTTTACACCTTTTATGTAATGTTATTGCTGTTTTATCAGTAGTACTTATGTATACCTCTGCACACAACAAAAGATAATAGCTAAGATTTTCTATTTTGCCAGTTCCTTTTGTCAACCAGGATACCAGGAACTAGAAGACCTGATGATTTCATCTTAGATCTATTATTCATTTAACCTTGGACAAGCCTTTTAGGAAGTATGGTGAGTTGGAAAGAGCAGAGGTTCTAGTCAGAGGATCTTGGTTCAAACCCAGCTTTTCTTACTCTCTATGAGAGTAAGTCATGTGAATTGTCTGGGCTTCAGCTTGCTCTATAAAATGGAAGAGTTGGGCTAGATGCCCTGAAGGTTCCTTGCAGCTTAAAATCTACCATTCTTGGTCTTTCAATGTCCCTATTTCTCTAATCACAAAAGAGGAGTAACATATGGGTATAACTATTAGTACATCTATGTGGTCATACTATGTGGTTGAGAGGATCTGTGCCAACATGGCCAAGTCTTGCATGGGGGTAGGGTTGATGAAAATGGTTAAAAGGGGATAAGGGAAAAACCTCCATAGACAGACAGGGTTTTTTGTTTTTTAAACTTAACAAAGATGTAAGAATATGTATTTCCATTCCACTCCCATCCTCGGGTTTTAATAATAAATAAGCAGATTAAGAAGACACCAGATCTCCTCCCATTGGCTTCCAGCCAACAATACATTTATTTATGCTCCTTCTCCTTACACCTAAAAAAAAATCCCACCCTTCTTCATTTCTGATAGGAAAGATTTGAAGAAAACATGCTTAAAATCAGCTTGGCTAAATGCCAATAATAGAGATGGATTGTTCTTAAGTCATACGCTGATATGCCTTACCTGGTTCCAGCCCAAGCAAACACATGGAAATGTGGGAGAAGCCTGTTTCAAGCCTTGAATGACAGAAGGGTTATTAGTCTTGTGTGAAAAGTCTGCACATTGACTTAAGATTAAGAAGAACTGATAACTGTGGGGCTAGTGAGTTGGAACATTGTATGTATACAAAAGGTACTTCACTGCTTCTTTCTCCCTCCCTCTCCTCTCTTTTCCCTCTTCTCTTTTCTCTTCTATTCTCTCTTCTTTTCTCTCCCTTCTCTTTTTTTCTCTCTATCTCTATCTCCCTCTCTTCTCTCAAGAGGGTCAGGTGAAGGAGGAGTAATGGGGCCTATGATCATATATAACTGCTTTTCTTTTTGTCTTAATTCTTTCCAGATCTTAGTATTCCAGAATGGAAATGTCCAGGAAACTCACTGAGTTTGGGACCTATAAGAGATCCCACTGGGTTTGGAGTTAGGTGGTGACAGTATCAGTAGCCATTGGAACAGTAGTGGCAAACCACTCCATTATCTTTGCCAAGAAAACCCCAAATGAAGTCACAAGGAGTAGAATACAATGGAAAAACAACTGAACCAAAAACAAAATGTACTAAGCACTATATAAGTTCTTAGGATGCAAAAAAAGGTGAAAATCAGCCCTTACTCTCAAGGAGGTTATGGTATAAAGGATGATGCAACATGTAAATAATTACATACAAACAAGTCATGCCTCTGATTATTTCAAAGCCAAACAAAGGGAAACAGTCCAATTATTTGATTAAAATTATTCCCATTGCAGTCTGGATAACTGATGGGTCCACTTCACCCTCTCAGCTGGCACTTATATTTCTAAAGAGGAGACTGTTAGCCCAAATTCATTTCTAACAGGTAGAATTTCTACCCAGCACCCTGCCCCTAACTCTTCTTTTCCTTCTGTAACTACAAAACAGTTAGATCAGTAGCCTGACTTCCCACTTGCAAATGGTTGACTGGTTGGAAATGTGGGCATTTGGGGAAAGTGACTAATTTTATTCTATCAAGGTTTTAGGGCTTCTGCTACATAGAATTTTTTAAATAATCATTAGCCTAATCCTACATCCTGGAATGTTCCCTTTTGAAATTATACTGTATCTACCAGTTCCAAGGAGCCAGATTGTTTGGTTTTATTCTTGAAATACAAAGCTGGAGTTTGGGTTTTTTTTTTAATCCAAAATATAAGCTATTATCTACTGCCCCTACAAGACCCCATCTAAAGAGATCTGAGATGACTGTCAAAGACATCCATTTATCCAAGACTGATACATGGCATAAAACTTGAATTCTAATCCTGCCTTGGATGTCTACTAGCTGTCTGACTGTGAGCAAATCATTTATTCTCTCCCATCATCAACTTCCTCACCTATGAAATGAGTATAATCATCATATTGACCTAGAAGGTTTGTTGCAAAGATAAATGGGTTTATTAAAAGTGCTTTATAACTTTAAATGGAATGATTGGGGGGGAAGCATTTACTAAGAGCTTACTATGTGCCTAGCACTGTGCTGTGTTAGGTAAAAATTTATTATTCTATTGCCATTTATTATCTATATGTAACTATTTATTATCTATATATAAATGTTTATTGTTCTATTTCTATTTATCATCTATCTATTATGCTACTGCTATTTTTTGTAGCACATACTATGACTTCGGCTGTTCCTATAAAAATTAAAAGAAGGTAAAAAGCATTTATACAGTACTGTGGTAAGTACTAAGTGCTTTTGCAAATGTTATCTCATTTGATTCTCACAACAACCCTGGGCGGTAGATGCTACTATTATCCCCATTTTACAGTTAGGAAACTGAGGCAAGCAGGGCTAAGTGACTTGCCCAGGGTAACGCAGCTAGTAAGCATTTGAGATCATATATGAGCTCAGTTCTTTCTGATTTCAGACCCAGGACTCTAACTACTGCACTACTAAGTGCCCTTGATTTTCCCGTAACATGTAATTCAAGTAATATGAATTTCCTTTCTAAGACATCAGAAGGAAGAAAAGCAGAGGTGAGGGGGTGGGAGTGGGATTACTATAGGCAGGGCCCTAGCAGAAATGTAGTAGATTTTGTAATGTAGGGATCACTCTCTCCCTAAGAGCCATCTTGGTACAAAATAAGAAATCCAAAGAGTCTGGAATTTTCTGGGCTATGCCACATTTATGCTTTTCTCCTGCCTCCATTTCTGCTCTGGTCTCTGTCTCCCTTCTGGTTTTGGCCCTCCCTTCCATGACTGATCTAAAGACAAACTTCCCCCCAGAGAAATATAGAATAAACTCTATCCAGAGAGAATCTGAAAGTTGAAAGAATCTCAAGAGCATCTAGTCTAACCCATACATGAAGCAATCCCCACTATAACCTATCCAACAAGTGATCTTCAAGCTTTTGATGAAAGATATCTAAGGATGAAGAGTCTATTACTTCTTAAGGCAACCTATTCCAGTTTTGCACAGTTCTACATTAGAAGCACCAGGCCTGGAGTCAGGAAGACTCATCTTCCTAGTCCAAACCCAACCTCAGACACTTATGAGCTGTGTGACTCCGGGAAAGTCACTTAACCCTGTTTGCCTCAGTTTCCTCATTTGTGAAATGAGCTGGAGAAGAAAAAGGCAAATCACTCCAGTCTCTTTACCAAGAAAAATCCAAATGAGGTCACAGAGAATCAAACACAATGAAAGTGTCAAAGGCGGGGCATATCTAGGGTGATTCCCTTGGGACTCTCAGGAGGAAACTCTGGGCCAAAGCTTCAAGGACTGTGGAGGTAGGATGCAGGTAGGATAAATAGCTTTATTCAGTACATAATCACAACCACAAAGAGCTCATGTGAAGGGAAGACAGAGGAAGAGGGTATCTCAGTGATCAGAGTGAGTCCTCCTCTGATTAGGAATTGCTTCAGGGGCAGCTGGGTGGTGCAGTGGATTGAGCACTGGCCCTGGGGTCAGGAGGACCTAGGTTCAATTGTGTGACCTTGGGCAAGTCGCTTAACCCCTATTGCCTTAATTTTTAAGAAAAGTGGCTTCAGAGATTTAACTATACCAAGAACTTTGATAAGGACTAAAGTAGGATCAGAGTGGTCTCTTCTTTTCCTGACCCTTATGGAGTTAATCCTGACTGCCACTGATACCAAGGCCATCCTCCCAAGGCAAGAGTAGTTCTTGAAGTGCCCTTAGTTGATAAGGGAGAGCTATAACTTCACCACATCAGATTATGACATTCTAATTAGGTAGCACTAAGGTGGTAGGGAAGGAACCTGATAGGAATTAGACTGGGCAATTAGGACCTAAAGTTGAAGTAGACAAAAAGTCCTCATATTAAATACCTCATTTTCATCAATGATCCTCATATGTCATGAACTCTCCCTTTTACCATCTGGTTACCCTCCTCTGAGCACTCTATAGCTAATTAACATCTTTCTTAGACCAAGACACTGACACCTGAATGCAATACTCTGGACAAAATCTGTCCCTATTCCCAGAAGTGAGGCTTCCTAATGCAGCCAAAATTAGATTGACTTTTTTGGCTCCCATGTCACTCTACTGTCATGCATGGATATTTCACTCCACTAAGACCCCAAGATTATTTTCAAAAAAACTTCTCTCTACCTGTGCTTCCCCAGTATTATATTTGCATGCCTATGATCTGTTGATTGGGTACTACTGCCAAACATACAATCAATGAGGTAGAGATAGGGACTTTATTACCCTCAGGAAGGTATTATATACAAAAATCTGTGAGCTCTGAGCATCAGTTTTAAGCTACTCATATAGGTTTTGGTGGCTTAAGCAGGATAAGTATAATAGAATTTCAAAGAACAAATAAAAGAAGATAATGATTTACAGATCAAAGAACAGATGACCCAAGGGGTAGCTCTATATTAAGTAAAATAGGAAACTAGCCTGTTAACACTGGACCTGTAGGTGATATCTCCAACTTCCTGAGATGTGTTGATCTTAAGCATAAGGTGGTAAGAAAGCAATGGTAAGAAAATCAAGCCAGAAATTCTCTTATCACACCACTCTGCCACAGAACTTTCATGTAATCGTATGGCTTACAGCAGTAGTGTCAGACTCAAATACAAACCCATGTGGCTGCATATTGACTTAGAAAAACCACAAATTAAAATGATTTCTGTTCTTTGTGTTTTTATTTATTTTGATAAACATTTCGCAATTACATGTTAATCTGCTTAGTGTAGGGAGTTTTACAGCCTCTAGGGTTATGATCATTTTTCAAGTTCTCAATTTAAAGTTTCCTTATTCTGTTCAGGTAATCTTTATCTAGAGTGCATTCTAATTACCTGAGATGACCTGGTGAAAGGATATGGGGTGGAAGAGTGGTGCCGTAGGAAGGGAAAGATGGGGGGAGAAAGGTAAGGGGTGGGGCTGGGAGAGCAGTTAGGTAACTAAATTAATAGCAACTCAACATAGGATTACAAAAGACATGAATCCTCCGTTTTAGGAGTAAGAATCAGTTATTTTAAGAAATGCTAGGGAAGGTGGCCTAGCTCTACCAGATCTTAAACTGCATTATAAAGCAGCAGTCATCAAAACCACTTGGTACTGGCTAAGAAACAGAAGGGTAGACCAGTGGAATAGGTTAGGTACTCAAGACACAGTAGTCAATGAATATAGCAATCAACTGTTTGATAAACCCAAGGAGCCCAGGTTCTGGGATAAGAACTCACTGTTCGACAAAAATTGCTGGCAAAACTGGATAACAGTGTGGTGGAAACTGGGCATAGACCAATGCCTGACACCATACGCAAGAATAAAATCCAAATGGATACATGATCTAGGTATAAAGATTGATACTATATACAAATTAGGGGAGCAATGAATAGTGTATTTGTCAGATTTATGGAGAATGGAGTAATTTATGATTAAACAAGTGATCGAGAACATTATGAAGTACAAAATGGATAATTTTGATCACATTAAATTGAAAACTTTTTGCACAAACTCAATGCAACTAAGATTAGGAGGGAAGCAGAAACTTGGAAAGAATTTTTGCAACTAGTGACTGTGATAAAGGCCTCATTTCTAAAATATATAGAGAACTGAGTCAAAAGTACAGGAATATAAGTCATTCCCCAACTGATAAATGGTCAAAGCATAAGAACGGGGAGTTTTAATAGGAAGAAATTAAAGCTATCTATAGTCATATAAAAAACGCTCTAAATGATTATTGACTAGAGAGATGCAAATCAAAACAACTCTCAGGTACCACATCACATCTATCGGATTAGCTAGCATGACAAAACAGGAAGATGATAAATGTTGGAGAAGATGTGGGAGAGTTGGAATACTAATTCATTGTTGGTGGAGCTGTGAGCTAATCCAACCATTCTGGAGAGCAATTTGGAACTATGCCCAAAGGGCTACATAAATGTGCATGCCCTTGGACCCAGCAATATCTCTTCTAGGACTGTATCCCAAAGAAATCATAAAAATGGAAAAGGGTCCCACATGTACAAAAATATTTATAAAAGCTCTCTTTGCGGTGGCCAAGAACTAGAAATCAAGGGGATGCCCAACAATTGGGAAATGACTGAACAAGTTGTGATATATGAATGTTATGGAATACTATTGTGCTATAAGAAATAATGAACAGGAAGACTTCAGAGAGGCCTGGAAAGACTTATATGATCTGATGCTGAGCAAAAGGAGTAGAACCAGGAGATCAATGTACAAAGTAACAACCACAGCATGGGAGGCATTTTCCTGGTAGACTTAGCCCTTCACAGCAATTCAAGGACCTAAAACATTCCCAAAGGACTCTTGAGGCAAAATGCCATCCACATCTAGAGAAAGAACTATGGAATTGGAACACAGAATGAAGCAGAATATTTTCTTTTGTGCTATGTTTGGTTGGTTTGGGTTTTTTTCATGGTTTCTCCCATTCATTTTAATTCTTCAATGCAACATGACTAATGCGAAAATGTGTTGAATAAGAATGTATGTGTAGAACCCATATAAAATTGCATGGCATCTCAGGAAGGGAGGAGAGAGGGAGGGGGAGAAAAACTTAAGATTTATGGAAGTGATTGTAGAAAGCTGAAAACAAATAATTTAAAAAGGAGAAGAAAAAAGAACTAGAAAAAAAGAACAAAGTATTTTTTTTTTTGCCATTTCTTATCAAGCCAGACATTCCATTCTTTTCCACATTTTGCCAGTCCTGGAGACAATTGTCCCTAATAGACCTGATTAATTCATTGAAATTCTTCCTGAAATTTGCCTCTGGCCAGACTAATGAGAACAATAATAGAGAAATGAACTGGAACTTTGGGGGTGAGGGGGGGTGGTCATAATAGAAGGCAGACTTCCTAGTCCAGTGACCTGCAAGAGAGTGCAGCAATTACATGAGATTCCTCTCAATGATAAACTGAATGGAAGCTTTAATCTCTGAAGCACAGAATCTGCAGGGCACTTTCCAAAAAATGGTCAGTAGGTCCCTTCTATGTAATATATATATATATATTATAATATAATAATGTTTGCTAAATTGAACTGAATTGCCCAGAAGATACTGTTAGAGGCTCAGCCCTATTTCTAAAGATTAATAGGCAAGGGTGAGAAGAATGTGAAAGTAAGTGTGACTTCTGGCTAACAGGAGTCAAAATGGGAAGGAAAATCTATATAACCTATGTAACGTTATTTTAACATAGAGTCTTAGGGGCAGATCTGGTACAGATATTATAAGGTCATCTAGTCCAAAGATTTACTCAATGAATAAATCCCACTGTTGATATCCATCTCATTGCTCCCATCCTCCACATACAAGTGGTAGTCAATCAGTATTTGTGAAAAGTTAAAATGAAATAGAGTGCAGTCTTACAACTTAGAGCATTCTTTGACCCAGTGATGTCACTACTAAGTCTTTATACCAAAGAGATTAAAAAAGGATGCACAAGCACAAACATTAGTTGTGGCAGCTCTTTTTGCAGTGGCAAAGAACCAGAAACTAGCATGGTGGTATCCATCAAGTGTGGAATGACTGGACAAATTAATGTACATGACCCCAACAGAATATTATTGAGCCATAAGAAATGATTAAAAGGAGGGTTCCAGAAAGACCTAGAAGGACTTATATAAATTTAAGCGAAGTTAAGTGAGCAGAACCTAAAAAAAATCATACAAAAATAACACTAGTTGTTATTTGCTACTGTTTAACTTAATAAAGACAAATGATTTTGAAAAACTCAATAAATCTGATTAATACAATGATCAACTACAATTCCAGAGGAATGATGATGAAGAATGCTATCTACCGACAGAGAGATGATGGACTGAGGATGCAGAATGCGACATAAATTTTTAGGTCATGCCAATGTGAGGACTTGTTTTGTTTATTTATAAATGTTTGCTATTAAAGGTTTTGTTTTTCTTTTCTTTTCCCAAGATGAGAGGGATGGGAGCCTTGAGGGAGAGAAAAATTAATACTGGTTAAATAAAAATATAAATTAAAAAAACAAGTGAGCCCATTCCTTTTTTGAACAGCTTATCCTCAGATAAGTTGTCATTATTTTAAGCTGAAAAATTCACCTCCTTGAAATCCATTGCTCCTAAGTTTATCCTCAGAAATGGCAGAAAAGGCTGATCTCTTTTCCCTATAATAACCCTTCAAATACTTGAAGATAGCATGTCCCTGTTAAACCTCATCTCTTCAAAGCTAAAATATCCCTGTTTTCAGCTGCTCCTCTACTTTTGATCTACGAAGAAGTCTTTAAATAACATCCTATTGTATCCCCTACCTTGCAGCCCTTCCATGGTCCCCTGAAGAGGCTTTGTTCCCTAACCTGACCCTCAAAGTACTTGTGAAGTACAGGTGAATATTTCATATAGCCTAACAAGAGCTAGAGAAGGAAAAAAGAGAACTAAGAAAAAAAAAAATCTAACCATGCATAGGCCTTTAAGGTTTGCAAAGTATTTCATATATATCTATATATAGAGATAGATAGATATATGTATGTATACATTATCTCATTTGATCCTCACCACAGCCCTGTAAGGTAGGCGCTATTATTGGTCTCATTTTATAAATAACGAAAGTGAGTTGTTAAGTGTCTTATCCAGATTCATAGAGCTAGTAAGTATCTGAGGCAGAATTTTTTTTTTGAGGCAATTGGGGTTATGTGACTTGCTCAGGGTGACACAGCTAGTAAGTGTTTGAGGCTAGATTTGAACTCAGTTCCTCCTGACTTTCATGCTGGTGTGCTATCCACTGAGCTATCTAGCTGTCCCTGAGGCAGAATTTGAACTCAGGTCATCCTGCCTTTAAATCCAACAAGTTAATTAGGCCATCTTTTGCCTCAATTTTTACCTAGCCTTTAACTATGGAATAGATATCACCTCAGACAAAATGAGACCTGGGAAAGACTTTAATCTGAAAAGGCCAAGGTCTCCCACTGCATCTAGAGCCATCTCTTGTCATCTTGTCCTTTGGCTCTAGAGAAGTATGATGGCTGATGACTTGGCATAGCTCAGTCTCACTTAAGTGCAATGACAAAGAGTGCCCAGCCAGCCATTTCTTCATTTTCCACCAGGCTACACTCTTCTGGGGAGCAGGATCTGGTTTTGTTTTAGCTTCTATTTGTATTCTTAGTGCTTAATACAGTGCCTGCCACACAGTAAGGTCAAGAGACCCACCAAAGCTACCACAAATGCTTTTTGACAGACTGAGTGAAAAACCCTAGTCAACAACCAAGCAAAGCAAAATGAAATGGAGATTCACAGTTTCTTTAAAATCCACCCTGTGTTCTACTGTAAATATGAAAATGGTTCTTTTCTGTTTAAGTTCATAATGAAAAAATAAAGATTTTTAATAAAAGATTTTAACAAAATCAGAGAGATAAAGTGCTGCAAAGTACATTAAAGACCTTTAAGTCTAACACCCTCATTTTACAGAGGAGGAAACTGAGGCATAGTTAGGTTAAGTGACTTGCCCAGGGTCACACATCTAGCAAGGCAGGATTTGAAGCCCAGCTCCTCCTGCTGCTCTAAGTTAACCCTTAACGTAGGGCAAAGGATGATTCAGTAGCGGTGCCAACATGCCTAGATATTGCATAAGTGGACACACTTTATGGGGAACAGGCTATCTGTGCTCCACACCTTGTCACAGTATTTTGCAAACAGATGTTCACCATCCAAATGTAACAAATGACACAGTCATAGCAAAAATATCATTTGAGTGGAAAAACAAAGAGAGGTGAGGAGGGGTCCTCACAAGTACGAGAGTTCCCTTACAACAAGATATTTCTCTATTCTACAGAAGACTCATTGGCTCCTACCTCCAGAGTCACAGGGGACCTCAGGAGCCATCCAGTCCAGTACTTCTTCCTATTCCACAGATTAGAAAACTGAGGTTCAAGGAGATCAAGAGACCGACCCAAGGTCACAAGATCAGCTAGTCTCAGAGGCAGGATTTGAACACATGGCCTTTGATCTTCATTTTCCACCTCTAGGTCAGTCTTTAATTTAAAACATTCAAGATCACATTCAAGCACCCAATATTGAAAGAGGCTATAAATTACCACCGCAGATGTGTGCATGCGCATGGGTCTGTGCGTTTCTAGCTCTGTTCCAGGGTCTCTGTTCATTGCCATGGCCAGTACATACAAGGAAGCTGCACAAACTCACTTCAGTTCACAGCCAACTCCAAAGCCTAGACCAGGTTATTTCAAAAGATATATTCAACTTAATAGGCAGTTTGTTAATTTCAATTCCAAGAATATTAATGGATTTTTTTTAAATACCTCCTGCTCACCAGCTGTAGATTCATCATGTGGCAGCTTTCCAGATTTACAATGGCCTCCATATTCTTTTATTGGAGATATGGTGGTGCTTTTTTGTTTAGACGCTAAGTGGATTAGACAGCGTCTGAGGCCCGGTCCAAGTCTTGATGCAGTTGTTCTGAGATCTGGGTTTTCAAGACTTCTCTGATCCTTTGTACCCAACAGGAGCTACATCTATGTAAAAGATCCCAGTAGAGGAAGGGAAGGGAATGAACATTTATATTGATATAATGCCTACTGTGTGCCATACAGTGTGCTAACATCTTTACAAATATTGACTCATTCGGTGCTCACAACAACCCTGTGAGGGAGTTGCTGCTATTATCCTATTATCCTGCTATTATCCAGTTGAGGACAGCACTGAGAATTTAGTTTTTGTCTTTGGAAGCTGAGCAGATCAGGATTTTCTAGAAAATAACAATAATCTAGAAAATAAGTGGGAGATATCACATTTCTGGGCAAAACTTGGCTAGATTTATCATGACTTTTTAATTCCATGCCTGTTCAGAGACTAGCATTTTTAATGTCATTTTAGGATATTAATATGTAATTGCCTTGGAAAGAAAATAGTTTGTTTAACATTTCCCCTCAATGAATTGCTTTGCTTCCCCTCCCCTTTATTTAAAAAATTTTGTTCCAATTTATGACCAAACAAGAGATAGAGAGCATTACAAAATGTAAGACAGATTATTTTGAGTTCATTAAATTAAATTTAAAAGATTTTGCATAAACAAAACCAATGCAACCAAAATTAGAAGGAAAGCAGAAAGCTGGGAAACAATTTTTAAAACAAGTGTCTTTGATAAAAGCCTCATTTCTCAAATATATAGAGAACTGAGTCAAATATATTTATTCATCATTTCATAAATGGTCAAAGGATAAGAAGACACAGTTTTCAGCTGGAGACATCAAAACTATCTATTATCATATAAAAAATGTTCTATATCACTACTGATTAGAGAAATGCAAATTAAACTGACTCTGAGGTACCACCTTACACCTATCAGACTAGCTAATATGACACAAAAGGAAAATGATGCATTATTGGTGGAGGTGTGAACTGAACCAACCACTCTGGAGAACAATTTGGAACTATGCCCAAAGGGCAATCAAACCATGCATACCCTTTGATCCAGCAATACCATCACTAGATGTGTATGCCAAAAAGATCATAAAAAAGGAGAAAAGACCTATTTGTATGAAAACATTTATAGCACACCTTTTTGTGGTGGCAAAGAATTGAAAACTGAGGGGACGTCCATCAATTGGGGAATGGCTAAACAGGTTGTAGTATATAAATGTAATGGAATACTATTGTGCTATAAGAAATAATGAGCAGGCTGATTTCAGAAAAATCTGGAAAGTCTTACATGCATGAAGCAAAATGAAGTGAGCAGAACTAGGAGAACATTGTATACAGTAACAGCAACATCACACGATGATCAGCTATGTTTTAGCTCTTCTCAGCAATACAATGATCCAAGATAAGTTCAAAAGACTCATGATGGAAAATGCTATCCACATCCACAGAAAGAACTGATGAAGTCTGAATGTAGATTGAAGCATACTATTTTTAATTTTCTTTTTTTTTTAGTTTTTCCTTTTTGTTCTGTTTCTTCTTTCACAACATTACTAGTTGAAAATATGTTTTACATGATTGTACATATATAAGCCATATAAAATTGCTTATCGTCTTAGGGAGGAAGAAGATGAGAGGAAAAAATTTGGAACTCAAATTTTTATATAAAAAGGTATGTTAAAAATTTATTTATGTTTAACTGGAAAAAATAAAATACTATTTAAAAACAAACAAACATTATGCTCCACTGTGCTATGGAGATCATGCCAATAATTAAATAATATGTATTTGAGTTTCAATATTAACAGATAGGAAGTCTATTTGCAGTAACTTTTAGGCCTATGATATTCTTTAATGGAAGAATAAGCAATATTTGTTAGAGATATTAGAAACAAATAGGAAAAAATTCTGGAGAGACAGATGGGTACTATAACTAAATCAAGTGACTTGAACCCTAGTCCTGGCTCTCTCACTAACTAGACATATGGATTGGAAAAGTCAGTTTCTACATATGTGGACTAAGGAGTTGGATTACGTGGGTGTCTCCGGGTCCTTTCAATGCCCAGGTTCTATAATTCTATGGTGGGTATGATGAAGAATTTTCTAATTCTTATTGCTCCCATGTGGTCTCTGTGTCCTTATCTTGGTGATAATATTGGTTTAATTAAGTATCTAATCCTTACTACCTCAAAGATAAGCCTACTATCCTGGCATTTATGGTGTATTCTTATTGTGGTATGAAAATACCTCCCCAAAGTAAACTTTTTGATTAAGGTATAAACTTGCCTAACGCCTTTGGAGTCCTTGTTGCCTGCTATTTTGAAGATCATTGATGCTTGTTGATTGCAGCTTGGGGATTCCCTTTTAAGGTACAAGTAATTACCAGGAAATTAGAGACTGAAAAAACTGATGAAGTCTGAATGCAAATTGAAGCATACTATTTTTATTTTTTAGAGAGCAAGAGAGAGAGAGCTCAGACAAGGAAGAAAGGAACTCCATTATAATTCAGTTGATCCTCCCAAAGAAATACTTGTGCCTATGCACAAACTAATAGCAGATGGAGACAGAGTGACAAGAGATTATATGTTTGTCCTTTGTTTTCAAAAAAGACTATGATATCAGAGAAATGATGAAATGACTTGCACTTGACTTTGTTTTGAGTGAGGGAGGGCTGTGCAAGGTCACCAGCCTTACTTTCTCCTCCTGAGCCATCTGGATCCAGTGACCAGATATTCATCAGGATGACTGGAGATGGCCCAGGATGCAATGGGAGATCTTGACCTCTTTAGGTAAGGCCTATTCAGGTACTCACTTAGAGTGAGGTAAGGCCCATTCAGTGAATAGGCCTCTTTAAGAAGTAGTGAGGGAACAGCCCCTTTAATGAGAAAAAGAAAAAAAAATAACTAAATCAAGCTGGGAGGGAAAGAGGAACAGTTACTATTGATAACCACTCTTAAGCCAGGAGGGTCCAGAAAACATCCCTTAAGAGGAGCTTGGGCAGGGACCTATTGTTGTCCAATGTATGGACTTGAGAGTGCACTAGGTTTAAGGTTTTTTGAAAGACAGAAAGAAAAAAGAGAGAAAGGAAGAAAGCAAACATGGAAGGAAGGAAAGAAGGAAGGAAGAAATCTAGCCAGTAAAGCCCAAATTAACAGGGCATCCTATGGCCATCCAAATTTACCTTGTTTTGGAGAGGAGAAGGAGGGAGAGAGGGAGACAGAAAAGAGAGGATGAGCTGAGTGACAAGAGAGCTAGTAGAATGAAGAAGAAACAAAGGACAGAGCCATGATGTTGAAGAAGCAAACCTAGAACTTGCCTTTTATTGATACTGTGAGCTAGCCAGACTGTGCAGGTCTCAGGAATATAGAGTCAACTTTCTATTCACCTTGACTGTTTTTTTGTCTTAGAGTGGTGCTATAAACCTAGAAACCTATATAGGTCTCTAGGAGTTTGAGGGAGTGGGAAACTTCTTGATTTTCTAGCAACTCCAAATGTTTGGCCCTTGTAGAATTTAGGGATGCTCACCCAGAATAGTCCTGTAAGTCAAGAGAAGGTCTAGAGAGGTAAGAGGAGGAAGCATTGACTATCAACCATTTATGAGCTCTTGAATAGACCTTTGTATTTTTAAATAATATTAAATAAACTCTATTCTACACTTGATTTACTTTTTAGCCTGAGTCCTTGCACTGAAACTGAGGGCCCTTTTCCATTTTTGTGAAGGCCTAAAAATAAACCAAATCCTAATGTCTCCCTGGATGGAAGCACAAACCAATGAGATAACTATTGAGAAGCCTCCAAGAGCAAATCTCATTGCTGTGATTCCAGAGCTTTCTTTCTGGACCATCCCAAGAACATAGAGGTTGTAAGCAAATGGATCCCCATCAAAGGAAGTCTAAAAGCTTCATCCTGAGAAAACTGAACTTTTTCTAGGAGTTTGGAAGCACAAAAGAGGAGGCATATAGAATGACTGCTTAAGAGAGTGGTAGGTAAGCTTGGGTGAAGTTTTTTTGTTTACTTTAAATAATCGGGGAGATATAGATACATTTTCAGGCAGTGAATGAGAAGCTAAAAATTGGAGAGAGGGAATGACAAAGGTACAAGTTCTTAGAGTACTGAGTAAGAAATGAGATCAAGGACACCAAGTAGATAGATCGACATAAAGAAGAACTAGCTCATCTTCTGACACCAGAGCAAAGGAGGAGAAGATGATGGACAATGCAGAGACCCTGGATAAGTCATGGAGACTCTGTGCTATAATAACTCTCTATGACTACAGGCTTCAGAGAAGACTCCAATATACTTGGTTAAAGGAATCTCCTCATCTGGGAGATCTCAGTATTAGTAACTCACTTGACTAATGCCTATAGCTCAAGAAGAGTTATAAAACTACAGCATGAGAACTAGAATGAATGATTTTAGAGACCATCTAGTCAAATCCCTTCATTTTACATGAACCAGTAACTACCCAGACATTCTACACTGAAAGTCAGGTATATTACATTTCACCCCTTCTTTAGAGTTCTCCAGTACTCTTAAGGAGGAGGTTCAGGGTGCCATTGGCTGCAGTCCCTATTAAAATATACCTTCGGTTGTAGAAGGTGGGTCTCCTATACCCTAGTCTCATTTAACCATTAATACATTACCTTGTATATAGGAATATTTACTTTAATAGTACATTAACACATATACAAACACAGTCCACGATTGCAGGTTTCTGCCTCCCCCATACCACCTCAGTCTCTGTGGAGGAAAGGAGGATTAGTTTTACAGCTTAGTTCAGTTCCTGTAGAACACAATACAAGTTCATTATAGCCTGGGCACCCTGGCACTTCTGGACTTTTCTGCTGGGCTAGCTAGCTGAAATATTCTGCCTGGAATTCTGGCTTCAAAGTCACCATGGCTACAATCACAGGTCAAGTGGGATTTTATACCTGAAACACAGAAGAAGAACAGAATGGAAATAGAAACACCTGAAACTTAGAAAAAAAACAAAACAGAAATAAAAACACCTCAAACCCATTTCTCAGAACCATGAAGTAAAAGCATAGGTAGGGAGAAAGGCATCTTACTTTCCAGTTCAGGTCATGGCACTGATGTTATGGATGAACTACGTATGATTGTTACCCCCTGGACAAAGCAGAAAAGAGCACACAGGAAGGAAATAAGAGTTAGAAAGTCCTAGTCTTAGAATTTTGAAGATGCAGCCTATTCCTGATGGAGGCTACTCCTAGCCATGAGGTAAGGGAATACAGAGGAGAAAGGTGCCTTCATGTTAGGCAATCTGGTCTTGATCCAAGTCTTGTTACCTACAAATGAGGAAACCAAAAGAGTGGAAGTGACTTGTCTAAGATCACATAGGAGTAGGTAACAACCTGAGATTTGTATCCAAGACTTCTGACATCTATGACAACATTGTAATGTTCTCAATCATAAATTAGAAAACCATAAAATATTCCCCCAATGGGCCAGGGATAAAATCAAGAGGGAGGTAAATTTGGGAATGAGGTGTTTGGTAAAGACTCTAATAGCATCAAAAATTAGAACAACTTCCTTGCCATCATCTAAACACAGCAGTTTCATTTCCACCTCTGAACTTTAGCTCACATTGTTTCTCACTGTTTTTTCACACATGCCAGGCTGGAGTGAACATTCAATTTCTCTCCACCTAACTAAATCTTATCCACTTTAGGAGAGTCTACCTAACTCAGAACTGTAATACTATGCCTGAATTCCCACAACATCTTCACAGGAGAAGCACAGTTGCTGGATTATCATGAAATTCTCCTTAGTATTTATTATTTTCCTTCATGACAATCCTTTGTTACTTCATAGAGAATAGATGATCCTCTACTTAGAAAAGGCTTTGTCAGAAGAGTACACACTTTGACAGGTCCTTCTAAGCTGAAAAGACTGCAAATATCGGTCCAATGATGGGCCTTTATCCAACAATGAGATTAGCTAAATTCAAAAAGGCTTGTCTCCAGGTTGACCCTCCATTTATAGGGTTATGAATTTGGGTTTACTTTAGCTACAACAACTTTCAGTAATGTATAGTGGTTGTGATCTGCTTGGTGAAGAGAGTATTCACACCAAGAAATCATGGATGCTTGAAGTATAAATAATGGAGGGGGGGCACACTTGGGAGCAAGAAGCAGCATGATTGGCATGTGAAACTTCTTACATGAGAGAGGCTGGGTAATCTGCTGTCATAGAGGCATACTAAAGTGCAACTGGAGTGCCTGGGAGAGAGAGGAAGTGCATGCAGGTGTTCTATAATTGGATTCAGCAGTCAGTCACGTGACAAAGATGAGCCTTTTTGGATGGGCTGAGTAGCTAGAACTCAGGGACACTCAAAAGTCATTAGTCACCAGAGTAAGTCCTTTTTGGTATCGTTCACTTCTGTCTCACTGCATTGTGGTGAAAGAAGAGAAACTATAGAGACTCTTTGGGCTCTCCCTATCTGAGGCCAACTCAAGGCCTTGGTTCTTTGTTGTTTGTTCTTTCTTGTTTTAAGGGAAGAAGATTGAAGATGATTCTGACTTTGTGAGTTCAGAAAAGTCAGAACAGTGAGCCGCCAAGAGGTCCAGGAGAATTCACGCCAGATGTCACAGCCAGCCAATCTAGCATCTGTCTCGAGTGATCTTTGGGACCCAACCTAGCAGTAGATGAGACATAACCTCATGCAGCAGCCATAAACTTGTTGGGACCAGTGCTATGTAGAAAATGAATTAAGTCTGTATAAACCAAGGTGATATAGGGGAGAGAGGCCTCCAAGGTGCTGAGGGGAAATAGTTTTCCTTCTCTTGATGCTGTATCTTCAAAACAAATATCACTTTGTAAAAGCTAATTGGTGTTATTTGGTTAAATGAACTATGGTGTTAATCCCTGGCTGCTAAAAGTGGGGGGGAACACACTGGAATGGGAACTCAGGCAAAGACAATAGAGAAAGAAATCCCCATGCCCTCAATGTACTCTTAGAAGCCTGATGGTGAAATGTAACCAGCTTTGCTCTGGAAGAGTAAAGCCAAATTTATTTGCTACACAGTCATATTTTCCTAGCTAAAAACCTCTTTTTGTATTTCATTATAGTTCTCAAAGGTTCATGCCTCCAAAATGTGTTTCCTTCAGGTCCCACCAAACCAGAGGGGTGTTTAAATGAACCTAATAATGGGATGTATGTTTGTTACCTGAGGACTAACCTAGGTAAGTTTGGAAAATTTCATCAATGCATTGCCTACAAGATGATAGATTTCTAGACCACTCTCAAAGACAACCAACCAGCTTAGCTATGGACACATTTTATCACTGGAATTAGGTACTATCCCATCAAAGCCACAGATTCTTCAAGGATTGAAATATGTACTATTCCAGGTATTGTACCAAACTTGAGGGAGAGGCAGCATGGTAAAGGGTCCAAGGTCACATAGGCAAGTGAGTGGCAGAGTCAAGATTTAAGCCTAGAAGCCAAGAGGAGCTAGGCTCATGATCCATACAGGCATTATGACTCTGGACAAGTCATTTTTCTTGTCAGTGTTCTGAGCAATTCCCCAGGACTGCAGGTTGCAGAGAAGGTGCCAACCTGCATTAGTGGAGGGAGTTTCTTTATATGGGAATTTATTATAACGATGAAATCACAGGTCTAATTCCCTATCTCTATCCCTACTACTCTCCACCCCCACTCCAATTATCTGGCTTATATTATAAATTTAATCTTCAGAGATGAATCTACAGGAGCAAAGAAATTGAAGAGGAAAAGGGAAAGATAGTTAATCAAGGGCAAGACAGGGATTGGTGAACTATAAAAAAATTGTGATTATTTATGGTGATGTAGAAAATTGGCGTCTCTTCAAAATGCATTAGTTTATTAGAATGCTAATACTTTATTTGCCTGGGCTTAGTTGCTTACATAAGTACATTTCTGAGAATCAAAACTCGTATTTTAACAAAAATCCTTCCAAATTGTATGAACATTTCCTCATCTCAGCAAAGGATACTGAACCCAATGAACATTTTCTTGGTGGTTTAGAGTTACTCTCATGAACTTGTATTATTGTTTTATAAATGAGTTTTATCTCTCTTTTAGTTCTCCTTTGAGGTCAGTCAATGAAATCATAGGCTTAACACTGGAAAAGACCTTCATCTAATCTGTACTCACTCCCAACTCAAAGGATCAGGCCCCCAGAGAATATGTCTCCCAGATCCAATCCACTAAAACCAGAGCTCACAAGCCCCCACTGATGTGTTTTCTTTTAATAATCCACTAGAAGAAGCAATTATTTGAAAGCAGGAGCATTTAATAAAATGACATAGCAAGCAAAGTAACAACTAGCATTTTCCCCATAAACCTAGGGTTTTCCCTCTAATACACTCATCATCAATGGGAAGACTGTACACATGTAAGAGAAATTTGTGGACTAACACACACATAAGGATCATGTATGGCCAGGGTACATGTTTAGAAAGCCATACACATAGGAAACAAGAATAGAAGGTTGCAAGTATGGAGGAACACATATGTAGCAAATATGTGTGACCATCCATGTGGGATGGAGGAACAACTCATTCCTCTACCCGTGCAGGGTTACTTATATCTTCTGGAGATGCCACAGTGCTGCTTCCCTGGGCCTGTTCCCCACAGTTCTCTTCCAGACAAGGCAAGTGGTCTCTACTAGATGCTGCTTCACTGAACATGATGGCTGATGGGCTACCAGGCATTACCCCATCGGCCACATGGCTGTGGAGCTCCTTCTGCTTCGAGTTTCTGACTTCAGTCAAAGTCTTGAGTTCTAAGATTGCTTCTTTCTAATGAGAAGATGGGCTCTGGGGTGTATTTTTAGTTCAGAAACCAGAGGTTTTTCTATAGCTCTTTGGGAAAAGAAGTCATCGTACCTCAATCATATGTCCAGCAATAGTCAAAGGGGGAAAAAACCCTTTTAGGTTTTTTTGAGGTGATCATCAAATAAAGGGGTATGAGACTAAAATTATATCTGTCTGCCACTTTTCCCCCTGCCCCAGTGTTGTTGGTGTAGGGGCACAATTGATTCAGAACAAAGATCACTATATCTAAAGAAGTGGGGATAAGCCTTCTAGACTGGAAGAGTTTGGGGGTATTTTTGTTGCTGTTGGTTTGTTTGTTTTTATTGTGAAGCGGTTCATCTGTTCCCTTCCAGATTTTTTGCTATATAGCATTTCAGAGTAGCCTCAACTGCCAAGCTTATTGCCATTTTCCAAGCAGGATCATTCTGGTGAGCAAATGTCTTTAGGTTTAATCTTTCCTTTGAATCAAACTTTTTGACCACTGTCAGAGATCTCAGGGCAGCTAGATGGTGCAATGGATAGACTGCCAGGCTTAGACTCATCTTCCTGAGTTCAAATCTGGCCTCAGGCACTTACTAGCTGTGTGACCCTGGGCAAGTCATTTAATTCTATTTGCCTCCATTTTTTTCATCTATAAAATGAACTGGAGAAGAAAATGGCAAACCTCTCCAGTGTCCTTGCCAAGAAAACCCCACATGGAGTCATAAAGAAAGAGTCAGGCACAAATGAAACAATCGAAGAACAACAATGAATCAGACCTCTCATTCCAATTTGTGGTGGACATTCTGTATACCTTTTAACTCCTGTTTCTGAAGGCTAGACTACAACTGGTTTTTTCCCAACAATAGCTTCAAGATTCATAGTTCCCAGCTTTGTCAACTTAAGGTTTCTTCTGCTCTCTCATGTAGATGAATAGGTGGGGAAAAGTAAAAAGGCAAAGTCAAGTGTCAAGGACACTTCCAATCTATGTGGCCACATTCTTGGTTTTTAATATTCATTATAATATTCATATACTGCAAACCAAAGCCTAAAGAGGCTTTCCGCTTACTTCTACATTCAGAGAAAGAGTCCAGAGAAATTAAATGATTGACCCAAGGTCATGTAGGTAGTAAAAGTCAGGATTCAAACCTAGTCCAAAGATCTATGAAACTATGCATACCCTTTGACCCAGTAGTAACCCTACTAGGTCTATATTCCAAAATTATCAAAGAAAAGGGAAAATTACCTATTTGTACAAAAAGATTTATAGCAGCTCTTTTTGTGGTGGCAAAGAATGGGAAACAGAGGGATGTCCATCAATTAGAGAATGGCTGAACAAATTGTATTAAAGGATTGCAATGGAATACTATTGTGATGTATGAAATGACAGGAGGATTTCAGAAAAAACCCAGAAAGACTTACATGAACTGATGCAAAGTGAAATGAGCAGAACCAGAGATCATTATACTGTAACAGCAATATTATAAAGATGATAAACATGAATGATTGGGCTATTTTCAAGACAATGATTCAAGATAATTCTAAAGGACCCATGATGAAAAATGCTATCTGTGTCCTGAGAGAAAACTGATGAACTTGGAGTACAGATTGAAGCAGACTTTTTTCACTTCATTTTCCTTCCTTTTTACCTTTTTTTTTTACCAACACAGAAATATGTTTTGCATGACTTCACACATAATTGATAATATATTTCTTGCCTTCTCAATGGATGAGGGAGGGGCAGGAAACAAGGAGAAAATGTGGAATTCAAATTTTTAAAAAAATGAATGTTGCAAAGAAAAAATTACAAGAATTCAAACCCAGGGCCCTCAACTCCATATCCAGTGTTTCCCCAATGCTCCAAATCTTTCTTGCTTGTCATTGTTGTTTTCTTTAATAGCCCTATCCCATTCCACACTGCTGTCTTGTTAACTACTTTTAATCCTCTGAGGTTTGGTTAATCAAATAACTGACTTCTGGAGTAGGGCTATGTTCCAAAGGAGGTTACCAGAAGAATGGTGTCTAGAAAAATGATGTGGTATCATAGATTCCTTGTTTAAAGAATGAACAGTGGGGACAAGGGACTAGGGCAGTGGGACACTATATATACCATCAGGTTTGGTTGAAATTTTGTTTAGTTTTGTTGAAACATTTCTAACCTTTTCCCTTCTCTTGATTCAAAGTTCAACAACCTTTGCATTGCACTTTGATGCTGGATGGTCCATGCACGCATAATGTAGCACTAGTTTGGGTTACATGCAGAATAGTCCACATGACAGGAATTTGATGGTCTTTTGCCAGAGTGGGTGTGTGGCACTCTGTATGTGTAAGATACATACAGATGTATGAACATCTGTATGTATGCAAGATGTATGAACATACAGGAGGTCTAAACATAGAGACAAATGGCTTGAGAGGAGGCACTGATAAATATCTCTGGAATTTTACCCACCCTTCTCCAACAGTCCTGCCTTGAGGGCATCAGGAGTCACAAAGCTGGTCTCTTCCTTTTTCTCTGAAAGAGGAGTAGCAGACAAAAATTGTATCTGTCTTCCATTTCTCCTTCTGCCCCAATATTGCTAGTTTAGAAGTACAATTGATTCAGAACACAAGGGTCATTTTCCTGATCACTATAACTTAAGAGGGAAAGGCAATCCAAACTTTATTCCATTGGCTTAGCCCCTTCCTCTCAAACACTGATTACATAAAAGCCTATCCCAAGTAGCAAACAGCAAGTAAACTCATCTGTCCAAGCAAACAGCAAACAGAATTGGGCAAGTTACGCTGATTAGAATATACTAGAAAATACAAAATTTATTCTCTTTCTGTCTCTCTCCCTCTCTCCGTCTCTCTCTCCACCATATCTCAGCTCAACCAAGATAGAGGTTCAGATCTCATTCATGAAGAAATTCCCAAAAGTTTCTAGAAGAAAAGCTAGAAATCAGGGACATGTTCAGCTGAATTCTCCTACTTGTCTGCAGGAGAGCCTCTTTCTCCTTTCATCTGGCCCCAGAGTCTAGAACCATGTGTGTCTCTCTCAAAGGCAGAAAAAGAATAGCTCTCCTTTCCAAAGCTCTTTTGTCAGCTCCACTCTTCCCCCAGTCCCACAGGGTCACATCAGCATTCCACCAATGAAGAGAGTCTTTGTAAAACACTCCAGGCTTGGCCGGAAACTGGGGTTATATTTCTTTTTAAACCTTTGTTATAAAGGATGAATCTCTGGGGAAGGGAAGGAGGAGGAGGGATATATTTAGAAATGAAGGTGATGTAAAAGCAAGTTATTGATTCGAAGAAGAGTGAGATGAAATCAAGAATCTACTCCATTGCCTTTAAGCAATGATCACTACTAGAAAGGAATATTTTACCCACCATCAAAAAACTACAAGAAGTCAAGACCAACAGGAAGATAAGACTGTCCCTGCGGCTGCCCTGACAACTTTAGGAATTCCTCCCCTCTTGGTGGCTTCTCTCATTTATGAAATGGAGCTAAGGAGAAAAAGCACAGACTTCTAAAGGATCTACCTTCCCTCTCTTCTATTATTAGATTTCTTCTTTTTAAATTTTTGGGTAGAGCTCACAGAAAAGAGAATTTCAACAAAGAGAAGCCACACACCCACTCTGGCAAAAGACCATCAAATTCCTGTCATGTGGACTATTCTGCATGTAACCCAAACTAGAGCTACATTATGCGTGCATGGACCATCCAGCATCAAAGTGCAATGCAAAGATTGTTGAACTTTGAATCAAGAGACTTGTGTTTGAATCTAGTCTCTGACACTTGTCAGCTGTGTGACCCACAGACCAACCATGGACCTACAGTTTTTTCACGTATAGAATGGAAATAATACCTACCTTATAAGGTTGTTGTGATAATCTGAAAAGATCATGTAGATAAAGTGATTTGCAAATCCTAAATCACTTTATAGTCAGCTACTGAGAATAATTTAGACAATGACTACAAAATTGTAAAAAAAAAAAAACCAAACTTTGAAATACTTAGATTTTTTTTAAGACTTAGGATCTATGATCAATGGATAACCAACTGGGGCTTCAGAGAATCAATGATGAGTTGACAGAGAGATGATTGATTTGAGGGGCAAAAGAAGGTATTTTCAGATATAGCCAATGAATGGATTTGTTTGACTTGATTATTCTAATTAGTTTCAAGAGACAGTTTTAATTTGGGGGTGAGGAAAGAGTTGGAGAGGAGGAAAAGGAATAGAGACAGTGAAGCTAAGAACAAAGGAAAGAACATCAAAGTCATTTTTTTTAATGCACAAAAGAAATTCAAAGGAACTCAGAGGGATACACAAGTAAGCAGGGTAGCTATGGAACACATTGAGTTTATTATATACTTTCCCCCTTTTGAATAATATTTTATTTTTCCCAGTTACATGTAAAAACATGTAACTTTTTTTTTAATTCTGAATTCCAAATTCTCTCCCTCCCTCCCCTTGCCTCTCCTTTCCTCCCTTTCCCTCTCTCTGAGATGGTAAGTAATTTGATATAGGTTATATATGTGTAATCATGCAAAACATTTCCATATTAGTCATGCTGTGAAAGAAAACACACACAAAAAAGAAAGAAACCAGAAAAAAATAAAGTGAAAAACAGTACACTTCAAAATGCATTCAGATTCCACCAGTTCTTTATTTGGAGGTAAATAGTATTTTTCACCATGAATTCTTTGGAATTATCTTAGAACATTGCACTGCTGAGAATAGTTTGATCATCATACAAATATTGCTGTTACTATGTACAATTTATTATAAACTTAAAAAAACATGCTGTATATAACAAAATTGGTTTCATATACACTTTTTTCTATTCTTTTCTGTATGTTTGCTGTTGTTTGCTGAGCTCAGTCTAACAAAAATTATATTTTCTTTTTTAAAAAACCACCTATTAATCTGTTCTCTTACTCAATCTCTCCAGGATTGGGCAGAAGTTTACCAGCATGACCAAAATATAGACTTGTTTTGCTTAATAACACAGGAAGTACCAGACAAGTCAATGGATGAAAAAATTTGCTTGGTCCTTCAAGATATCCTTAAATGCCCATCCTATTTAACTATTCCGTTTCTTCTTTACAAAGAGGCTTTGAGAAGGGGACCATCAAAAGTGACAACAAATTTTGAAAGAGCATTGGTTTTTTTTTAAAAAGTGTGTTAGCAGAGAAGAGGCTGGAGGCCCCCAGGGCCCTCACTTTGGCATCTTTCATGGCCCTAAATATACCTGCAATTAACAGAATGACAGAAACAGCCATGTTCAGAACAGGACAATAGGACTGTGTCATTGTAGAAGCAGTTATTTTGTATCTTCTGTATCCTGTAGGGGGTTAATTAACATCCTCTATGGTAGCCTGTTCTGGTGGTTTTAATCACTAGGGGATGTAATTTAAGGTCACTTGGAAGTTAAGTAAAGACAACATGGTAACAATAACAACCTCAATTGACTTTAGTGACAGGAAAAGAAATGTGGCAGAAGAAGAACATTCCAACTAGTCTTCACTGGTGTAAGCAAGCATGGTCTATTCACCATAGCAGACAGTTTAATACATCCAACAGGCATTGATCTTATACTTACTACTTACCAACAGATTCTAGGTGCTAAAAAAAAGTCCCTTGACTCCTATGAGCTGGTTATTATCCACACTTCTTCCAAAGTCAAAGGGAACCAAGATTATCATTTAAATTGCCATGGGAAAGTTTGTTAGTAATGCTACTATGCCCTATTAGGAGTGCTAAGAAGAAATGGGGCTCTCTGAAGCCTTTGTGGCCTGTCAGTTGGCTGGAGGGGAGAATACCCCTGGAATCACCCTCCTTTCAAGCCTCCACTTACGTGGCACCACCGTTGACAGTTAGAATGGCATTTTCTCTGTCTATGTCTCACTTGGATCTAGCTTCCTCCCTCCTCACCTCAGACTCCAGGCTTCCTTCGCTTTCTTCCAGCTTCTGCTAAAGCCCCACCTTCTGCAAGAAGACTTTCCCAGTCCTCCCAAAACTTGGTGCCTTCCCTCTAGGATTATTGACAATGTATCCTATATAGATTGTTTGTATGTAGTTCTTGTTGCAGGATGCCTCCTCCATTCAATTTGTAAGGTCCTTGAGGGAGGCAACTATCTTTTGAGGAGAGTGAGAGGAGGAAGGATCTTTTCTTCTTTGTATCCCTATTATTTAGCCTAGGGCACAGTAGGTGTTTAATAAATCCTGGTAGACTGAGAATCTACCCTCCCTCACTGCAGGCCGACTGCTCTGGACACAATCCTAGTTTCTTGTCTAACACTTTCCCCTCCCACCCTTTCTGGTCCTATTGAATACAATATTGTGCTATAGTATCTGTACTTGTATGTTGGGGACTTCCGAACCAGTCCCCAGTGCCTCTCTTTCTGAAATAGATTGATGGGAAACCAATGATCACCTGCTTAAGTGAATCCCCATCTCTTCCCTATAAGACCCATGACCTTCATCTGTATCATGGAGACACTTGGATTGCAATCCCAGCCCTCCCACTTATTAGTGATGTCATCACCACAAGCAAGTCCCTCAGTGAGCTTTAGGTTCCTCATCTGTAAAAAAAGATATGATAATACCTGCTGTATCTGCCTCCCAGTGTTACAGTGACTGTCAAAGGAGAGCATGCATGTAAATTTTGCAAACCTTTTAAACGCTATATATGCAGCATCTGTTATTAGTATTGTCCACTGCACTCAGTCCATCAAAAAGTATTTATCAAGTGTTTCATATTGCCACACACTATACTAAGCACTGGAGCTATAAAAAAAGGGTACTGCTTTCAAGGAGCTCACATTCTAATAGGAGAGACAAAATATAAACAATTAGGGGCATGCTATTTACACAGAGTAGATGGGAAGGTAACCTCAAGCCAAGCATTAAGAGGGACTGGGAAAAGTTTCTTGCAGCAGGTAGAATTTTAACTGGCACTTGAAGGAAGCTGAGATGAGAAGGGAGAACATTCAAAGCTTGATGGACAGCCAGGGAAAATGCTCAGATTTGGGAGGCACGGTGGCTTTTGAAGGGATAGCAAGAAAGCTAACAGTACTGGATTGTAGAGGGTAGGAACCAAATTGATTCTAGGTTTCCTTGCCTTTGTTCCTAGGTTGCTATTATAGTTGCTCTCTAGATGCTTCATGTGTCTGCCCCCTAGAAATACTTAACAACAGGGATGAAATCTTTTAATTCTCTTGTAACCTCTCCCACAAATTCTCTAAAGAGGTATAGGGTCATCCACTTCCTTCCACTCTTCAGAACTGGAAAAGGCCCCTGTTTTTCTTTAAGCAGTGAGCTCTCTGTCACTGAAAATGTCTCATTAGAGTCTGAATGGCAATCTATCAAGGGTGTTTTAGGAATCAGTGCTGCATTAAGTGAGAGTGTGCGCTCGAAAATTAAAGGTCACTTTCAAGTCTGATGATTTATGATTTTTCACTGCAGCTGATCAACAGAGTTACTTCACCTCACCCGGAGATGTCAGAGCACACAAGGCAGAAAGAATACTGGATTGAGATGCCAAAGATCTAAATTCAAATCCTGACTGCTGTGTACCACTTGTGTAACCTTGGAGAAGTCATTTAACCTCACTGGTCCTCAGTGTATGTGAAAAATGAGAGTATTGGACCATGTGGCCTCTAATTTCTCTTTAATTCTATGATAATCTTTCAATCTTCCTATTAGCAGAATATCTTTTCTCAGAAATTAGTATCGACATACATAAGGGACCAGGCTGATCAGTTTTTAACATGGTAGGCTCACATGAAGGGTGTTACATAAACCAAATTCTGCTAAAGCAAATAGCTCCATGATAAAAATTACTGTATAACGAAAGCATCTGTAGCTCCTAGCCAACAATCTATTCCTTTGTAGAATTATTTGATCAAAGAAAACTCCAGGATGTCATCAGAGTGCTAATGAAGTTTCTTAAAATGGGATTTGAATGGTGTTGTCTAAAGTTTTATATGTTCAAAATTTTATACAACTTCACTGCTTGCAACACCCACCAAAACCAAGATGTCAGATGGGGCTGTTCATTCTTTTGATGGTAAAAATAGCAGTGGATGAAGCTCCATGTTCTTCTCGACAACCAAGAAGGAAGCAAAGAAGCCTCAGGAGAGCAGTTTTTCCTTGGCTCCACCTTAATGCAAGCTGCCAATCAGCTGCTTCTACAGCTAACTCCCTGGCCAAGGGATAGAACTCCTGGCATGCCCAGCCTCCCAGGAGGAAGGAAGTGCCTGTCTATGCTGGTGTTGCAGTGTCTAACACCTCCTGCCTGGCTCCAGAAAGATCATTCCATTCATACACTGCTCACTGAATGACTGACGGAGCATACATAGTGAGAATCTCTTGCCACCAGATTCCATGCAGAAGCATGGCCAAAGAAATTCCTTCAGTCTAGGAAAGGACAAGAAACCAAAAGAGAGATACTGTGTCTGCAGGTGAGTGAGGTCAAAGTCTAGCAACAAAGCTCAGCTTTGGTTATGGTGAACCAAAAGCAATTCACACATAGTCATGATACAGAAGGACTTTGTTCCTTCTACTGGCAAAACATTATAGATTTCAGCTGAATTAAGGAGGCAACAGAATGTGGATAGTGCAGTGGTCACCACATCCACTGAGGAATAAAAAAAAAAATGTCTCTTATTGGAACCAAGAGAGCAGAACAGCTGTTCTAGCCACCACTGCTCCAGCTATTCTTTATCCCCTACCTGCACCCACTGTGAGCTGAATTGGACGTGCAGTTGCAGGCTTCTAGCCAGGGGGTCAGGCAATCATTCTCTACCCAGTCCCAGCTGCTGTCTTATACCCCTACACCACCACAGCACACAACTCAGAAGTCCCTTACCAAGACAAAAATGTTTCTGTACTTAATAAAAATGACACTAAATATTTCAAAATACTGTTAATCTCATTTTTGTCCTTTTGACATTTCCATTTTATATATATTTAATGAATATAACAACTAGTACATGCATATAATTTTTAAATAAATGTAGATATATTGGAGTATATTCCTCAGTTTTATTTTTAGTTTTTGTTTTTACTGATATGAATGTGCAATCCAAAAAGTTTAGAGACCACTAGCATAGTGGGGCAGTAATTCAGAAGATCTGAGTTCAAACTCTCCTTCAGACACTTTTTAGTTGTGAAATCCCAGGTAAAGCCATTTAGCCTCAGTGAGCCTCCGTTTCCTCATCTATAAAAATGGGGATAATACAGTATTTACCTCAAGGGATTGTTGTGAGGCTAAAATGATTTAAAGTGTTTTGTAAATTTTATATAAATGTCACATCTTATTATTGAACTATGAATTAGGTAATTTTTTAAATCAGCATTTTTAAAAATGGCCTATCCTAAAACACTCAGCTCAGTACTTGTAGTTTGCTAATACCATAAATAGCGCTACCTTGCTGTCTGTTCTTCTTTCTCAAAGAGGACCATGACATCAGGAAGGTGATACCATGACTTGCAAGTGAATTGGATTTAAGCGAGGGAGGGCTGTGCAAAGTCATCAGCCTCACTTTCTCCTCTGGAGTCATCTGGGTCCAGTGCTCAGATATGTGTCAGGACAACTGAAGATGGCCCAGGATGCAGTGGGAGACCTTGACCTTTTCAAGCTACCATCTTTAACAAGTCTCAGTTTGACTATACACACACACATACAGATATACATATATACATATATATACACATACATACATACATACATACATACATACATACATACATATATATCTCTGGGAAGGGAATACCCTTAGGGTTTCTGGACAAAACATCACAAACAATCCTTATTTACATTCATTCTGTACTACCTTAAGTATAGGCAGGATAGATGGATACCTTTGTAATTTGTAGCATAATTTGAGGGAAGACAAAAGCCTCCACTACCCCCTCCCCTTCCCCTTTCACTATCCTCTTCTTAGCCAGCTACAATGTTTAATTTTCCTATTACTAGAATCATCCTTTTGCCTTACTTTATTATTTTCAGAAAAATTCTGTCATAATACAAATATATTCTCAGAAAGAGGAATCTACTAGCACTGATTAATTAACCAGATTATTTTTTACTGAGACAACAGAAATCACTTTACTTTTCTCAGTTTCCTTGACTGTAAAGCTCAGAGTGTTGGACTCAGTAACCTTTAAGATATGTTCTAGTTTGGAAGCAGAACGTAATAGACCTTGGCTAATGGAACAGATTCTCCAAGGAACAGTTTCTCATGCTTGGCTACTGTGTTGTAGTGTTTACTATTAACATAGGAGAAGAGCAACGAATGATAATGAGATAATGAGCATCTATTAAGAAGCTGTGACAACAAGCCTCTCCTGGACCCCCAGCATAGCACTGCTATGGATACAAAAGTTTTAGGAAATGTACAGTCTTGGTTTGTTTCGTGTGACATTCTATATTCCTACTCAATGTTCAATACATGCTTCCAGTAGGGATAGTCTTAATGTGTTAAATTTAAAATATATTTTATTGACGAATTTTTGTCTTTTTATTAGTCACTTTTTGGGGAAGGAACCCTGCCCCCCTTACAGACTGAACCATCCCATGTAGCAAAGAAAAGTAATTAGAGGGAAACATACAGTAAAATGATTGCAGGCTGAAGAAAATACTTAAGAGGCAACAGAAATGGTGCCAGGATATGACTGAAATCTGAATGACTGGTGCTCACGTGGAAGATTAAATACCAAGACCTCTTACCACATTGTGCAGAACAGGGAAAGGAACCCCAGGGACTATTTATCCCTAAGAAAGTTTTACATGTGCTAAATGTAAGCAAGTTTTGGGAACATGTCTGTGTCTCCTCTTCAAGCTTTGATGGATCTACGATCATATCCATGTGGACAATACCTCTATGAATGCCAATTGCAACCCCTTTACACGTTTTGCTCTTATATAACACTTGTCCAAATCACTGAAGGCCTTTCAGCTTTTCATTTAATAACTAAAGAATGCCAATGTACCCCTCAGACCATCTGATACAGACAACTACCTGTTGCCTGTATATTCATTACATGACAGGATCAACTCATTTCCTGGTCATATATGTTCTCAAAAATACCTTTTTCACCTCTTCTTATGAGCAGGTCACTATCTGTAACATGTTTCACTTAGGCTCACTAGGAATCTTTCCCTTTGTCCTTTGGCTTATTTGCAATTTTAAATCTTCCAAAGGTCATAATGTTCTGCAATTTGAAGTCATATAGGATTACTGGTAAAAAAATGGGGTTTTTAAAAATAATAACAGAACAACAGAAGTTTGCAAAGTACTTTATTCAAAATATCTCATTTACTAAACAAAAAGATGAGCTTCTAAGGCAATATGCTATTCAGACTTCCCTTCACACCTCTTACTAGCTATTTAGCCTTGCAAATAGCCACACTCTCATTCATGAGTGCTAGGCACTTTGTGCCGAGCAAATATAAATGATTCTCATTCTACTGACTTTGGTACTTGATATACAAGATGTAGAAAGAGGGATATTTGGACACGATGCTAAAAAAAGTAGGTGAGGGGGAGGGAGGAGTAACACATACAATTTCATGCAGTGATTCTCACATAGACTCTCAAGATTTTTTAATCTAACAGATTTTTAGGCATTCTGAAGCTGACAGTGCTTTAAAATGATCTTTTCTTCCCCCCAAGTCTTCAGAGATCAGAGCAAAGGCTCTCACTGTCCCAGAAATTCTGTTGATTTGGGCTGGTACTTGAAGACCCCTTGGGACACTTTTCATCAGGACTTGGACCTGTGTCCTTGGTAGTAATCCATGTCCCCGCCTACCTTTCTCTCCCTCACTATCCTGTGACCTGCTTGACTGAAGCCCTCTCTCACACGGGTGATATTAAAAGTACCCAGTTGGCAAAAGGTGCTAATATATTTTGTTGTGAAAGTAAATATCCTCAACAAAAAATCCTAATTAAAAACAGTATTGTTACTATTACTGCTTATTTCCTTGTCCCTGATGAGCTGTGGTGCCTTCCTCCAGCACACTACCCACTAAACCATACTTTGGAAATAAAAGGACAATCTACTCAAATTTGCATTCATAGCAAGATATAATAACAGGCTTGGCCGGTGATCTAGAAATACTGCACCTGAAACTTATTACCTGCCTGGCCTCAGGCAAATTACTAAACCTCAAAGAGGTTTGGTTTGGTTTCATCCTAAAAGAAGGGGTTGGGTTAGAGGACCTCTGAGGAACCTTCTAGCTGTAGGCATGTAGGAGGATGACTTCATCATCTCAAAGTGCAAATAAGCCCGTGAGCACTGGGCCTGGAATGTCCCTGGAAACTGTCTGGGGGAAGTCAGCAACATTTTCTATGGCGCTACCCCTTGTAGACCCATTCCCATTCAATACCTTATGGTGTTCAACCTCCCTTACACTACTATTTAATAAGGATCAGGGAGAAAAGGAAGGCAAGAGAGAGAGGAGGTGAAAGGCATAGGAGATATGTGACCTTTCTCTTTCCCCTACCTCCAAATTTAAAGGCAATTTTGTCTCTACAGTATCCCCAAAGAATTTAAATCAACTCACAATTTCTAGGTGCCCAGTGAACACATACTTGACTAAGTGCTAAGGGAGACAAAAGATGAATAAAACAGCCTCTGATCTCAGGCATCCGAGAGTCTAGAAAAGAGAATGATGTACACAAAAAAATACAATATAAAATTAAGCATGAATATAAATGAGCAAAATACATGAAGAATCTAGAGAGAAAGAAGGGCTCATTTCTGGCTGAGTGAACAGGGGAAGATTTCATAGTGGAGGTGAGCAGAGCTGAATATCAGATGACAAAAGGGAAGTGGGTAGGGCACACTGGAGGAATAGAGAAAGGTCTGAGCCAAGAACTGAAGCCCTTATCCTACTTTCTCTTGTTTTCTTCTCAGATTCTGTAGAAAATAGCAATGCCACGATTGAATCTGAATACTAAAATCATCTGGACACCCTGCTCCTGGGACACACAGCAAAATATAATAAGTTTCTTAAAATGTGACCCAATTATAATTGTCCTTTTAAGTGTTGTTTCCCACTGGGACCAAATGTCTGTGGTTAAAAATAATCCTTGAAATTGGTCCAAGTTGCCACAAAACTTTTCAGAGTCACTTAAATGTTATCTATATCGCTAATGTGTTCTCTTCCCTCCCTGTATTTTGTCATACAGACAGGCTGAAGAGTTGGCTGGCCAGGACAAACAGCAAGAAGAGAACATGCCCAGTGGGTGGGCCTGAGTTCCCTGAGGTGAACATCTTCCCATCTGATAAGAGGGTCATGTTTCCCAGTATTACTGGTTCCCTGACAGACCTTTACACAAGTCACCCATGTTAGCCCAGGGTGCCCCAAATCAAAAATCCCTGCCCTCACTTTGCCTTAAAATGTCCACTCAATGATAATGCCTTGTCTCCCATTATGTGAAAATAGTTGGGCAGTCAATCCAACTTTTCTTTAAAATATTTACATCTTCCTCCTCCCCCTTCCCAGGGTCAGAAGTTCTTCCCTTTTTCTGATGCTCACATAGGACCCCCAACTGGGATCTGGAAGGGACTTTAGGGGATCATCCAGTCCAACCCATTTTATAGGGAAGAAAATTGAGGTCCAGGGATATTATTACTTGCTTGTAATCTTCAAGTGACAGCATTCCCCCCTGACTAGAGGGAGTTTAGATCCTAGTCTCTGTGGGATGCTATTTGTACTGGTTCTCTTATTTTGTGGCTAGGAAGAATTAGGGTTGGACCTGGGACTCTTCCAATGGGAGGGTCCTCTTGGAAGCTATTGATTTTTAAACATTTGCCCTTAAAATCTCTGAAATACTACAATGTTGTGACTCTCCTCATACAGACTTTTTACATGTTCAGTTAATGTGGGGATATTTCTGCTATTTCCATGTGAACAGGGCAGCTAGGTGACCTGGTGGATACAGAGCTTGTCCTGGAGTCAGGAAGATTCGTCTTCCTGAGCTCAAATTTGGCCTCAGATGCTTACTAGCTGTGTGACCCTGAGCAAGTCACTTAATCCTATTTGCCTCAGTTTCTTCATCTTTAAAATGAGCTAGAAGAGGAAATGGCAAACCACTCTAGTATCTTTGCCAAGAAAACCCCAAGTGGGGTCATGAAGCATTGGACATGACTGAAAACAACTGACGGCCCACCAAGGAATGTCTTCGTCCTCAGGAAGTGGCATTTCCTTGGGCTAGCTTAGAACCGAGGCTGTAACTAGGATGGGGCGAGTGGGACTTTGCCACAGAATGTCAAAATGGAGGTGGTGCTTCTGCCACAAGAGCCATGCTTCACTTTCGATCTTTCAGCAGCAGCATGACAAACACACTGGGGATCTGTCCCCCAAAGCCCCAAGATCCTGGTGTATTTGGGCTCCTCTCTGGGATTTTATCTGTTCCAACCTGACTCCCTCACCATTCCCCTCACCACCAGGAGAGCAAGTGCACTGGAAGTAGGACTCTCCTCTGATTGCCACAGCCCGTCCACCCCACCCCTGACTATGCTCCAGGTACTATGAATATAGCCCTGTTTGGAATAAGAGGAAGCCAAGTAAAGGCAAATTCTTCTGCAAAATACCTTGATCTCATGTGGGCTAGGGATTAGGTTTCTAGTATCTTTTATAGCCTGAAATGAAAGAATAAAATTTGAAGCTGTCAGATACATTTTAATTTTTCATCACAGATACAAACATTTAACCAGGGATAAATGACATCTTCAAAGTCTTACGTCAGAAAAGCGAAACAAACAAACAACAACCGAACCAGCCGTATTGGGAGCTGCTTTGGGCACCGCGAGGCTGAGGCTGAGAGCTTTGGAGAATGACAGAGGCTGTCACTGAGGGCTCCTCAGTCAGTCAGCCAAGAATCACTATTGGCATCTGCCCAAAAAGAAAAAAGACAAGGAAACAATCATGCAGGGGAGCTGCGAGTGAGCAGACAGGCAAAAGCAAAATGGGCAGAGAAAAGGAGGCAGGAATGTGTGTGATTAGGAGGGCTGGCTCATTCTAAAAGAGAGGAAGGGAAGGAAAAAATAACACCCACAAGACTTTATGGAGGCTATTCTGATTGAAGCACAGTGCTAGGCACCGTGGGGAGGAGGGAGAGGAGTGCTAATGAAATGGAAGATGTAGTTCTACCTCCAGCACCAATATGAATAGTAGCCTGAAATTAAAGGGGGACAGATGACCTGAAACTAAAGGTTAAAATTATAAACTGCCAGATACATTTTAATTTTTCATCACAGACACAAACATTTAAGCAATGATAAATGATATCTTCAAAATCTTGAGGATAAAAAAAACCTACCTACCTTAATAGACAGATTAAAGGGTAACAGATACCCAGAAGATGATCAGAGAATGTTTGTTGGTTTAAATTGATAATTAATGCAAAGTCAATATGCAGGTTATTTGTGGTGTCTTTGCACAGAGCAGAATAAAAGTTCTGAGTTCTGTCTCTGCTACTTATAAACTATGTGACCTTGAACAAGTCACTTCCTTCTTATGGGCCTCAGTTTCCACATCTATAAAATGAGGGGATTAGGCAAGGTGTTCTCTAAGGTATCTGTTAGCTCTGTCTACAAATGCTCACGACCTCTCATTTGATATCAACCAAGAGGCAGTTTCTGTTCATAGAAACCAAATGTATTTCTGGAGCACCATTTTCCTTGCCCAAATAATTTCATTCTAATCTACAAACCCTATGACAAAAGTAGTGGATATTATGATTTTTATTCTGTGCATAAAGATGGAAGGAAGGGTGAGAGAGAGAGAGAGAGAGAGAGAGAGAGAGAGAGAGAGAGAGAGAGAGAGAGAGAGAGAGAGAGAGAGAGAGGCAGAGAGAGAGAGAAACCATAACTGTAGCAAAAATTGATGTTAGAACCTTAGAACTTTTGTCTTCTAATTCACAGTTTAGTTATCTCTTCCATTAGTACCTAAATTTTGTCTCGGGCTTTTGACTTCTCAAATTTCATTTACACTGGTCTTTGGGCTATACACTCTCCGATATTTGGGTATGTAAAACTGTCAGTATAATAATCATAAAATCAGAGGTAGCAAGACGCTGCAAGAACCCATCTACCTTGAGGTGAGCAGTCACAGAGTAAGTGATCCAATCAATGCCCCTACCTTCAGGCTTGACTGCACCCTCAAAACAGGTCTTATGTCACAGGATGGCAACAAGTAGTTTGTGCTGTCGTTGGCTGGTACCATGGTAGACCACGCCTACAATGTCATAATTTCCAGAGCTGCTACCTGCCTCAACCTTGATCCCTGATCCTGATGTCTAGCCCTGCCTCAACTCAAGAGCCCCCTTAAAACTGAATGCAGGCCTTTTCTTGACACTTGTACTAGAACTTAAGTGTTCAAGACTTGTCTTATACTAACTGCTGTACTATAGTTTATTCAAATTACTCTGAAACATGGTTTTGTAATACCCAGGATATTTTTAATTATTTCAAGGGTTATCCCCATTTATTTTAAAATGTAATTTATTCACATTTGCTTGAATATATGTCATATAGCACTTTTAGAAGGAGAGGCATAAAATTACATGCAGGAAGACAACTTCAAAAAGTCCGGAATCACTTACAATTTCAAGTAGTATTTTAAGTTGATACATTTGGTCCCTAAGGAAAAGTGTCAGAAAAACTTCTTATCCTTTGCAAACTGAAAACACACACACACACAAAACATTCACAACACAACAACCAGTTTTCCCATCATCCCTGGAAGGAGGAAATTCCATTATTTGGGCAGCTTTTTACATGATTTTAGCCCTTTTTCCAATTTTATTTCCTAGTAGAGAAAAATAATAACCATAAGCTCAAGCTTATGTAGATTCTTATTTATGGAGGGAGGACATGAAGGAAATAATATAGTATTAGCGGTAAAAATAGTAGCTAGCATTTAGTAGTAATAGTATATATAGTAACTAGCTCTTATAAAGTGCTTTAAGTTTTACAAAGTGCTGTACATGTGATCCCATTAATGACAGTGAAATCTTCTAATGCTTCTCTGTGGCAGAAACCCTATTTGACTTTAAGGAATCAAGGTCAAAAATGTATAATTTTCTTACTTTTTTCTTTTTTAGGCAATTGGGATTAAGTGACTTACCCAGAGTCACACAGCTAATAAGTGTCTAAGGCTGGATTTAAACTCAGGTCCTCCTGACTCCAGTGTCAGTGCTCTCTATACACTGCTCCACCCAGCTGCTCCCTATAATTTTCTTACAATCATAAAAGCTAAGGACAAGGAAAGTAGGTATTTTCCCTTCTACCCATTCTCATGACCTTGTTTTGTATTCGTGAACTCCATCAGCTGCTATAACTGAATAGCAGCTGTTCCAAATCTTTGCATTCCTCCTCACACTTTCCTTGGTATTTCATAACCCCACGTTTTCAGCTGAAGATCTCATTTCATACTTCAATCATTATTCTTTTAGAGCCCCCTGTTATCCCCATCCCTCATCTCACATCACTCAGATGCCTTTCCTTACAGTCTGTTCTACCTCTGCCTCACATGAGGAGGTGGCCCTTCTCCTTTTGAAAACAAATCAACTCATCTACACACACCTCTGGTCCCATCCTCTCCTGCCTTCTCCAACAGGTCATCCCTACTATCATCTCCACTTCCTTACTTATATCTTCAATCTCTCCCTCTTTAATGACTGTTTCCCTGCTGCTTACAAATATGCCTATGTCTTAACCATCTTTTTAAAAAGACTCGTCCAGATTAAAAATTCCACTGCTATCATTCTCTATCTACTCTTCTCTTTGTAGGGAAGTTCCTCTTTAAAAATTTTCATCTACAATAGATGCCCCAACTTCCTTTTTTCTTACTCTCTTCTAAATGCTCTGCATTTTGGCTTTCAGTTTCATCATTCAACTGAGACTGGCCTCTTCAAATTACCACATCTATTGGCCTTTTCTTACTCCTCACCCTTTTTGACATCTCTGAAGCATTTGACATTGCTAATCGGTCCCTTCCTCCTAGATACTCTTTTCTCTAGGTTTTTGTGACACTGTTCTCCTCAGTTCTCCTCCTAACTATCTGACTGCTTCTTCTTAGGGTCCTTGGCTGGATCTTCATCCAGATCACACTCACTAAACATGGGTGTCTCCAAGGATCTGTCCTGGACCCTCTTCTCTTCCTCTTTTATAGTATCTTGCATGGCATCTCACCATGGGTTCACTATTCAGGTGATTCTCAGATCTATTTATCTAGCCCTTACCTTTTCCTTAAGCTCCAGTCTTACATCACCAACTGCCTCTTAGCTATCTTAAACTGCATGTCCTACAGGCAACTCAAATTCACCATGTCCCAAAAAATAACTAAGTCATCCTTCCCCCTAAACCCTTTACTCTTTACAACTTCCCTATTACTATCAAAGGCACCACCATCCTCACAATCATACAGGTTTGCAATGCTGGTGTCCCCTTAGATGCTTCATTCAAATTCACCCCACATTTCCAATTCATTGTTACATCTTTTCATTTTTGCCTCATATACATATATACATCTCCTCTCCACTCACACAACTGCCAAACTAATGAGGCCTCCTATGCCTCATGCTTGGACTATTGCAATAGCCTTTCTAACTGATCTCTCTTCCTCAAGTCTCTCTCTAGTCCCAATTTTTCCACCACTTCAGTAAAATTTTAAAGTAAACAATTACTAAAGACTTCAAAATTCTGATCAATGAAATGACCAGTCATGTCTTCAGAGGACCACTGATGAAGCATGTCACCTACCTGCTGACAGAAAGGTGATGGACATAAGGTGAAAAGACAGACATTTTGGATGTGGCCACCATATGAATTCATTTTGCTTACCTGTGCCAATATATTACAAGCTTTTTGGTTTTCTTTCAGTTTTTAACTGGAATGGGGAGGAAATGTAGGGATAGAGAATGACTAGCAATAGTTACCCCGCCCAGAAAAAGGAAAACAATTGAAACTTTTTTTTAAATATGAGGAAGAGAACAGAAAGAAATTTAAAAGGAAGAGTAGAGTTGTAAAAGGTAAAGCAGATAGTTGTGAAAGTAAAGTGTTTTGTTATTCAGTAGCTTCAGTCACATCCAACTATTCATGACCCTGTTTGAGGTTTTCTTGGCAAAGATACTGGAGTAGTTGGACATTTCCTTCTCATTTCACAGATAAGGAAACTGAGGCAAACAGGATTAAGTGACTTGCCCAGGGTCAGACAGCTAGTAAGAGTCTTAGGCCAATTTTGAACTCAGGTTGTCTTGAATTCAGACCTGTCACTCAAACCGCTGCACTACCTAGCTGCCCCAAAAAGCAATGTGTAGAATTCACCATATTCTTCTAACAATAATGATAATAGGTAACATTTATATGGGGTTTATGATGTGTCAGGCACTATGCTAAGTACTTTACAATTATTATCTCATTTAACCCTCACAACCTTGGGAAGTAGGTTGCTGTTATTATCCTCATTTTACAGGTAAGGAAACTGGGGCAGAGAGGTGAAGGGACTTGCCCAGGATCACACATAATAAGCTGAATCAGCTTAAACTCTGCCTTCTTCAGAAAGCCTTTCTCAGTCTTACCTTGCTCCTAGTCTTTTCCCTCTAAGATTACCTTCCATTAATACAGTATAAATCTTATTTGTACAATTACTTGTTTACTGACTACATTGGTCTATGAACTCCTGGAAAACAGGGAATGTTTTGCCTTTCTTTGTATTCCCAGCAATGGGCACAATGCTAAGCATGCAGTAAGAACTTAATATATGATTACTGATTGATACTGTAAATTGGATTTTTTTGTTTTTTAATTTTAACTTTTTTCCACTTAATAGTATTTTATTTTTTCCAACTACATGTAAAGATAGTTTTCAATATTCATTTTTATGACATTTCAAGTTCCAAATTTTTTCTTCCTCCTCTCCTCCCTTCCCAAGATAACAAGCAATCTGATATAGATTATACATGTACAACCATATTAAATATATTTTTATGTTATTCATGTTGTGAAAGAAGAATCAGAATAAAAGGGAAAAAACACAAGAAAGAAAAAAAAAAGATCTGCACTCAGACACCATAGTTCTTTCTCTGGATGTGCACAGCATTTTCCATAATGAATCTTTTGAAATTGTCTTAGGTCATGGTATTTCAGAGAAGAGCTAAGTCTAACGAAGTCGGCCATCACACAATGCTGCTGTTACGGTGTACAGTATTCTCCTGGTTCTGCTCACTCCATTCAGTATCAGTTCATGTAAGTCTTTTTAGGTTTTTCTGAAATCTGCCTGCTCATCATTTCTTATAGCATAACAGTATTCCATTACATTCATATACAACAACTTGTTCAGCCATTCCCTAGTTGGTGGGCATCATCTCAATTTCCAATTCTTTGCCACCACAAAAAGAATTGTTATAAATATTTTTGTACATATGAGTCCTTTTCCCTGTTTTATTATCTCTTTGGTATACAGACCTAGTAGTGGTATTGTTAGATTGAAAGATATGTACAGTTTTATAGCCCTTTTGACATAGTTCCAAATTGCTCTTCAGAATGGCTGGATCAGTTCACAACTCCACCAACAATGCATTAGTGTTTCAATTTTCAATTGGATTTTTTTTTAAGCTCAATTGGCTTTTGAATCCAAACTTCAGGTATCTTCAAGTTCATTTTTCTTTATCCTTCATATACTTTCCATTAGACTCTATTCTTACCAGTAAGAAGCCCCCAAATAAAAGTTAAAGGAATAGAAGAATCCGTTTTTCCTCATCTGGCCACTACATTTCCTACTAGTTAAGATGATTCCTGCATTTATAAGCACCTGTAGTTTCAGATTACAACTTCAGCTCATGGATAGAAGCAGCATAGTATTTTGCAAAAAAAAAGAAAAACCCTAAACAAACAAAACTGAATTTGGAATCAGAGGACCTAGGTCTAAATCCCACCTCTGATATTTTTTAACAGTGTGACCTTGAGCAAATCAAGTAATATTTTTAAACATGGTTCTTGTTTGAAAAATAATGAAGTTGTACTAGATAATCTCCAAGGTCCCTTCCAATTATAAATCCCCATTTAACTTTGAATACTAGAAAAAGAAAAAATTTGAAAAAAATAAAGAAATAAAAGAAATAAAACATAGGACTATATTGGGAATGATTGCATATTTCTTAGACCATAGTTTCTGGAGAATACTTTCTATTTTCCACCAACACCTGACAACATTCAGGATGCCTCCACATAGACCCTGACTTTTTTAACTTACAGTTTGCAAAGCATTTCACATATGGCATTTCGTTTCATCCTTACAACAATCCTGTGAGGTAGGTGCTATTATTGTCCCTATTTTTCATATCAGGAAACCAAGGCAAGAAGAGGTTAAGTAACTTGCCATAGCTAATGTCTGAAAAGTAGGATTTGAACTCTGGGCTTCTTGGCTCTAATTCCAATACTCTACCCACCATACCATCTAGAAATCCCTATAGCCCCTGAATTCTTAAATACTATGCCAGCATTGCACAAGATCTAAGGAGTCTTCCCAAGCTGGAAAGACTTTGAGTACAGACCCAATAACAGACTGTGCATCTGTTTTCCAAGGACCAGCCTAGTTAAGTATGAAATGGCTTATCACCAGAGAATTGGCTACCAGATGAAGAACAGCAACTGTGGAAATGAAGAGGAGCTGCAATGTGTAAAATGAAGGAGTCCCCAACATTGCTGAAACAGCAACTCTTTCAAAGCATCAATTTATTCTTAGTCTTGGAGAAGTTTCCTTCTAAGCAGAATTGTTTTCCCTTCAGTCCTAGGCCAACAAGCTCGGTCCCAGGAGCTAGTCCAGCATTAAAAAATCCTGAGTTTATTTTTGTGAGCTGAATAAAACTCTTAGGTACAACCACTTGTAGACTGGCAGCTTTGGCACAAGGCCAAGGACCACACACCACCTTCATTCCAAAGAAACCTGGCCGTGCTGAAGCAACATGGTATCTTCCAGGGTAATTTTAAGCTGAAGCTCTTCAATAGGCTAAAAGAACTCTTTCATGTACGTAGCTGATGTTTCTCACATAGTAGGTTGAATTATCACAGTGTTTGGCACATAATAGGTGCTTAATAAATTCTAGTTGAACTAGAGAGATTGAATGATGATCCTGAGTGAGGTAGGCTCACTCTTGGGTCCTGTCCTGTTCAACATGTTTTTATAAATGGTTCCTATGAAGACATTTGCAGATGATATGAAATTAGGACAGGAATAGCAGCTGGACCTGCCATTTCAACGGGATAAGAAACTCACAGGTGAGGAGACTTCTTCTAACAATGCAAGTCAGCACCTTTCCTTATAGTCTTAGAGAGTTTTCTAGAACACTGAGATGTTAGTTAAGTTACAAGGTCACACAGCCATGACATCAGAAGTGGAATCTTATCTGAAGGCTTTCTGGTTTTGAGGCCAGAACTATATTCATGACCTCATGCTGAACCTCTGATGAAGCTTGTTGTGGCAGGGAAGGTTGGTTAATTCACTGGATGATAGTATCAGATCTATACATGCTTAGAATGTCAGGCTGGACCTGCTAAGGTTAAATGTAAAAAGGACAAATGTAAAATTCTGCATGTCTTTAAATTACTATATTTTTCCAAAAATGAGAAACAGCTAGGTACAGTGCGTAGAGAGCTGGACTTGGGATTCAGGAAGACCTGATTACCTTGCCTCAGAAACTTGCCAGCGAGTTATGTGACCCTAGGTGAAACACTTAACCTTTTATTTCTGAGCCTCACTGCCTTCATCTATAAAATGGACATAGTAAGAGTGCCCACTTCACAGGAATGCCATCAAGATCAGATGAAGAGCAGTTTGTAAACCTAGTTCTACCTGTCAGCTGTTATTCATTTATTTGTCATTCACAACAATGTAAGTTAAAAAGGATATTATGGAGGCCAAAAACTCTAATTCAATCTTAGGTTTTTTTATGAAAGTATAGCGTCTCTAACCAGATAGAACATTATGTTCAGATTTGGGTAACATATTTTAGGAGTAATGTTAGCAATTCAATTCCGCAAAAACTAAGTATTTCTAATGTGCAAAATATTGTGCTAGACCAGGGGTGGGGAATCTGTGGCCTCAAGGCCACATGTGGTCTTCTAGGTCCTTGGGTACAGTCTTTTTATTAGTAAAGTAAAGTAAAAGTCCTTTTATTAAAGGGATCCATTTTGTGAAGTTTGGACTCAGTCAAAGGGCTGCACTTGGCAACCTAGAGGGTCACATGAGACCTCAAGGCTGTGGGAACATGCAAAGAAGAGGGAAAAGTGGTCCCTACCCTTAAGGATCTTAAAATCCTAATCGGGTAGGGATACAAATTGTAATAGTTCAGACTGAGGTGACTAAGGTGGTTTGGGGCTCAAAAGCATTTCTTGAGAGGAGGAACTGAATAAACTAAAGATGTTTAATCTGAAGAAAAGAAGACAAAGCAAAGACGATAGTTGATTTCAAATAATTAAAGGCATATCTTATAGAAGGATTAGATTTATTTAGCATGGTTGAGTCAATTCAATATAGGGAAGAACATTTTAAAAATCAGAAGTACTCAAAAATATAATAGGCTGCTTCAGGAGATAATGAGTTCATCATCAGAAGGATTCAAACAGTAGCTTAAGGAGCAGTGTCAATGATGTCATAAAAATGGCATGCATTATCCTAGAAGATTGGACTAGATGAAACTCTGATATTCCCTGAATCTGTGTTCTTTCCTCTAGCTTTTTCACACAGTAGCTTAATTCATTCCTTAACTTACTCTGAATAGACTCAATTGTTAGTCTACAAATTTTACTTACTGTGTGTGTGTGTGTGTGTGTGTGTGTGTGTGTGTGTGTGTGTGTGTATGAAACTGAATCTCCTGGCTTTAGAATATCACCGGTATATTTAGGATATCTTTCACGTAGTTAGTCCTTTGTTTGGAAGAGGATTGATGACATTATAGGGTGATGTCTTGATTTGTAAGTGAATTGAATTGAAGTGAGGCAGAGCTGCGCAAAGTAATCAGTAATCACACTCTACTTCTAAATCATTGAAGTCCAATGACAAGACAAAAATCAAGATGACTAGTGATGGCCCAAGATGCAGCAGATGACCTTGACATCTTCCATGTCTGACCAAGGTCTAAGCATTCCACAGTACCTGCTTCACCTGCCTTCACAGCCACTAGAACAAATTGTTCTCATCTACCAATTCCACCAGGGAAAGTCTTCACATACTGGGGGTAGACATCCCCCAAATAACCAATGAGCTTGAGGCCTGTCAATTATCCTCAATTTGATTTAGCCAGTATGCTGAAAAGGATTTACTTTGGAGTTTGGAGACACAGATGAAAGTTTGATGACAGGTGGATGTCAAAGATAGATGAAAAGCCCTAGAAAGGACTCAGCAAGTCCTCACACAGTTTTTGAGGGTTTCTTTAATAAAGACATACTGAAGGAATGTCAACTCATTTGTTTGCCTGAATGTTGCTGTATGATTTATTGTTTTGGATAAAAAGACAGTAAGATAGGTAAAAGTGTCTATTAAATATCTTTCCCCCTAGTCACGTCCTATCCTATAAACCACTACCTTCACTGTCTTCCCATTTGGTTGGTTACACTCGTTTAAGATGGCTATACTGCAGAACAGCTGTTTAGTATATTTTAAGCAATTTTATTTTAGGAAAATTTTGACATTTAAGAATTTAATTAAAACATTCTATACCCTGGAATTATTGTGTGCTTTTCAGTATTAATATAGACTCTATCAGAAAGCTGTCATCTTCCACACCTGTAGGGTTCCTAAGTAAAACTGGTCATTGGTGGAGAAGAATCCTTATTGTAGAATCTTTCTTATCAACATAATTTAAAGGTCTCATTCTGGGAACCTTGGAAGTGTTATGTTCATCCATGTATACTTTCATGACAACCCAATTTCCACTACTATCCCTGAAATCCATTCCTGAGGACCCATTTACCATATTCTTTTAAGGCATACTGACCAACAAGGAAGCCTTCATAGGGAACTTTTTGACTCGTTATATGTCCTAGGCCATCTAGAGTTGAACATTTCTCAGGTCTGGACTTGTGTGGGTCCAGGGAATCTGATTTACTCAACTGTGGTCCACAAGGACATAAAAGTGTCACACTAACACCAGAGTATTGTAGTTCTGAGAACCCCTAGAAGACTAGGTTGGATCTATAACCTTCTGACCCAAGGATCTAAGTAGTCCCAGGATCTGGTTTCATTTGAATCAAATACCATCCCAAGTCTGCCAAAGGATGACCTGACCCCCAAAGGAAGCTCTCAGTATTCCCTAGGGTCTTTAAAAATGGAGTGAAATGGGGGCAGAGTGAAGGTGGTAGAGTAATAGCATGAACTTTCTAGAGAGTTCCCCCCAAGTCTAGCCACATACCTGTAAAAATTCTGGAGCTGCAGAATCCACAAAATGATGGAGTGAAGCAAATCTCCAGCCCAAGACAGCCTAGAAGGTTGCCAGGAAGCATCTATCACACCATGCTGAGAGCAGAGCACAGTCCAGTGTGGGCTGTGCAGGCACAGACAATACCTGAACAGGGCTTGAGGGGAATGAATCTCTCGCACCTTGTGATGGTTTCCAGACTTCATGACTCCAAAATGCTGACAACAAATTGGAAGGTCAGGGGAAAAAACCTGTGGGACCAGTGTGACAGAGTAGAGTGGTCAGGCCCCAGCCCCAGGGAAGCAGAGAGGGGAGAGGACAAAGGAACCTGTGGCAGCAACAGCAGCAGTGGGCAGCTACAGCCACTGTTTCTGGAGCTCTAGGCCCACAGATTGTGGAGAGGATCAAATATCTGCCAATACTGCCCCCCCCATCCCCACTGAAAGCAGAGAATTGCCTTGACTGAGAGCTCAAAAGTCAAGCAAATGCGTGGGGAAATGAGCAAAAGCTAGAAAAAGAATCAGATTATAGAATCTTACTGTGGGGACAAGGAAGACCAAAACAGGCAAATAGAAGACAACAAAGTCAAAGCTCCTCCATTTAAAGCCTCCGAGAAAAATATGACTTTATCTCAGGTCATGAGAGAGCTCAAAATAGATTTTGAAAATCAAGTAAGAGAAGTAGAGCAAAAATTTGGAAGAGAAATGAGAGTGATGCAAGAAAATCATGAAAAACGAGCCAACTGCTTGCTAAAGGAGACCCCAAAAAATTGCTGAAGAAAATAACACTTTAAAAAATAGAGTAACCCATATGACAAAAGAGATTCAAAAAGTCAATGAGGAGAAAAATGTCCTAAAAAGCAGAATTGGGCAGATGAAAAAGGAGGTCCAAAAGCTCACTGAAAAAAATAATTCCTTAAAGATGTGAATGGAGCAGATGAAGGCTAATGACTTTATGAAAAATCAAGAAATTATAAAACAGAACCAAAGGAATGAAAAAATAGCAGACAATATGAAATATCTCATTGGAAAAACAACTGACCTGGAAAATAGATCTAGGAGAGACAATTTAAAAATTATAGGACTACCTGAAAGTCATGATCAAATAAAGAGCCTAGATATCATCTTTTAAGAAATTATCAATATTCATAAACCACCTGAAGGAGCTGAGCCTGGGAGATGGCCCTGCCCCACCCACTCCATTTCTGAAGGTCTCTGCATAAAGCCCCTGAGGGAACTGAGCCTGGGAGGCGGCCCTGCCCCCACCCCAGCACCAAAACTAAAGCTCACATTGAATAGCAGGTGAGCCTGCCGCAGAAAGCCCATTTGAATCTCAGACCCCAAGCACTAGCTGGGCGGATCTAGGCGGGGGTGGATAGAAATCTCAGAAGTCAAGTAACTGGCTGGGAAAATGCCTAGAAAAGGGAAGAAAAATAAGACTATAGAGAGTTTTTTCAAACAGATGCAAATGATCCCGACTTTCGGATCTGACGACAACGAGGACATATTCTTGCCATCAGGGAAAGACGTTGAGGGTGGGGCCTCGGTACCCCAGAAATCCCAGGGGGATGTTGGGTGGGCTCAGGCCTTGGAAGAGCTCAAAAAGGATTTTGAAAAGCAAGTTAGACAGGTGGAGGAAAAACTGGGAAGAGAAATGAGATGCAAGAAAAGTATGAAAAACGGGTCAATACCTTGATAAAGGAGACCCAAAAAAATGCTGAAGAAAAGAACACCTTGAAAAATAGGCTCACTCAATTGGCAAAAGAGGTTCAAAAAGCTGATGAGGAGAAGAATGCTTTCAAAAGCAGAATTAGCCAAATGGAAAAAGAGGTTCAAAAGCTCAATGAAGAAAATAGTTCTCTCAAAATTAGAATGGAACAGATGGAGTCTAATGACTTTCTGAGAAACCAAGAAATCACCAAACAAAACCAAAAGAATGAAAAAATGGAAGAGAATGTGAAATATCTCATGGGAAAAACAACTGACCTGCAAAATAGATCCAGGAGAGACAATTTAAAAATTATGGGACTACCTGAAAGCCATGATCAAAAAAAGAGCCTAGACATCATCTTGCATGAAATTATCGAGGAAAACTGCCCTGACATTCTAGAACCAGAGGGCAAAATAAGTATTGAAAGAATCCATCGATCACCATCTGAAAGAGATCCAAAAAGAGAAACTCCTAGGAACATTGTGGCCAAATTCCAGAACTCCCAGGTCAAGGAGAAAATCTTACAAGCAGGTAGAAAGAAACAATTCCAATACTGTGGAAATACAATCAGGATATCTCAAGATCTAGAAGCTTCTACATTAAGGGATCGAAGGGCGTGGAACAGGATATTCCAGAAGGCAAAGGAACTAGGACTCAAACCAAGAATCACCTACCCAGCTAAACTGAGTAGAATACTTCAGGGGAAAAATATGGTCTTTCAATGAAACAGAGGACTTTCAAGCATTCTTGATGAAAAGACCAGAGCTGAAAAGAAAATTTGACTTTCAAACACAAGAATGAGAAGCATGAAAAAGTAAACAGCAAAGAGAAGTCTTAAGGGACTTACCAAAAGTGAACTGTTTACATTCCTACATGGAAAGACAATATTTGTAACTCTTAAAACTTTTCAGTATCTGGGTAGCTGGTGGGACCACACACACACACGTACATGCATGCACGCACACACACATACACACATGCACACACATACAGAGACAGAGAGAACAGAGTGAATTGAATAGGACAGGACCATATCTTAAAAGAAATTAAGGTAAATGGTGAGAGAGAAATGTAGTGGGAGGAAAGAGGGTGAAATGGAATGGGGTAATTATATGTCACTTAAGAGCCAAGTAGGAGACTTTTTAGTGGAGGGAAAAAGAGGAGAGCTGAGAAAAAAAAAACAAAACAAGAAGTTTACCCTCATCACATTTGACTAAAGGAAGGAATAAAATGCACACTCATTTTGGTACGAAAACCTATCTTACAGTATAGGAAAGTAGGAGATAAGGAGATAAGCAAGGGGGGGATGATGGAAGGGAGGGCAAAGGGAGGAGGGAGCAATTTGAAGTCAACACTTGGGGAGGGACAGGATCAAAAGACAGAAGAGAAACAATGAGGGGCAGGATAGGATGGAGGGTAATTCAGTTAATCTTATACAACACGACTATCATGGAAGTCATTTGCAAAACTACACAGATATGGCCTATATTGAATTGCCTGCCTTCCCAAAGGGAATGGGTGGGGAGGGAGGGATGGGGAGAATTTGGAACTCAAAGTTTTAGGAACAACTGTTTAGTATTGTTGTTGCTACTAGGAAAGAAGACATACAGTTAATGAGGAATAGAAAATCATCTGGCTCTACAGGAGAAAAGAGAAGATGGGGAGAAGAGAAGGGAGGGATGACAGAAGAGAGGGCAGATTGGAGATAGGAAAAATTAGATTGCTTGGTGTATTGGGGTGGGGGAAGGTGATAAAAGGGGAGAAAATTTAGAACCCAAAATTTTGTGAAAACGAATGTAAAAAGTTAAATAAATAAATAGATAAAAAGAAATTATCAATATTCTGATATTCTAGAATGAAATAGAAATAAATATTGAAAGAATCCACTGATCACCTCTGGAAAGAAATTTCAAAAGGAAAACTCCTAGGAATATCATAGCCAAATTCCAGAGCTCCTAGGTCCAGGAGAAAATATTGCAAGCAGCCAGAAAGAAACAATTTGAGTATTGTGGAAACACAGTCAGGAAAACACAAGATGTAACAGCTTCTACAGTAAGGGATTGTAGGGCTTGGACTATGGTATTCCAGAAGTTAAAGGAACTAGGATTAAAACCAAGAATCACTTATCCAGAAAAACTGAGCATAATACTTCAGGGAACAAAATGGTCATTCAATGAAACAGAGGACTTTCAAGCATTCTTCATGAAAAGACCAGAGCTGAATAGAACAACTGATTTTCAAATACAAGAATCAAGAGAAGCATGAAAAGGTAAACAGGACAGAAACATCATAAGTGACTTACCAAAGTTGAACTGTTTATATTCCTACATGGAAAGATAATATTTGTAACTCTTGATACTTTGTAATTTTCTCAATATTTGGGTAGTTTCAGGGATTATATACATATAGACAGAGGGCACAGGGTGAGTTCAATGTGAAGGAATGATATCTAAAAAAATAAAATTAAGGGGCAAGAGAGGAATACATTGGGAGGAGAAAGGGAGAAACAGGATGGGGCAAATTATCTCTCACACAAAAGAGGCAAGAAAAAGCTTTTTCAATGGAAGGGAAGATGGGGGAAGTGAGAGAGAAAAGTGAACTTTATTCATCATATTTGGCTTAAGGAGCGAATAACATGCACACTCAATTTGGTATGAAAATCTACCTTACACGATAGGAGAGTAGGGGAGAAGGGGATAAGTGGGCTGGGGGGATCATAGAAGGGAGGGCAAATGGGAGGAGGGAGTAATTAGAAGTAAACACTTTTGAGGAGGGATAGAGTCAAAAGAGAGAACAGAATAAATGGGGGGGCAGGATAGGACGGAGGGAAATACAGTCTCTCACAATATGACTTTTATGGAAGTCTTTTACATAACTACACATGTATAATCTATATTGAATTGCTTGCCTTCTCAGTGGAGATGGGTAGGGAGAGAGGGAGGGAGTGGGAGAAGTTGGAACTCAAAGTTTTAAAAATGAATGTGAAAAAATTTTTTACATGCAACTGGGAAATAAGATATACAGGCAATGAGGTATAGAGATCTATCTTGTCCTACAAGAAAATAGAGGGGATAGGGGGAGAAGAGAAAAAAGAGGTATGATAGAAGGGAGGGCATGTTGGGAGAAGGGGTAATCAGAATGCACACTGTCTTGGGGTGGGGGTGGGGAGAGACTGAGGAGAAAATTTGGAACTCAAAATCTTGTGGAAGTGAATGTTGAAAACTAAAAATAAATAAATAAATGGATCTTCTTTCTTCAATGAAAAAAAAAAAGAGTGAATCACCTAAGGCTTGTTCAAAGCTCCTAAGGATATAGTTTGTTTAGGAATAGACAATGTTTGCCCTACTCCATTTTTCCTACAGGAAACTGAAGTTCTTCATGGATTAATATGAGATGGAGATGGTTTGATGACTTGTATGAACTGATGCAGAATGAAGTGAGCAGAACCAAAAGGATAAATTATAACAACTTTGTAAAGACAAACAACTTTGAAAGATGTAAGAACTCTGATCAGTACAATGACTAGCTCTGATTCCAGAGGACCCACTTCCTGAATGAGAAGTGACAGACTCAAGGCATAGAATGAGACATACATTTTGGGGGCATGATTAATGTGGGAATTTGTTTTGTCTGAGTGTGTCTATTTGTTACAAGGGGTTGTTTTCTTTTCACTTTTTTTTTCTGAAAGGAGGGAAAGAAAATAATATTTGTTAACTGAAAAAACTGAATGTAAAAAAATGAAATGGAAATGGAATCGAGGGGTTCACATTCACTTGGCACTGGGGATTACTGATGTGGGTACTACCTCTACCAATACAAATCACAATCCCTCTGTCCAATCCAACCCAACAATAACTCATTATTATTATTAATTGTATATAGCTTGATTGTCCCTGTGCATATTTGGTTTGTATATACTGCTTTGCTTACTGTCTCCTCCATTAGATTGGGAACTCCTTGAGGACAGGAACAGTCTTTTGCCTCTTTTTGTATTTCCAGCCCCTAGCATAGTGCCTGACACATAGCAAGCACTTAATAAATGTTTACTGACTAATTAATCAAAAAAAAAAAGACATTGTCTTAAGTCCTGAGGACATACAGATAAAATGAAAATGAGTCCATGCTCTAGCATCATAGATTAAGAACTAGAAAGGGCCTTATAGTTAACGCTAATCCAACCCCATCAACCAAGGAAATGGAATGCCAACTTCATACAAAATGTGGGGCCTGGTCTATGAGGCCACCCTGGCAACAAGACTTCAAACCTAGCTAAGCTGGTCCTCAGACAACAGATACACACATACACCAGACCTAAATTCAAAGTCTTTCCAGTTTCAAAGGACCTGTCTAGAATTTGCCTCTTGTGGATATAGTCTTCAACAACCCGGGGTCACCTACATGTCATAATGAGGTGTCAAAGTCTCTCAGGATTAGAGTGGAGAAAGAATACACTGGCTTACATGTGTACAATGTTTTAAAGTTTGCAAAGGGTTTTCCTTTGCAAAGGAACCTTTGTAAGCAGCTAATGAAACATTCATTATTAGTCTCATGTTATAGAACAGAATGTGAAGCTCCAGAAGTGAAGTAATTTAGCCATAGCTGGGCAGAGTTGGGATTCCAAGATTAGTCTTTTGATTAGTGTTCTTTTCATGATGTTACCCTGATTATTCCTTTTCCCCCTTTACTTTTATTGTGGAGGGAGGCAATTGGGGTTAAGTGACTTGCCTAAGATCATACAGTTAGTAAGTATCTGAAGCTGGATTTGAACTCAGGTCTTCCTGGCTCCAGGGCAGATGCTGTATCCACTGAGCCACCCAGCTACCCCATTCCCCTTTATTGCTTATGACTTCTAGATTCAAGTCAAAATATGTTTACAGTTCTATACTTTTCCTCTTTGGAGACAGTAAACTAAGACTGCTAAGAGACAAAGTAGGGTGGAATTTTCAACCCTTGAAAAATCCTACCCTTCACTTAACAACGCCCATCAAAAGGGAATAAAATTCTATAGGCACCAGATTGCCTTATTAGGAAACTGGGTTGGGAGGTGCCACAGACAAACTCTCAGAGGAGGAGAAATGACTGATGCAGTATTTCTACCAGATGTGGAAAGAAAAACTTCCTTCTCAGAAAAGGAATTATTGGTTCCTTCATGGAGTTGTAGAATACTGAAAGATGGTAGAAGTCAGAGGGCTGGGCTTGAGATGAGATTGAGCCTGTGTGCTAATTAAATCATATAATGCCCATTCAATACCAGTGGAGTGTTCCTAGCAAATAGTGGGTGCTTAAAAAATATTTATCAATTGGTTGATTATTATAAAATACTTTGCAACAAACTTCAAGGAATTGTCCCAACTCATTTGTTGTAGTAGGATTAGGAGGAACCCAATACTGCTGAAAATAGGTGAGTTGCTACTTAAAATTTGAAAAATTCTTTAGGTTTTTTTTTAAAGGGGATTTTACCTGAATGAGAATGGTGAGCTGCCTCTTAGCCAAACACAAGAAAGCACTTTCCACTCCTGAGAGGCAAGTGTTATTTTGTTACAGTTGGAGAAACTGAGGTACCACTTTGAAGGGTCACTTATTTATGAGTTCTTCATTAGTATAATTCATTTAGCCAAGGCAAACTTCTATTAAATATATTCTACCAAAACTTAGGAAAACTGAAGCAAGACATTCAGTCCATTTTGCTTCTCCTAATAGCATCATAGGAGTCTGAATCATATTTCCAAAGCATGCCTTAGAAATTTTCTTATTTTTAAAATAAAAGTGTTTTTATACCATTACAAAGGCAAATAGCATAGCTCTACATGCTAGTTTTTTTTAAAAAGTGACTCCCTTTGAACAGGTCTCTTAAAAACGATGTTTTAAAATGCTCCTCTGAGGTATATCTGCAAAGTTCAAATCAAAGGAAAAGTGTTTGGTTGAGTGAGACAGAGCTAATGGAAATGCTCAGAGTACTATTGTGGGCGACATTACAATATACTATACCACATGTATCTGTTAAGAAATGTTTGTTCTCTGCTTAGTCTAATTTGGAATTTCCCCTAAGGGAGTTTGTCTTTTTCTCACAATGAATATTTCCAAACACAAACAGCATTCGATAGGTTAGTATTCCATTTACATGGAAAATGCATGTAATTTTCATAAAAATATATACAACCTTTTTGAATGAAAAGCATTTTAAACTCAAAATTGGCCAGGCTCCAATTCTATCTTAAGGCCCTCATGATGTCATAAATTCATCAGATTTATAGCATTATTGGAACTCTGGCTCCTATATGAAATTAGAGTCTCCTGATTAAGACTTGCCCTCATATTACTTTTCCCCTCTAGATCTAACAGCAATATATTCATGAGTATATGTATGAGCAGTAAATAGGTTTATAATAAATCAGGCTTGTTAAAAAGGGTCACCAACTAGAAGCTTTGGTCAACACCTTTGTCAGAGCTCAAAATTAAGGGCCAAGAAATAGTCGATTATTCTTGAACAAGACATGACTAGTGTGGTACCAAGTGACAGGGTGAATTTATATGCACAGCAGCAGAACCCATTTGAGTAGAAGATTTGGTAGATCTGATTTGCTGCTGCAAATCTTTATGGAGTTAAGTAACAGCTAAAATCTAGAAGTATTACTCTCTCCCTTTGTGTTGCAACCTACTCCATTTAGGCTTATGACTGATGTTGCTGTCACCCAGTTCACAGTCTCTACATGTTCTCTACCTGTAAAATAGGAAAAATTGCCTGAGCTTCTCAAGTTTGTTGAGGTTTGGGAACAAAGGGTATTATCTGAAGACCATATAGTCAACTTGAAGATGTGTTACATGATGAAAAAATTTAAAAGAAAGGGTTGGACTATATTATTTTTAAGGTCTTTCTAAATTGAACATTCAGTGAGCCAGCGAAACAACCACAAAATGATACTATTCATTTAGTGAGGCTAATTCTAGGGAAAAACTATCTCTAAGAAAGCACGGTCCTAGTTATGGAATACTGAAAGAGCATACTATGTTCAGGGCCATAGGTGCTAGAAAGGCTGGATGGTTCAGTTAATGAAAGAGTACCTCCTACCCCTTTTTCCCACCCTGCGTCTGCATCCTTCCCTGATGTTTCCCTGCCTCAGGGAGCCTCTCTTTGATACCAGCCACCTGGCTGTTACCCTCTACTGGCCTTCTGATGCCATCTCCTGAGTCTCCTCTAATCCAATATTGGTCAGAGGTTCCCAAAGTGGGTCATACTATCCCCTGGAATGATCCAGGGGGTTTGGCAGTAGCCTCAGGTGCAATTGGGGAGGGGGAGGTTGAATAAAAATAAAGGGATGGTAGAAGCATAAGGAAAGAAAAGAAGAAAATTTTGATTAATCATTGGTTTTATCTGTGGTGTAACAGAGTAAGGTCATAATGATACATTATTTTCCAAATAAATACAAAAAATGCAAACTATAACCAATCAGTAGTCAAGTCCAATGACAGGTCTTAATAAACAAGTGTAGGCAGGCGAGTAACTTGAGGATTGACAAGAAGTCCAGCATGCATTGGCAGGAATATGTACATGTAGTGGTACTATATGATACTATACAGCTTCGTGCGTGACACAATATTGTGTCATCAAAATTTCAATGCAGGAAAAATTCCCACAAATTTACAATAAATTATTAAATATAAGATGCATTCTTTTTAAAATATTTTATTTTATTTTTTATTTTTTTTAAGTGATTCAAATCTCAAAAGACAGTTCAATTCAAATGGAAGCGATTCAATTTCCTGGCATGGCTCTGATAGACTGTTCAGGTTTCAGAGGCATACAACAATGAGGTTGGCACCATGGCTCTATAGACCTTCAGTATAGTAATCAGTCTGATACCTCTTCTCTCTCATACTTTCCTTTGGAGCCTCTCAAACACTGAGCTACCTCTGGCAATGGGTGCATCAACCTCATTGTCAGTATGTACATCCCTGGAAAGTACACTACCAAGGTAAGTAAACTTATCCATAGCAATCAAAACTTCTCCATTTGTTGTAACCAGTGTTTCCACATATGGATGATGGAGCACCTGTGTTTTCTTGGTGTTAACTGTTAGGCCAAAATTAGCACAATCGCAGAAAATTGACCCATACTTTGCTGGATCTCAGCTTCAGAGGCTGCATTGAGTGCACAATCATCTGCAAACAGAAAACCATGCACCAACACTCCCTCCACTTTGGTCTTGACTTTTTAAATTGAAGAATTTACCATCAGTATGGTAACTGACCTTGATGCTATGCTTGTCCTCCTTGAAAGCATTTGACAACATGACTGAAAACATCACGTTGAAAAGCATGGGAGCAAACACACAGCCTTATTTCACACCATTGGTGACTGGGAAAGCACAAGGGCATTGTCTTAGGAAGATTCTGAAGATCACCTGGCAGGATAAGGTAAGGATAAGGACACTGAGGTCCTTACTTAAACTAAACTGCCAAGCATTCAGACTCTGCTTCAGAGAGCAAAACTCTGATGGGCTGGCCACATTGTTCAGATGCAAAACGTACACTTGCCAGAAAGACTATTTTATGGAGAACTCTAATGGGGCAGGTGATCACACGGTGGCCAGAAGAAGCCATACAAGGACACTCTCAAAGTCTCCCTTAAGAACTTTGGATTTAATTGTGCGACATGGGAGACACTGGCACAGGATGGCTCAGCATGGCATGCCTGCATCAGAGAAGATGCTGTGCTCTATGAGCAAAGCAGGATTAAAACAGCTCAAAGGAAACACAGAACTTGCAAATCCACCCCAAATGTTCACCTGGACTATGTGTCCCGACCCATGGTAGAGCATCCCAAACTTGTATTGGTCTGATCAGCCACAGTCAGACATGTTGAAGTTTGACTCTGGTATAGTGATGTCATCTGAGTCTTCTTTGAGAACAAAGGACAACAACCACAAGCATGGCCAAATTTCAAAAAAAAAAAAAAATGTTAAAAGGTTAAAGATTTCCAGGGGGTTGCTGAGTAATTTTTTTTAAAGGGGGTAGTAGGCCAAATAAATTTGGCAACCTCCGGACTAAATGAATTCAGGAATCCCTTAGAACTCTGAGATTCTGAGAAGGAGAGGGCCTTGCTGGGAGGCAGAGAGGTCACAAAGTTTCCTCCCTTATTTTTCATAACAACTTTCCAATCTCTTATTTATTTTAAAAGGATATTGATAACAAAGCTCAATAGGTAGAACATAAAATTAGATAGAAAGACAGAGTACAGGAACAATGCAGTAACAGATAAAAGAAACAACAGTTTCAAAAACTACAAAGGTTCTCATTGTTTAATCCTGATTCCCTTTTCCTATTTATTCAGTAGCTTCTTTGTACATAATTGTTTGCATATTGTCTCCCCCTTGAGACTGTGAGCTCCTTTAGGGCAGGGATTGTCTTTTGCCTTTCCTCCTATCCCTGGGGCTTAGCACAATGCCTGACACATAAGAGGTGTTTGTTTGGGTTTGTTTTGTTTCTTTTTTTGGTTTGTTTTTTTTTAACAAATGTGACTATGGGTCTATTCTTTGCAATTTTCTCTTGCTCAGGTCTTGGCTCAGTAAATAGCCAGAGTTCTGCCCTCTGGCATCTTTCTCTAGGGAGGCTTTTCCATGAATTTGTCACTGAGACTTTGGGCCCAGGTCACTGGAGAGGGACGTCCTCCCCTACATCTTTGACTTCTAAGGAGAAAGTATCTGCTCCATCTAGAATCAAAGCCATTTCCTTGAGATTTCAGGCCTGGGCTGCCACCTCACTCTTCATTCAAAGATACTCAGCTCTGGCCCTCTACAACTACCTTTCCCCTTCTTCTTTAGCCTACCTCTTTGCTCTGGTTACTCACAGATCATTCCTGCCTTTCTTAGTTTTGAACTGAGAAATGATTTCTTCTACCTATCATACATCAGACCCTTTAGCCTGAGCCTACTACTGGTTTTTCTGAGCCCAGGACCTCTTCTCCTATGAATGCCTGTTTTCAATTAATTTGCTTTCTATTTCTGAGAGCTATCAGGTAGACCAGCCCTAGCTCCCCCAATTATTAGCAAAAGGTAAATTGGCATACATACCCTAGGTCTAAAAGTATCTAAATTAGATATTCTTCCTCATTCTTATTATAACTTTGATTATTTACCTTAGGTTGTCAAGTCATTGATCCCACTTGGGCCCCTTCTCCTGAAGGTGGATCCTGCAGACAGTATAGCTTCCCCCATTGGTTAAAATTTTCAAAGGTCTATATTTTCATTGGTGTGGAAGTTCCCTCTACCATCATAGACTTTCAGTCCCTCTATGCCTTGAAAACATTTTCATGTGTTGCTTTCATCAAAATGAATTATTTCATTACCTGGTGGCCACCCTTCTAGTGATGAGTCTCACTGAACTTTGTCTGGTTTCTGGATGACAGAAACATCATTCCCTGCCAAGCCCATATTCAGCTTTTATAATTTGGTAGGACCTTCTAGAATGTGTATTCTGGTGGGATAGACAGACAGACAGACAGACAGACAGACAGATAGATAGATAGACAGACAGATAATCTCCAGAAGTTCAGAATCCTTTCTATAAAATGATAAAGCATCAGAGTAGGACTTAAGTGGAGATATTCTTTTAATTACAAATTTGTAAATTAAAAAAATTTTAAACATAAACTCTAAAACAATCATCCTGTTTTTACCTGCCCCCAATAACCAAAGAAGCTATGGTATAACCAGATATAAAATTTGTCTACATTTATGAAGTTGGTATAGCTCTCTCTAGACTATTTTCTCAACTTATAGCTTGACTCAAAGGTTGGATCTCCAGAGGGTAGCTTCTACTCCTAGGTTCTAGGGGATGCTAGTTCATAAGATTTCCCTGATATGCTTCCCATCAGCAGTCACTTGGTAGATATAATTAGCACAGAATGTTTTAAAATTTAAAAGCATTTACTAAAAGGGGAATAAAGTGTCATCATCAAACATTCTCTCCAGAAACCTGGAGCACATACTCTCACTAATTTTCTTGGGACTTAAAATACGATGGTAATAAAACACACATATAGGGAAAACAGGTGACCAAAGCAATTGACATCTCTAGTACCACAGGAACTCATTATCTATTCTTTCCTCACAGAGTCCTAATGAAGCTCTCCCTTGGGGATGACATCTCTGCCAAGCAGATCAGTCCACTGAGCTACCAGATCTACTTCTCTCTACATCTCAACTCCTGCTTGTGAAGGATGGCTGTCTCCTTTGATATCAAGCATACTACTGTTCCTTGAAGCTGCTTGAATACTGCCTTTCAGTGGCCTTGTTCATTTAGAGAGTGTGTGTTATCTTCACCCTGATAGATAGGTCATGTCCTCTAGTCAGGTATGTCCATTTTAAAATGAAGTTCTGAATACTGTGCATAAGTTCACTTACCTTGTCAGTCTACTTTCCAGGGATGTACACATTGATAATGAGGTTGACGCACACATTTCCAAAACTAGCTCAGTGTTTGGGAGGCTATGGAGGAAAGTGTGGAAGGGAAGCAGCATCAGACTAACTGCCACACCAAAGGTCTACAGAGCCTTTGTACCGGCCTCATCGTCTTATGCCTGTGAAACCTGGACAGGCATAAGTGTCAGGCCAGGCCAGTGTCAGGCCAGGAAACCGAATCACTTCCACGTGAATTGTCTTGGGAAGATTCTGAAGATCACCTGGCAGGATAAGGTACCAAACACTGAGGCCCTTGCTCAAACCAAACTGGCAAGCATTCACACTCTACTTTCTGCTTCGAGGAGAACAACTCCAATGGACTGACCATGTCGTTTGAATGCAAAATGTACATTTGCCAAAAAGACTGTTTTGTGGAAAACTCACACAGGGTAAGTGCTCATGTGGTGGTCAGAAAAAGCGATATAAGGACACCCTCAATGTCTCTCTTAAGAAATTTGGAATTGATTGTGTGACATAAAAGGCAATGACACAGGACTGCCCAGCATGGTCTCCCCACATCAAAGAAGATGCTGTGCTGTGCTCTATGAGCAAAGTAGAATTGAAGGAGCTCAAAAGAAAGATGATGCTCAAATTTAGAGAATCCACCCCAAATGTTCATATGAACTATTTGCGTCCAACCTGTGGTAGAGCTCATCATCAAGTCTGATCAGCCATAGTCAGACACACCGTATCTTGACTCTAGCATAGTGATGTCATTTGGGTCCTCTCTGAGAATGATGGACAACTTACCCAAACTAAGTACAGACCCTCATCACCTCATGCCTTGATTAGAGCAGTATTCTGCTGGTGGATCAGCCTTCTCCAAGTCTCTCTCTATTCTAATCCACTCTTCATTCAGCCACTAAAGTGATTTTTCTAAAACCCAAATCTAATCATGTTATCCCACTCCTCTGGCTTCCTTTTTGCACCCCTAGACCCTTAACTTGGTGCCTATCACACCTGGGGAGTAAGAGGGAAGGAGTCAGAAAAGTCTTTATTTAGAAGGTAGCACTTAAGCTGACCCTTGAAAGAAACCATGTATTCCAAGAGCTGGATGTAGGGAAGGAATGAATTCCAGGCTTGGAGGGCAGATAGTGCAAAAGCACAGAGATGGGAGATGGAGCATCATGTGTCCAGAATGGCACAGAGAAAGGAGAAAGAATGCATGGTATTATTTTGATTCTTTATGACTTTCTATATACTAATAGAAAGATGTATGATGTTCAAGTTACTAGTAATACTGTGTCCTAGTTTTAGTTATCATATAAAGCAAGTTGAAAAGTCTAAAAATATTGTGTTACATAACCCCTATTTTGGTGAAATCTGATACAGATTTCAAAAGTATAGCTACTTTTCCTACCCCTGTAAATTGTAATTTTTCCATATCATTCTATCCAGTGTGGTTCTGGTCTCTATTTTCTCAGATATCCTCCCTAGATTTTCTGCTATAGAACTACCTCTCTTCTTTGGGTATTTCAGGATACCAATACGCTTCTAGGTAAGGCCATCTGTTGCCTCTCATTCTGATTATGTGACTGGTCCACCTCTTCTTCTCATGCTGCAGTCTCCTTACATCCACTACACATCTTTCCATTCATTGCACTTTGGATTCTTTGTCATATTTATTCATAGCCACATAGCATTCCTAGGAGAATATCAGTATTAAAAGATGGTCTTTTGCAGCAATAAACTGGAATCACTGAGAGTGCCAAGAAGTGATCCAAACCAAACTCCTCATATTACTACCCAAATCTGGCCCAGCACATCTACAGCCCATTGAAGGTACACAAGGTAACTAGAAAAGAATAAAAAAACTTACAATTCTGAAGTGTTGGTTTTCCAAGCTTCCAATTCTCCTTCTTTTAGCCACTCTTTTTCATAGAAAATTATTTCTGACATAAAAGGGTGATCCCACCAAACAGTAACACCTTTGCAGATTAAATCTCATAACAGACCTCTGATTTTGCTTAGCAACATCAGATTACTCATTTCTAATGGCAAATATCTCAAATAACAAACAAACAGAAAGCTGATAGGAGCTTACCTACTCAAAATATTAGAAGTTAGGTTTGAGTCATTCATTAGGTCTTTATTGCCAGTTACATAGCCAGACAATAGAATCTCTTGATGCTTTAGGCTTTCACATTATCCTTAAGACTTATTAAATCAAAAGAAAAAAAATTTAGAGTCTAGGAAGAGAATGGCTTAAGGGAATAAACTACTGAAAAACAAAAAGATGACTAGAAACAGGAAGTTTTCATCCTTATCCCTGACTGTGCCTGTGTCAAACACTCAAAGAGAAATAAGATTTAGCATGAAAAATATATTTTGAAAAACAATGTTGGCTTCCGCTATGGATTTGTGGGTACAGCACTTACTATGTGCTAGTTAGTCACTATAATAAGGATAATAATATATAACACATATAGTGCACTGTGCTAAGCACTTTATATTATCTTATTTGGTCCTCACAACCCTGGGAGGTAGGTTCTATTATTATCCCCATTTTACAAATAAGGAAACTGAGGCAAACAGAGGTTAAATAACTTGCCCAGAATCACACAGCTTAGAAAGCGTATGCAGACAGATTTGAACTCAGATATTCATAGCTGATAGCTGCTAGTTCTATCATTGCTGAGAGAACCTGGAGCTCTATTCACTGTACCACCTAGTTCCCTGTAAATAAATTACAACTAAAATGTTTTTATTTACTTTAATTAAATGTATATCAAGTGTCTATGGTATGTCATATACCAAGCTTGGTAAATGGTAAATAAAATGGTAAATAAAACAATCTTTGCCCTCAAGTTGCTTATAATCTAGTGGGTGAATATGTGTAACATATACAAAAAAAGTAAAGACAAAATAAACACAAATAGGCTCTCAAGTACATCTGGGGCATTTTTTGCATCGGTTTGTAGGGAGAGAAATATGTGGCTTTTTAGGTGACTGCTAACTGATGGAGAGAATATCATTCATGCTTTGGATACACATGATCTCAGACATTCTTCAGGGACAGGAAGATGCAGATATATGTCTGGAACCATGTGTATTTCTCTTCTAAGAAACTCTGGCATCAATTCCACCTCCTTCCTCACAGGTTTGTGGCATCATATCAGCGTTCCCTCCACCAATTAGATGTTAAGGGGCAAATCTTGATCTACAAACTTGGGTGAAACATCCCAGGCTTACTTGAAAACAATATATGTGAAAAATAAACACAAAGTGATTTCAATAGTAGGAGAACACTATTAAGAGGGAGACTCAGTAAAGAAGCTAGAAATTGTATGATATAGAGGAAAGAAGGAACATTCCAACAATGAGATAACCTGGGCCAATGTACCGAAAGAGGAGATGGACCATTGTGTTTAGGGTACATTAAATAGGCCAATTTGGCTGGCATATAAAATTCATGGAGGAAAGTAAAGTGTAATCATGTTGTGTGTTATGAAAAGGCTTGAAATCTCTTGCTGTCAAGTACGAGAAACACAAGAGAATATCAGAAAGACTCCTATTTTGCATTTTAAATATTATGCTAGCTTGGAAATTCAAAAAGCTACACATAATGCAGCATGCAACCTTCGAAGTACTAACAATCTGTACTGACAAGTAAACCCATCTTCTTTTCTCCTTTTGTGCTAACAGATTGGCATAGAAACTAAAAGGAAGGGGAGTGAATAGAAAGAACATTTTAAAAGACTAACAAACAATGGATGCATCAAGCGGCCTACTACATACATCTCGAAATAATAGAGTAGGTACAGTCCCAGAGTGTTAATGAATTACAAAGTGGTACAAATCACTGTTCTGGCTACCACATGACAGCTGAATATGGGACACTTTCTGCTTCTGGGAAATGTTGTAGGAGTTGTGTAACTGGAAGGTGAATATTTCAGACATGCCTCACCCCTTTACAACCAGCTAAGTCCATGCTATCTCCACCCTTGGACTGAGCTCCTTGAGAACAGACACTATCTTTTGCCTTTCTTTGGATGCCCAGTACATACAAAATGTATGGGGTGTTTAGGGAGCACTAAGCACCTCTGCTCTGAGGGCTCACCAGCCTTTTTTAGAGGTGCTCATCTGTTTTCAATGTCCATCTCCCACCCAACTCTCACCCATGACTCCAAGAAGCTGTAGTATGTGCAGCAGCCACATTCCAGTAAAACTGTCTTGGCAGATGGGCTAAACCAGCTTGACGGTTAACTGTCGGTAAGTTAGGGGGATGTCTACCCCAAGCATGTGAAGATTTCCTCTGGTGTAATGGGTAGATGAGAACAATTCGTTCCAATGGTCATAAAGCGGGCAAAGCTCACTACTTAGAGTTTGGTCAGACTTTGAAGATGACAAAGACATCTACTTCTTCCTAGGCCATCACCAGGCGTCTTGACTTTTGTCTTGCCACTGAATCCAATGACTTGGAAGAGAGAATGAGACTACAGGCTTTGTGCAACTCTACTTAAATCCAATTCACACGCAAGTCAAGATATCACTCTGTGATGTCATTGGTCCTCTTTGAAAACGAAGGATAAACAACAACTTAGAACAGTGGTTGGCACATAGTCCACACATAATAAATGTTTTTTAATTGACTGACAGAAGACTCTGCCTACCTTAACAATGGCTACTCAATAGAAGCAATTACTCATCATTTGCTATACCATCAAGCTACTCTACCTTGCCTCCTTCTCACCATTACCACTTTCTTTCCCTCCTTACTCAACCTTCTAGCTAAGGGGTAGATGGTGAAGAAACATGACCATTTTGTCTGTGAAGTACCTAATAATTTACTGCCCTGTTGCTCCACCAATAAACCCTTTGGTCTGGGTTGGGACAAAGCTCCCTTCTCAGTCACCATTTCTGGTTCTCTTACACCCATCCATGCCAATACTATTCCTTTCTGTGCTTCTATCACTTGACCCAACCCTTGCCATATTGTAGAGAAGCACCTTTCTATTGTTAACAAATGGCTCTAATCTACAGTTCTAGCCTTAATATACATTACTCCCGTTCATGCACAATTTGGTCCAATTTCACTGACCTTGCTGTTCCTTGTTACACCCAATTTTCCATTTCACACCTCTGCCTTTGCACAGGTTGTTCCTCGGGTCTGGAAAGAATTACTTTCTCAATTCATCTCTTAGAATCCCTAATTGTCTCCAAAACTTGGCTCAAGTGGCACCTTCTACATGAGGGCTTCGGAGTTTTGTGCAGAGCCCTACCTACTCATGAGAAAACCCTGAACAATTCTAAATAATTGTCTTCTTCACCACTCTGAGTGACCAATGTAATTCTGAGAACTGAAAATGCTAGAAAATGGAAAGTGAATGAGATTGGAAAGTGAAGGGTAATATTTTGAATGTTTACTTAATCTAGATTAAGAGATCTACGATGAATTCTAGTCTCTCCTTCATTCTGAACAGCTTGGCATTTGTTTCTACTTTTGTTATAATGCCATTTCATTAAATTCCTTTGTGTTGAACCAATAGCATCCTCCAACTCACTATTAAAGGTAAACTCATTGGTCAGCAAGTAGTATGAAATATAAATTCATAGTTTCATATGCAATCCTCATTTTGTCTTCTGCTTTGTGCACAGAAATGCTCTTTTTGATATTTAAATTCAGAATACAAAATACTACTAGAAAAATGAAACATATGTTCTACTGGGTAGGGGATGGAACACACAGAAAAGTAAATGCAAAGTATGTACAAAATAAATACAAAGTAATTTGGGGTGTGTGCGATGGGGGATGTGAGGTGGGAGAGCACTAGGAAAAGCCTCATGTAAGACGTGACACTGGAGGCAACTGTGGAAGGGAGTCTGACGGACAGATCAATATAATGGTATTATTGCTCATCATGGATTCCAAGATTGGGAGGTGAGAGGAGAGAATTCTAGACTGGGCACAGTATAGGGGAGTCACGTATGGGGGGGAACAACAATAAGCCAGTTTGGTTGAAACATAGTTTATTAAAGGGAATAATGTAAAATTAGTCTGAAAAGACAACTTAGAATCAAATTATGAAGGACATTGAACGAAAAACCGAGGAGGTTATATTTTATCCTAGGTGCAATAGAAGTCACTGAAAACTCTTGAGCAAGGGAATAACATAGTTATACTCACATTTTAGAGATATCAGTTTGGAAGGCTTCCAGTCAAATAGTCAGAAAAGACAAAACAGAAGTGCAGAAGTACTAAGTATTGAGGAATAAAAAGAGATACTATAGTAAGTACTTTATTCAAGCCTATACTGGCAAAGGGGGACACTCAGAAGCCAGCAGGTCAAAATAAGAGGACCCAGTGTGGGGAGTCAGTGCAAAGCAAATACCACCTTCTGGTACCTAGAGGCTTCTGAGTGGTCCAGCAAGAAGGCCCTAGAAGTGTTAAACCCAGTCAGAGTTCAGGGAATGAAGCTGGCAGAGCTCTTCCTGAAAGGGTATTGATCAGTTTACATTTTCCTGGGGCTCTGAAAAGTTTGCAGTAAGCAGAGCTGCCCCCAGTGACCTACAAGAGCTCAGAACTCTCTGCCTGAAGGATAGTTTTGAGCCTGGTGCCTGCTGGTATTTTTTGCACAGCAGATGCCAGCAAAAAGGAGAGGCAACAGCAAGAACTTGTACAATACAGATCAGGGACAAACAGTGGCTCATCATTCCATATTACTGTATGGGAGCAGTTGGAGCCTGGCCCTGTCAAAATCCTAATTCAAGATCTAAAGCTGGAACATGGAAAAAAAAAAAAAGAACAGAAAGAGAAGCCAAAAAAAAAAAAAAAGAAGAATACATTTTTATGGATCTAGGGACATCCAGGACACAAACACTAGCTGGTAACTCTTTAATGACTAAGAGTGAAGCTTGAGATAAAGATATGGCTTGGCCACAAGATCTATTAGAATTACCAGAACAGATGAAATAAGAAATAAAAAGTGAGATCTCTAGAGGGAAGACATGAAATAGAATGAACGGTTTAGTAAAGGAGATACAAAATTTTACCTAAGTACCAGACTTTCTGAAAATAAAAATGGAACAAAAAGAAATCAGTGCCTGCATAAGATAAGAAGTATGGGAACAAAATCAAAAGACTGAAAACAGAACAAAATGTAAGCTATCTCCAATGAAAAAAATTGATCTAGAAAAGGTCAAAGTGAAATAAAGAATCACTAGACAAACTGGTAACCAAAACCAAAAAAAAAAAAATGTCATCCATATTTCAAGAAATAAAATGAAATTATCCAGACCTATTAAATTCAGAGACAAAAGTGAAAATAAGTAGAATCTACTGGCTACTTCCTGAAAGAAAATTTGTGTTTCTTTCAATAGAACAACAGAAAACTGATTAACAAAACAGAAACAGAAAAGAATAGACTATATTTCAGCCATGAACGGTGGTACCTTTACAAAGATGAGCTATGAATTCTGATATAAAACCTCACAACAAATGCAGAAAATGGAAATATGAAACACATCTTTTATATGATCACAATACAATAAAATATATTCTGTTAAAGACTTTTAAAGAAAGATTAAAAATTGTTGTGCCCAATTATATGTATAAGATACAGATCACTCAGACTAAATAAATGCTTATAAAATATAAAATACCCAGATTATCTGAACAAGAAAAGGATAATTAAACTAACCCAGAGCAATTTCAGAACAAGAAATGGAATAAGTTATAAATAAATTCCCAAAGACAAAAACCAGGCTTTCTGAGAATTTACCATAGAATTCAACAGAAGTGAAGTCTATAAAAAAATTCAAAGAACAATGAATTCTAATATAATATTTTTTAAAACTCTTTGCAAAAGTAGAAAAAGCAAGGTCCCTGCTAAACACTTTTTATGATATAATATCTAAGCCAAGGAGGTACAAATAAAGAGAAAACTATAGGCTTAATCAATATTGATGCAAAAATATTAAATCAATATTGACACAGAAGTCATAACAACATATTAAAAAAATTATACACTATGCAAAGGATGGATTTATGTCAGGAATGTAGGGTTATTTCAGTATACAGTAAATTATGATAGAATATACATATATATTTTATATAATAGACTATATTAGTAACAATAAACAAAGTCAATAGATGCTTTTTAAAAAGTTTTTGACAAAATATAACCCCTTTTCATTCCTATTTTTTAAAAAAATGCATAGGAATAAAATATCCTTTCTTTATTTAATATACTAAATAGATAGTACACATTTAAAAACAAGGGCTAATATATATTATTACATGTGTAATTTGTACAATATTATGTAAAATGTGTAAATAAAATGTACAATTTTACATATTACAATAATGCAAAAATGCTAGATGCTTTTACAATAAGAATAAGGGCAAAGCAAATATGGAAACACTAGAAATCTTTTTCAAAAGAAATAAATATGCACATATGTACATATCTATATCTGTTTAAAAAAAGAAACTTCTTTGTCAGTTTGTCTAATAATTTTAAGAATAAATATTTCCCTACATGCCCTTTCTAGACTTTTCCCCTAAGGAAAGTATGTAAAAGGCCAAGAACAAGGCTAAGGTTCTGCTCTACCTAGTTTAAAATCCACAAATATGAGGTCCCTCTAGGATAACCTCAGCATTTCTAATCTCATCACCACGATGCTTATTGGATTGGACTGGATTAGAAATCAAGTATGCCTTAAGATTCTAGCCTCCCCAAACCCTAGAAATTATTGCCATTCAGAATCCTTCTGAAAGATTAATACAAGATTTCCATTAAGAAGAGGCCCTTATAATCCTTGAGGGGAGTGGTTAATGAAGTAGTCCTAATTGAAGATAAGGTGATTATTATCAGAAATTAAAGTTTTGAAATATTAAACAAAATCTGCACTTTAACATTATAACCTTTTACTTATTTAAAAATCAGTTGTCTTGGGGTATAGAGAGACTTTCATGAGCATGCACAATGAGTGGAGGTGGAGTACTACACCAGTTTGAACATTTCTTTCTCTAAGTTAGATAATCCTGGATTCAAATAATTTTAAATTAATAAAAAAACTGTTTCAGGCAGACATAATAACAGCTAGCATTCATATAATGTCTACTATGTGCAAGGCATGTGAAGAGTTTTCCAGTTATCTCACATGATCCTCACTATAACTCTGAGTTAGGTGCTACTATTATCCCCATATTACAGTTGAGAAAATTGAGCCAAACGGAAATTAAAGAGATTTCCCTAGGTCACACAGTTAGTAAATGTCTGAGTCCACATATGAACTCAGATCCTCCTGACTCCAAATCCAGCATTCTATCTACTTCACCTAGTTGCTAGACTTGTGGTTAAAACTCAGAGTACAGCATTAACATTTTTCTTCAATACAAGGGTATCCATTATCACCACTATTACTTAGAAAAGTGCTAGAAATGCTAGCTATAACAATAAGACAAGAAAAAGTAATGAATTGAATTGGCGTAAAGAAAGAAGAAATAATAAAACTATAGCTTTTTGCAGATGAAGGATGCCATCTTTAGAGGACAAGTCAGTTCTGCTATTACGCTTGTTTTGAAAACAAGAATTTATTGCAATGCAACTGATACATTAGAGAACATTTTGAGCATTATGTGAATTTTGAGTTTGCTTATGTACAATTTCCTCCATGAGAAACAATGTAGAATGCAGTAAACGGTGCCGTTTCATAATTACAAACGACAGTCCTTCTATTACCCACTTTCATAAGAAAACTTCAAGTTTTTTTCAAAATCAAGTGGCATGTTTATTGTATATTTTCTCTCTCTCTCTCTCTCTCTCTCTCTCTCTCTCTCTCTCTCTCTCTCTCTCTCTCTCTCTCTCTCCTCTCTCTCTCTCTCTCTCTCTCTCTCCCACACACACACAATCACAACAGGAGTTGCATCCTGCCCAATTTACATGAGATCCTGCCAATTCAGACTCATGGCTTGTGGCAACCTGGGAAAAGGCTGAAACAGCAGCCTGAGATGGTGGTGGACAGCCCAAGGCCACAGATGCCACAGGTATTTATTGCAGCATTTATGTATTTCCTAACCATTAAACATGTTTAAAACTGATACTATTTTTATTAGGTTCCTATCTCTTTATTTATGTAACTGACAAAGGTTTTAAGCATAATGTCCCTAACCCCATTTTCCCCATAAGCCCTGTGGTTTTTATTACACAGTTTTACATATTAAGGTGCTTTAAGGAAACACGTGTCTAACTGCAGCAAAAAAATCAGTCAACTAAAAAGTTAACTGAAACTTCAGCAAAGTAGAAGTATATAAAATAAACTCCCCTAATTCATCATCAACTTTTCTATATACTCCCAGCAAAATCCAGCAGGAAAAGGTAGAAAAATTAATTCTATTCAAAATAACTTCAGAATTTATAAAATAATTGATAATTTATCTACCAACACTATAGAGAACCATATGAACAGAACTATGAAATATTGTTTCTAAAATAAAGAGCTCAATCATGATAGAATTATTAATCACTCATGAGTAGACATGCCAATATGATTAAAAATTATACTACTAGCTAAATTAATTTACTAATTCAGTACTATATCAAATGACCAAAGAGACTTTATACTGTTGTTGTCCAGCTGTTTTTCAGCTGTGTCTGACTCTACATGACCCCATTTAGGGTTTTCTTGGCAAGGGTACTGATTTGCCATTTCCAAGGAATAGAGGGAAACAGAATTAAGAGATTTGTCTGTGTGTGAGTATGTGTCTGAGGCTGGATTTGAACTCAGGAAAATGAGTCTTCCTGACTCCAGACCCCATGTTCTATTCACTGTGCCACCTAACTGACCCCAAAAAGATGCCTTATAGAGTCTAGGAAAAAAATGAAATTATCAGACAAATCAAATGTCAAGAATCTCAAGGAAAATAATGAGCAAAAGTGGAAAGGAAGGATCAGATATCAACTGTACCGCAGAGCACTAATCAAAATTATTTAGTACTGGTTAGAAAATACCCTTTAGCAAGAAATGGGTGGTACAGTGGATAAAGCGCTGACATGGAATTAGGAAAACCTACGTTCAGATAAGGCCGCTGAAACTCACTAGCTGAAGTAACCCCGAAAGGTTGCGTCACTGGCTTGGCAAAGTGGCTCCAGGTGTTCTTCTGCACTGTCGCTCTTACGAACGGCATTTCTTTATCATCTCCCTCTGGTCTCTGTTACTGCTCTATGGAAATGTTGAGTCTTTGTGAGCTTAGTATCTTTGCTGCTTTTCTGAAGCTATTATTTCAATTAGTCTGCTGACTTTCTGTGCTTCTCTAAATAAACAATCACACTGTTTTCAAACAGGGCTAACTTCGTTTTGCTAATGTTTACGCCTTTCATCTCTCTGTCTTATTGCTGTTCTATTTTATGTGTTATTCTAGAACTATGTCAGATAATAATGAGAAAGATGGTGTATTTTTGCTTTACCCCTGTATTTTCTGTGATAGTGGCTGGTGTTTCTCTATTGCAAATAAAGCTAGCTTTTGGTTTTAAATACATACTTTTATCATTTTAATAAAATAACTCTACTATTTCTTAAAAGCTTGGGGCTTTCTTAGAAAGCTCTCAGAGGATATTACTACTTCATCCACATGAGCTTTATGACCTAGTTTCAAAATACTTTTTCTTTTCTTTTTCTTCTTGCAAACAGCAGCTACAGTATGGGTAGCTTTCATGTTTTATGACATCTCTTGATCTATATATCTTCTGGAGACTTTCCAACTTCATATGTGATCACAAAGTAAATTTAGGCCATAGAATATCCATTTTAAAACTATGGTATGTGAATGCTTATCTATCATGACTTCTTTATGCTGTTTTAAAAAATATTTGTAGTGCTTCACAAACATTAAAGTGCCATATAAATGTTAGTTATTACTAAAATTTTTTTCATTATACATTCAATGACCATTTTAACAAATACAAATAAAAGAATAATAGGTAGCATTTACATAACTTTTATTGTTTACAAAGCAATATATATGCATATGTTTATATATAAATATATATACAATCTCATTTGTTCTTCACAGCATCTCTGTGAGGTTGGTGCCATTAGTACCTCCATTTTACAGATGAGGAAGATGAGGTTGAGAAAGGTTAAGTGACTTATCCAGGGTCACCCAGCTAACTAAGTATCTGAGGTAGGATTTGAACTCAGGTCTTCTTCATGCCAACTTCAACATGCTATCCACTTTACCAACTAAAATAAAACCCCAAGTAAAAGAAACAAATCTAAACTTTGCATTTTTATAAAAGGGGGAAAAATCAACTTTAACAATAGCAACAACCTTTTCTATGTCCCCTTTCAATATCGTGTGTATATTCATAGTTCATTGCTATTGCTTTTAAATATAACCAATGTGTATGCTCTTCTTCTAATCTTGCTTTCTTTACTTAGCATGACTTTATAGCTTTTCTACATATTTATATTTTTCATATTTGCTATTCTTATGGTATAATAATAATATTATATTTTATATAAATTACATAATAATTGCCTTAACATGTTACCTTTTAGTTATTCTCCAGTTGTTGGACATATGGTTTTCTAGTTTTTTGCTATTTCAAATAAAGTAGCTACAAATATTTCTGTACAGATAGGGGACCCCCCTCTCCCTTTAGTATTATTCTTAGAATGTTATCATAGTTGGATGTCTCATAGGGTATGACTAGTTTTGTAACTTTTTTTTTATTCTCTACATGGCTCTCCAATAAGATTATACCCCAGAAATATTGCACCAATTTATAGTTCCACCAGATTTTTTAAATGTTCATAGTTCTGCCAGCATACAATTTAATCAATGTAAGATGGTACCTCAAAGTTGTTAAACTTAGTTGATATTTCTGATTATTAAAGTTTCAATGCTTTTCTTAATGATGGTTAACAATTATGTTTTCTCTTTCAAAAATATCTGTTTATCTATGCTGTTTTTAATGTAACTTTCATTGTCAGACAATGAAATGAACACTTAACCACTCCCTATCTTCTGAGTTTTAATGTAATTTACTATTGATAGACTGTTTTCTCTACTATTTTTATGCCCCTATTAAAAAAAAATCTGGTTGAGCTATCATAATAAAATTTATGATTCCTTCTGGCTACACATTTACTCATTCATCTTTAAATGGCCCAAGGCACAGTGCTTCATTGATTCTTCCTTGCACAGATTTGTCATCCAGTCAGTAAACTTTAAGTGCCTGTGAGCCAGGTACTGTGTTAAGTGTTAAGGATACAAAAAGAGGCAAAAGACAGTCCCTGCTACATATCTATATATATGTATGTGTATATGTATGTATGTATATATATATATATATATATATATATATATATATATATATATATATATAAACAATTAAAAGAGGAAAGGCACTAGAATTAAGAGGAATTGGGAAATGCCTCCTGCAGAAGATGAGATTTTAGTTGGGACTTGAAGGAAGCAAGGGAAACCAAACAGGCAGAGATGAGAAAGGAGAGCATTCCAAGTGTGAACACTAGTCAGTGAAAATACCCAGAGACAAGAGATGAGGAATAACCAAGAGGCCAGTGTCACTAGGGTATGTGGAGGAGAGTTAGGTATAAAAAGATTGATAAGGTAGATGTGGGACCAGATTGCAAAGAGCTTTGAATGCTAAACAGAGGATATTGTATTTAATCCTGGAGGTGATGGGGAGGCCACTGGAGTTTACGGAGTTACAGGGATGACACAATTGAACCTATACTTTAAGAAAATCATTTTAGCAGCTGAATAGAGCATGGATTGAAGGGGACAGACTCACCAGCAGGCTACTGTAATAATCCAGGAGTTGGGTAATGAGACAATAGCAGTATCAGGGGAAAGAAGGGAGTATATTCAAGAGATGTCGCAAAAGTGATATAGACAGGCCTTGGCAAGATGGCAGGTAAGAGAGAGTAGAGGCTGACACATAGGCTGCAAGCCTAAAAAGCTGGGAGGATAGTGTTGCCCTCTGTAGTCATAGGGAAGGTAGGAGAGGAGAAGGGTTTAGGGGAAAAAGAGAATGAATTTAGTTTTGGGCATGTTGAATTTAAGACAGCTCCTGGACATCCCATTTGAGATGTCTGAAAGACAGTTGGAAAGGCAAAAGTGGAGGTTAGTAGAGTTTAGTGTAGAGAATGTAGATTTGAGAACTGTCAGCATAGGGTCATTAAATCACTGGGAGCTGACAAGATCACCAAGCAAAGTAATATAGAGGGACAAGAGAAGAGGGCCTGCCACAGAACCCTATGGGACATCTAAGATTAGAAAGTGTGACCTGGAAGAAGATTTAGTAAAGGAGATGGAGGAGTAGTCAGATAGGTAGGAGGAGAAGCAGGAGAGATTAGTGTCCCAAACCTAGAGAGAAGATAGCATCAAGGAGGAGAGAGTGATCAACAGAGCCAAAGACTGCAGAAAGGTCAAGGAGAAGGAGAATTGAGAAAAGACTCTAATCAAGAGACCAATGGTAACTTTGGAGAGAGCAGTTTGGGTTGAACAATGAGGCTGCAAGTTGGATTTTTAAGGGATTAAGGAATGAGGAAGAGGCAGAAAGTGAAGACACCTCTTCTAGATGGTCTTTTCCAGGAGTTTGCCCAGGTTCTTACAGGTAGTAAATGGTAAAGAAAACCTTTGAACTAATCAATGCTGATTTCAGATCCAAGACTCTTTTCCACAGTGTTACACTCTCAACTTGTGAACGTATAACCAAAACATAAATGGGGGAATCTTCTATTGTCACTATTCACTATCCTATTTATGAACTAATGCATCCTCTGGCTGGCTGGTAAAATAAACACATTGGCAAAGACTATTGAGTTATGATTGAGTGCTGTTGTTCATACCCAACTCTTAGTGACCTCATTTGAGATTTTCTTGGCAAAGATAGAGGAATGAGTTGCCATTTCCTTCTCCAGGTCATTTTACAGATGAGGAACTGAGACAGACACATAGCTAGTAGGTGTCACACTTGAACTCAGGTCTTCCTGACCCCATGCCCAGCCTATCCACTGCAGCACCTAGATGTCCCTCTATGAATGAGTACTGACCCCAGAGTCACTCAACTCTGGGGTAGCTTTTCAGGGGTCCACATGAGATAGGGCAAGTGCTCCAGTTATTACGTAAGTATAACCTGGCTGACTCCATCTCCACTGTCTCAGGGGTGGGCCTGGTACATTTTATCACTTTCAGGGTGTTCAGGTATCTTGAAGGGGATGAGGTATCTGTTCTTTCTCATCAGCTCAAGCCCCCAGTGGTACCTCAGGTGCATTTAGCCCTAAACATCAGATTAGCTTTTACAAAGGAGTATTTATTTCGATGATACAGCAAGATCAATGCTCAAGCATTTCAACCCTTCACTACCTTGAACTCTAGAGACAAGGGAGGAGGAAATCTGGTTCATAGCATAGTCCAGCATTATTCCCACCAAATTCTTATTCAAGGTCTTATTCAAGGTCAAGACTGGCTTCTGCTAGTCTAGAGTCAAGGGACCCTTACTCCTCTCAGCTTCACTGTTGGACTAGCTACAATACCAGGCTTCAGTTACTGTATTTTCAGATCTCCACTTCTTGCAGTCCAGAGACAGATTGGAAACCTAATATTGGGTACCTGGGTCCCTATACCTAGAATGGAAAAGATCCAGGTCAGTTTCTCAGGAGCCACATGGACTGTGTGGGAATGAGGTTGGGAAAAGGGAGGCCCTAAGACTTTTTCTCCCTGACCACATAATGAGGGTGGAGTCATCTTATCCCTTAGATGTAATTTTTTTAAAAAGCCATGGCTGGTGTTGAGTTAGGTCATTTTAAGATGCTTACAGTTCTACCTATCAATCCAATGGGAATTGGATGATCTCAATCATGTAATAGGCCAATAAAGAATATTTATGCATACTTCAGTCCTCCAGTCTCCCAGAGTCTTACATGTGGATGACATCTTGTGATCTAAGCATATGCCAAAATTCCATTATGTAAGGAAAACTATTCACAACAATTAATTCCTAAAGATAGGTACATTAATACATTGTTGGCAGAGCTGTGAAATGGTACAACAATTCTGGGGGAATTCAGAATTTATCAGACAAAGTGACTAGAATGTCCTATATCCTTTGAACAAAAGACTTCATTACTGGGCTCATACCTACTGATAAGCAAAAAAGTCCTTACATACTCCAAAATATTTACAGAAGCCTTTCATGTGATAGTTAAGAACTAGAAACAAAGTAGATATCCTTTAATTAGGTAATAACTAAGCAAAACAAATATGGCACATGAATGTAATGGAATATTACTGTGCTATATGAAATGATGTGTGTGATGAACACAGAGCAGCATAGAAAGATTTATATGAATTGATACAGAATGAAGTAAACAGAACCAAGAAAACAATAGACACAATAATTACAACAATGGAAATGGAAAGAATGACACACCAAAAAGACAAAAGTAAATGTAACAAAATTATATAGATCAAGTAGAACTCCAATGAAGAGATATAAGAAGACACTCTCAACCTATACCTTTGTAGAGGTGAGCAATCCACAGATATTTACACGTTGTACATGTTTCTGGACTTTTATAATGTATTGATCAATTGTGCTGACTTTTTTGCCCCTCTCTAAAACAATGCCATTTATCATATGGCATGTCTGTCCAGTAGGGATAGGAGGAGGAATATATGGGATACTGTGGTGGAGTAAGAAACAGAAGATACCCCCCCCAAAAAAAACCAAACATTATTTAAAAATCTTTTAAATTGTTATAAGATCTGCTGTACTTACTTTATAGGTTTGTTGTGAGGTTTTAATGAGAAAATATGTGTACAGTACTTTGTAAACTCTAAAGTACTTATAATGTCTGGACTAGATAGTAATAAAGTCTCTTTCAACTCTGAGGTTAGGTGAACAGTGCTAAGATAGACAACCACCATGTAGACCGCCCTGATATCTCCACTGTTGTTAGTGTCCATTCCTTCCTCAAATATTACTACAGCATTCTGATCTCCCTTTGCTTGTTTACACCTCTCCTTTTATTCTACTTTTCTGTGATGTAGCTTTTAGTTAATAGATGAGGAAACTGAGGCCCCTCTCTGAATCTTCTCACTGATTGGGGCATCCTTGATAGGACTGCCACATCTCAAGAGGCCCCTCACTTCATTTTCAACTCTCTCTTTAGTCTGTTTCCCCTCCCCACCAGCTCTCTTGACCCCTTTATGTTCTGAATTCCTTAGTAAGCTCTTGGAGAATAAGTTCCATCCTATTTTCTCAATTTTTGTATTTTTAGCACTTAGCACAGTGCCTGGTACTTAGGAAGTGCTTGATAAATGCTTTATCTAGGAAAGTTAATTGATTTGCGCGCGCGCGCGCGCACACACACGCACAAAACACCTTGAGTTAAGATCATACTTGTGAACAGAATACTCTTTCTAATATATTACACTTCCAGTAGGATGCAATCTCCCTGAGGCAAGGGAGTTAGTCTTTCTTTGATCTTGGTATCACCAGTGCTCAAGAGTGCCTTGCCCATAGTGGATGTGAAGATACATGGAGTTCTTGATCTAGCGCTGTCAACAAGAAATATCTACTGATGTCAGAAGTGAGCAATGAGGAAATTGCAAAATCTCTCAACACTGCTAATATGAATTATATTAGTTTAGTTCTCTCCCAGTTCCCACTCCCAGAAAAGTGTGCCAGGGGTGACAGTACAAAGCATCTGTTGTTAACTCAGGCAATCTAACAATAGTTAGAATAAGGGCAAGTCAATCTCATTTCTCTGGACCTCAATTTTTTCATCTGTAAGACAGCATGAAGGAGTTTTTCAGCTCCAATATTCTATGAATTTTACTATGATATTTTTCTCACTCATAGATTGCTGATGTCAGAAAGTATTATGAATAGTTCAAAAGGTATCGTTTGCCTTTGTATGCATTATCTTGTGGAATTCTTGCCATAGTCTTGCAAAATGAAATAAAAACTTGAGAAAAATGAGTTATTAGAAAGGCAAAAATTTCTATGTACTTTGTTAATAATAATACTTTAGATTTTTACACAGATTTTCCTTCAGAAAGTTTAAGTATAAAGAGTCTAAGGATATGCCATCACCTTTATGAGGCTGATTTTCATTATATAGTTTCCTTCCATGTGTTTATGGTTTTAAGAAATGAAAGAAATTTCCCTTTCTGCTCTCCTGGGATTGACAAAGAATTCAAACTATCTTTATAATAGTGTAATAGGGCATGGACAAAGCTGCCATGTGTGCTAGAGTAGCGCTTGGGCATTTTAGTAGGGCTAAGGGCAGGGAGCGGAGGGGATGAAACTGCTGGCTACTCATGACTGGTCATATATGAATGGATGACGAAGAATTCAGGCACTGGGGATAACAAAACAACCCCATTATTAGCCACTTAGCAGGAAGAGCCAGTGAATTATAATTAGTACTTTTAAAAAGGAGCAACTGTATGTATCACTTTTATTCCTTTTACCCTCTATGTTGCAAGTAATGTTCTCACTCACACTGAGGGAGACCTTTCCTCACCCACCCAACCCCCAGCCACATGGCAACTACTCCTACATGAAAATTAGAACAGAAACTTGACTAGATAAGTTGAGCCTGACTGCCTTTTCTTCTGTTTTTCCTTTCCTGAAGAAAGGTGACTGAACAATATTCCTAAGGTAGATATGTTCAGTCTTAAATGCAAATTTGTGAGTTCTAGAGGTTTACAGATCCTAAGTCTTCAGGCAGAGCTGTCAGCAGGGAGAGTTTCTGCTTTGGAACAGATACCATAGACAAAGGAAGGAACCCCAGTTCAACATCTGGCCTGTTTTATCAAAAGACATGAACCTGGAGGTAATTGTTTAGAGAAAGGATCCCAAAGTGGGCAATACTGCCCCCTGTGGGGCACTGGAACAGTACAGGGGGTGGTAGTAGCCTCAGGTGCAACTGGGGGGTTTTGAATAAAAATAAGGGGGCAAAGGAAGCATAAGGAAAGAAGTGAAGAAAATTTTGAAAAACCGAGTTAAAGTTGTAGTGATTACATTATTTTCCAAATAAACATACAAAATGCAAGTTGTATCTGCGCAAGTCCACCAACAGGTGTTAACAAGCAGGTGTTGGCAGGTGAGCATGTCATGCATTGTCAAGAAGTTCACTATGCTTTGTTAGGTGAAAGGATACAGTACCTTGGCCTCTGGCTGCAGCAGTAGTTTTAATTGTTAGAACAGGAAAATGGACATAGAAGGGACCTTGTTTAATTGATTAGGAAACTAAGGCAGAAAGAAGCTAATTGACTTGTCAAGTCATACAACTAGTGAGTGGCAGGGCTATGAAGAGAACCTAGAGATCCAGTGCTCTTTCCAATATTCCATTACTGCTAATAATGAAAATTACAATCATCTTCTAAGTCAGGTATTTATATGCAACAATGTCTTTCTACCAAGGCATTCTTTTGGCCTGCTCCTAACATATTGTTTGCAGAACATTTGTACTGACATACAACAGGAACAAATATTCTTGGATTCATTTTAAAAACGTGAAATGGAGGTAAGTAAATGAGCCTACTCACCTTTTCTTTTAAATTTTTGGAGGCAATTAGGATTGAATGACTTGTCCAGGGTCATACAGCTATAAGTGTCTAAGGCTGACTTTGAATGCAGTTCCTCCTAACTCCAAGGCCACACCAATTAGCTCCCTCTCCACTGAGCTCTTCCTAAATTTTTAGGGGCTAGCAGAAGCAGGACTGAACTCTGTCTGACTCCTGATCCTAGGCTCGTCATCATAGGTATGAGTCTCTTTCATAGCATCATCTTTTTGCCTGTTTTTCTTGTACTTTTCTTAGTATGGCTCTCTTTTTTTTGACTGCTATATTCTCATATTTCTCTCCAATTTCTTCTTCCTTCTTCTTGCCCATTCGTTGTTTTCTCTGATCTCATTTTCTGACCTTATTTTTATTTCTTTGCTTTTATTTTCCATTTCTCATCTCTTCCCTAAAAGGAGTTTCATCATTGCTGACCAATTCTATTTTTTGCCCTTTGAGTACTGGTGCTTATGCTCAGTTGAAAATGGCCAGTGTGCACTATTTCGTGATGAAAAAAACATTGAAAGCAGAGAAACCACCCCAAAAATAAATAAGGCCAATTCCCACTGGGAAGGGTCACTAACAGTAAAATCAAAGTTACTTTAGCCAAAAATTGGGTAAAATGAGCTATTTTTGTCCAGATGGATTCTATGTAGCTGACTCCTGTTTTATTCAATGATATTAAATCTGGAATCTGTGTGTGTGTTAAATCAGGGTTCACATTGGGACTAGAAGCTTTTTTCAGTTGGTTTAATAGAAATGTAAGGAGGATTCAAAGGTTATTCTCATTTAATTTGGGAGGGACAGGGGGTGGGAATAAAAGAAGTCCTCTTTTCCTATCTTTGTTAGCAAGCTTTTAAAGAACAGGATCCACTGTAATAGACTTATTTTTGTTTTTGTATCTCCATAGCCTTGCATTTAGTAGACACTCATTAAATGTTATTTACATTGACCAGTGCTTCTTGATTAAAGACCTGTCCCTTTCCTCTCCTTCCTTCCTACAATCATTTATTAAGGACCTACGGTATACAGAGGCCAACCCTTCATTTACCATTGCTAAGTTTCTCTTGGATCCTCCATTTGGTGGAGGAGCCTGTGTTGGCCTATTTTCATTTCTCCCCCAGTTCCTCTCCTAACTTCCAATTTCTTCCAAACTTCAAAACCATGTCCCTTCAAAACCAAGTTCCCTTGCCCAGGTCCCTTCATCTCCTTCTCTCCATCTTTTATCTCCCTTTAGTGTGATACTTTTCCCATTAGAAAACTCTGTCCCTAAGGACAGAGACCGTGTGTGTTTCTTTTTGTGTATATTATCTCCAGTGCTTAACACAGTGCCTGGCACATAGGATAATAGCTTAATAAATCCTTCTTTCCTAGTGTAGGACCACAATATCCTTTGTCTTTCTCATGCAGCCCTCATCAACCCTGTTCTAGATTGCTAGGCTGAATCCTTCCTTGAATCTAAGATCTACTTTCCTGTTGCCAAGAGTCAGTCATACTCCTTGAAGCTGTTTCTTCCCTAATCACTATCTTCCATGACATGTCTGATTGGTGAGTGTATCTCTGCTCCCTGAGGTATCTCCTGCCAAGTGAATAGTTTCAACCCTCCTTTTCTCCCAACTTTTTCATATCCCTGTTATCTCCTAGTTCCCCTAATCGCATTCCCTTTTTTTCCCCCAAGAGTTACAGAAAGGAGTTAGGGAAATATGTTATTGGATCTTTTATAGTCTTTCCTCTCTGCACAGTATGGAGCACATTTTACAATTTAATCACTGTTGTATTTCCAAGTTAGGGACTTCCTGCAGTTGGGTGTGACCCATTGAGTGCTGTGCACAGAGACTGCTCAACATATGCTAGTAATAATGCACTTTAAATTTTTTTTCAATTAACCAGTATTTATTTTTTTCTCCCACTTTCTCCTAACATGAGATAGTGGTAATCAATTTATAAAATTGTGGGATTTTAGAGTAAGAAAGGACCTTAGAAATCATTTAACCTAATTTCTTATGATGTAGTGACGACTTTTGCAATATCTTTAACCTTTGCTTGTACATTCCCAGAGACAGGGACACACATCTTAACAAAACAGCCAGTTCCACTTCTGGATAGCTCTGTTTTAAGGTCTGCCTTCATCATACTAACCAGAAAAATTTGATTCCCTAAAATGATCACCCACTGGTTCAAGTGCTTATCGCTGGAACCACACTGAATAAGGCTCCTGAGAGTAGGTGATGAGTGCTACTTTCTGTTGCTTTATCATCCAAGATATTATCAGGTAGAGATGGAGGGATACAGGAAAACACTAATAATTCAGCTTGGCTGGAACACTGGGCTCATAAAGAGGAGCAACACGTCATAAGACTGAAAAGATTAGCTGGCTTTGTATTGGTAAAGAGGTGCCAATACTAGGTTAAGGAGTTTCTATTTTATCCTAGTGGCAATGGGAAATCACCAAAAGCTATTGAGTCTATAGTAAAATTTGGTCTTGGGAAGATTATTTGACTATAGCTATTGAGTCTATAGTAAGATTTGGTCTTGGGAAGATTATTCGACTATACAAAGGATGAATCCAAAAGAAGAGAGAGATTGGAGGCAAGGAAAACCAATTAGGAGGTCATCATAGTAGTCCAAGTGAAAGGTAGTAAACAAGTTGCTCCTCTGGAGGTAAGGAGGTGGAGCAAGGAAATGAGTGTGAATGTAGAATGAGCAAAACCTGGCAACTCATAGTTCAGTGCGAGGCTAGAGAGAGGGAAGAGCATGGAAACACATGCCGTCAGAGTAAGCCCTTAAATGTTTGCTGATTGATCCCCACACTTCCACAGTTTCCTCCAGTACTTTGAAAGGACAGGAACTTGATGATCTCTTTGGCTCCTACCAGCTCTAAATCTAAATCTAACTTCATTTACTTTCACAGATAGATGGGAGGGTAACAAACAAACTCTCCCTACTTTACAATTTGCCTGGTACTTTCCCTGACTTCCAATGCTAATCATCAACCGGAGACTAATTAAGTCAGAGGTTCCCAAACTTATTTGGCCTACCACCCTCTTTACAAAAAAAAAAACTACTCAGTGCCCCCCTGGAAATTTACTTTCTTTAACCCTTTAATGATTTCATTTTGAAATTTACATCATTTCAAAAAATATACAATTTTTAAAATGAAGCATCTTAAATTTAATAAGCTATTGTAAATTTGTGGGGTTTTTCCTGCATTGAAATTTTGATGATGCAATATTGTGTCATATAACCGTTTAGGATCGTATTATAAACAAGTCATTACATGCACATATTTCTGCTGAAATATATGCTGGACTTCCCAACAATGTACAACATATTCACCTGCTAACACTTGCTTGTTAAGACCTGTCAGGCAACTTGACCACTGATTGGTTATAACTTGCATTTTGTGTGTTTATTTGGAAAATAATGTACTAACTACGACTTTAACTCTATTTCACAACAGATGAAACATGTACAGTTTTTCAAATTTTATTCTCTTTTTTCCTTATTCTTCCACCACTCCCTTATTTTTTATTCAAAGCCCCCAACTGCACCTGAAGCTACTACTGCCCCCTCATTGTTCCAGTGCCCCACAGTGGGTGGTGTGACCCACTTTGGGAACCTCTGAATTAGATGATAGGTCATGCTCCTTGGGATCTTTATTACATATGACTATATTACTTCAATTAATTCTACCTCAAAGTTACCCTATACACAAGACAAAAGTGTCCTTCCCTATTTCATCCCCCATTTCACCTTATATACTGTCCAAACAAGTCCATTAAACAGGGTTATACCAATGCATAAAATAGAACACATTTATAGTACTCCAGTTACACCCTGAAAGGGAAAAAAAAATCAAAACTTTCCCTACATGGACAGTAATCATACCTTCCCTCTTGATTCTTTAAAAATATACAAAAATATGTAGGAGAAAGTTCTCTTGCTCTTAGCATACCTGTAATGGGAATCATTTCTACTTCTGCATAGAGGTAGTCACTTTAGAAAAATCACTTTGGTGGCTGAATGGAAGATGGACTGGAGTAGGAAGAGATTTGGGGAGCGTCGACTTTTCCTAAAGTATGGCTTTTACCGTATTATTCCCTTACTCCAGTGGCTTCTATTGCTTCTAGGCTCAAATACAAAATGCTCTATTTGACATCCAAAGCCCTCTCCTACCTTTCCAGTCTTCTTACACCTTATTGTCTGACATGTACTCATTGATCCAGTGACACTGGCCTCTTGTCTGTCCATCTCTGGGCTCTAGGGACATTCTCTGGTCATCCCCCATGCCTAGAATCCTGTATCTCCTCCACTTTTACTACTGACCTTCCTGGCTTCCTTAAGTCCCAAATAAATTCCCATTTTTTTATTGGAAGCCTTTCCTAATTCCTCTTAATTTCAGTATCTTCCCTATTATTTCCTATTTATTTTGTGTTATTTTACCTTGCTTTGTATATTTTTGTTTCATGTTTCCCTCATTAAATTATAAGCACCCTGAGAGCAGGTACTATCTTTTGCCTCTTTTTTGTATCCCTAGCAATTAGCACAGTACCTGTTACTTAGTAGAAGCTTAATAAATGTTTATTGGTTGACTGATTAACCAAAGAGCCCAGCTTTATAATTTTCCCATTTTTCCCATGACTAGTGATACTTTTACTCCCCTTTGTCCAATGATTATCCCAGATGAAGTGGACTAACTCACAGTATAAACACATAGTCATGACAGAAACTTGTCACTCCTATGAATAAATGTAGTTATCTGTTGGCTCAATTAATTTGAACCCCTTTTACTCCTCTGCTCTTCTTCTAGATGGTATGTGAATACCCAAATAGGATACCATGATTTGACCTCTCTGTGCTTTTTTGCCATTGACTTCCAACCCTGCCCCCCTAATATTTTGTAGTCTGGTTGCTTGTCCTTCAGTTTTGAAAAGGACAAGTGACATGAAGGAGGTGAGGCAGAGTTGCTCAAAGTCATCAGCCTCACTCTCTCTTCCAGAACCACTGGCAAGACTGGCACAATCTGGATAACTGGTGATGGCTCAGGATGTGGCGGATAACCCTGGCGTCTTCAATGTCTGACCAAGCCATAAGGGTTCCACCGTATCTGCTTCAGCTGCCTTCGTGGCTTTGGAAAAAAACTGTTGTCATCCACCTATTCCTCCAGGGCTAATTTTCACATGCTTGGGGTAGACATTTCCCTAACTCACAGGCAGGTCCGAGGCCTGTTGTTTACCCCTAACCTAATTTAGCCCATCGGTTGAGACAGTTTTACTGGGGATGTGACTGCTGTGCAAGCTTCAGCTTTTTGTAGTCACAGGTAAGAGTTGGGTGGCAGGTGGACACCAAAGACAGAGAAGCAGCCCTGAAACAGGCTGGCAAGCCCTCAGACCAGAGGTGCTAGACCTCCTTGAATACTCCATACACCCCTGAAGTATGGTTAGAGTCTAAACCTTTTGCTAGTGAAAACTTAAACAGTTTAAACTGACTTTTAAGTTTAAACTTAAAACCTGAAGATTGTAGTCATTATTTTTTTAAAGAGGACTTTCCCTTACAGTTTCCGTATGTGCACTCAATTGGGTTAACTTTAGAGACTTCCCCGGTGCAATGGCCAACCAAAATATGGTAATCAGAAACTTTTCTTGTTTAGGTGTTAATTGTAGAATTATTATAACAAGGTTTGTTTTGTTTGTAAGTAACCAGGCTGCCAAGTCACTTCCAAATATTAGTTCAAGAGGAAGATTTTTAAAAGCTTTACCTTCTTTTTTACCTTTACTACCAATACTTTCTCTATGTACAATATATGCAGCATGTACAATATCCAGGATCTGACTGAACGTTAGTACTAGGATTGACCTCCCTAAGGTGAGAAATCTGGGGAATTTCTTTGTTAGTGAAATTTATTTCCTAGGCTAGTCTGGAAAAGCTTGAATTCCTTGGCCTTCTGGGCAAGAAATGCGAATCATTGATATACTCAGGGATTTACCTGAGCGGTTAGATTAGAATGGACAGTAACAATTAGAGGTTGTGCTAGGTGGAACTCTCTTTTTAGGTCAATTATTATTTGTCTAACATTGAGATTTTACAAATTGGAATTTTAAATTCTAATTGTGAAGAGCTCCTAAGTAAAATTTTTAAAAAGAAAAGAAAAGGAAAACTTATTAAAGAAAATTACCCATAATAATTATAACCGACATTTACATAGCACTTAAAAGATTTTGTTGTTGATGCTGCAACTGTCCCTTCCTGACCCCATTTAGAGTTTTCTTAGCAGAGGTACCAGAGTAGTTTGCCATTTTCTTCTCTATCTAATTTTACAGATGAGGAAAATGAGGCAAACAGGATTAAGTGACTTGCCCAGGGTCACACAGCTGGTATTTGAAGCCAGATTTGAATTCAGGAAAATGAGTCTTCCTGAGTTCAGACCTTGCACTCTACCCACTGTGCCACCTAGTTGCCCCACTTTAACATTTTATAATTTGCAAAATCTACCAAAGCCTCACAACAAAGCTATAAAGTAGATACTACAGATACATTTGTCACTGTTTTATAGATGAGAAGACAGGCCCCAGAGAGGTTAAGTGACTTGGCCTGGGTCAAATAGCTAGCATGAAAGACGGGATCTGAATATAAGTCTTCCTGATTCCAAGTGCAAAATTTTATCCACTACATCATACTCCCCCTGAAATCTGTTTAATTAAATCAAGATTTGGTATAACATACAACCAGAACCATATGGAATGGCAAAATTAATCTTTATTAGAATCAATCAGTAGATAAACATTTAAGCACCTAGCATGTTCCAGGTTCTGTTCTAAATGCTGGGGATACCAAGAAAGGCAAAAAGAATCCCTGCCCTCAGGGCACTCACCATCTAATGGAGAGACAACATGCGAACAACCATATATAAAGCAGGTTATATATACTGGATAAAATGGAAACCATCAATAGAGAGAAGGCTCTGCAACTAAGAAGGGCCAGGAAAGGCTGTAGAAAGTGGGATTTTTTTTTTTTGAGGCAATGAGTAACTTGCCCGGGATCACACAGCTAGTAAGAGCCTGAGGCTGAATTTGAACTCAGGTCCTCCTTATTCCAATGTTGGTGCTCTATGCTTGTGCCAACTAGCTGCCCCAGAAGTGAGATTTTAGCTAGGACTTGAAGGAAGGCAAGGAAGTCAAGAGGCAGAGATGAAGAAATGTATTCTAGGCATGAGGAGCAGCCAGAGAACATGCCTAGAGTCAAGAGGGAGATTATCTTATTTCAGAAACAGAAAGTCAGTGAATTGTAAGGAAACTGGAAAGGTAGGGGTGGTAAAGGTTATGAAAGCTTTTGAATACCAAGACAGCAGATTTTATATTTGATCCTAAATGTGAGAGGGAGCCACTGAAGTTATTGGGTAACATTTCCAGAAATTCTGCAAAGTATGTTTAAATTGAATTGTTGAAAGAAATCAGTCTTCTGGATTTTGATCATGATTTATCCTGGGGAGAGTCAGATATACTTGAATTAAGTCTGTGGGCTCATACATATACAAATAGGTATACATACATGCACATATACACATACATATACATACACATATATTTTAAGGGATTGAAGCAGAAGCTCAAGTGAAAAAGGCAGTGGTAGCTATCATGATCTCAGACAAAGCAAAAGTAAAAATAGACCTGATTTACAAGAGATAATCAGGGAAACTACATTTTAAAAGGTACTATATCCCTTTTTAAACCATGGGTCTCTTGTAAAATCTGGCAACAGTAAAAGGTTTCTGAACTTGCAATGACCAAAAATTAATTCAAACTCAACCGTGTAATGAATTCGAGGCTTTTCTGCACACAACTTCACTGCAGTCTTGGTTCTAAACAAAAAGCATTTTGCAAGGCATATTCCCTCCAGCCATGCAACGCCTAGGAATGGTGTCAAAATACAAAAAAGGGGTCCCAAGTGGAAAAAGTATAAGAAGCCCTGCCATAAACAATGAAGTAATATTAAAAAAAAAAATTTACAGCAAATTTTTCTGATAAAGTCCTCATTTTTCAAATACATTAGGGAATTGAGTCAATTTATAAAAGAGGCATTTTCCAACAGATAAATGGTCAAAGGATATGAATAGGCAGTTTCCAGAAGAAGAAATAAAAACTATGTATAGTCATATGAAAAAAATGCTCTAAATCACTACTGATTAGAAAAATGTAAATTAAAGTAACTCTTAGTGATCACCTCATATCCATCAGAATGACAAATGCTGCAGGGGATGTGGGAAAATAAGTACCTTAGTGAACTATTATTGGTGGAGTTGTGAACTGGTCCAACGATTCTGGAAAATAATTTGGAACTATGCCCAAAGGGCTATAAAACTGTACATATGATTTGATTCAGCAATATCCCATATCCCAAAAAGAGCAAAGAAAAAGATATTTATAGCAGCTATTTTTATGGTAGCAAAGAACTGGAAATTGAGGGAATGCCCATAAATTGGAGAGTAGCTAAACAAACTGTGGTATAGGGTTGTGATGGAGTACAATATATTATGCTATAAGAAATTATAAGGGGAATGGTTTCAGAAAAATATGGGAAGACCTGTATTAAGTGATACAAAGCAAAATAAGTAGAACCAAGAGATCATTATGCACAGTAACAGGATTGTAATGATGATCAACTTGATCAACTCTAATTAAGACAAAGATGAAAGACAATTCCAAAGGACACATGGTGAAAAAACAATATCTACTTATAGAGAGCTAATTAACTATGAGTGTAAATTGAAGCATAATATTCTCACTTTATTTTTCTTGCTTTTTGTGATGTGTTTAGATAATATGGAAATACATTTTATATGATTTCACATACCGAACTGATATCAAATTGCTTGCCTTCTCAGTGAGTTGGGGGAGGGGTGGGAGTGAGAGAGCAAATTTGGAACTCAAACCAAAAATGTTAAGAAAATAAATAATACATTAAACAAATTTTAAAGTATAAAGGTGAGCTCAGCAATGGTAAGCAGATGATAAAGGATGCTATGTGGCTATGTCCAAAAATATCTTCTGACCCCTGAGTTTCTCAGCTCTCTGTTAGGAGGTAGGAAGCGCCCTTTATTGTCTGCTCTTTGGAATCATGGTTGGTCACTGCATTCATTGATCAGAGTTCTTAAATTTTTCAAATTTGTTGGTTTTTACGATGTCGTTGTTAGAGCATAAATTGTTCTTGTTCTGCTTACCTCACTCTGCATTAGTTCACTGAAGTCTGGAAAAGCACATATTTTAAATTTATATTCGTATTCACCATGTGTAGGTGCCCCTTTGAGTCTACTTCTTCAACCCAGTACTCATAGATTTTATAGGGGAGGTCCTCAGGTTTAAAGGGTAGTCGGCGGGTACTCACTCTCAAAGCTTACCATCGCTGAGTTTACCTTTAACAGGCAGCCAGTAGACACAATTAACTGTGTTTAGTAAGATAGTACACTTAAGAACAGTAGCTAAAAAATAGTTTCCAATCTTCAAAGACTCCAGTGGAGAGAGCCAGGGTGCTGAGAACCCAAAAGTCTTGGATAAAACAATGACCTCCTTCCCCAAACCACTAGACCTGCTTCTAGTCCAGTCTCCAAAGCCATCGCTGAGAAAATAGAAAAGAGGCTCACTAGAATAATAATATAAAGGACAGGGCACAATGCTTGTCTGCTGGTTTCCTTAGTTATCTGATTCTTACTTTCTGTCATCAAATTCCTCTCATTACAACTGCAATATTAAAAGTTTTCTGCAAATATAACAAAGAGTAGGTATATGAGCACATAGAGTATTATTGAAGAAAATAAATTTCAAAATAAAAAAGGGTGAATGAAAATCTTACTGTTTTTGATCACCTTGGGGTTTTTTTTAATTTGCAAAAGGAGGCACTACGATGAAGGAATAACAAACTGTGAAGAATACATGAGTGTTATAATAAGATTTACCAAAAGGAACTGACATTTAATTAAACACATAGTTTATTGTGCTTCACAGTAATCAGGTATTGATTTTAAATAACTAAATTAGAAATTTCTAAGGTCAAGTGGAGGGTTTGGCACATAGTAGGTACCACTAAGTTCTTATTAGTGTGAATAATTAATCCCCTGAAGTAGTCTCATGTATTCAGATTTGTACCATTCTTAGATATAATTGTGTAAAGTACAGTCATTGGTTCCAGCCCAATGGAAATACCTATCCTGGATTCAAATAATACAACAGCCCCAGGAGATTGATTTATATGCACCAATCAGGATCTAGTTGTGCCTACTAAATGCTTTTTTAATAGATTGAATAGCAGCACAAAAAAAAAATAATGTCTTATGGTTACCAGAATATACCTAGACCCTTAAACTGGAGTATCTGCAGAAATCCCTTGGCTGACAGGTCCACTATAGAAGTTGAAAGTACCACTTTCAAGAGGCTGCTAAAGAACCTGAGTCACCCTCAGTTTAGAGGTAGGCAGCACCCTTCCCTCAATAGAAGTATCTACAGTCTTTCACTAAGGAATGAAGATCACACAGGACAGCACAGGCCTTAAGGCTTTGACAGGAAACTAAGTGAAGTGGGAATTAAAACATCTTTAGTGACTGCTCTTTCTACAAGGAAAGGGAATTGAGCTGGGGAAAGGTCTTTCACTTAACTGTGGGCCATACAATTTCCTTTCTCCTTCCCTCAAATATTGCAGTAATAATAATAAATAATCACCTTAAAAATAATTTCAGCATACAAACCAATATTAGATGCTTAGGAAAAAGTGATAGAGAATTCTAAGAAGAACTTGATAGAACCCTCTAAATCAAATCAACACCCTCTGATTCAATTTGGTGACCTCAGTGGAAAGATGGAAAAAAGTAAGGATAGGGAGAAAGTTATGGGGAAGTATGGTTCATGAGAATCAAATGAAAGAGGCAAAGACGTATATTATTCAAAAGCTTCACATCTCTATATTCTAAACATTTGCTTAGTAGGTGATGAACATGGCAAGCACCATAAAGGACAAAATGAATTATGTTTTAGCAGACAGGAAAAGACTTGTAATTGAAGTGGGAACATACAGCTTGACTCAGGTGAGATGAGAATGTATAAAAAACAAAAGTAATAATGAGAAAAAAGGCAAAGTGTACAATTAAAATTATTTAAAGTTGAAATATTTTGTCACAGAAAATAAGAAAATGGTAAACAGACAAGAGAAATTACATTGACATTGACTATAATAACTTAATCAAAAAGTTTACCCAATGTGAATTAATTGGCACAACTAGGAGATCAAAAGAGTTTAGAAAGTGTTTTAGTTAGAAAATATCTGACTTGTTTTCCATACTTGCCAAAAGGCAAGATAAGGCATCATTTCCATTTTATAGAAAGAGGATTAGATTTCTTTAGTATAAGATGACAAAACTAGGAGCAATGAATGGGTGAAAATTGCAGAGAACTATTTTAGGCTTGACGTAAGGAAAAACTTCTGGTTTGAAACAACTCATCTTTGCTCACAAACTCTTTTTCTTCCTAACTTTCCTATTACTATTGAGGATACCACCATTTTCCCGGTTACTATGGCTTGAAACTGAGGTGCCATCTTTAATTCCTCACTCTCTCTCATCTCCCATACTCTGTTGCTAAAGCCTGTTGATTATACCTTCCTAACATCTCTCATCTACACCTGTTTCTCTCCTGTGACACTGACACCACCCTGGGCCAGGCTTTCATCCCCCATTGACCACAGTAATAGACTTCTGGTTGGTCTTCCTGCCTCAAGTGCTTTCCCTACTCCAGTCTATCCACCACTCAGCTGTCAAATTCATCTTCCTAAAATGAAGATCTGAAGATCTGACCATGTTATCTCCTACTCCATAAATTTCAGTAGTTCCCTAATATCCCTAGCATCAAATATAAAATCCTCTGTTTAGCTTTTAAAGTTCTTTCTTGTCTGGCCCTTTTCTATTTTTCCAGGATTTTAATACCTTACTCACAACTCCACCCCTCTCTCCTCTCTACAATTCAACCATACTGATTTCTCTCTCCTGACTGTCCTTTCTCACTGGCTATCCCTGACCCGTGGCATTTTCTTCCCCTTCTTCTCTGCCTCCTGGCTTACCTAGTGCCAAGTCTCAGCCAAAATTTCACCTTCTACAAGAAACCTTTCCACTCTGTTGGAATGCTAACGTCTTCTCTCTGTGTATTTTCTCCAATTTATACAGCTCCTAGAGAGAAGTTGGTTTTTGCCCTTTTCTCTATCTTCAGCACTTAGCAGCGTCTGGCACATAATAACTACTTCGTAAATGTTTGCTGACTTGACTAACAATCACAGTATCCCAAAGTGGAATGGATCCTCTCTTACTAGAGGTCCTTAAAAAAAGGCTGAATGATGACGTGTCACAGATGTTGCAGAAAAGATTCTTACTCAGGTAGAGGCTGGACAAGACTAACCTCTCAGATTCCCTTTTAAGATTCCCTGGTAACCACCAAACATGATAAGGCATCAGAATAGGCCAGGACTTTGAGGAAGAAAAAGGGAATGAGCTTTTAAAGAGGTACAAGAGAAGTAATCTGAGCAACAAGAATTCCATAACCATGAAAATGAGTGTTAGGCTAGGATCCAAATAGGTGGGGGACAGGCAACAAGGAGGGCTGGATCATGTGTGGAGGTGCTGCAGAGTAGGAGTTAGTTTAATGCTCACTTTGTAGAGATGAAGCAGGTAGGGAAACCCATGAAAGGAGTACCAGGAACTTGAGAGATGGTGCTGGTGAACCAGAGAGGAATACAGGGCAGAGACAGTGGGGCTTTCAGGGTGCTGGCTGAGTCAATGACTCTTTGCTTCCTCTTCTCCAACAGTACCTGGGATAAAGCCCCTTCACTAATATGGCTTCCTAAACAGAGCTGCTTAAGTGTGGGTGGGTGGGAAGAACTATGCTTAACCAGCCTATTTTCTGGGTGTCTAGTCAAAGGCAATAGCTATCTCACTTGGCTAGGGTAAGAATACCCTATCTAGATGGCTTCTGGACAGATTCATAATTATCCAAAGTGGTGTCAGAGAACTAGCTTAATTTTATCATTTTCTTTTTCTTCATGTACAGTCATTTTGGAAGTAGATTTCTCATAGACAAAGAGTGTAACACAGTACATATTTTAGAAAGCACAAAGCCTCTCAACCTCTTCATGCCTAAATTTTCTCACCTGTAAAATAAGGGGTGAGAGAGGGCTGCACTACATGACCTCTATTAAGGTCTTTCCAGCTTTATAATAATATCATCCTAATATGCAGAAATGTCATTGATTTTTAAAGACAGAAAATTTAAAAATCCATTGGTGACCATATATAGACATGGTCTAAGAAAAGCATAGATGAAATCACATGATTGAAAGGAAACTTGGAGTTCACCAAGCTCTGTCTTCCACACCAATGCAAGACTGTGGTCTATATCACAGTGATGGTCACCCAACTTCGTACTCTACTAGTACAAATCAAAACTTCTCTTGCCTTCAATTTCCTCATTTGTAAAATGAAGGGGTTGGTGAAGAAGACCTCTAAGTGCCCTTGTAGCTCTCAAAAACCAATCATCCCATGACTTCTGGTGACAGAGGGCTTACTATCTTGTGCCATGGCCCATTTCACTGTTGATTAGTTTGTACTGCTGCGAAGTTTTCTGCTTTTATTAAACTAAAATCTATCTCCTTGTACCTTCCACCCAGAGGTCTTACTTCTAATCCCTGGAACAACATGGATAATCTCTCTTCTATGTAATTACTCTCTCATATATTTAAAGACAGGTACTATATTATATCACAGCCCTCATAAAGTCTTCTAAGACTCAGTATCTTATTTCCCCATAACTGTTCCTCATGTGACATTTTCTAGACTCCCTCCCTCCCTCCCATTGGAGCCACTCGATAGTTTACCAATGTTCCCCTTATTTACCATATCTCCTCCTCAATCCTCTCTTCTCCAGGCTAAACATTCCTGGTTAAAATTATTATTCCTGATGATGGGATCAAATAACCACTTGAAGCAAATAGGTACTTTTCCCATAGATAAAGAAAATTAGAAGAATGGGGCAAATATATACATTTCTTGTAGGTCTACTGTGGACCTGATTTTTTTCAGGGTTACTGTGATTGTTTTGGGGTCCTAGACTAACACTAATTTTCATGATCAATTTAGTTTATTGGAAGAGGAAGGATTTCTAGTTTACTGATGTTTATAGTAAATAATCGGTTCCATTTTCCACTCAAGCAACTTGAATACCTGAGTTCCTATCAAAGGTCAAAACATGTATCAGAAATCATATTTTCTGGTGCTTCCACTGGGAAGAAAAAGGGTAGGACTGCTTTGTCCTTCCTCACTCTCTCTAGACAGAAGAGCACAAGCATTTATATAGTGCCTGCTTTGGGCTGGGCAGTGTGCTAAGAACTTTATAAATGTTATCTCATTTGATCCTCACAACAACCCTGTGAGGTAGATGCTATTATTATAACCATTTTACAACTGAGGAAACTGAAGCAGAGAGAGATTAAATTATTTGTCCAAGGTACTCAGCAAGTGTCTATGAGATTGCATTTATTCTTATACAATCCATGTCACACACTACCTACTGGAAGACATAATACTCTCTATCATTTGTTTGTATCTGTGAAACGTTCTAAGATAAGGATGGAAATTTGAGGCCAAAAATAAAAAGTACTAAGAAGAAAAATATTATTACAAGGACATTTTGCTGAGCCAAACAAAGTAATTTGTTTGTGTGGACTACCAATTTGTTGCGCCACCCCCCTCCCCCACCATATTTTATTCCCTTGAGTCACTAGCATTAAAACACACACTCTCTCTCCCCATAAAAATCCAAATAATAGGGGTCTTTAGTCTTTCTATAAACAACTACTTTCCTTTTCCTGAAACCTAGAGATGTGGATACAGTGGAAGGAAAAGAGAGGCCAAATAAAGGAAGCCCTGAGCAGAAAAAAAATGAGTGGGCAAGTCTGTGGCTGAGCTCTTCTAAATGCCAGGAATCCCTGAAAGTCCAAAGAGAGGGTTGAGTAGTGGCCACCAGCTTGGGCTTGAAAATATAAGCCTTCAAGTGCTCCTTTTTAGGAAGATCTAAATTAGAGGTTGATTATTCATTTGACAAAATTATTCACTTGAGGATTCCTTTAACAAGCATGTTCCCTGACAGTAACTCTTAAAATGTTACCTCTAGGAGATAATTTTACCTATCTTACAAGTGGGTATGGGGCTTAAATATAATATAGTGGGGTTCTGACACGTGAGCAGACCCCACCAGCTTGTGTGGTTCATGCAAGCTCTCCATGGGAAGCATGTTTCTGGGAGAATTGTGATAATATATAAGGGAAATACTTTGGAGAGCCTGTAGAGCATGCATAAACATTCTGTAAGTGGTTCTGATCAGATAACCATGTGGTAAAGGAAAGGTTCTCTGGATTTGGAAACATTCAGAAAGGCCTGTTAGCTTCAGCTATTTCACTGCTTCTCTTTGATTCATTAGGTGAATCTCTTTGTTCATGACATACGGTGAGAGGTCATGTTGTTTCCTCTAAGGCCTTGTGACTCCAAGAAATAGGCCCCAGTCTCTGGCTTTTTGGGCCTGGCACATACATAGTAAGCTTTTGATAAATGCTTGTTGATTTGACTTTTCTGAGTGGAAGTCCTCTGGGTCTGACAACCTAGTGAATTTGAAAGGTTGTTGAGGGTGCTCTGGTGCCCAAATTGGCTATTGTAGCCAGCTTAACATCAATGCCCTGAAAATCAAAGAGGTACCTTTTGGACCCAGGCTAGCCATTGAATCAGAGACAAGATTTGTCCAGTAACTGCTGCCTTTGAACGTGAACTCAGTGGGACTAATGCTATATTAGTAATTAAGCTTAATTTTGAATCTACTTCCCCAGAGCAAAGATAGTATAGGCGGGGAGTATGTCCTGGAGGTACTGGGGAAAATGTTTTTATGTTTGTTCTTGCTAAATATTAATATCCCGTTGTAAAAGACAATTGATACTAAGTGGTTACATGGAACTAGGGCACTAGTCCTTGGCTCTCTAATAATAGGAGAACCCTTCCTATGGGAGCTCAAGTTGATACCAGTACAAACACCCCAATACCTAAGGGTGTTCCTCTGGCATTCTGAGGGGCAATGTAGGAGGCCTGGCTTTTAGGGCCAGGGTGCATATTATATATATATATATATATATATATATATATATATATATATATATATATATATATATATATATATATATGTGTGTGTGTGTGTGTGTGTGTGTGTGTGTGTGTGTGTGTGTGTGCGCGTGTGTAGTGTTTTGCAAACTTTAAAATGCCATGGAAATATCTGTTACTACTGTTATTTTAAAAAAAAAAAGAAGTATTATGTGTTATCGAGAAGAGGTTTTACACAGTTCTCAGTGCTTCCTAGGACACATTTTTAATAATCATTTTCTTGATTTGTTAACTGTAGACATATGTCTTTTAAAGCACTTGCACCAATAGCTAATTTGGTCCTAAAACAAAGAAATCTATTTGCTCACTATAGGTCACTTTCAGATTTAAAACATAAAAGACACTTTACTTTTTCCAACACGTTGACTTTCTATTGAAATTTTCTTTAAAAGAATTTGAAAGTGCTAGATGTATTTTTATAATAAAAAAGGACTTATTCCTTCCTTTCTCCCATTACAAGGCTATGCTCCTGAAATTAATATTTTCTAAAACACAGAAAAATCTCATTATTTTAACATTTGCATTCAATGTTCAATAACCAAGCATCTCATGATCCAAAGTGTGGAATTCGGACCCTTGCTTTTTCTCTTTCCTGTTTTTAAACCCTCTTTTGAACTTGTCCAGATTACAGAAGATGGCTGAAGAAAAGTAAACAGACTGATGTGCATACTCAGCAACTCATACCTATAGTTCAATTACAGTTGGCATGGCTGATTCCACGGTGCAGAGACTGAAAGGTGTACAGGAAGAGCAGCTATATAGGTGGCACAACTGGAAGGGAGATCTCAACACTTCCTGAAGACTCCAGCTGATACGAGAAGCCTTCCCAACCCTCTTAATTCTAGCTCCTTCTCTCTGTTAAGTATTTCCTGTTTATTTTCTATATAACTTGCTTTGAATATACTTCTTTGCATGTTCTTTTTGCAAGGACTATCTTTTGCCTCTTCTTGTCTCCTCAGTGCTTAGCAGTGTCTGGTATTCAGTAGGCACTTCATAAATAGCTGACTGATTGGTGGTATACCTCAGAGACACATACGATGCTGGTGTTTTTTCATAGCTAGAACACCCATACAGGAATATGTGCTGCAAGAAAGGCAGCCCTCTTAGTGTCTGGGCTCCCTCAGTCTAGATCGCTTAACTCTCTCAGCACTCTTGCCTGCTCACTTTTCTCCAACAGTGACATGTATACTCTTGAACTTGAGCTGGATTCCTGATATCAGCTCCAACTCTGTACTGAACCAACTCTCTTTGCCCTGCAATGTCTACACTTCCTGGCAACTTCAGCTTAGCTTGGATCATTCTTGTTCACCTCAGTTCCAGATCCTGTTTTGCTCCCATATCCTATCTCCCTTAACACCAGCTTCCTGTTCATCTAAGGGCATAAAAATCTCATTCATGTTGGATTGAGGTGCCTCACATGGTAGATGTCTAAGGACCACAAAAGTCATGGCATATTCTGTCATGGAGACAAAGGGGGAAAGGAAAGCATGTCAATACAAGCCAAATGCCACTGTATCCTTGTTGCATAATCATGCTGTCTTTGAGCTAAGTCAACCTCCTTGTGATAACTTTTATCCTAAAATTAAACCAGGATAGTCAATATAAGATCCCTAACATGGTAATCACTTAAATAATTCACCTGGGGGCAGGTAGGTAGTGCAGTAGATAGAGCATCGGTCCTGGACTTAGGGGGACCAAAATTCAAATTTCACCTCAGACACTTGACACTTACTAGCTATGAGACCCTGGGCAAGTCACTTAACTCTGATTGCCTTTGGTGGGGAGAGGAGGCTGAGAATATTCTCCTGGTTCTACTCAGTTCTACTCTGCATCAATTCAGTCAACAAGCATTAGTTCAGCACTTACTATTTGCCATGCACTATGCTAAGTGCTAGGGATACAACAAAAAGAAAAATTTCAAGGAAAAATTTATGCCATATAAATGGAAAGCAATTTCATTTGGGATAGGGTTGGAGGCAGAGTGACAAAAGAAGAAAGACCTTTTGCAGAAGTTGAAAATTAAGCTTCCTCTTGAAGTTGGGAAAGGAATTGCAGGCAGGGAAGGCTGAAAAAGCCCAGAGTAGAGCTGTAGGGCGTCCTGTTTGGAAGAACAGTAATTAGGCTTGTGTAGCTGAACTTTCAGGAGTGAAGTATAAGAAAACTGGAAAAGTAGGAGGAAGCCAGGTTATGAAGGACTTTGAATGTCAAAGGATTTTATATTTGATTCTGGAGGTAATAGGGAACCATAAGAGTTTATTGAGGGGGAAATGTGACATGGTCAGACCTAAGCTTTAGGAAAATCATTTTGGTACCTGAGTGGAAGAAAGATTGGAAGAGATATTTGAGGCAGGGGGACCAACCAGAAGACTACTGTGATAGTTCAGGCATAAGGGGAAGAGGGCCTGTACAAGGGTGACTGTGAGAGTGGAGAGAAAAGGACACATCTAGGAAATGTTTTTGATGTACAAACAAGACTTAAAGATTGGATATACAGACTGCCTCAAAAGTTTAGTACTTTAAGCTCTATAGTTAACCTTCCTTTTATTCTAAATCTCTTTCCTGCCTTCTCTCTGCTTCTCTGGAAAATCCATCCTTGAATACCTGATCTAGTACTGGGTCCTTCTCTCATATCTCCCAATATCTTGGACCATTTGGCATGTACTTTTTGCATTTAAACTTGAAAATTTAAAAAAAACACAAGACTTCCCAGGTTTCTCTTATCATTTCATTATATTCAGAGACCACAATTTATTCAGCCATTCCCCAGTAAGCACCCATTTTTCTTACTGCAAAATGTGCTGATATATTTATCATGTAAGGACATCTCCCTCAGTCTTTGACCTCTTTGTTGTGCTAGGCTCAGAAAGGTTAAATGCCTTGTACAAAGTCACACAGCATGAAAGCATCAGGGGTATAGGAACTTGAAAGCAGGTATTGTTTCCATAGTCAGTGCTTTTAAAAATCTCACCACTTCGTTCTGTAATGAACCTGCTACAATCTAGCGTTACTTGGTGTTCTATGACTTGCAAGACTGTGGTGTGATGACTTAGTTGGACATCTTGATCTCTTCAGAAGATTGCAAGCATGACACCAAGTAACTGCTATATTCCTAACCTGTCTTCATAAGCACTGCTTCTACATAAAGCTAGAAGGGTGTCAGTTCTACACAGAGTAGAGGGAATTTACTGAACTAACAAAGAGTCAGGATGATTCCACAGGAAGTTCATGGTACTATTATGAAGGACTCCTAACATTGTAAAGATAGGGATATTCTGGGGTTTGTGAGAATTCTTAAAGTGTCCTTACACTTAGACTAGCCTTGAACTCCAGGATGACAGAACTGGGAGCATTTTCCACATGTAGGCTATCTTCTGGGTGTTTCTCATTCCCCACAATCTTGGGATATCGCCATAGATTTTGTACCAAATGTTAATTTAATCCAGTGCCTGGGGAGTAGACCTTCAGATGAAACTCCAGCACCTCAGTGTTTGGAAAGCAAACACCATGGCTCTCTTTGTCATCCCCAGGGGCCAACTGGCTCTGACTGGCTGGCACTTCTCCAGTGCTAAGGCTAGCCAATTCACATTCTCTGGCTTCCCCAGTTTCTGTGATTCATAATCATTCTTCCTAGGTGAAAACTCCCTTGCCCTGTCCACAGTCTTGTCCTCATCTAGTTCAACCTTCCCCTCTCTTTTTTCTTCCCTTTCCATTTTACCCTCCTTTAGATCTTTTGCTCTATGGTTAACCTTTCTTTTGATCTTAGGAGTGTTAGGGATGCCCAGATGATCCACTGAACAGTCAACCAACAGGCTATTTCCAAAAGCAATGGGAGCATTGATTTAATTAATTCAGAGCAAGAGATGAAGTGGAACAGTAGTGGGTGTAGATGATACTGGTGGTGATGGTAGTATATGTTCTCAGCACATATTCAGTCTTGGTCTTTTTAGGGGGTTTTGGTTTTAAAATTACAAAGAAACGGTAAGCAGGTTGTTGAAGGTATCTTGAAGCTTGGCATATGAAGTATAATGTTTAAATGTTATCGAGGCCAAGAATTTCACAGCCAGCTATATGGTCTCAGTGAAATCAAGGTAAGGCTATATAGTAATGATTGCAACCAGAACAATATGCCGGTCAATGGCCTTGTATGCCAACTCTACCCTCAATCCCTTGAAAAGACTCCATTTCAGACACGTTTCTACACATAAGGATTCATATAATGAAGCAACAGGTGATGGGCAGACAACTATATTCCTATAATATCTGTCCCATAATAGTCTGGACACTGGACACAATGGAGTATTCAAATCCCTGAAGTTGGTCACTTTGGACTTTGGATGACCACAAACTCACTAAGAGGTTGGAGCTAAAGATTTGGTTGGAAAATGGATTCGACTCCTATCAACACAGAATTCCTAGTCTTCCATATGAACGAATGCTGTCCTAGATCTGCCATCTTCTCTGGGACATCTAATTCAATCATTAAACATTTATTAAATAACTACTATTTGGCAGGCACTGTGCTCAGTGCCACGGATACAAAAAGAAACAAAAGACAGTCCCTGACCTAATGGAATTTACAATCTAATGGGGAACATGACATGCAAATAAATATATACAAGTAAGCTATATACAGGATAAATAGTAATTAACAGAGGGAAGGCATTAAAAGGAGTTGGGGAAGGCTTCTCATAGGAGGCGGGATTTAAAGGAAGTCAGGGAGGTCAGTAGTTGACTCAGAGGAGGTAGAGTATTCCAGGCAAGAGGGATAGCCAGAAAAAATGCCTGAAGCCAAGAGATGGAGTAGAATACCCAGAAGGCCATGGTTACTGGATTAAAAACTACCTGCTGGGAAGTAAGGTGTAAGAAGACTAGAAAGGTAGGAGGAAGTGAGGTTGTAAAGGACTTTGAAGGCCAACAGAGTATTTTGTATTTATTCCTAGAAGCAAAAGGAAGCAAATAGAGTTTACTGAGATTTTTGTTTATATGAGACCTTTGTTCTAGGAAAAATCACTTCAGTGGCTATATGGAGAATGGATTGGAGTGTGGAGGAATCTGAAGCAGGTAGACCCACCAGGGGGCCATTTCAGTAATCAAGGCATGAGATGATAAGAGTATATTAGTGGTGGTAGTGTAAGAAGAGAGTAGGGAATGATACAAAGGTGAAATCAGCAAGCCCTGGCAACAGCTTGGATATGGGAGCTAAGAGACAGTGAGAAATCCAGGATGACTCCTAGGTTGGAAGTCTAAGGGACTGGAAGAATGGTGTTGCCCTCTACAGCAGTAAGAGGAGAAGAGTTTTGGACATATTGCATTTAAGATGTCTATTAGACATCTGGTTCAAGATGTTTGAGAGGCAGTTGGAGATGCTAAATTAGATATCAGCAGAGTTTGGAGAAGGAAAGGTAGATTTGAGAATCGTCAGCATAAAGATGGTCATTAAATCCATGGAAGCTGATATCACCAAGCAAAGTACTATAGAAGGAGAAAAGGACTCAAAACAGAACCTGAGGGACACCTATGGTTAGAGGGCCTGATCTGGAGGAGGATGCAGCAAAGAAGACTGAGAAGGAGCAGTCAGGTCAGAGGAAAACTAGGAGAGAGTAGAATCCTGAAAACTTAAAGAGAAAAGAGTATCAAGGAGGAGAGAGTGATCAACAGCGTCAAAGGCTACAGAGAGATCAAGGAGAATGAAGACTGAAAAAAGGCCATCAGATTTAGCAAGTAAGAGATCATTAGGCTCAGATGCAATCCAGCTCAGACTGTCTAGCTGGGATGCTATCTGGCCCGCTTGTGAATACAGGCATTACAAATGCTGAGGCTCCTTAAGAGGCAACCCAATTAGGCGAATCTCTAATAAACTTTGCTTTCTTTGGCTTTAAGAAGGCTTGAGTCGAATTCATTCGAGCATGACCCGGACTGTCGGTATTTTGAGGTTCACCCATCACCCATACACCTCATCATTTTATGGTTCCATGATCCGGAAAAGCTGCTAATCTCAAGTTCTTCTGCTCAAACTGGAAGGGTGCAAGCCATCAACTTCCAGATGACAGTGCAGACTCTATACCAACCTCTGTCTGAATCCTAGGTCTCCAGCCCACTGGACCTGGCACTGCCCAGATTCTGAAGTCTGGCCCCTTGAACAAGACCCATCAAGGCAGGGACAGCTCTACACCCCTTGCCTGCAGGAAGAAGTTTCAGAAACTGAGATCTTCGCCCTTTACCCCAAAAGAATTTGGGTTCAATCTGTTTGAGGGGGGAATGATGGGGTTCAGACTCTGGGAGCCTCCTTGAGCTCCCCTTGAATCTTCCCACTTAATCTGGCCTTTCTTACTCAAATCTAATCTTCCCATTTGTTCCAGCAGTCTCAGGAAGCCCATGGGCTTTTCATTATCATTTCAGGTCTCTGTTGTACTTCCCACCCTTGAACCCATCAAAATCCCATTCCCCAGGCTGCCATCAAGATCTGTATACATTCCCATATTTCCCCTATCAAGATCTCTGGATTGCCCCACCTGCTTCCCCCCAAACCCTCCATTGTCTGATATCTCCTGATAGCCTCCAGCTGTTTCCAGCCTTTGACCCTCCTTGGACCCTTCCTAAACCCCTCCTCCCATCACCCTGGACTACTAGACCTCCCCCCCCAGATCCCTCCTGTACTCTTTTCTGTATTTAAGTCCCACCTTGCCTCCATGCAGGCACTCAGATTCAATCCAGCTCAGACTCTGTCTAGCTGGGATTCTATATGGCCTGCTTGCGAATACAGACGTTACAAATGCTTAGGCTGCTTAAGAGGCAACCCAATTAGACGAATCTCTAATAAACTTTGCTTTCTTTGGCTTTAAAAAAATAAAATAAAATTTATTTTTATTTTTTTTTGATCTTCAGGAATTTATTGAACCAGATTCTCAACCCCAATGCCTCCAGCCCCTACTTGACAGTGTTGTATCAGTAGCACCTTCATCATCCCAAAATCCTGGAATATGAGAACCCCAATCAGCTAATGCATCTTATGCCTAGTAAATCAGTGCCTCCTCTTCCAATGGTTATGATTCCATGTTGCCACCTTCTAGTTCTTCCCCTATTTTCACAGTCATCTTCATCAATAATACTGTGCCCCAGTCTTTGAAACTCTGCTCTTCCTGCCCATTCTAGTACTTGGAACTCAACACTCCAACTTTTCTACCTTGTACACTGTCCCTAGTATGTCCAATAGTATGGTCAGGTAACCATTGTGGAAGAAAGCTAACAAAAATAAATCCAAATAAATCAATGCTGAATTGAGCTGAATGCCTTTCACAATTTCTCTGTTGATTATCTTATTTTCCTCAGTAGCAGTTCTAAATCTTTCTGCTTCACGTCCATGTGCTACCAAGATGACCAAGGCTCCAGGTTTCCTCTCTGTGGTTTATGACACTGTTGGGTAATTCTTCTTCTCAGAAACTCTCTCCTCCATTCTGATCTCCTGTTCTCTGTCTGCTCTTCCTGGATCTCCTTGAAGGTAGCTATATTCTGCTCATTTACTTAGGCTATCTTCAGTGTTCAAGATGAGGTAATTGGGTGATCAGGACCCCAAAATACCGACGGTCTGGGTCGTGCTCGAAGGAATTCGACTCAAGCCTCCTTCCAGTGTGAGCAGAAGAACTTGAGGTTAGCAGCTTTCCGGATCAGGGAACCAAAAAGGTGAGGTTATTGTTGAAGGGTGATAGGTGAACCCCAAAATACGGACAGTCCGGGTCGTGCTCAAATGAATTCCACTCAAGTCTTCTTAAAGCCAAAGAAAACAAAGTTTATTAAGGATCTGCCTAATTGGGTTGTCTCTTAAGGAACCTAAGTATTTGTGATGCTTGTATTCACAAGCAGGCCAGATAGAATCCCAGCTAGACAGAGTAAGCTGGATTGCATCTGAGCCAATAAAATTAAATTTAAAAAAAAAGAGATCATTAACTTTGGAGAGAACAGTTTTGGTAGAATAAGGCAAGAAACCAGATTGTAAGATGTTAAGGAAAGGAAAGTGGAGGCAATTATTGAAGGTGTAGCCTTTTAGAGGATATCTACAAAGCGCAGATAATAAATAGAACTATAATCGGCAGGGATGGAAGGATCTAGTAGAGTTTTTTCCATGATAAGGGAGACATAGGCATCATTGTGGGCAGAAGGAAATGAACCACTGGAGACAGAGATTGAAAATAAGTGAGACAGTGGGGATAACAGAGGGAGCAATCTGTTGGAGGAGACAGGATGGAACACAATCACTAGAACAAATCAAGAGCTAACCTTGGTAAGGAGAAAGGCTACCTCATCAAGTGAAAAAGGAGAAAGTGGTGACAGGAAATGAGGAGAAGGGAAGATGAGCAGGATTCAATACCTTGATGAAAATGGCTTCTATTCTTCCCAGTACTATACCCACTTATTTTTCCAAAACAACTTATTGATTTCTCCAAGTGGCCTTCTACTTCTTGGACTTGTCATTCACTTCAGACCAAATTTCTGAACCATCCTTTTTATTGCCCTTTCAAATAAAAATTCACTTATCACTTACTATCCCCAATCTGGTAGGCAGAAAATTTGTACTAATCATACCCTCCAACAGAATTTCTGCATTATTATTTCATACAATATGACTGACCTACTTTTTTTACTACCACAAACTTTTGTTGTAGCAATGCTACTCCTGCACCAGATACAACTTCCTTGCTCCAAATTCCATTCCCAGTTCTTCTCTGCTCTCAGCACTTGAACCAAAATTCTGAAAATGGATGATTCTCTGGCAGAGCTGGAAACCACTCAAGCTTATCTTCATAATATCCTAGAGGTCACCAAGGCAAGATAGATAAGTCAGGACATTATACACAAATAGGTGACTCCCTTCCTTTGCATTATTCCATTTAAAATTGGAAGAAAAGGAAAATATGGTCTATGTGCAGTAGAATGTACCTCTAGAAATGGTACCTGGTAATGTTTCTGTCTGTGGGTAGCAGGAAGACACCAGAGAACTGGTGCTGGGCTGATCAGATTGCCAGAGGGTAAGAGCTGCTGCTAGGAGCTGGCCCCAAAGTCAGCTAATTAGATGCTTGTCTAATAGTGTGGCTTGGAGGGTCACCTGCCCTTATTCTCAAGGGAAGAAGCCAGTATCCTCTCAATTTCACTCCTAATCTACATTTACAGCATTTACTATGTTTACAATTAGGAATAAGAGAAATGAAAGAAAATTTAATTTAATTAAATAATTTAGTATTCATTATAAAATGTATGGGAAAGGATAACATTATTAACATTAAGCTTTTAAAATTACATGTGAATTATTGAAGTTATTCCTCAACTACAATATCATGGAAAACCATTTTCAACTCAAACTCACTGACTGAACAACTAATTACTATGTACCTATGATATATAAGGCACCAAACTAAGCATTAAGGGGAAGAGAGCAGGTGGCCAAGAAATATGAAAACATCCTTGTTCTTGAGTTTAGAATTTACTCATAAGCAGACTCACATAAATGAAAACAATTTAAAATGTTTGTAATCAAAATAGTAATAAGATTTTTACTAAATTTCTTAAGATAAGCAAGTTTACAAAGTTCATTACCAGAGCCTAGGTCTTTTGTCATAGGTTTGTAAAGTCAATGAATCAGAAGTCTCAATGTTCTAATGTCTGAGATTAAAAAAAAACAAACTATATGGAGGCTCAGAATTCAATTAGCATTCTGGAGCCAAATGCTATTTAGTTGTCTGTACAGAAAATTTCATGTTCATTCCAGTAAAGGTAAGCTACAAGATGTCATGGTCAAATTTTAAAAGCTAGATTTTCTTTCCCTTTTGTCTCTGTTAGAGGTATTAAGTCCCGCCCTGTGCATATTTCTTTCCTTTCTACTTACCTCAAATACAGCACCCAGTTCTTTCTGACCTATGATTCCTAAGTTACTCCAATAAAATAATCAAAAACCTTCGTTAAAATCACCCAAGCTCCTTCTGCTCAATTGTTTTACCAATTGACCTTTGTACTAGTTTTTTAGTGCCTGTTCTCTCCTATCTACAGATACATCCTAGCTGACTTATTTTATTTGTGCCTCTAATTTACATGCATAGAAAGTAATTGGCTGTAAACTTATTTTGTGACAACTCTTATTAAGATGCTGCTGTTCAACAGTGACTTATAAACTGCACACGAAGATTATCTGACAAACTCTGGTTGAAATTCATCAGCAAATCTGTCCATTTCTTTCTTTGCACACTTACCAATTAAGAGGTTCCTACAACAGTTACTTAATTGTTCCTTCATTGTTCTAGCCAGAAGCCTGCCAACTTTATTAACCTCTCTAAAAAAAAATCAGTGTCTAACAAATAAGTGAGGCATTAACCATTTGAAAGGCAATCATGTACAAAAACCTATTTGGCTTCCTCAAATGAGTTGTCTGATATCCTTCTGTGAACTAAGTATGAATTGCTTTTCCCATCAAAGTACTGAAATATTCTGAGGAGTCACCTTGATTTATGGAGAGGAAAACCTAGATCTTAAAAAAAAGCTTCAAGTTGAGAGTAACTATCCTGAAATAAGTGTAAAAAGGGAGGTAGAACCCAGATAAGTTTTTAAGAATAAAATAAAATCCACTATAATTTAGATCCAGGAAAGTTGAGATAAAATCATAGTGTCCTTGGGTCCTCTGGAAGAACCTTCTTTACTAAACCAAATTCTTTTCCACTTTTCTAAGATTTACTCATTTCAGTTGCATTTTGGCCTTAATGAATTCCAGATGTTCACTATGCCTCTTCTCGGGTCCTTGGGACTGAAATGCAAGGCCAGCAAGGGACAAATTCTTCATCTGACCTTTCTCCTCCCTCCCTGCTGCTGACCAATCTTGAATTGTAAATGAGCATACATTTGAAACCCTGGCATTGCCTGCCTTTCTAGCTCCATACACAGGCCTTATGGGTCACAAAGTGACCGACTCAGCTAGTTGGATGGACATGATAGTGCATATAGTTTTTTTCATTTTCTCTTCTCATGGGATTACTTCTTCAGAGGAAGTCCTTGAATAATGCAGACAAGGTTTCAGCAATGATGATAATAATAACTTGTATTTGTATGGTATCAGGCACAAATTACTCGCATTCCCATTATTTCATTTGGTAACTAGTATATGCCAACACCTTCACTTTAATGCCAATAAATCTCAGCAAATATTTGTAAACCTCCTATTTTTGAAAAGGAAATGGTGTTTACAGTTCTATGTACCCAATTCCAAATAAAATAGGATAAGATTGGATGATCATCCTTAGCCCCAATTCTCTAGAAGTATTGTGAACTATGCTTATCCTTGAGCTAGGTTATTGGATATTTCTGAGCAAGTAATATATTCATATTTAATATCTACCTTAGCCTCATAACTATAATATATACATATAAAATTACTGAATATTCATTAAATCTTCACAGCATACTAGGTAATTTTTAGAAAATATTAAAAATACCTTATACTTGATGCCAATATTAGTTAAAAAACATATCAATTTTGATAAGGCCAGGACAAGGGAGATTAGAACTATAAACCTAGGATCAGGTAATAGGAATTATTACTGAGTCTAGGGGTAAGAAACAGGTCAAAGAATGTTAGGTGGAAGATACTATATTTTATAAGAAAAAGTAATAAAATTTACTTGTCTAATGTCATAGAAGACAACAGAGTGACTGAGAACAAATGCTTTTCCTAAATTTCAGTTAAGTGTTGTAATAGTGAGGCTAGATTTTTCCTTCCTCTTCTCTTCTACCATTCTATTTCTTTTTCCCTTCTCATTTTTTTGAGTCATGTATTAGGCTTTCCAATGGTACCCCATGCTTAGGCCCACATGGCTCAAAGACTGCTCATCTATGGTTAGTCACCAGATCTTGAGCCCAACAAAATATTACTGCAAAGGCCAGTTAGGCCAAAATATCAATGTGACTTTATACCAGATTACCAAAGTTTTAAAACAATACTTTGCATAGGAAAAGGAGGCAACTGATACCCTCAAGGGAGTGGAGTGTGTAAATATGACTTCTTCCTTTAGTGTCTGATTCATATAGATGGTACTCTCATGATTACATTCCTGACTCTTTGACTGCTCCTATCTCAATTTCAGGCTCTTCATCCCTTTCTGCTATCTTAACAGTATGTATTCTCCAAGACTCTGGGGGAGCAGGCAAGATGGCAAAGTAGGAACATACACATATGCTAGTTCCTAACCCATAGCCCATAAAATACCTGTAAAGAGGAGCTCCCAACGAATTCTGGAGCAGCGGAAGCCGCACAGCAACAGAGTGGAGGAGATTTCTGTTCCAGAGAGCCCTGAAAAACCAACACCAAAGGTCCGTTGCGCACCGGACCCGGAGCAGGGCCCAGCCCTGCCTTGGCCCCGGGGCACTGAGAGGACCAGATCCGAGCAGCCTTCAGGGACGGAATCTCCAGCGGCCACGCAGATCCATCCACCCACAGATGCCAGAGGTTAGTGAGAGAGCCTGTATGGCTCACCAAGAGGGGAGCAGGGTGTCCCCATAACTCAGGCCCCCTCGGGAGGCAGAAGCAGAGGCAGCAGCAGACAGGAGCTCCCAAAGCAAGCAGGGGCCGGGATACATTGTTGAAAGTCTCTGCATAAACCCTCTGAAGGAACTGAGCCCTGTGAGGCGGCCCTCAGCAGCTGAACTTAATCTTACACTGAATAGCAGCCCCACCCCCACTGAAAGCCCTGAGGCTGGGAAGCAGCATTTGAATCTCAGACCCCAAGCATTAGCTGGACGGTTCTGGAGGTGAGGTGGGTGTGGAAAGGAATCTCAAAAGTATTCTCCAAGACTCTATTGGTAAACATGCCTTCCATATGTTCTGTATACTTAGATCTCATCTGCACCTGAGGTTTCAACTGAAGCAATATCCTTTCTAAGAGACTCCCCTATTAAAGATATATAAGCTTAATGTTTACATACATAACCCTAAATTCTAGAAGGATTATGCCATCATATAGTTAAAGCTGAAAGGAGCGTTAGGGACCATCTAGTCCAATTTTCTTACTTCATAGATGAAGATGAGAGAAATCAAGTGACACTCCCAAGATTACAAATAGCGTGGTAGTGACAGAGCTGGGTTTCAAACCCAAGTTTTATGACTTGAAATCCAGCATGTTTTGTTTTGTTTTTTACTTTACTATATCATGACTGTGTCCTGCTCTTTCGCTCACATCAATCAAGTTCCAAGTCCTGTTGTTTGTGCAATGTCTTTGAGTCCCACTTACAAACATACTGGTTTGGACCCTCATCTCTTCTCAGTCTGACAGCTTTTTAACTTGGATCACTTGCCTCAATTTCCTCAGACCAATCAGGCTTTAAACTTAAGCAGCCTGACTATTCTTACTAACATACCACCATAAACATGTCATTTATTTACTTTCACCAGCTTCTCACTGCCTACCAAATAAAGATTAAACTACTTACCCTGGCATTGAAATTCCACAATCTGTCTCCAGCTTACCAATCCTGCCTATGTATGACTTACTACTCCTCTTCACATAATTTATTGACCTTATCCCATTCTCACCAGTTCTCATCTACCAACCCATGATACCCAATTTTTTGGAAAAGAAACACCTTGCTCCCACCTTTATCTATTGAAGGTCTACCCCCTCTCCAATTTCTCCTTCCATATGCCACTTTTCCACAAAACCTCCCCTCTTCAAATTTCTCTTTAACACCTGGCCAAGATTTCCTTTAATCCTAATGTATCTTACCTTGTAATAAACTTGTGGACATGTACTATCTTTGTCCCTGACCCCTTCCTCCCTTCCCCACTACACTATAAGCAACTTGCCCACAAGGACTGTCATTTTTCATTTCTGTTTCCTCAGTGCTTAGCCTAGTGCCTTGCATATGTCAGTATTTAATTCAAAATTAAATTTGTTGAGGAGTAGATAGTGAACTTGCGTGGGTCCTGTCGTATTTTTTTGCCTCAATGATTAACAGGACATAATAAAGACATACCCATATAACCAAAGGGTCTCAGAACTGGGTGACACTGTCTTAATGGGCTAGACTCACTAGCTCTAAATGAATGAGCTACATTTTCCCACTTGGGAAATAAGTTTGTTGAACTTGAAGAGAAAAGTATCAGGTAGAAGATTTAAGAGAGATGTGAGAGGATACTGGAGTCAGCCTCTCTCCAGCTAGGGGGAACTAAGTAGCTTTATTTTTGGAGTAAAACTCTTACCTTTCAAAGCACTTTAAAACGTATTTGCTCATTCCATCTTATAGTTGTGAGATAAGAAAGGTGGGGATATACAGTTTTATAGGGGAACAAATTAAAATACAGAGAGGTTAAATGATTTACAAATCTCTTCTTACTGCATTGGCCCAACTATACCTTCAAAATCATTTTCTTCAAGGCACATTTTTCCTCTATTCTTCCATCTGAAATATAGGTATAAACTATATTTTATACACTTGGAAACCTCACCTATTGCCACAGTTACCTAATCTATTTATGTTCAATTTCATATCTAAAATCTGCCTTTCTATTCCTAAATTCTGTTAACCTTATGACATCTCTTTGAAGTACTGTTAAATTTAACTTTCCACATGTCTACCATATATCTTTATTTTCCCCACTAAATTGTAATAAGCTCCCTGAAGATAGCAATAATACTGATTTTCTAAAGCACAAGTTCCTCCATATCACCTCAACCCATTCCCCCTTAATAAACTCCAGTGGTTCCCTGTTGCCTTTAGGATCAAACCCTAAATTCACTGTTTGGTATTTAAATCCCTTCATAACTTAGCCTGCTCCTACCTTTCTTCCTAAACCTTACTCCCTGACATTCAATCCAGGGACTGATTTCCTGGTAGTTCCATGAATGATACTTGAACTCTTTGCTCCAGGAATTTTCTTTGGCTGTCTCCCATGCCTAGAATGCTCTCCTTCCTCATCTCAGCCTTCCTTTAAATCCCAGCTAAAATTCCATTTTCTATAGGAAAATGTTCCCCACCCTTCTTAATTCTGGTACCTTCTGTTAATTATTGCTTATTTATCTTGTACATAGCTTGTTTTGTATATATTTGTTTGCATGTTCTCTTCTCCAATAGATTGTAAACTCCTTGAGGGCAGGGATTGCCTTTTTTTTTTTTGCATCCCCAGAACTTAGTGCAGTGTCCCCTCCTTAGTAAGCACTTGATGTTTATTGAAATTGAGTCTTACCTCCCACAGTACTTATAGTATTTTGCAAACTGCAAATGCTTAGTAAATACTTTGTTAAATCTTTCTGTTCTCCTAGTCAACTAAAGCATGTATAGCTATAATATAATCCCTTAGTTCTTCCCCAAAGTAAGTTCAATATATGAACTTGTATTCATATACAAGTAAAAATGTAAAAATTTGAGCTCATTGTAAAAATAGAGCTCATTTTCTGTACACAGATTTGAAAGCATTCCATTAAAAGACAGTATATCTTTAATATCCTTTGTCAAATTTCTAGGGCCTAGTATGAAACTAGAAACAATTTAGCATCACTTTATAAGAGATAATTTTGGCTTTTTTAAACATTATTCACTTTGAATGAGTCATTCTCTCAGAATTCACTTAGCTGTTATAGGTGATTTAAACATCCCACTAGGTGAACCCTGACCTCAGGGGGAAAAGGACAGAAAACACCACTAGATGGGCTCATCAGTGCTAACTTTTGACTGGTTCTACAACTTTTACCATTCCCATACTATCTGTGAATCAGACAAATGTTCCCTAAGGAGTTTCCTAGACTGCTTGGTGGCCCCAGACATTGTGACCAGTGCCCGCAGGAAACGATGGACTCCTGGTATTACATAGTACTAGAGCAGATGTAGCAAGTCTATAAAACTATCAGTATTTAGGCAGAGATGTTTATAAAGACAGAAGGTAAAAGCTGAGCCTCTCAATCTTAACTACCTGGCCCAGGGAGGGGAACCTGAAGCCTTAAGGCCACACGTGGTCTTCTGGGTCCTTGCGTTCCAAGGGGTCCAAATCTTTATTAAGGGGGTTTGTTCTGTCAAGTTTGGCTTCCAGCTGCCAACTTGAGGGCCTAGGAGAGCCACATGTGGCCTCGAGGCCGCAGGGTCCCCAGCCCTGACCTAGACTTTCTGTTAAAGGTTCCACAGACCATTCTGAGACAACAGCGCGGGAAGAGTTCTTCCTCTCCTAGAAGTCCATTTATTGTATTTCAACGTAAAGAAATGAGAGTCCGATTTCACAGAGAACGTCCGTGCAGTTGGAACGCGAGGCCTGGCAGCTTAGGCTGGCGTTCCTCCCATCGACTGCTCTTTTCCTCTGACCCATTTTTCTCTATTTCCCACTGAAACACCAAAGTGTTGGCCTTATCCTGGCCGCATCTTAGATCCCCGCACCAAGAGGCCCAACAGGGGGTGACGGACGCAGAGCCTCCTGCGGCCGAGAGGAGCCTCCGGTCGGCTGATGTCCTCCTCGAAGCGCCGTCTACCACCCTCCATCAAGGCCTCTGCTTTCCAGCCCAGGTAGGCTCCGGGCGTTCCGGGTTCGGTCCCTCGTCCTCATCGCCCTCCCACCCTTCCTCCTCCTCGCCACCTAGGGCTAGGGCCCGCCCCCGTAGTCCTCGCCAAGTCGGCCATCCTCCCCGATCCCCAACTCCGGATTGGACAACTTTCCCGTCACTCAACGTTCACTCAGGGGGTTGGCCTCCTTGCTTTCTTTTCCGAGCCTTAAAAGGTCACAAGGCAGCTTTCCCCGAGCCGAGCAGGTAAAGCGGCGCCGGTGTGAGGGGGGAGGGGAGGGCAAGAGAGCACGGGGCGGGGGAGAAATGGAGCGGGGAGACGTCTACCCCAGGTCTACCCCGCCCCCGCCCCGCCCGCCCCCGCCCCGCAGAGAGCATGGGGGAGGGGCGAGGCGGCTCGCCCCCCCTCCCCCCTCCGGCCCGTTCCTGGTGGGGCCCCCACCCTACTCCCAGCCCCACCCCAGATCGATCACAATGCAGGAGCTGAGGGGCAGCTCACACTATCCGGGCGCTGGACCCAGCCCTGGGGGCAGTAACCGCGGCAAAGGGCGGGGGGTGAGGAGGGTTGGGGGGTGGGGAGGGGGGGAAGGAAGAGGGAAGTGGGAGGCAGGGTAAAGGTAGAGTTTGAAAGGCCCCGGATGTTGCTGAAACGCTGCCTCAGCCGAGGGAGTGACTGGCGCAGGCGCTGAGGGACCTAGCGAAAACCTAAGGTGGGGCGGCAGTTCTTCCCTCTAGCGGGTGGAAGGAGGAGTTTCAGGGGCGGTGGGGGCGGAGGAGGAAAGGGTAGTGAGGTGGGGCTGCGGTGGGAGAGGTGGCGAGGGAGGGTGGTTGCGCCCCGCGCAGGCGCTCACGGGATCAGGATAGGAGAGCGAGAAAGGAGGAAAGAGGTGGGGGCTGGGTAAAAGTCGGGTCGCGCGCGTGCCCCAGCCCCGCTCGTTCGCTCTTTCTCCTCGCGCGCGCGCCAGGGAGCGGCGGTTGCGCTTGAGCCCTGGAGCGGTGGGCACCAATCAGCGGTTGCCATAGCAGCGTTTGACGTCATCGTGCGTGTGGTGCCCCTGCTGCCGGGGCTAGTGATTGGAGGAAACCCCGTGTCTGCGGAGCGGCTGGAGCCTGTGAGCTGAGAGATATAGGGACACAGTCTCAGCCCCGCCGCTGCCACTGCCGCCGCCCAGAGACCGCTGAACCCCGCGTCCGTCAGTCCGTCCGCCGCCACTCACTCCGGGCACAGGTAAGCGATGGTGCCGCCGCACCCCGGCCTATTTCTCTTCTCAGCTCTACCTTGGGAGGTGGAAGCGGGGTGGGGGAAGAAATCTCCCTCCTCTACGGCCGCCCCCTCCCTACGTCCCCGGGTTGGCCGCCTGGCCGGGCGGTAGCGGCGCTGGGCTGAGGCGGAGTCTCCTCAGGCGGAGACTGGGCGGCGGCTTCCCTTCCGCTGGAGCCGGGCCGCGCTTGCTGTGCCTACGGCTACTGATTTCGGGAGCAACAGTTTTTCAACGACTCGGCCCCAGATCTGCTCCTATTCGCTCCCCTCCCCCCTTCGCCCACCAAAAAAAAAAAAAACCGCGCCCACCCGGGAGATCCCCGGGGACCGGGGTCCGTCCTCGAGGCTCCGGGAGCGGAGGGGGCGGCGGGGGTGGCCCCGCGTCGCGCCCTCCAGTCACTCTCCGGAAAAAAGGGGGGAAGTGTGAAAATCTGCCTTGTTCCTCCTCCGTCCCCGCCTCTCCCCGGGCTCGGCTGCCTCCCCAGATAATGATCCCGCCGCTGCGGGCATTGCAGTAGCGGCGGCGGCGCAGGTGAGGCCGCCCCCTCCCCTCTTCTCCACCCTCCTCCCTCTCCCTCCCCGCCCTCGCTCTCGGAGGCGCAGGCTCGGCGCCGTGCTCGCGGGCGGGCGCTGCGGCGGGAGGGGGCCCCCAGCCCTGCCGGAGGGGAGCCGCGGCCGAGGGTGGATCGGCACCCGAGCGGGGCCTGCGCGGAGGTGTCCGGCAGGTAGCCTCCCGGGCGTGAATGGGGGGTGAGTGCCCCCCCCGAGAGTGAGGGTTCGGGGTGGGGCATGCACACGCTGGAGCGGAGCTGAATTTCCGCGCCACGAGCCGTGGGAGGAAGGAGCCTTGGGATGGGTTTGGGGCTTTCCTTGGCTTTATTAAGGCCTGGCGAGTGGGGTGGGGGCGGGGAGATCAGGTAGGGGAGGGGGTGGGGGTCGGCGGAAGGGCGCTACCGCGCCCTCAGACCCCTGCCCGGTTTGTCGGGCCGGCCGGAGCCGCGGCCGGCTGCCTGGGGGAGGGCTGGCTCTCCGCCTGCCTGGGCGTGGCTCCTCTGCCCTCTTCCCCCACCTGCTGCAGCCGCCGTGTCCTCAGAGCCTCGGTAAGTGGGGCAGTTCGAGGGCCGGCGGCCGCGGCGGATGTCCTCCCCGCGGGGTGTGTCCATTACCGGGTTCGTAGTGGTTCCGCTTCGGTGGGGCAGGCGCTGCCGCGGCGCGGTCCGGCGGGCCCGAGCGGCGCCCCCTCCCCCGCGGGCGGGGGCGCGGGCAGCTCCTCCCTCTCGCTCTGGTTGGAGGGGGGAATTAACGCTCCTAGCCGTGGGCTGGGCTCGGTGACACAGATCCGCCATGACAAAGGGAGGAGGCGAAGGGGACTAGCGCTTGGAGCTGGGGAGGAGCCGGGAGGAGCCGGGAGGGGGCGAGGGCTCTGCCGCGGGCTCCTGGAAGGCCTGCTCGGAAGTCGAGTTCAGCCCTTGTTCGTCCAGGCTTGATGGGTGAGGCCACGAACGAGTAATGCCCAAAGCACCATTTTACTTCATGTGAGAACCTCCGCTTCCGTTGGATCCGAGGGTTGGAGGATATTCCAAAAAAATTGTTCCGCAGCTAGTTTTGAATGTGCACGTTTTGTACCTGTTTCGATAGTCAATGTACATCTTAGTAAGTGATTGAAATTAGATCTGTGGAAAATGCCTTTGTTCTAATAAAATGTTTGAAAATCAACAAGAGCTGGAACTGCATCAAGTAAGCATTTTAAATATACCCAACAGTTCCTGCTAGGTGAGCATCTACTTGAAGACAGGAGCCCATTACTGGGTGTGTGGGTTTATGTGTCAAAAATTGATACTTGGGGATTCCCTTGGGGGGGGGGTGTGGATGACAGGGTTCTAATTCAGTAGTGATAGAAAAGCTGATCTTCACTTATTAACATAAAAGAATTTCCTTAATCCAAAGTGACTATAAAATCTTATTGTTTAAAATTTTTTAATTTGTCAGCGTGGGGTACTGTTAAGTACATTAAAATTATCAGAAGAGAAATTAGGACTCAAGGGAGCTTTAGAATTAGGACAAAAGAGGGAATAATTGAAACAATTATAAACTGTTTTTCAGTTCACAAACTGGATATGTATACCTTTCTGGTCACTGAAGGTGATCCAAATAAGTAATCTAGTAATACTGTAGCAAATTCTAATAAAATATTAAGCATGTTACCAAAACTGGTCCATAAATTTGTTTTATTATCTTGATGGTACAAGCATCATGAATGTAAATAGAAATAAGCTATGTAATTTAGATATATCAGTGTAAAAGTGGCGTGTGTTCTAGAAAAGGCTCAACGAAATTTACAAATCATAAAAATGATGTATACGTCCTACTAACAATTAGAAAAACTGCTAAATTTTGGTTCAGTGACAAGGTTGGAAATTGTAATTTTGAGTATTTGACTTCATATGTTATGGCCTTTTAGACAGTGTAACAGCATTTTTATTAATAAACTTCTGAAACTTTCTGGAGCATCCAGAATCTGAATGTATCTGGATAAATTGGTCTATTAACCATTTTGATTCTGATCATCCTATGTAAAAAATTTTTATATCCATTGGCAATGGGAAATTGGTGTACTTTGGAGGCTGTTGTGACTACGATTTATATTTTAATTTTTTAAGTCTTTAAATGATACTTTTTTTTCCTTCAGAACATTCAGTCATGGATAAAAATGAGCTGGTGCAGAAGGCCAAATTGGCTGAGCAGGCTGAGAGATATGATGACATGGCAGCCTGCATGAAGTCTGTAACTGAGCAAGGAGCTGAATTATCCAATGAGGAGAGGAATCTTCTCTCTGTTGCTTACAAAAATGTCGTAGGGGCCCGAAGGTCATCTTGGAGGGTTGTTTCAAGTATTGAGCAAAAGACGGAAGGTGCTGAGAAAAAACAGCAGATGGCCCGAGAATACAGAGAGAAAATTGAGACCGAACTAAGAGATATCTGCAATGATGTACTGGTGAGAATCAATAAATATGTTGAATATAGCTTCTCTGTGTTGTAGAGGATATCAGATGCTTGATTATGGCCTTCCTTGGATTTTTGTTCTCTATAAAACTGAGTAAAATCTAAGATTCACGTTTTTTATGGAATGATGGTGTCCCCCTTTATATCCCAAATGGAGGGAGGAGAGAGTAGAAGAGGAAGGGAGGTGGAGTATCTTTACTTAAAAGAAAATGTAAAGCTTTTCATCTTGTTTTAGAACTTATTCTAGTGGTGTCATTTGGTACTTGGGATAGAAGACAAATTATATTTAGTTACGGAAAGAGTAATGGGACTTAAGCGTAGAGGCTTTGTATACCTACTTTTTCTGTGTGTGTGTGTGTGTGTGTGTGTGTGTGTGTGTAAAGTTATTGGAATTCTTGTGTATTGTGCTTTATGTAAAAGACTTGTAATAGGAGTCTCCTTGTGGATGTAGTACTCTTCCCTGGATTAGCTAAAGTAGGTAGTGCAGGGGATCAGGAGAACCTGAGTTCAAATCTCACCTCAGACACTTGACTCTCAGTACCTGTGTGACCTTGGGCAAGTCACTTAACCCCAATTGCCTCATCCTGGGTTATCTCCAGTCATCTTGATGAATATCTAGTCACTATAGATTCAGATGGCTCTGGAGGAGAAGTGAGGCTGGTAACCTGCACAGCCCTCCCTCATGCAAAAGAAAATCAAGTGCAGGTCATGTCATTATTTCTCTGATGGCATGGTCTTCTTCAGCAACAAAAGATGAACACACTAATTTAATGTTAATAAATGAGTCTGCCAAGCAGAAAACAGTCTGACATCTACATCATTGCTATTGCCTTGCTCATTGGAAGATAGGATAAAGATTCTGAGCACCTCAAATATGAATTTTCTGTATAGGTTGAGGTGAAAACCAAAATACTTATTTTTTAAGCTTAATCTAAGAAAGGATGGTTTATCAAAGTGCCTTCCTGGCCTAGAGAATATAGAATTTGATAGTTATAATCCTTTTGTACCAGTTTATAGCACCTTGAAAATGGTTAAGTTTGCCAACTTTTTATAGATTAAATAGATTAGAGAACTAATGTTTTTATACTATTCTATTGAAATCTTTTTTTGCCATTAATGTATTTGCATGTAAATGATTTATGTGCTGAGAAATTTGTGACTAGTACCCAGGAGAGTTGTTTGTTTTTTTATATGTTCAAACTATTTTGGTTATGGGAAGTACAATTAATAATTTTATGCTGATCCTGAGTTGGAAATACAGAGGTACACTTGCAGTTGTAACTTTTTTTTTAATGACTTTATATGGAGAGTTGTGTCCTAAAATGCAAGAAAAGGGACTCAGTATTGTGTCATCGGATTATGGAAGAGTAAATTTAGAAGCTTGAAAATGAGTCTGTCATTCTAATTATGGTTTCAATTTTAATTATCAGCTAGTATTAGTGCACGTGTTTAACTTAAGAATTAGCTTCATTTTTTTGGATGTCTGATTTGAATATTTTCATTCAACGTGAGATTTGATAATTTTCTTTTTGATTATTGAAATTGCTAGGTAAGTTTGTTTTGTTTTTTTCTTTTTGCTGCAAACTTCCATTAAATAAGTCAGCATGAGGTTAAAATTTGGATAAGGGGGGAAAAGCACTATTGTGCTTTAAAGATAATCTACCTTTCCAGGTAGGTATTTATAGATTCCTGTGCAAAAGGTGCTGTTAAGTGTTCATCTGAATTTTCTCTATTGTTCTGCTATTCAAAATAAGTATCTTTAAGGTCTTTAACTTATCAAAGACTATGAGTTCTTAATTGAATTTCAGTGTTTAAAGTGTAATTTCACTATGTATTTATTTGGTTTAGATTTTGAGATTGTTATATCAGGGTAATAGAAACTTTAAAAAAAGTTATCCCTACCGTATTGCCCATCTATATTGTAGTTAATAAAAGGTTTATATTCAACAGAATATAAAAGTATGCTATTGATCTTTTTCTCATATATAATCATATGGTGTGTAAGAAAGGGGTTCAACTCACCAGATTTGAGGTTGCCACTGATCTTGAATGCTGTCATATGTGAAAAACTGCAGTTAACTATCCATTATAAAGTTGATTTTTTTTTTTTGCTTATTATTTGTGTTTAGAGAAGTGTTTGATTTCAGATCAATACCCCTTGAAATTCTTTTGACAATCAACTGAGTGAAGAGGTTTGAAGAGCTTATGTATCAGTAGGCAGATAGAAAGCATGTGTCAACTGTTGGCTCTGATTTTCCTGCAAGATGCTGAGAGCAGAAGCTCTGGGATCTTTATTGCTTTTCTTTGAATATCCTGGAAATAAGTGTAGTATGTACTTGATGACTCTTCATTTTATTAACACATTAGCCACCTGGCAAAAAAATCTTGAGGCTAGCTCGAGATAGCAGTGGAAACTTGTGAAGATTTCATTCCTAAATGTTTGTCTTCCTAGCCTTAATAGTAATTTTGTCAACCTTCTAGATTATGAATTTTCCTTTAGACATTTTATTCCTCTTTTTACACACACATACAACCAACTTGCTCTTTCCCCTTTTATCACTTCTTGCTTGAACAATCCATCCCTTAGGCTTAATTTCTGAAATCAATCCAGTATAGTACCTGTTTATGAGACAAAGGGGATGGGCTCAGTTTGTGGTGCAGATTGGCAATATTATCATAGCTTACCTATCTATCCTTTGTTGTATTTAATATCAAGAGTTAACTTCTGTAAGTATTAAGTAAAGCTTACCTGGTCTAAGTACTCTTGAACTCAGTTTGAGTTTACATTTATGTGTCTATCTGCTTCTGTATTGCTTGATTTCCTCTTGTCAGTTGAAGGAAGCATAGGGGAAAAAATGTTTGTGTCAATTTTCTTAACTTGACAATGGTGGCTGGTTAGTTAAATTTGATATGTATTGAAATGAAATCCTAATATAAGCTACTTAAATGCAAATCTGCTGAGAACTGTTTAATATTTGTGCATTAACTGGGCAGTGATTGTATGGCATCATGAGGGGACAGAAGAATACTGAGCAAGGGAGACAAGTCAGACATTCAGTATTGTGTACTTTGTGCCAAATGTAAATTACTCAAATTATATGATATAATTATATTGCCTATCTCTAGTAGTACAATAATTAAAGGTTGACCATGTATAGTGGCTGTGAAGCATGAGAGAACCCTCCTGTTCCAGGAATTGACAACCTAGAATACCTGCTACCAATAAGCAATTTTTGCAGAAGTCACTTGGTTGTGGCAAATCTGGGGGGTTGGTCAAGGAAATGTCATGAAGCAATCAGAAACAAAAAAGATTAGCACTCAGTATGTGGTACAGATTGGCAGTATTGTCACTACCTTATAAAAGCTTCGACTTGTGCTCTGTTTTAATGGTGGTAGTCAAATCCATACCAGAGTATTCTATTTATTTAGGCCCCACTACCAGATAAATACCAAGACCTTGGGGAATCATTTAGTGACAGTCAAAAAAGTTGGCTAAGTAAAATTAAAAAAAGGTTTAAGGACAAGAATTATTGACCTTGAAACACAAAAGTTATTGGGAAAAGTATTCCAGGGACCCATTTACTAATTGTCTAGTAAAGGAAGCAGTCCATGCGTTTCTAAGAGATTTAGGTTAGAAAAGTGCAAGAAATTATTACTGTTGTTGAAAATGGGGGGGCTCTCTTTTGAAGAAGCTAGGGGTCATTCATTCACTGGGTGTTTTTTTAGTACCTTTGCACATAGTAAGCACTAAGTAAGTTTGTTGATCGTTTTTTAAAAGGGAAGGCAACTAAGTATGGTGGAAAGTGCAGGATATGGAGTCAGTGGACCTGTGTTCAATTCCTAAGTCTTCCACTTAATACTTGGTTATCAAGTAAGCTCTGGAACTCGATTTCCTCATCTGTAAAACTTAAGTGGTTGGAATAGATCGGGATAGGGAACCAGGGACCTTCTAGGTCCTTGGGTGCAGCCTGTACAGCCTTTTGACTGAGTCCAAGTTTTGCAGAACAAATCCTTTTATTAAGGGAATTTGTTCTGTGAAGTTTAGATTCAGTCAAAGGGCTACCCTTGAGGACCTAGAGGGCCACATGACCTCAAGGCTGCAGGTTCCCCACCCTGGACTAGATGGATCCCTCAGAACTCTTCCAGCTCTAAATCATATGTTCTTATGGTGCTTTTGTGAGTTGTTGGGTTGTGTGTGTGTGTGTTTAGCATTTGAAATTAAGTTCACTGTTTTAATATAGGGAAAAGGTTCTTGAAGTCAAACACCTTATGAACTCTTATCATAGCACTTGTTTATCCCTAAGATACATTGCAGCAATATAGACTTTTCCTGGGAGGCTACAAGAAACCTTTTCCAGGCCCACTCTGTGATTATTCCTAATTTGTGCTGTATATTTCTTAATTCTTTGCATAGTTGTTTGCATGTTTTCTCTCTCATTGTATTGTGAGCTTCTTGAGACCAAAGCTGTTTTTGTCTTTTTTTTATATTCTCAGTAGGTCCTTAGATTCTTGATGACTTCAATTGACTAACTTCTGTATCTGGGCTTTGACTGTTGGGTTCTATTGTCTGCTATGCAAAGGAGGGTTCTTGTGTCTTGAGGGTGGATTGTTACCCTTGCCATTTTTGGTTTCTTTTCTGAGACACAAGTGAATAGTCTTTTTCTTTTTGGGGAGAGAGGAATGGGTTTGTGTGGTAAGAGGAGCTCCCGTTGGTCACTAAGAGGTTAGAAGTTCTTAGACCTGGTCATACTTGCTAGATAGAATGTGTCAGAGGAGGCAAGATTTGATCAGGTCTTCCTGACTCCCAACATGGACTTGTCCCACTTGTAAAATGAAAGGAGTAGAAGTCTTCTAAGACCTCTTCCAGGCCTAAATCCATGATCCTTATAACTTAATTAAGAGTGTAAACAAACGTTTCACACCCCTAGACCCTATTTTCCCCTCCATCCCAAGGGGTAGGTGCTGCTTCATCTGTGGGGGGGGGTCGTGGATAGTCATAGAATTTAGATTATTATCCCTATTTCTACTCCACCCCTAATATCATACATTCATCTATGACAAAATATTTACTTCATTCTATTAAAATACTGCTGTAGCTCATGGTGGTGTTTCATTTCTTCCAGGATGTAATAGAAGGAACACTAGCTTGGGCAGGTAAGGTGTAAGAGAAAGAAAGTTGTCGTTTGAGTTGGAGATTTTAAGTCTCAGACCTGACACATGGTGTCATACACATAGTACCATCCTGGCAAGCCACTTAAACTCTCTCGTATCTCAACTTCTCCATCAGAAAAATATCACCTACCTCAGTGTGTTTTTGTAAAACTTAAAAGTGACATCTGTGAAGTGAAGGTGTCAGATTAGAAGCTGTCTAATCTGCTTCCTACTCTCCTGCTGGTAGTTCCAACTGCCTCAAGGGACTTACTCCAATATCCACTTTAGCTACTGAAATGATTGCCCTAAAGCACAGGTTGGACCATATCTCCTCCCACCCCCACTCTCCCCAAAATAAACTTTGTTGTTCAGTCATGCCCTCTTCTTCTGTGACCCCATTTGGAGTCTTCTTAGCAAAAATACTGGAATGGTTTGCTTTTTCCTTCTCCAGCTTACCTTTACAGATAAGAAACAGAGACAAACTATGTTAAGTGACTTGCCTTTGGTCACACACTAGTGTCTTGAGACCTGATTTGAACTCGGGTCTTCCTGACTCCAGGCCCAGCACTGTATTCACTCTGCCACTTAGATGCCCTCTAATAAACAAGTGGTTCCCTATTTATTATTATTCCCTATTTATCCTCCAGGATAAAAACCAAAAAACTCTGGCATTCAAAGCCCTTCATAACCTTGCTTCCCCCCTCCTACTTTTCTAATCTGACACTTTATTCCCTGACAGGTAGTCTTTGATCCACTAACACTATCCTGATTATTGTACAAATTATACACTCCATCTCTCACCTCAGGGCATTTTCTCTGGCTGTCCCCCTCTGCTGTTTGTATTGAACTCCCTGGTTTCTTACCCCAAAACCTTCTTCAGTCTCTTAATTCTAGTGCCATCCTTTTATTAACAGCTTCCTATACATGTACAAATATACTTCCTTGGGAAATATATTTGCGTGTTTTCTCCCCCATTAGATTTATAAACTCTTTGAGGGGAGAGACTCTTTTGCTTCTTTATTCCTAGAGTTTATCAGTGTGCTTGGCACAAAACAGGGGCTTATTAAATATTTATTGATTGACACAGCTTTTAATTCATATTTCCGTGCTTTTGTCCTGTTGTTTCTCTAACTTAAATGCCTTATCCTCCCTTTTACTTACGTAAATCCTACTGACACTTCAAAGCCACATTAATCTTTGTTTTGTATTCAATATATTGCAACACTTTTTTTGTTTTGTATAGGATTCTTAGGGTTTTTAATCTGTTCATCTAGTTCAGAAGTTATTGGAGGGTGTGAGGACCTTGTTTTATGCCCTATTGTACTTTCCCCCAAGACTAAAATTGTTAATCAATATGGTAGGGTGGAGTTTCAAGGCCTGTATTTGAATCTTAATGCTGATATGTTTCCTACCTGTCACCTTGGGCAAGTTAGTTCACATCTGGGCCTCCTTGATTTCCTCTTCTGATAATGAAGGGATTGACTAGATAGCTGACCTTCAAGTCTTACAGCTCTCAGACTTATGTATGGTCTTATGTTATAATTTGGGGGATTTGGTCTATTCATGGGTGGCCAGTTTTTTTTTTTATTTTTTTGTTTCTCCTTTGTATCTAACATGGAGTAGGCATTTAAATGTTGATCTTACCTCTAGGAGGGGAGAGGCATTTCTTGTTGACATTCAAACTCTGTCTTAAGTTAACCTATCAGTTTAAGTATAGGAGGTTAGTTTAGTTCCTTGTATTTTATTATGATTAAGTGTCCAGGGTAGAATTAACAACATAATAGCACAGAGTAAGAGAATAAATTAACTCTCCAAATTGTGGCTTCCTTTTTGATGGAATGGTTCTCAGTTTGCCCATTCCTCAAGAAAAATCTAAAAACAAATTGTAACATTTATATACACACACAGCTATACATAAACACATACTGGAAAGGACATCTAGAGGCTATGTAGTCCACTTCTTTATATTGTACTTTTAACTCAATGTGGCATTGGCAAAAGTATTTCATCTTAAGAGTTCTTAACCTGGTGTATGTGAACTTTTTGAAAAATTACTATAAGTGGTTTCCTTTGTAATTTCATGCATTTTATTTTATTCATTTAAAAATCACAAATAAGTGGTACTTTACTCCAGTTGGAAACATTTTATCCTCAGACCCAGATAGATTTACAAAATGGCACAAGTTTCTAGTTATGTCAGATGTTTAGAAATCTAAGGTTTTTGTTTTTTGGTTTTTATTTTTTGCCCAAAATGGTGTTCTAAATGACTTTTTCAAGCTAACCTTCAAAAGGTAGAAGATGTACAAGATATCCCATCCAACTTTAGGATGAATTCGTTTCTGTATTTATTAAGTATCTTCTCTGTGCCAGGCACTGTCATTTCATTTGATCCTCATGACAGCCCTAGGAGATAAGTGCTATTTTCTATCCTTATTTTGCAGTTGAGGAAATTAAGGCAACAAACAGATTAAGTAATTTACCCAGGGTTATCTTTGAACTGAGATCCTTCTGTTTCTAGGCCCATCACTTTCCATCTAGCTGCCAGTTAAGAAAATACAATCCATATTTCCTAAGTAGGGTGGTCTGGGACCTATACCCTTATTTGAAGGGATAGTCTCTCCTCCCTGCCACACTGTCTCTTAAATCCTGACTTAAAACTTAAAAGACCCATGTTTTGTATCTTGGACTACTTGTAATGAAATTGTATTGGGGTCTTTGTTTTTAAGGCTATTTGCCCTCAGGGACTTGATCTGTAGGTATGTGTATATGTTAGACATCTAGAGAACAACAATGATAAAGTTACTGAGAACTTTGAGAGCTAACTTTTTTGCTCCCACTTTTCTGCCTAGAAAAAAAGTATTTAAGAAAATTAAGAGACTTGCCTCTTAAAGAGAATCGGATCTCTTGTCTTGACAATTTTAAACTCCTGGATTTTTGAAAGTTTCAACTATGAAAAGTTTTTTCATTACTACTAAAAGATTTGTTATATTAAGTTTTGGGACTCAGTGCCAAAAGGCACTGTTAAAACTAACCAATAGTTAATAGAAGATCAAATCTTATGAATCACTTAGGTGAGAAATAATGCCTTGCGAGTAGAAGATCTTAAATTGATCCCCAGTCTCAATCTTCCAGAATACATCTTATTAAAGAATTTTTTTCTGATAGAGGTGATTGATATGGATACCACACCATGATTCAGAATTTAGTATAAAAAGGGTTGTCTTGGTCCTCATCCAGAGGAGACTTTAATCCCCTGAATGAAAGTATTGCAAAGACCTCATTATAGTAATAGTAAATCCAATAATAAAATCTTATATTATGAATCTTGAGGACGCAAGTTTTTGCAGTTTCACTCAGGTATTTTAAGAATTCACTACAAGATACTCTTTTAGATGCTGAATAAAAGATACCCCTTCACTAGATAAACACAAAGTGTAGTTTTTCGATTAATAGCTGCCACCTCATTTATCATATCCAGAATGGAACTCATTTTCTTTTAGCTTATCCCTTTTCCCCACTTGACCATTTCTTCTTACAATCTTATCATTCTTGCTTCATGGTTAACTTGGACTGTTTTGTGCCTAGGCACCCCATATCCATTCATAATCAGCTTTAAGTATAACATATGGGTAGATTTAATTTAGCAGGATCTAGAAAACTGTGAATGTATAAACAACAAAGATTGTCTGTAAATGCAGTAAGAAACTTTCTGAGAAAGGTGCTTCATTTAGCTCATATTCAGAAATTGGAACAGGCCTGTGGGGCCTTTGGACTAGATAGGTGACTTCTCAAGATTTTCAAGGCTGAAAAGGTTTTCAGCCCACAATTTTCAAAAAACCTTCTTAGTCTGTCACCGCACTGCTCAAATGCTTTATGTTTTCCTGAGAAGGGTTCTTAAATGATACAAGTGAGACTTAAAATATCCATTTGGTAAAGTTTAAGTTCATGGAACTTGGTTATTTGAGACTAAAGTAGAAAGATCACTACATTTTAAAATCTGTTACCCTAAAGTTATGAGAGGAGTGGTACTGAGATTGGCACATTTGTGGAGTCATGATTTAGTGTTTGGATATAAATTGAACTTACTCTGTTTATAATTGTGTAAGTTCCAAGTACTTCTTTCAAAATTTTTCATCTCATAAATTATCCCTTATGATGGGGGGGGGGTGCTTAAGTTTTTTGTTTTTAAGTAAACCTTACACAATAGGTTGGGGACTGGAATTTTAGGACACTTGGTTGTTCCTAGCCTCAGTTATGGGTTACTGGCTTGCTCTGTGACCTCTAATACTTCAGTTTTCTTCTGTAAAATGAGGGCATTCTATATGCCAAGACCTTTAATATTTTTTTCAGTCCTGAGAATGTGGTTTTCTAGGAACATAGCCACAGGAATGACTAGCTATAGTTTTACTCCTCAAATATAAGTGCCTACTAATAGATCCTGAAGATAAAATAAGACTTTCCTCTGACCTTAAGTGCTTACATTCAGCTGGGGTACAGCTTCTTAAACTGCTGGAATTCTGGATAGATTTAGGGGAAGGGTGGTCTGTGAACTTTGATGGGAAAAAATTCGCATCTTTAAATGTAATTGGATTTCCTTGTATTTTATTATTTATATTATATTTAACAAGGTTGATAAAGGGCTGTATAGATTTCATTCAGACTGACAAAGGGGGTCTATGACACAAAAAAGTTAAGAACCTAACCTCTTAAACTGGGGGGAATACATATAGGAATATCAATAAATACAAAGAAACAATGGAAACCAGGGAAGGCTTTTCATGTTGCAGTTGTACTTGAATATAGAGATTTGGGGGGAGTTGTGGGGGTCTTTAATATTGTATTTTTTTGCCAAAAATCAGATTTTTATTTTGTGATGTTGCATTAAAAATTGAGGCATCATGCAAGTTATAAGCTAATTATTAATTTTACTTTAAAGACAAGTAGTTATGTAGTACAAATTTATAAAAATCATTTCCCCAAAAAGGAACATTTTTAACATGATGAACTTTAAATACTGTTTACATATCTGTAGTTCTTAGCGTTTAAAAAGTAAATTCAGACTTCCTGAACTCAAAAGTCAACTGTCCAAAAATGATGCTGGGTGCAAATATCAAATTGTAAATTACAGAAGAACACAAAATGTGGGATTAGAAGGCTAGCAATGTAATACCTAGACTAGGCTAAAATCAGTTTTCAGTGTTCACAGATTAGTAGTTGATATGTTAATGATCTAAAAAAAACCACCTCCTTTATAAATAAGTTTGTTAAATTGAAGTTATATATGCTGAGTTATTAAATAGTTGAATGGACTTAATGTTCAAAGACAGATGTGTTTTGGGGGTTAATTGATGTACTGTGAAATTCAACAAATAACCTTATCTCTAGCATGATGCATGTGTAAAGAATTCTAAATTCAGTTCTTCCATTGAAACACTTCACTTACCTGTTGCTTGACCATAAATCAAACATCTCTTGTAACCTCTTGACAATGATTTCAGAAGGACCGTCCAACTTGTTTCCAAGAATTAGGATAGACACATTAGCTATTGTTTCATCTGTCAAAAGTGAATCCAGTTATTTTGATTCTGAGTCATTTATATACCCAGTCCATTAGAAAAATAGTGCCTTTTATGGCAGAGGCAGATAGTTTTGGACACACTCAGTTTGAACATGCTCACCCAGATGAAAAGTGGTAAAAGTCATGCCAAAACAGTTCTTCTAAATTGATACTGGATGTTACGTAGTCACATGTGCAAACTTGTCATCTTTTAACATGTGTATTAACATGTATTGTGTTTTTCAGCATTGCCCAATCCAGGAAATAATGGGATTTCTTACATGGTCCTAAAAACTATACTACAGAAACCACTGTAAATCCAGTCAAATATGAAGGACATAATTCAGATTTTAAAGGATCTGATGGAATAGAAAGCTACTCCTAGTCTTGGCCTCTGCTCTGTTCCTAGAATTGTGTCTTGAAGCTTCATTTATTAAATACTTACCATGTACTATGTTGGCCCCGCAGATAAAACAAAAGGAAAAGAAATCTATGCCCAAGGACATTCTGCTGAGGGTTGGGGAATATGGAGGAGTTGTAGCATGGTTAAGAAAAGATAAAATACAGGTCAAACAAAATTTGTACAAGCAACATTAATATGGAAATACATGACTTCAGTTTTCTAGTGTGATAATAATTCTGCCATTTAGGATATACAAGCCCAGTTAATGTCACTCTCCTAAAATGTCACTCTCTTCCCCACCCCTGGGAGGTTTACAAAAGACTACTGCATTCATAGTCCAGATAAGTCTTATTAATATAATAATTATGTGTCACTAACTATATCTATGTCCACTTAAGTAGAAATCAGGAATATATGTTTGTAAAACAATATAGTCTGTAATCTAGAGGCCACCTGTACTTGCCATCAGTGGAACCATATCAGATGTAGAACTGGAGACTTCATACGTTTTCTTCTCTGTCGCCTTAACCCACAAAATCCTTTTCCCTCTACACTGGATATTAAGATGTTCTTCATTTGATCTTAGTTGGCTTGCCAGTACCTTTTCTTCACTATGGGCTGGAGACAGTTTACATTAACAGTCTTGATGAGATCCTGTTCATAGATGTTATGTAGGCTTCCCAAATCCTAGAGGTGAGAGAAAAGTGCTGCAGTTTGCATATCAGCATTCCTGCCCTCCTAGGTTGCAAAAGAATCAACCCTCTAGGAGACTATTAGTTGATAAAATGCTGAAGTAGAGCACCTCATTAATTTTGTCTGAACCACTGGTTTGTAAAAAGCAGAGGAGAGTACTGTGAAATAACACAAGAAACAAAGGCTTGAACTTAAGAGTTTGAAAAGATTTAGATTCAGTTCTTACTTTATACAAGTGGCAGCAGGGATCCACTGAAGGAAGACTTGAGGGACCATCCATGGTCAGCCTTGGACATTAGGAAATTATTTTGGCAGCTTAGAATTCAAGGTCCTTTGAAAGAGGAAGCAAGGAAGACCAATTAGGTGATTATTGCAGTGGTCTTGGTGAAAGGTGATAAGCAGCCTGCTCTCAATAGAAAAGATTCAAGAAGTAGATTACAAAGAGATGATATATGAAGGTAAAATCAGCAAAATTGGCATGTTTGGGGAGGAGAGGAGAATAGGCTTAGGGAAGAAACTGCAGAAAAGAGTGCCATATTTAACATTAGAGTACCTATCACTTCAGTGTACATGTAACTTTATAACTAGGGACAAGTCACTCAACTTCCCCTAGGCTATAATTCCCTGATATGCAAACTGAGGTCATCTGCTGCAACTCCCTCTAGTGCATATTCCTGGAAACTCCCTTCCAGCTACGAATATGATTCAGTGATTCCCAGGTAGTGAACCTTGGTGACTATGGTTCAAAATTAAGGAAACAGTGCCATTAAAATTGTTATATCCTTAGTTCTTAACATTTCTATCCATCCTTTTTAATGCTTGAATGGCCCTTGTAAAAAATAAACATACAATATAAATAAGAATGGGGAGGAATGTCTTTGAACAAAATTAACCAATGCGTGAAAACCTCAAGTGAATCTGATGTATGCTGGGTTCATATTTCACATTGATAGTCCCTTGGTCCCTATCTGTTCCGACCCCCACTTCTAATGGACCATTTTATTTTGTTACTTTTCCCAGGAAGGAGAACTAAGACTTAGCAGCAGTGTGATATGATAGCCAAGAAGGCTGGTGCAGTCTTAGGCTACATTGAGGCAATGTCCAGGAATGGAAAGGTGCTAATAACTGCCCCTGTGCTCCGCTCTGCCGTGGTCAGACTACATTTGGAGTGTTGTATTCAGATCTATGCACCATGTGTTAGAAATGACGAAGTTTAGTCTGGAAAAGAAGAGAGCATGAGAGTTAACCTTTCTAGTATGTGAAAGAAAGACTCTTGAAAAAGAGATTAAATTTGGTTTTCTTAGTCCTAAAAGGTATAGAACTAGGAGCAAAGGGGAGAAATTTCTAAGAGGTAAATTTCAGACTCAACATTAGGAATCCAATAGAATGTAAAAAAAAACAAAAAAAAAACTCATGTCCGAAATAGTTCTTGGAACCTAACATAGGCACTCAATAAATGCTTGTTGCATTTATTTGAATGACTACCATTATCCAAAAGTGGAATGTATTGCATCAGAAGGAAAATTGCTTTTGGTCTTATTTTGGTCATGACTGAACAACCAGTAGTAGCAGGTTCATGTTTGATTAACTGAGATTTTTAATGTAGTTGTTTCAAGGTTGCTTTCTTGATTCTGGGAATAAGCCCAAGAAATACAAGCACCCTCTGTTGTGTTTTGTTGTTGTTTTTATTTTGCCTAGTTGCTATTATTTCCCCTTTACCATCATAATTTACCTTGCCAGAATATGATTTCCCATGTCTGATTCAGGTTTTCCTACATAGTAAATGCTTTGAAGCTGCTTCTTACAAACATTTAAGGAGACCAGAATAGCTTAAAATACCTTGAATTGCTATTTGAAAAAACCTACTCATTTCATTTGAATAATCATCTTGTAAAAGTACCTTCTGATTAGTTATCATGATACCACTGAAAATAGACTTTCACAAGTGAACAGAGAAAACTCTTATATGAGAAGATGCTGCCTAAAGAATAAAATATTCTAAAATTTTAGTTGGAGTTCTCAATAGTTAAAATGTAGAATAAGTTCTTCAAAAAATGTGGAATAAGTTCTTCAAGTTTCTTATAAGTAAAGTGAGCAGTTGTTTGGCTTTAGAGTGGAGGAGAAGAGTCTATCAGCAGTTCTCAAACTTTTTGGTCCTAGGACCCCTGTACACTATTAAATTTATTGGGGACCCTTTCCTAAAGAGCGTATGTTCATGTGGGCTATATCTTTTGACATTTACTGCATTAGATATTAAAACCTCTTAGTGTTATGAATAATACAAACTTAACTACCCCCTAAGGGTCCCTAGACCTAAGCACTGGTGTATGCTACCTGAGGTTTAGTAACTTAACATTTTAATGGAGGTATTCTTCACCAGTAATCTAAGTGCCTGTTATGGGGTCAGCATTAAATAATATGAATGTGAGGAAAGTATTAAAAACACTATTATCTGTAGATTAAAGATTTTGTATTGAGAAATATTAATTGTTGCAGAAAGTAGATAAATTCTGTTTTTCATATATAGGAACTGAATTAAGATTATCTAACTCAAAGTTCTTGAGAGACTAAGAAACAGTTTTGGAAAGCATTTGTTACATAGACTAATGTTACATATATGTTACCCACAAATACTCCATTTCCACATTAATGATCTCTGAAATTCCCTTATTTGATCACAATCAGTTGTCATTCCACCTCCTTGTAACCCTCCTGATGTTCACTGTAATTTTCAATACCCCTGCCTCCTTAGTTTTTTACCAGGCAATAACCCCTACACTGGTTACATTGGCCTCGGTTTTCCATCTTGACCAGTTCAACTTTACACTGTCCTCTTAGAATCCTTTGCCTCCTTCATTCTATTGCTTAATCTTGCCCTATCAAGCCTTAGTTTTGGAATATTCTTCCTTCCTGACCATGCACTGCTAAAGGAAACTGGAGAAAATCATAAAATTTTGATGACTGAGTCCACTGAAAGCTGTTACACAATCCCAACTTGGGTCCTCATTTAGCAAGGTAATCCTTTTACACCTTCCTAATTAATTCACTATTCCACTCACCACACAGAGTAGCTTTTCTCCAAACATTTTCTTCTGTTCAAAACTCATTTCACTGAGGGGCTAAAAAGGAAGCCCAAAGCCTTCCTCTTATTCTCCTCCCCTTCATTTCACATTACTCAAAAACCCTCCGCCACTGTTCTTTACCCTTGTTGGTCTTCCTTGCCAAGGCAAATCTCTCTATATATACAAATAATTTCATTCCATCCCATCTTCTCTAGTACATTGTCCCTTCCATCATCCCTGTACTTACTAATCATTCCGTTTACTGGCTACCTACTGCCTACTACCCCACTACCTACACTCATGTCTTACTCAGCTTCAAAAAACCCTCACTTGACTTTTATGTGCCCATTAACCCTTCTCTTTTTTGTGATTTGTTGCTTGAGAAGGCCATGTTTGATCAATACCTCTCTATTTCTTTCCTCTTAAGTATCTGTGGTCTGGCTTCTGACCTCATCAGTCAGCTAGAACTGCTATCTAAAGAAATCGGTGGTCTTTTTTTTTTCCTAGTGATCTTCTAGTTGTCAAATTTAATGTCCTTTTCTCCGTCTTCATCCTTAATCTCTCTGCAGCCTCTGATTTACCATTGGATGACCCTCTTTTTTGCTGTGCTCATTGGGTTTTCATGACCCTGCTCACTCTGTTTGTTCCTTCTATGTCTCTTGCTGAATCTTCGTTCTTCACCCCCAGGGCTGTGTCCTTGGGCCTTTCTTATCTCTACGCTATCAGCTCCCATGAATTTGTAGATTCTATATGAGCTCCCTGATAGTAGGGACTGTTCTGTTCTGTTGTTGGTTTGGTTTGGTTTGGTTTTTTATTTTCTTTGTGTCCCTAGCATTTATCACAGAATCTGGTACACACTAGTAGCTTAATAAATGTTTGTTGATTGACCAGCTGACAAAAGGGGAGTAGTTTTTACTGACCTGCTAATCTGTGTATCCAGTTTTGTGAAGAATATAATTCTAAACCACCCCTCTTTATAGATTTATATTTAGTTATCATAAAACTCAGTAGATTTAAGTTCTTTTCTGTAGTCTAGAATTCCATTTATTGACCTAGAAGCATTTATGACATTTGGTGGTGGCATGTCTTTCTTACATGATAGCAGGGAAGAAGGAAATTGCTCATTTTATGTTGTCCTCTAAATTCAGTGAAAGAATAAAGGCAGAACCTACAGAGGAGAATGGCACACTTAGTCCAGTTAATAGATTGATTACTGTTTTCATAAATGACAGCTTTCATGTTCATCATTACTGCTTTGCTTGTGTAATTTATCTAGTAATAAATGTTTGGTAATTTCCTGGCATGTCTTACCAAACACTGTCAGTGTTGGCTCTTCATTATTGAAGGATCTATGATTTGAAGTCAAATAGCAGTCAAGTCTATACATTTGCAGACTTCTGCAACCTTGGCCAAGTCACTTAACTTGAGCTAGTTTCATCATTTGTAAAATGGGGTGGGTGATAACTGATACTTCAAAAATTATTATAAAAATCAGATAAGAATATATGAAGAGTTGTATAAACTTGAAGCTATGTATACAGCAGCATCAGTAGTGTTGTTCTAGGACTGAGAAGTACAGTTAACTTGAGGAATTATGAATTACAGTGCTTATTTCCCTTTTTAGTAAGACTGATCTCAAGTGTGTTGCCCCTAAATTTTTTTAACGTGACATTTTTTGCTTTTAACAGTAAAGATAAGAAGATCTGCCCATGATTGGTCCTGCCTAAATTAACCTTATTTTTTTAAAAGGCAGAAATTTTGACTTTGAAGTCTGGTTTTGTAGAAGGCAAGAATAGGATATCTTAGAATAATAATACCTCTTTAAAAAAACAAACTATGCTTGAGGGAAATGGCACAAAAGCAGAAGTGCTCCCTCTAGGAATTTTATACACTGATCACTCTTGAATTCTTTGTCACACTTAGTTTCCTTCTCTTACCAAACTTGCTGATTTTAGGCCTGAGCCTTTGTGGTTGACAAAGGAATGGAAAGAATACGCTATTGTTGTCACTTAATCTGCGTTAATGGCAAGGAGCAATAAAGAAGATAAATACAGTTCAACCTTATCTTCACCAGCATATTCTGCCATTCTCTAATAATAACATGCCCTTTTCCCCCTTAGTTTTTAGTTGAATTTTAGTTTAGAAATGGTGTAGTGTAGATTGGAAGAGAAGTTAGATGACTCTGAGAGCATACTGGATTTAAGGTGCCAGATTCTTTACTAAGCAAAGAGAAAGCTAATTTATCAATAATTCCCCCTTGAAAATTTTCCACCATTTAGATTACACGCATGTAGAAACATTGCCATAATTTACATTTTAAAATACTTTAATTACCTGAGTTTTGAGAGACCTTTTCCCTCATTTTTAAGAATGAACTTTCATGTCATGTAACAACCCTGTCTACCAGGTCAACTTTTAACTTCTGATATGATGATTGACTAATTGTTCACTTCAAAAGCACCATTAGTGAATGTCATGACTTTGTCCTCCTGTCTGAATCTATCAGAAGGGAATACTTAGATCTGAGATGGATCTTCCCTACATGCTGTACAGTTATGGTCCCCTTTGCTCTTACCCTCTCCACCCCACCACCCCAAAAAAGCCACAACAATCATCTCTGAATTTCCCTCCAGACTGGTCTTTGGCAGGACAGCTTCAAAAGGGGGAGGCGGGAGCAACTTGATGGAACAACTGTTGCTTCCTGTTGGCAGGGTCATCCACATTCCATCGTGAAGCATTAAGAATAGGACTTACAGTGAAGGGTTAGGTAAAAAATAACCATTAAAATCAAACATTTTGCCATTAATTACCAAAACTCTAGGCAGTTACTATTAATTGCCAGTGTCTATTGGCTATTTACCAGTCAGTGGCTTCAGTTTTTTAATATAATGGAATCTCCAGAAGCAGTACATTGGTTTTCTGAAAGTGATCATGTTCTGGTGAAGCTATTTCTCATTTTAAGAGTGTAGGAGGGCAAGATAAATGAGTCAGAATTTTCACTTGGAAATTAGACTCTTTCACTTAATTGGCTTCTGGTGTAAAATTGAAGCTCAAAACAACTTGTAATATTATGGGTGACAGTCATCCAAGAAATGGCTACTCATCTTAAAAGTTTTAAATAATTAGGACTTGGAGTTGTGAAGTAGGATGATTTGCAATTAAGCCTGGAAAAATAGGTAGAATTTTATAGGACTTAACAAACAAGATAGTTTATATTTTATCCTTGGGGCAAGAGTGGAGCCATTGGATCTTCTTGAGCAGAGTAGTAGTAGAATCCAGACCCCTGAGGAATACAAATTTGGCAGTTGTATGGTGAGGGAGATTGGAGGCAGGTAGAACCAAGTAGAAGTTTTAACAGTTCAGGCAAGGAGTGATAGAAGATAGTCCTGAGTTGGTGTTGGTGACATATGAATGGAGAGGAAAGGGGGAATGCAAGTTAAATTGCAACACCAGTTGTGAGGGGAAAGGAAGAGGGAAGATTTCAAGAGTGAACCCATTGTAAACTTGAAAGATGATTGTGGTATACCATCAAGAGAAGTTAAGAAGAGGGTATTTGGACAAACTGAATTTGAGAACCCTGTTAGAGCTGTTGGTCTAGTAGATACTAGTTCAGTAGAGAGACTGGGTGGGTAGGTGTAGGGGGATGGTCTATGTATTTGCTCTAAAAATCTTAAAGAAGAAAGTTTATGTATTAAGTATTTTTAAATACTGCTCAAGAGTTTTAAATGGAGACTATATGACTTTTAAAAAGCATTTTTCTTAGCATGGTCAGCATAAGAGATTTTAAAATATAGTAAATACTGGTCGCTAATTGAATTACAGTTGTTTTCTAGTAATTCTAAAATACATTTACAAAGGCAGGAGACTTGCAAGTACAATATGTTGCATGTATTACAATTCATACAACTTACGTATATTTATTAGATTATTAGCTTTCATATTTCAGGTGAGGAAACAAAGTAGTTTTGTTCTGGTTTTTTTTGTTGCCTACATGGCAGGACCAGCACCAAAAGAACCTTAAAAACCTCCTGAGTTTGTTTTCTCTTGTGCAGACAGAGGTCTCTTTTTTTAACTTTTTGAATCACTGGCAATCTGGTGAAGCCTATGGGACTAATCAGAATAGTGTTTTAAAATGTATAAAATAAAATACATCACATTGCAAAGGAAATCCAAATTTTGAAATACATTTATCAAAACAAAAAAACTTTTAACCAAGTTCACAGGCCTCAGGTTAAGAATCTTCCCCCTTTGTCATTGCCTCACATCTGTAATTCGATGTCAAAAAAAAATTTTTATTTTGTTTAGGGAATATAGCATTAAATCTATTACCTCTTAATCTTGCATTCTGGAGATTGCATTTTAAAAATTTCCTGTTGGTTATATTTTCTTCTCTTCTACTTTAAGTCTGTTTTATAACTTTCTGTCTTATAACTTCTGTTTTCCTCCAAGATAACTTGTCTCAGTTTTCATCTTTTCTTACTGATTCTTGTCCTGCCTTTTACACTATAACCTTCCCATGTGCTGTTGCCTCCTACTTTCCTTCTGTCCCTTTGCATTTTATTTTCATTGCAATAGGGTGCTTTTTATAATAAGGACTTGGTGGGTCTTGATGGCTTAACTTTTATGCCTTATTGAATTTATTTTGAGTTTTTGATTTTCTTGTCCCTTATTATCATAGAATTTTTAGCTATTTCTTGTCCTAGTTATTTTTAGACATGAAAAGAAAAATGTTTTCCCATTTTTTTTCAGTTCTCAGTTTTGTAATTTCAAATTCAGGTTGGGTGGGGTTAAAACATTCTACAGAAATTACTATTAGAGCAGGAAAAAAAATCCCCAATTTCTAAAACTGTCCCAGTAGTCTAATGTTACTAAAAACCAAGCTTCACAATATTCTTTCTGTGGTTTACCTTTGGCCCAGAAACATATAGCAAACTTAGGAGGCATATTGTACTTTTAGAGTGCAGTATGTAGTACTGTGAATCTCTTAAGGAGAAATGTGATGTGAGCATTCATTATCACTTTTTACTTATTTGTTTATTAAGAAGCAGAGGTAGAGGTTACAGCAGGCATAGTTCTGCTGACAGAAAAATCTTCTGAAAAATTAGAACATGTCGGAAAGCTCATTGGAAGTTAAATTGATTATCCACTTCAGGAGATGATAACATTCTGTATTACCTAGAGACCCTCAAAGAAACACCAAATAACCAATTGTCAGAGATGCTCTAAAAAGATCTTCAGGTGATGTTTATTCCTGAAGCCTAAATTTAGTGTGCTCTATTACTCCATGATGTCCACCCTTTGTAGTCAGTCCATTAAGCCAATCCTAGACTTAGTATGATCTTAAAGTTCCTTACCATCTTTCCATGTTTAAAGTAAGAATTATTGTTGAATTTGATCCCTAGTCTCAGTTCTGAGAAACCTGAGTTTCTAAAGATTTATTGTTAGATAGTAATAGTAGTAAAAGTAGTGGGTAGTTGAAAGAGTCTTCTCTTTGGAGAGTCAGAAGCCCTGGGAGGTTAAATCTAGCCCTTAAACTTTAGTGCTTGTGTAGTCTTAGGCAAGATTTTTTTTAAAAATAACTTTTATTTCTTAGATGATAAGCATTGGATTATAGGGTTTTTTTGCTTTCACTTTGGCAGTCTCCCATCTTTGTCTCTTTTCCATTTGCTACTACCTAGTACTTCATTATTACTCTTGTATGCTTTTCCAGTCTTCACCCCTGCCCCCCCACCCCCCAAAAAAAGTCTTGCTGCCCACTCTATTTTTTATATCTTCAACAGAGTATGTTACAGATCTGATAAAAGTCACCCCTACTCAGGTCTTTAGTGCTAATTAAGTTCTAGGGCCAATTAAGTTCAGACTCTTGGTATGTAAAACCTTCCCCATTCTGGTACTTTCTTTTTATTTTGCTACATGAACTTATTGATGCAGATAAAGTGGAGTGTTCTTTTTTCCTTTCTCCCATCCTCTGCCAAAACTTAAATATCCCTAGCATTTTCCTACCTCTCTTTGTTCACACTTTTCCTAATGCTCATTATTCTCCTTACCCCTCCTTCTCCAACACCCAAATGAAAGTGTTCTTCCAGATAGTACCAGTATGCACTCCCTGATCACATTCATTCTTCCATTATCATTTCCACATTCTTCCTCTTCCACCCCCTTGGATGCAATAACACTTTTCCTCAAGTCTCTGCACTTACATTCAATATTGTGTTTTGTACTTGTCTATGTCTTATTAAACTTAAATTTAGTAGAGTGATTGCAGACATTATGCCTAAGACTTTGTCTCTTTACCACCCATGTTCCTCAGTGCCCTTTACATTCAAGGTACTTGATAAATGTAGTTCATTTATTGCATTGAATTATTGAATGAAAGTAGGGAACTGTATAGCATAGGTCTCCTTATTAAGCAAAATTAAATTAGTAGATTAACTTAACTGAAAATAAGGAAAGCTTTCCTTACAGAGAAATAATTATGTAGGTATTTGATAGTTGTACTAAGTAATGAAAATTAGGGAAATGATCTAGGGAGGTTACAGAATGCCATGGGTAATGAACATACTATCTCAGTACTTGAAATTCCAACTCTACCTTTCATAAAGCCTTTCTTAATTTTTCAGCCTTCTTGAATTTTTCATAGTACTTCGAATTTTTCCTTTTTACTGAACCTAATTTATTTTAAAATTATTTGTGTGCCTTTCTTCACTATATAAGAAGTTCTTCTCTTAACTATTCTTTCCCCTCAAGTCAAACTGTTACTGAGGTTACAAAATTCCACTATGCTTTAGTTTGACTATTTCTTTTTTTAAAGTTTTTGATTTCATAGAGTAAAACATCATCTCCATTTTTGCTGTGCAATATAGCATTTCCCTGATATATATCATAATTATTTAAAATTCCTTGATATTACAACATTCTAATTACTCAGGCTGGGGAGAATACACAGAGAAAACACAGAGATCAATGTGATCTCTCCTTCACATTGATTCTTTATAGATGTCAAGGTCCTCCAGATCCTCCTATTTGCATGATGTATTTGAATTGGAGCATCAAAGCCTGCAAAGTCTCCTAAGTGAGAAGCATAGTTATATGACTTGGTCTTTTACTGTACTCAGGGATAAAAAATCAGGTAGATAATTAAATGTGTTTTGTCCAGTTAGTATGCAGTTGGATGATCAACTTATAGAGTCTGTCAGCCAGTGTGTGTGTATGTGTGTGTATACACACATATATCTTAATCTTAGACAGTGGTTGAATTCGTAATTGAACAGGAAGAAAAGCTGGCTTTGGGAAATAGAAAACTTTTGATCCTAGTGAGATGAATGAAAAGTCTGAGTGTTTCTGGGTAATTAATTATCAATAATAAGTTTCTGGGTAATCAGTTTATTAATTAGGCTAGCGGATAATAGATAAATTGAGGTCAATGATTCTTGATAACCTAACACTCTGCCGGAGGTCCAAATGTTTTAAATACCTTTGGAAAAGGGGTTGTGCCTGGCAGTGAAAATCAACTCTGATTGGTTTAACAGTGAGGGAATGAATATTAATTATATTGAGTGGTGGGCTTTTTCTAATGAGGACTTTGATCATACTAATGCTTTTGGACAAAGGTATTCATCTCCATCTAGACCACTTAAGTATTTGTCCAGAATTCACCTAGATCAGATTCTCTTTACCCATTAATCAGAAATGAGCTCTCCTAGTTGAGTGGGGTCCTCCTGCCCAAGATTGAGAATGTCCGGTCAACTCTGTCCTTCACAAGGACTGAGTTTTGAATGGGGAAATAAAAAAAGAAAGAAATACTACTAATAAAACTAATCTACTAATCACTGATTATTAATTAAAAAGAGGAGTTTTGGATCCTGTATGTAAAATTTGTTATTAATATAATAAGAAAATAATCATTTTTCTCACTAAAAACAGGCCCATCTTTTTAATACCAACGTTCTACCAGTTGTATAACACAAGGCGTAAAATGTCTCTCAAACACTAGAATTGAAGTTCACTCAAAAGGGAGTGAAAAGAGGACTGTGGTTGTTGGGAGAAGTTTGTTTTGTAGCACATTACTGGTAGTATAATGAAAGAGGAGATGAGGGATACATTTTCAAAGGCATATGGGAAGAAATGGGCTTGGTCACATCTTGAAAGTACGTGATTGACTGATGGACAACTTGTGGGCCTAGTAAATTCATGACATCAAAAAATGAGAAAGGGGCCTTCACATGGAGGGTGGACCCTCCATGTTGAACTTACATAAGAGGATATGAGTTAGTCATGCAGGATGGGCAGGAATGTATTAACTTACTTGTTACAAAACTAGTCATATAAATGAGATTAGGGTTTGAGTATCAAATATCTTCTCCCCTTTAGTGCTGCACTCCTAGAAAAAAAATAGTCTACATTTTTATGTCTGCTTTCTTACTTACTTACTCATTTCACTTCTGAACTCTATATGATATGGTTTCTGATTCCCTGATTTGATTGAAACTACTCTCTCAAAAGTTACCAATTTGTCTTCATCTGTTTTTTGACCTTACAGTCTTTAATAGCTTTCTTACTTGAAGAAGCATTAACTTCTTCCTCCCTTAGCTTTTAAATGACCTTTTACCTGTCTCATACCTTTGCTTATCGGACTATTTTTGGTCTCTTGTGATTTCATCATTTCATATTACTCAAGATCCTGTTAGGATCTCTTTAGTCTTATTGATTTACTCTGCTCCCATAGTTATCCTGCCTCCCACAACTTCAAATTCACCTGTGTTCTTCATGTATAGCATTTGGACTACAAGTACCTGGATGCCCACCAAGTACTGTAACTTCACAATGTCCAAAAACCTGAATTCCTCAAAATGATCTTTCAGCTTTCCTACGTCTGAATAACTCCCATTACACTCCTGATCACTCAGGTTTAAAATTTTGGTGTTACTTCCTCTTTTCACCCCCATGGCAAGTACTAAGTTCTTTTAATTCTACCATTATAGTTCTCAGGCCTTCATCACCTCTCACCTAAACTATTATAATAGCATATAATTGACATTTCTACTTGAACAATGTCTTCACTCTTCAGTTTATCCTTCGTATAGCTGCCAATGTAAATCTTCCTAGGGAATAGGGCTAACTATGTCATTCTCCTGTGCTCAGCAGCTTATTTGACCTTAGGTTGAAATGTGATCCTGTTAGCCTGATACTTAAGACCCAGCAGAGTCTGATTTCAGTGTCTGGCAACTTTATTTCACATTACTCTCTTTCACACACTTTGTTCCAGCCAAACTGAACTATGCCTTTCTTCAAATTGTGGCAGTCCCCAATGCCTGGAATACAATTCTTTTTCTTTTTAATATAAATTTATTTATTTAACTTTTTACATTCATTTTCACAAAATTTTGGGTTCCAAATTTTCTCCCCTTTTATCCCCTCCCTCCACCCCAATACACCAAGCATTCTAATTTTCCCTATCACCAGTCTGCCCTCTCTTTTATCATCCCTCCCTTCTCTTGTCCCCCCCTTCTCTTGTCCCCATCTTCTCTTTTGTCCTGTAGGGCCAGATGACTTTCTATTCCCCATTACCTGTATTTCTTATTTCCTAGTAGCAAGAACAATACTCAACAGTTATTCCTAAAACTTTGAGTTCCAAATTCTCCCCATCCCTTCCTCCCCACCCATTCCCTTTGGGAAGGCAGGCAATTCAATATAGGCCCTATCTGTGTAGTTTTGCAAATGACTTCCATAACAGTCATGTTGTGTAAGACTAACTGTATTTCCCTCCATCCTATCCTGCCCCCCATTGTTTCTATTCTGTCTTTTGATCCTGTCCCTCCCCAAGAGTGTTGACTTCAAATTGCTCCCTCTTCCCATTGCCCTCCCTTCCACCATCCCCCCCACCTTGCTTATCTCCTTCTCCCCCATTTTCCTGTATTGTTAGATAGGTTTTCACACCAAAATGAGTGTGCATTTTATTCCTTCCTTTAGTTGAATGTGATGAGGGTAAACTTCATGTTTTTTTCTCAGCTCTCCTCTTTTTCTCTCCACTAAAAAGTCTCCTGCTTGCCTCTTGAATGAGAGATAATTTACCCCATTCCATTTCACCCTCTTTCCTCCCACTACATTTCTCTCTCACCATTTACCTTAATTGCTTTTAGGATATGATCCCATCCTATTCAATTCACTCTGTGCTCTCTGTCTCTGTATGTGTGTGCATGTGTGTATGTGTGTGTGTGCATGCGTGTACATATGTGTGTCTATAATCCCACCAGTTACACAGATACTGAAAAATTTTAAGAGTTACAAATATTGTCTTTCCATGTAGGAATGTAAACAGTTCACTTTTGATAAGTCCCTTATGACTTCTCTTTGCTGTTTACTTTTTCATGCTTCTTCTCATTCTTGTGTTTGAAAGTCAAATTTTCTTTTCAGCTCTGGTCTTTTCATCAAGAATGCTTGAAAGTCCTCTGTTTCATGGAAAGACCATATTTTCCCCTGAAGTATTATACTCAGTTTTGCTGGGTAGGTGATTCTTGGTTTGAGTCCTAGTTCCTTTGACTTCTGGAATATCCTATTCCACGCCCTTCGATCCCTTAATGTAGAAGCTGCTAGATCTTGTGTTATCCTGATTGTATTTCCACAATACTGGAATTGTTTCTTTCTAGCTACTTGCAATATTTTCTCCTTGACCTGGGAATTCTGGAATTTGGCCACAATGTTTCTAGGAGTTTCTCTTTTTGGATGTCTTTCAGGTGGTCATCGATGGATTCTTTCAATACTTATTTTGCCCTCTGGTTGTAGAATATCAGGGCAGTTTTCCTCAATAATTTCATGGAAGATGATGTCTAGGCTCTTTTTTTGATCATGACTTTCAGGTAGTCCCATAATTTTTAAATTGTCTCTCCTGGATCTATTTTGTAGGTCAGTTGTTTTTCCTATGAGATATTTCACATTCTCTTCCATTTTTTCATTCTTTTGGTTTTGTTTGGTGATTTCTTGGTTTCTCAGAAAGTCATTAGACTCCATCTGTTCCATTCTAATTTTGAGAGAACTATTCTCTTCAGTGAGCTTTTGAACCTCTTTTTCCATTTGGCTAATTCTGCTTTTGAAAGCATTATTTTCCTCATTGGCTTTTTGAACCTCTTTTGCCAATTGTGAGTGAGCCTATTTTTCAAGGTGTTATTTTCTTCAGCATTTTTTTGGGTCTCCTTTAGCAAGGTATTGACCCGTTTTTCATGCTTTTCTTGCATCTCTCGTTTCTCTTCCCAGTTTTTCCTCCACCTGTCTAACTTGCTTTTCAAAATCCTTTTTGAGCTCTTCCATGTCCTGAGCCCACCGGGCATCCACATGGGATGTCTGCGATACAGAGGCCCCGACCTCCATGTCTTAGTAAGAATTGTTCCTCATCATCAGAATTGAAAGGTGGGAACATCTGTACCCCATCAAAGTAGCTTTCCTATAGTCTTATTTTTCTTCCTTTTTCTGGGCATTTTCCCAGCCAGTTAGTTACTTGACTTCTGAGATTCCTGTCCACCCCCGCCTAGATCCGCCCAGCTGGTGCTTGGGGTCTGAGATTCAAATGGGCTTTCCGCGGCAGGCACGGCTGCTATTCAATGTGAGCTTAAGTTCTGGTGCTTGGGTGGGGGCAGGGCCGTCTTCCAGGCTCAGTTCCCTCAGGGGGTTTGTGCAGAGACCTTTGGTAATGGAGCTCCTGCCTGCTCCGGGAGTCCTGGGCCACCACTGCCTCCCGTGGGGGCCCAAGTCACAGAGACACCCCGCTCCCCTCTCGGCCAGCACAGACGTCTCTCTCACTGACTTGTAGCATCTGTGGGTGGAGTGACCTTCCCGGCTGCCGGAGGTTCCGTCCCTGAAGCCTGCTCGGATCTGCTCCTCTGGGGCTGCGCGGCCAGGGGTGGACTCCGCTGTCTGGAGCACGATGGACCCCTGGGGACGGCTCTCCAGGGCTCTCTGGAATGGAAATCTTTTCCACTGTGTTTCTGCGCACCTTGCAGTGCTCCAGAATTTGTGGGGAGTTCTTTTTGCAGGAAATATATGGGCTGTGGGTTTGGAGCTAGCATACGTGAGTCTTTCTACTCCACCATCTTGGCTCCTCCCTCTACAATTCTTTTTCAATTTTTCTTTGCCTTTCAGAATCCATTTTTCTTGACAGTGAGTTGGGATACTGCAAAGAGTGATGAACTTGAAATCAGGAGAGAGACCTAGACCTGGTTTGAATATCCTTCTGATAACTTTCTTTACATTAAGCAAAGTATCCTCATAAAACAACTCTATATGAGGATACTTTGCTTAATGTAAAAGTTCTCTATAAACATAAGTTAATAAAACTCAAGGTTCAGTTCAAATGCTGCTATTTTTGTATTGTCTTTCTGTGTTTCTTTCCTTTCTCTGTCCTCCAAACTAAGTGTTCTCTTCAGATTTTCTTAACACTGACTTTGTCACCTTCCTTCCTTACCTTGCTAAAAACTGTGTGTACTAGTGTATTTGTCTCAGTCCCTCAGCTACCAGTGAATACTTGGAGCCCTGTCAATGTTTGCGTTTCACAGGGAGTCCATTTAACTCAGAAAAAAAATGTAAATTCAGGCTAAAAGTTTGAGCTAGAATTTACTGAATGGAATGTAGTGAAGGCTCACAGTGTCAGTGTCATTCTAGCTACATCTCAGGGTTTCTAGGATTAACCCTGAAGGTTCAAAGTATTGGCTCACTCCTCTATTCTGAGTGTCTCTTCTCTCCTCCACCCCTCCCCCTTTGCAGTGATAGTTGACATTTATAAAAGGATATTTACTTTGAAGGTTTGGCAAGAACAGACAATTAACATTTCCCCTTAGCACTTTGGGGATCTCTTAATCAAAGGTGTTAACATGTGTCCCACAATACTTGAATCCTCAGTGTGTCTTGAACCAAATTCAAAAATATTTAACAAAGTAAATAAAATTGCATTAAAACAGATGATATTACATTTTAAAACCAAGTCACTATGCAGGGATCCTTATGTATGGGTTAGGTTCCATATCCCATCTCCTATTTGAGTTTGACAGTACTATCCTATATGATCGCAGTCCCTGGGGATAGGGAGCTCAGATTTAGTGTAAGTTTGTCCACAGCCTTGCATCCCACCCACTAAGTTCATGTTCAGATGGTGAATATGCTGCCATCTGAATTGGCATCTCAGCTACCACTGGGATGGGTCCCAAAGTTAATTTCATTGCTTGCTTTCCAGAGCATCAGTGCCTGGGACTGACTTCAAAATTTATCACAAAGTCGGATTTTTGGAATCACAGACCTCAGCTGGTTTACTCTCCTGATCTCTCAAAACTGTTAGTCTCCACATTAACCATCTTCACTCAAAATAGAGGTCCTCTAACACAGCAATACCTCCAACTAATCCTTGGATAGAAGTGAGTGTGCCCTCTTTTGAAGAGGGTACCCCTTCTCTAAACTTAACCTTCTGGTGTGATTTTTGTCCATGTATTACCACGGATCTCTACATGGAGATAACCACTATACTGGAGGCCTTCTCTTCCTGCCCCTCCTTCGTTCATTTAATATACAAATAGGGGAGGCAGTTTTTTTTTAAAGGAGTGAGGAAGTGCCATTTTATATCCCCAAACTTAGCATATGTTTTGCATTCAGAGGTGCTAAATGTTTACTCAGTACAATTAAAGTACTACTTTAAAATGTATATTATCCAAATTTCACAGTGAATATATCTAGTGATCTTTAAATTATGAAAAAAAAACTTATATTGACTTATTTTTAGAATGCTCTTCTAATTTGAATATTTTTTAAAACCTAATCTGTATCCTAAATTAGCCTCATGGTGAATTACATTAAGTTTTTGTTTCAGTGCTTAAGTGTTAACAAGCTGCTTTACCACAAGTGGTATATAGAGATAGTGTTAGGTTATATCAAAGCCCAATTTTAAGGCATTTAGTGTAGCCATTTGGCCTCAGACAACTAGCCCTATTGGTAAGAGAGTTTGCTTATTTTAAGGAGAATGTTAAGCCAGCTCATTCTGCTTGGACTAAAGGCTTCAGGAGGTGAGAAAAGTGGCTTTTTTTGACTCTTGACCACATCAGAGTAATTGCAACCAAGCACCAGGACCTTAGGCTGAAAAACAGAGCAAAAGTATTGTGAGTGAAGTATAATAAGCCTACCATTAAGGAAATGCCTCCATTCATTTATCCCTTCAGGTGGTTTTTCTCAGTTTTACTCTAGTGCTGCTACCTCATTCACCCATTTAATTTGGTCTGCCTGATACTCTGCCCCAAATCCTATTTATCATTTAATTTGTGTTCTAGGATTTTAAAAGGTGTATACAACACAGTTTACTTATTTTTAGACATTAAAGACATTTAAATGCTGAAAGTGGAACACAGTTGACTAGAAGCCAGAAATCTGGGGCATAGTCCAGCTCTAACCTGCCGGTGGCCTTAATTGAGTCATTTTAACCTTTCTGGGACTCAGTTTCATCTCTGTAAAATAAAGGATATAAAGTTTCTTTTAATTACTGCCATCACCCTCTGTTCTTGTAACCCATGACTCTGAAGGACAGTTTGGGCTTTCAATCTTGAAAGCTTCTCAAGAATAACTTAATGATTTAGATTCTAGAAGCATCTCTAAGATTTGTCTGGTTCCAAGTTCCGTGTTTAGGAATCTTTTAATTCTTCTATAAGTATTAAGCTAACAGTTACCATTTATGTATATGTTAAGAGAGGTTTATTAAAAGGGAGTCTGTTTAGTAGCAATGGAGTTGTTATAAAGCTCCCTTTCTTATGATGGCTTTTTCCTTATTCTCTTTAGATACTTATTAAGTGCTTCTTGACCTTTGTTCTGTCACCATATTTCAGCTGTTGGTTCTGTAACTCTTGTATTTTGTGCATAGCATTTTGCCAAATTGTAGTAACTCCCACAGGTACCAGCTTGTTTGGTGGTCTTAACATCAGGCTCACTTCCTCCCAGCTAGCTGTACATGCTTCCTTAATCAAGAACACTTTGCTCCATTTAGAACTTAGAGCAAGTAGGTGGCACAGTGGATAGAGTTCCTGGCCTGGAGTCATCTTTCTAAGCTCAAATATGTCCTCAGGCACTAGTTGTGTGACCTTGGACAAATCACTCAACCCTGTTTGCCCCTCAGTTTCCTCATCTGTAAAATGAGTTGAAGAAGGAAATGACAAACCACTCCAGTATCTTTGCCGAAAAAACCCCAAATGCAAGGTCACAAAGAGGAATTAGACATGACTGAAAAACAGCAACCTCGGATATCTGCTTAGAGATATTTTTTATGTGTCTTATTGTACTCTAGAGCTTTTTCTTCTGTCCTTACTGTTTAAGGAAGGAGCACCCTGATTTCCCAAATTCTTTGTATATGAATCCTTTCTGCACATGGCCTATTAAAGCAGTGCTCTAGCAGTTAATTTTTAATGTGAAAATAGCTATGACAGTCCAATATTCTCTCGTCCCTTGTGACTCCCCCCAACTGGATTCTGACATGTCAGCTGAGCTCTTAGTATAATTTCATTTAAAAATACATTCAAAACATAGAAGCAGTATAAACTATACTCTGATTTAGAAATAAAGTAAGCTCTGACTTTATGTGATAAATGTACAAAAATATCCAAGATCAGTAATGGAGAATAAGCTTCTGTTTTTATTTCCAGGTGCTAGTTGGATGTCACCTGGATATCTTTACAGAACATTCAAAATATCCCATTTCTTAAAGTCACATTCATTTCCTCCATCCCATTTCTTCCACTTTACTTTGCAGTTTCTGTCTGTGAATCATTGTTCTCTAATACACTGGTTAAGATAAACTCCAGTATTTTTTTTATTCTTTTTGGAAACAGTGTTCCCCCTACACACCCTAGGTTATTTCTGAGTGGGGGTTTTTTCCCCCTTTTCATTTTTTTCTGGTTATTTCACGTCATCACTGATTCTCATCTGGGATATTACATTAGTCTTTTAACTAATATTCATGTCTCCTTTTCCAATCTATTGTGCATAAAACCACAAAAGTAATCCTAAAAAACTGGTTTAGTCATGTCATTGCCTGCTTTAAAACTTTAATAGCTTCTTTTGCCCATTTTTTAGAAAAAGGTTTTTTTAAGCCTCATTTAAAACTGACTTACCTCTTCCTCCTCTCAACTGTCTTTCATATACTCCCTTTCATATACTCTATGTAGCAGACAAATCATATTATTCTCCATGCTCTGAACAAACTTTGGGTTTCCTTTGTGTCTATTGAAAACCATATCTGCCATCCAAGGCCCAGCTCAAGTGTCATCTTTTCCATGAAGCTCTCCAGGTTCCCTTCTTTGATTCCCAGCTACAGGTAGTTTATAGTTTTCTCATTCTGTGTTCTCAGATCCCTGGCAGCAAATTTTTTGACTTAGATAATTTGTATCACTTAGGTCACTTAGATAATATCACTTAGATAAAAAAATTTGATTTCAGATTTTTTGAATTAGATAAATTCATCAGGGATTGTCCTTCATAGGTACTTTATCTGGCTTATGGTAAGTTGCTTGACAATTCTATGAGTCTTATCATTTGTCTCAACCTCTTCATTTTACAGATGTCTGGCACTATTGTCAAAATTCTTGTGTATCCTAATATCTTCTAGAAATAAAAACCTAGTTTCTAAGTTCCTTCAGGATAAGGATTAGATTTTATTAAAATCTTTGCCTTATATCTAGTAGGCTCTTCATTATGCAGTAGATACAGATCACTTTAAGAACTGTTTGTTGAGTCTAAAAGGAGAAAAGACTTTTTATATATTAATAATTTTAGTATTTGGTCAGGCTTATATGTTTCAACAACTATTAGTAAACCTTTCTGAAGTGTACGTAAGCTTTGCAATTTTAAAATACTTAGTGAATCTCTAATCATTGGTACTTTTCTCTAGTTCTTTAAAAAAATAACATCATGTTAAAATGTGTCCCTTATTAAATAACAAAGTTATATATGTTAACTTTAGCTTCAAGTTTGTATTTAATGTTGTACTAACACTTGAAAACTATGTCTTTCATTTGAATTCTAGGTAGTTATATTTTTTAAAATTTTTTAAACCTTTATGCTTATTTGGATTTTTCCCCCTCTTTATCTTTTGCAGTCTCTATTGGAAAAGTTCTTGATTCCTAATGCTTCACAAGCAGAAAGCAAAGTTTTCTATTTGAAAATGAAAGGAGACTACTACCGTTATTTGGCTGAAGTTGCTGCTGGTGATGACAAGAAAGGTATGTCAGTGTTAAAAAATATTCTAATAAGTAACATGTGCTTTGTACTTGACCAAGTATCATTAAGGAGAATCTGATTTCACTTTGTCTTATTAAATTTTTTAACATGATAGATTGATTTTTTTCCCCTTGAAGCAACTACCTTCCCCCTATTTATACTTACTTTTATTTTATTTAGAACATAATAGGGGAACTTTCTTACTCACATTTGTATTATCCCTGAGAATATATTTAAGTTAGACTTTGGTTTTGAACTCTGGTTTGTTCTTGCTCTAATGGCAAGTTGAACTACATATGTGCACATATGAGTGTATATGTATACTTCTCTAATACTGTCAGGAGGGTCTGTGGAAGATCATGATGAGATTGGGTTGCCTGGAGAAGTTCATCAGCATTGTATGCCAGTTTCATGATCACATGCTCACACAGGTTCTACGTGAAGGATGATGTTCTCACACTTTTCCCAGTCACCAGTGAAGTGAAACAGGGATACTTGCTTGTTCCCATGCTCTTTAACATGAAGTTTTCTGCATGGAGGACAAAATGGCATCAAGATCACCTTCCACACTTTTGGTAAACTATCTTGAAAAGGCTATAGGCCAAAATCGAAGTGTAGTTGGTGCAGGACTTTTTGTTCATAGATAATTGTGAGATACAACAGTGCATGTGTATTGGTTCTCTGCCATCTGTGCTGATTTTTGCCTGACAATCAACATCAAGGAAACAAAGGTTTTTCCGATGAGTTATCACCACACCATCCATTTGTGGAGCCATTGGTCACAGTAAATGGAGAAATGTTAAATACTATGGGTAAGTTTGCTTACCTTGGCAGTACACTCTCCAAGGCTATCCACATAGGTGATGAGGTAGCTCAGGGTTTGGGAGGCTCCAGAAGAAAGTATGGGAGAGAAGACATACCAGGCCACCTACCAGACTGAATATTTACAGAGCCTTCATGATGACTCCACTGTTGTATGCCTGTGAAACCTGTACTGTAGAGAGTGCTGGTCTGATGGGCTGTCCATGTAATTCGAATGACAAATGTGTTTACCTAAAGATTATTTGATGGAGGACTCACAAAAAAGCACTCACTTGAAGGTCAGAGGAAGTAGTACAAGGACACTATCGATTGTGTAGTATTGTGGTAGTATCAATTGTGAGATGTGGGACTGCCCAACCAACCTGGTGGGCCCACAGTGTGCGCTATGAGCAAAGCAAAGTCATAGACGCATAGGAGAAATGTGAACTGTGCCAATCCAGAACCAGTTCCACTCTTAATTTTCTTATAGAACACTTGTGCCTGACCTGTGGTAGAGCCTTCCAAACACTCTGATCAGCCACAGCCAAACATACCTTACGCTGGCTCCAATATATTGTAATATTATTGGTCCCATTCAAAAAACAAAGGACAAATAATTTTAGAATGGCAGGCACAAAATGTTAGCACAGTTGTACTCTGATTATCAAAAACTGACCACAATGCTGCAAATCAGTCTTAGTCTTTGTTTCCATCTTCTTAAGTGTAGTGTATACAGTTTAGTGTTACTCCTTTTAGAGTCCTTGGTTACTTTGAATATAAGATAAGTGAGAATTTCAGAATTTCTTTTGTTTTGAATAAAATTGTGCTCTTACTAATCACCCCTTTTTTTTTTTTGGCTACTTAATATGTAGTATTATGAGGCATAGTAAAATAAGTGTATCAGTTCATGAGTGTAACTTTTTCATTCATCAGGAATAGTGGATCAGTCACAACAAGCATATCAAGAAGCATTTGAAATCAGCAAAAAGGAGATGCAACCAACGCATCCTATAAGATTGGGTCTGGCTTTGAACTTCTCTGTGTTCTATTATGAGATCCTGAACTCTCCAGAGAAAGCCTGCTCCCTTGCAAAGACAGTAAGTTTGGGTTTTTGTCTGAACATTTAGCAACTTGGTTAAAACTTGAGAATTAAATTTTTTTTTCCTGTTATAGGCTTTTGATGAAGCCATTGCTGAACTTGATACATTAAGTGAAGAATCATACAAAGACAGCACACTAATAATGCAATTACTGAGAGACAACTTGACAGTAAGTACATCACCATTAAAATTGTCTTACTAACCAAAGGGATGTTATGCTTGATAAAGTGAAGAAAAATCACATTAGAGTTGGTTACTTTAAAAAATGAAAGCAATTAGCTGATAATCACTTTGCTTTACATCTGATGTGATTCATAATGAGTTAGCTATTGTCCTGAAATGATTTCTGAATTGTTAGGGTAAATGTTATCATAAAGTACACTAATTTAAGTTTATAGTTTAATTATCTACTTGGGAATTGTACTAAAATTTTATGTGCACCATACATTTTAAAATCACCTTGGGGAATGCATTTGATAAATAAAGAGATAGACATATAAGTAGCAGCATTTACAGATAACAAAGGAGGTCATAACCGACTTCACTGTGTATTGAGGGGAATATGAGTTTTAGTAATTTGTGATGAATGTCCTTCCTGGTGTATATGTAAATTAGATAAATTTATCACAGTGTGGTTTATTTATTTATTTTTTCGCTGATTAGAGCAGAATACTAACTTTTAGTGATCTTTAGCGTGGAGGAGTTACCCTCTTTTCATAGCTTTTTCTCATAGGGGTATGTAATAAGCACATAGAATTCAACATATAACATTAGAGTCATATTAAAACTAAGTATAGTATGTACGCAATAGTGGCACAAAGTTGTGTACTATCCTTCTTCCTAAGCACCCCATTGGTGGTAACTATTTGTATTTGTGGAACAAATTAAAATATCCATCAGAACATATTCTATGTTCTGCATATGATAAAACCAAGAAACTAGCATAGGCATTAACTCTTGTGGCCTCACCCCATCATCAACACTCTCCTTCCCTTCCCCTCCATTACAAAAATATGAAATGCTCTACTACATTCATTTCTGTTGGGTATCAAAGCCAGTAATATACGATAGGTTCAATATCTACTTAAGTTAAAGAGTAATTTCTAGTAGTCTGTCTGTCCAAAATAGGGTGAATACATCCTGCATATTTTATTATTCTCATATTTCCTTAGACTCTTTTTCTAGTTCATTTGCCAAGTTTTATGTACAAGAGTGTGTTCTTTTCCCTTTAGTAATTAGTAGACTGTAGCAGACCTCTATGTAAAGTGATTTTTGCATGATACAAATTTGCCCCCAGACATGGGGAAGGGGCGAAAAACCAGCACAGTTCCAAGACGACATGGGAGTGAGGCAGAAAAAGAAGCAGGAGTAGGAACATGCCAGGGCTTGGCTTAGAACCAAGAGGAAAAATGTATGGGAGGAGGGGTGAGATGGGCAAATACACAGATAGGAGAGTAGGGGCAGCAATATTGGCGGGGAGAGGGGGCATGGAGTAGGATGTGGAGAGCCCAAGCCCAGAGGGACCAACAGAAGACAGACATCTGGGCAGGTGGGCAGAGCAGAAAGTCTCTCCGTTATGGAGGTTGTAAGCCAAATGTCCCATTCCTTCCCCTAACCCTCTTCTGCTTTCACTTGGAGGATTTGTTTTGGGGGGTTGGCAAGGGTAGGAGTCCTTGGATTGCCAAGCCAAGGAAGACAGGAAGGGGGAGAAAGAACACAGTACTATACAGTATAACATAGGTGTTATTTTTGAATGCAGATTACTTTGAGAATTCTTTATGTAAAATCATTTACATAAAGTGAAAACTATCTGTATTCTGTAAGGATCTTTTGGCCCTGAAAGACTTAGAACAAAAAAGTACTTTGCTGTTTGTCAACCTTAACAGTATGATCAGGTTCTGATGAGGTTCAGATTGTGAAAGGAGCGTTATGGAGAAATTTACAGGGAAAGGGGCTTCAGAAAGGAATTAAAAAGGAGCTTTTAAAGTTTAAACTTTATGTTTGACTTTGTTATACTATAGAAATTGTTACTTGATCCAAGGATCAAGTGGCAGTTAACCAATTTATTCTTTGAGTTAGGTGAGGCGGCATATATAGTAGCCAGTAGAACTTGGAAGGTCTGTGTTCATCAAGTTAGACATGTGACCTTGAATGCCAGTAATTGAGTTTGCTTTCATATGAGGATGACCTTTTGGCAAGGGCTCTTTAATATTACCTAACCTGAACAATTCTTTACATTTATGCAGTCTTGACCGAAGTATGATAGTTGTTTGGCTCATTTGGTAAGAGATAAAATTAATGATTGTTGACTTTTTTTAAAAATGTAATTTATTTAGGGGTTAGGAGGATAATTGAAGTGAATTTCTTAACTCCATTTTTCTCTTAGCTTGCTGGAATCTAAAATACAGATAAATGAGAATTTTAGGGGATCTCAGAGATCTCGTTTCATACTGACTTTTATTATTGTAGAATAGGTAAAATCTTAAAGCTAATTTAAAGAAAAACCCTCAGTATTAGCAGTCTAAAAATACTAAGCAATTTTTTAAAATGAGATAAAAACACTTTCTGAAAACCAGAAGGAAGATTTGAAATCTAAGCTGAGTTCAATTCACAACAATTATTTTTAAGTCTTTGAAAATGTATAAAGATTTGACAAAACATAATCTCTGCTGTGTTACTAATCTACCACTTTAAAGACAAATTATGACACCTATATACAGCAACCAGGTCTGTATATGTGAACACAAGGTAGAGTGATGAAACCCAATTGTAAGCCTGTGTCTTACATGTTTGTAACAAAGATTGGACACTGAGCTTAAGGTTTCTTTGTGTTTTAGTTAATTGAATCTCAGGTCAGAGTGAGCCTTTCATTTTGAATCTTTTTTTTGTGTGTGTGATTCTGTAAGTGGATGTTATCAGATATACTGCTCTATAATTGAATGATACCTGTATGTGTATATCCTTTGGTTCTCTCCCCTCCTGACTTACTAATTAGCTTTTCTTTTTACTCTCTAAGGTAATCTAGAGTTAACTATATCTCAGTCTTGCTTACATATGGGGAGGGGGGCCAGGGAGTTTGAAATCTAACAAAAGAAAATGACCATAAATTTTAGCATGAGGTTTTTGTTTTGTTTTTTTCCTTAAAACTATGTTTATGTTCTGGCACTGTTTACTTATAAATATGAAATGTCTTATAAATATGAAATGTCTTGGTCCTTGTACAGATTAAAGCTCAAAATATGGCAGCTTTGGGGGCTTGATTATATATCTTCTTTAGCTATGTGTGACAAATAGTAGTGTAGCTTAAAGATGTTGGTATCTCAGGTCCACATTTCAGTGTGTGTCTGTGATTTATACACATGTATTTTCTATTCTGTTCATTACTTTTAGGTTTATACACTGTTGGTGCAGCCTGTATGTTGATGTGATAGAATTTCTAGAAGGAGTTATCTCATAACTGCTAATGTCTGAAAATAATTTTTTTTAGTCTATTCTATTGGGAAGACTGATGAAGTACTAACTTGGTTACAACAGTATGCCATGTATGTTTGATAGTGATAATTGTTATACCATGTTATTAATTACATTTACTTAGACATTAATTAGAAGAAAAATATAAATTACACAGAATTTTTTTTACTTTTTTTGCATTTTCAAATTGTAGGTGCTAAACTGTTGTTTTTTCTTTTTTTAATCAGTTGTGGACATCGGACACCCAAGGAGATGAAGCTGAAGCAGGAGAAGGAGGGGAGAATTAACCAGCCTTCCAACTTTTGTCTGCCTCATTCTAAAATTTACACAGTAGACCATTTGTCATCCATACTGTCCCACAAATAGTTTTTGTTTACGATTTATGACAGGTTTATGTTACTTCTATTTGGATTTCTATATTTCCCATGTGGTTTTTATGTTTAATATTAGGGGAGTAGAGCCAGTTAACATTTGGGGAGTTATCTGTTTTCATCTGAGGTGACCAATATGGGGATATGGAATTTTTATACACGTTTTACATGTTTGGCATATACATTGTGATTTCACAAGGCCAGTGTTAAAACAGTTTCCATGTCTAAGCAAAGAAAACTGCCTACATATTGGTTTGTCATGGTGGGGGGATAAAGGGATAATTGGTTCCAGCCACAGGTGTAGTTATTGTGGGTACTTTAGGGTTGGAGCACTTATGGCTGTGGTAGAAACAGATGTCCCATAGATATTACATATCCATGTATATCTGTGGAATACACAATCTCAACGTGTACACCTTTATGATTGCAGTTGCAAAAGTGTTCCTTAAGACAAAGTTTTAACCCAGTCAATTTACTCTGGAGAAGGGCAGAAACGGTTCACATTCCATTATTTGTAAAGTTACCTGCTGTTCGCTTTCATTATTTTTGCTACACTCATTTTATTTGTATTTAAATGGTTTAGGCAACCTAAGAACAAATGTACAAGTAAAGATGCAGTAAAAATGAATTGCTTGATATTCATAAAGTCACTGTATATCAAGCACAGCAGTAAAACAAAAAACCCATGTATTTAACTTTTTTTAGGTTTTTTGCTTTTGTGATTTTTTTGATACTTGCCTAACATGCATGTGCTGTAAAAATAGTTAACAGGGAAATAACTTGAGATGATGGCTAGCTTTGTTTAATGTCTTATGAAATTTTCATGAACAATCCAAGCATAATTGTTAAGAACATGTGTATTAAGTTGATGTAAGTGGAATAAAAGTTTTATGAATGGACTTTTCAACTACTTTCTCTACAGCTTTTCATGTAAATCAAATCTTTAATTCTGAAACTTCTCTAAAGGAAATTGTACACTTTGAAGTTTTACTTCCCACTTGGTAACTATATAATGGGCTTAAAAAAAAGTTTGAGTATAAAATTATCAAATGGCAAGAGTTCCATGTGTTCCATATTGTTCCAGACATTACTCCCCTCTCCACCACCCTGATTTTCAGTTACTCTTTTAAAACAAGGTGGTGGTCTGAATAAAATCATATGTTCCACTTAAATTTTTGGTATGGCATTTTTCTAACTTACGGAAGCTACAAGTCTCATGGTCTGTGGTGACGTTGGTTAACTATCAGGTTTATGCTTCCAAAGTCCCTCTTTAAAAGAATTTGTTGCTATTATAGTCTGCCTTGGATTTTAATCCCATATTCCAATTTTTCAGGTATACCTTTTAGCCTTTTCTCCTTCTGCCTTGTCACCAACCACACTCCTATTCTGGTGGTGGAGGGGGGGGAGGGTATTGTGTGGGGAAAGATAGCATGACATTTCTGGCTTCAGTATCTGAGATTCCTTTCTTCCTTTGCTTGCATCCCACAAACTTCTTGCCTCTATACCTATTTCCTATAGGAAATCTTCCCTTAATTTAGTGAGATAGTGACTTTTTTTTTAATCTCACTTTAACCCCTACCCTGAATGGTCTGTTATTGTCTGCCTTAAACTCTTCCCTTAACCCAGTCCTCTCACCGAATGAAGGTGGGGCTAAGTTATACTCAAAGCTCACGCTGCAAAATCTTCCCCTCACGACCCTTGTAGAAAACACCAAACACAAAATACCATTTAAAGAGAGAGGTGTATTTTTTGTTATAGAATGTAAGCTCCTCAAGGGCAGGGACAATGTTTTTCTGTATGTTCTATTGTGCCTCGTACACTGTAAATGCTCAATAAATATTGATGATGGGAGGCAGTGAGTCTTTATGATAAGCAGAGGCGAGAATCTTGCACTGAAATCTCAACAAATGTTTATTTGCCAACTGTTCCATTATATCCTTCTTAGGTTAATCTGGGAGGTAATGGCCTAGAATAAAGTGCAGGCTTCAGGGTATTGTTTTTTGGAGCAGAGATTCCAATTTTGGGATAAGTAGATCATCTTCACTCAGCATCCCTTGTACTTTACCTTTGCAATTGACCATATCTCTTTAAACTAAAATAAAAGTTTCTTAAATGGTTAAGAGAAAGTATAGCTAGACTGAAGTTTAACTTAAGCTTTTCAGTAAAATCTGAGAAATTTAGGTCATATGCTTAATAAAAGACTTTGTTCTGTCAAGTTTGGATTCATTCAAAGGGTTGACCTTGAAGACCTAGAGAGCCTCATGCCTCAAGACTGTAGGTTCCCCTGCTCTAGGGTTTGGAGTTGGCACAACCTTCATTCAACAGTTGCATGCCTACTAGGTGTAAAACAATATTCCAGGCTTTATAAAAGGAGATAGAGATTTTTTAAAAATTGTTTTAAATAACTGTTCTCTGAGCTTAGCATTAACAAAAGTGTATGGCACGATACGTAGCTGATCATTTACTTAAGTTGAAAACAAAATATTTTGTGTCGGAAGTAGATAATGTTTACGAGGGATTATGCAAAGAAAGCTACCCAAAAGAGTAACTGTGGTTAAGTTCTAAAGAAAGGAAAGGAATTCAGTAGGCCAGGAATGAGGAGAGGGAATGATATGGACAGTGTATGGGAAAGTTAGAGCAAAAACAGAAAAGTACAGCTTATATTGCAGGGATGGTGCTTTAAAGCACGTTTGCTAATAAAATTTGTTCTCTTGAGCATACTGTAATTAATATCCTTCAGCTTCTGACAGGAAAGAGGGTGCCTGGTTTGTAATGTGTTGCCTGTCAAAGGGCGTATAGTTACTTGAGTGAATGCTAGTTTTTTAAAATAAGTTAAAAGATAAATATTGATAAAACAATTAGGGAATAACTGGAATCCCTTTGGGAAATGGGGGGGTGGGGGAAAGCATCTTCTAAAAGTTTCTAGACAGAAAGGAATAACTTTCACATTCAGCACCACACTCTAGCTGAGTCTTAGGATTGGCTCTTACCTAGAGGAAATATCTGGAATCTTTTATTGCTAAATTCAACAGTCATTACCAGCAAGGGCTGACATGCCAGCCTGGGTCATAAATCTTTTTTTTCCCAGACCACAAAGGAAATAATATATTCTCCATATAAACTCTGTCCCAACTTTCATTTTTCAGAACTCAAGCCTAAACTTTCTGTAAGAGTTGGCTACTAAGGAGCAGAGGAGGTTGAATGTATTGTGGACATTTTTAAGAGAGGAAAAAACTCCCCCATCAATCTAAATCCCTTGGGTAGAGTTGACCTCTCTCTAAAATGGATTGTATCCAGAATATCTTCATTCCTTGATCAACTCAAAATGAAGGAGACATAACTTGTAGCAGTTGTCTGTTGTAGCTGATTACTACCTTGATTTCAGGTCTTTTACGGAGAAAAAAGTTCAACGGCAGGTCAGAGCCTCAGTGACTGGACGGTGTTCATCCCCTTTTGGTATAGGGCATCATCAACCAGTTATTGAGAGGTAGGAATAATTTGATGTAAGGACTTAAGAGTCTTCTAGGACAACTACTCACAAATAGTACTTAATGTTTACAGGATTCTATAGCCTTTACATAAATGATCTCAATTTTGGGCCTTATTACATCCCTGTGAGAGACTGGGTGGATTGTTCCCGCTTCACTTGAGAAAATTAGACCTTAGGTTAAATGATTAGTTTCCAGTTAATAGTAGCAGAGGTAGAACTGAAACCTAGGTCTCATGACTAATAGTCAAACATAATATATTAAGTGCCTGAGATATTCCTGTCACTGTGCTGATTAGTTGCTACTACTAATGATGTAGAAAGAGAGACATTTCATTTGGAGTTCCATATGTGGATGCACACACATTACTCACCACCACAACAGAAAAAGTAGTTACTAAGTTCATAAAGCAGATTTCTCTCCCTAGTTCCTTGGAAAGCACAATGCCAGTTTATACTCAAAACAGGCCAAAAACACCAACACCACCTGTAAAGGGGTTGTTTGAGAATTATCTGTTGAAATGGGAAAATAAAGAGACAGACATTGAACAGTGGAACAACCATCACATCTCTTTGAGAGGTAGTGTGGTTTAAGTGCAGAGAGCACTGAACTTGGAAGGAAGACATGAATATAGATCCTGTGTGTGTGTGTGTGTGTGTGAAGTTATTGGAATTCCTGTGTAGTGTGCTTTATGTAAGAGATTTGTAACAGGAGTCACCTTATGCATGTAGTATCCTTCCCTGAATTACCTAATATAGGTGGTGCAGTGGATAGAGCACCAGTGCAGGAGTTAGGAAGACCTGAGTTCAAATCTCACTTCAGACACTTGATACTTTTCACTAGCTGTGTGACCTTGGGCAAGTCATTCAACCCCAGTTGCCTCATCCTGATGCATATCTGGTCAATGGATTCAGATGACTGGAGGAGAGGCTGGTGGCCTGCACAGTCCTCCCTCACTCAAAACAAAGTCAAGTGCAAATCATGTCATTATTTCTCTGATGGCATGATCTTCTTTGGCAACAAAGGATGAACACACACAGACTAATGATGCTAAGCAAATCACTTCCTCTCTCTGCCTTGATTTCTTAATCTGTAAAATGAGGAAGCTGAACTGGGTGGCCTCCTATGTCTTTTGGCTCGAAATCTCATCTGAAAAATAGGACATCACTTGATTCATTGCACCTTCTATTTACCAGTGAGATACTGAAAAATCCAGATGTGATGAATTGTGGCTTTTTGGACAATGTTAACTTTAACAAGGTTTACTTGAAAGCAGTAGCATGGTGTATAAAGTATACTGCCCCGTGAGTTAGGAGTTGTGGGTTCTACTCTCATTTCCATTACTTTGCAGTATGACCTGGGGCATATTTATGGGCATATATATTTAACATTTAAGGAAATAGAAGTCAATGGAGAATTTCAGCAACTATTAAGACATTTCTCAGTGGATGTCCCACACACATCCCAAATTCAACAGGCCCCAAACAAAATCAATGCTCCCACCAACAACCGCCGCCCAACCTTTTTTCTTTTAAGGGTCCCACCATTCTTCTAGTCACCCAGTCTCATCTTGGAATTAACCTTTATTCCTCACCACCCAAATTAGTTGATTCTCAGTATCTCATGTCCATTACCTTCCTGTCAACTCAGACCCTCATCACCTCTTTCTTAGATTTTTAATAGTCTAATTGATACTCCTCAAATCTCACTCTCTACTCAGTACACATCTGCTAAAGTAATATTCCTAAACTCGAAACTGAGTGTTCAATAAATTCCAACCTATTGACTCTAGGAACAAATGTGAACTGTCTTTTAGAACCTGACTCCTTCCTACCATCCAAACTCATGCATTACCCTCCTTCATAAGCTTCACATCTAGTCAAACTGATCAACCTACCATTCCTCACACATAGCATTCCATTGCTACAGTTTAGCATAGACTATGCCCTGCTGCCTGGATTGCATCCTCACCTCCACTTCCTCGAATCTTTTTTCTTTAGAGTCCTGCTTAGGTACCACTTCATTTATTAAACTTTTCTTATAATAATAATTAAGAATTATTATAATTTATAATTTACATAATAAATTATAGATGCATAATTTAATATAATAATATAAAAATAATAACTACCAAACAACCTTCACCTGCTAGTAGTGCTTGTTCCCACCCCCAAAATTACATTATGCTTATTTATTTTGCATATACTTATGTTTGTACATAGAGGCAATTAGGTGGCACAGTGGGTAGAGTGCGAGGTCTCTTCCTCAGTTCAAATCTGGCCTCAGATACCAGCTGTATGACCCTGGGCAAGTCACTTCACCCTGTTTGCCTTGGTTTCCTCATCTGTAAAATGAGCTGGAGAAGGAAATAGCAAACCAGTCCAGTATCAATGCCAAGAAAACCCCAAAATGGAGTCATGAAGAGTTGGACACAACTGTGAAAACAACTGAACAAGTATTTGTAAGTTTCCCTTGGTAGAACATAAGCCCCTTGAGGTTAAGGACTGTTCATTTTTGGCTTTGTATTTGCAACACAGTGCACATAGTAGGTGCTTAATAAATGTTTCTGTTCATGTCCATCCTCGTGCTTCCACATTGCTGCCTATCACGAGCCATCCTCCTATAGGCTGTATTATTCATCTCATTCTCTTACCTCTAAAAGGGATGGGTTTGATTCATGGCTCTGCCACATTAGTGAATTTTGTAACTTTAAATAAATTCACTAAACATGGCTGAGGCTCTGGGCTGTTTTTTTTTTTCTTTTAAGCAGTAAAATGGATATTCAGTCTACTTTCTGAAGTTGTTTTGAAGAAAACATTTTGATCTTGAAAGCACTATATAAACCTGTGGTCTCTACTGTACTGTAGCAATGTGGGCTATACTACTGCCAAGGCTATCTAGAAATTTTATTATGTGTTCACCCATCTCTCTTGTTACCTGAAACTCCTCAGATCTTTTTTTTGGTGGAAGTTACTTAGACCTTAGTTCTCTTTAGGTACAATCTCAGAATTTGTAGTCAGAAGACCTGGATTCTACTTATGTATTCTTGGGCAAATCACATCACCTCTGTGGACTTCATATGTTGTAAGGGGTCTGGAACTCTCAGATTATCAGGGTCATGATGCCCTCAGGAGAAATCTCTTGAGATGACATATCCTTGCATGACTTACAAGATGGACCACCCTTATGCAATAACCAGCCTTCACAATTATCTTGAGTAAGAACAACAGCCAAGCACGTAAGTTCAGCACACAGTTTTTACAAACTTCTTGCATGTATGGAAGTAGAATGTCTATATATGCTGTGAGCTAGCTGAGAATAAATGGAGTGCATACCATCCTTGCTCCCACCTCATTCATTCATGCCCAGAAGAAAGATCTCATGCAGGCATGAGATCTTTGGGAACTTAACATTTTGGCACCCAGGCAATAAAAAAAAGAATCCAAAAACTGAAGAAAAAAAATAGTCAGAAATTCTCTGCACAAATTATAACTTTGGCTTACTTTTTATCACTGTGTTCCAAACATCTTTCATACAATTCAGATTTCCAACTAAGTAATCTTGTCTTTCAAGAGTGGTTTAGCTATATTGCACCAATCAGTGGGGTATAGGGCTGTCTGAGAAATGCTGTCTAGAAGAGACTGAATGTAAAGACTATCTGATCCATAATTGATTAATCTTTTAGAGAATATAAAATCCAGAGGAGTATATTCTCTTCTAGCCGCTCCTGGGTTATAGGGATGTGGAGTTTCTATTAATACCAATGTTAGCCTCATTTCCAAAAGTATTCCTTCTCCTCTTTCTGTGGCTTGCTGAAGGACTTTTTGTACAATCCCTTCAGGCTCCTGGAGTTTTTCACAAACTTGTGATCTAGACTTGTATAAAGGAGGAGCAGTGGAAGGAGGAGACTTAAATTTTTGTGTGACACACTCTTATCAGGTTTTCCTTCTCTTTTGTACTAGAGGCTGCATCTACCTTTATTGTATTTGTGTCTAACAGTACTTGTTCGGATTTCTGAAGACATATTTTAAGTACATTCCCAAATTGAAAATACTGTAACAGGAGAAGCACTTGGTATGACCTCTCTATAATACATTCATTTGATTGCCTACTGATTCCCACTTTTCAAGATTTATAGTCCCTCTGGCTCCTTCATGCCTTTCACCACATGAATTACTTCACCTGTCTCTTTAAAATGCCTGGGCTCTAGCCTATTGCTAAAGTGAGACTAATTTTGCTGAACTCAAAGCAAAAGTGACTGTGCTGAAGAAGCGGCTCCTTCGGCTCTGGGGGTCCTCCTCTGGTCTTTCTCCATGAAGTTCCAAAAGTTACTCCCCTACCACCTTCCATGACGCTGTGTCATAAGAAGGATTATCGACTAGCCATGGGGAGGCTTTCCTTTTGTGAAGTGGCTAGGTGTTGCCCTAAGATAAGCTGTGATAAAACAACATTTACACAACTTACCGCAGCAGTTTTTTTTTTAATATAAATTTATTTATTTAACTTTTTACATTCATTTTCACAAAATTTTGGGTTCCAAATTTTCTTCCCATTTGTCCCCTCCCCCCCACCCCAATACACCAAGCATTCTAATTAGCCCTATCACCCATCTGCCCTCTCTTCTATCCTCCCTCCCTTCTCTTGTCCCCATCTTCTCTTTTGTCCTGTAGGGCCAGATGACTTTGTATTCCCCATTAACTGTATGTCTTATTTCCTAGTAGCAACAACAATACTCAACAGTTGTTCCTAAAACTTTGAGTTCCAAATTCTCCCCATCCCTCCCTCCCCACCCACTCCCTTTGGGAAGGCAGGCAATTCAATATAGGCCATATCTGTGTAGTTTTACAAATGACTTCCATAATAGCCATGTTGTGTAAGACTAACTATATTTCCCTCCATCCTATCCTGCCCCCCATTGTTTCTATTCTGTCTTTTGATCCTGTCCCTCCCCGAGTGTTGACTTCAAATTGCTCCCTTCTCCCATTGCCCTCCCTTCCATCATCCCCCCCACCCTGCTTATCTCCTTCTCCTCCACTTTCCCGTATTGTAAGATAGGTTTTCATACCAAAATAAGTGTGCATTTTATTCCTTCCTTTAGTCGAATGTGATGAGAGTAAACTTAATGTTTTTTTCTCAGCTCTCCTCTTTTTCCCTCCACTAAAAAGTCCCCTGCTTGCCTCTTGAATGAGAGAGAATTTACCCCATTCCATTTCACTCTTTCTCCTCCCACTACATTTCTCTCTCACCGTTTACCTTAATTTCTTTTGAGATATGGTCCCATCCTATTCAATTCACTCTGTGCTCCCTGTCTCTGTGTATGCGTGCATGTGTATTTGTGTGTGCGTGCGCACGCGTGCACGTGTGTGTGTGTATCCACCAACTACCCAGATACTGAAAAGTTTTAAGAGTTACCAATATTGTCTTTCCATGTAGGAATGTAAACAGTTCACCTTTGTTAAGTCCCTTAGGACTTCTCTTTGCTGTTTACTTTTTCACGCTTCTTCTCATTCTTGTGTTTGAAGGTCAAATTTTCTTTTCAGCTCTGGTCTTTTCATCAAGAATGCTTGAAAGTCCTCTATTTCATTGAAAGACCATATTTTCCCCTGAGGTATTATACTCAGTTTTGCTGGGTAGGTGATTCTTGGTTTGAGTCCTAGTTCCTTTGGCTTCTGGAATATCCTATTCCACGTCCTTCGATCTCTTAATGTAGAAGCTGCTAGATCTTATGTTATCCTGACTATATTTCCACAATACCTGAATTGTTTCTTTCTAGCTGCTTGCAATATTTTCTTCTTGACCTGGGAATTCTGGAATTTGGCCACAATGTTCCTAGGAATTTCTCTTTTTGGATGTCTTTCAGGCGGTGATCTATGGATTCCTTCAATACTTATTTTGCCCTCTGGCTCTAGAATATCAGGGCAGTTTTCCTTGATAATTTCATGAAAGATGATGTCTAGGCTCTTTTTTGATCATGGCTTTCAGGTAGTTCCATAATTTTTAAATTGTCTCTCCTGGATCTATTTTCCAGGTCAGTTGTTTTTCCCATGAGATATTTCACATTATCTTCCATTTTTTCATTCTTTTGGGGTTTTTTTTGTGATTTCTTGGTTTCTCAGAAAGTCATTAGACTCCATCTGTTCCATTCTAATTTTGAGAGAACTATTCTCTTCAGTGACCTTTTGAACTTCTTTTTCCATTTGGCTAATTCTGCTTTTGAAAGCATTCTTCTCATTGGCTTTTTGTACCTCTTTTGCCAATTGAGTTAGCCTATTTTTAAAGGTGTTATTTTCTTCAGCATTTTTTTGGGTCTCGTTTAGCAAGGTGTTCACCTGATTTTCATGCTTTTCTTGCATCTCTGTCATTTCTCTTCCCAGTTTTTCCTCCACCTCTCTAACTTGATTTTCAAAATCCTTTTTGAGCTCTTCCATGGCTTGAGCCCATTGGATATCTATTTTGGATGTTTGGGATATAGAGGCCTTGACTTCTATGTCTTTCCCTGATGGTAAGCATCATTCTTCCTCATCAGAAAGGAAAGGAGGAAACATCTGTTCACCAAGAAAGTAACCTTCTATGGTCTTATTTTCTTCCCTTTTCTGGGCATTTTCCCAGTCAGTTACTTGACTTCTGAGATTCCTCTCCACCCCCACCTAGATCTGCCCAGATAGTGCTTGGGGTCTGAGATTCAAATGCTGCTCCCCAGACTCAGGGCTTTCAGTGGTGGGCGGGGCTGCTATTCAGGGTAAGATTAAATTCAGGTTCTCAGGTGGGGGCAGTGCCACCTCCCAGGTTCAGTTCCCTCAGAGGGTTTATGCAGAGACCTTCAGTAATGGATCTGAGGTCCTGTCTGCTCTGGGAGCTCCTGGCTGCCGCTGCCTCTGCCACTGCCGCTGCCCCCCGAGGGTGCCTGAGTTATGGAGACACCCCGCTCCCCTCTTGGGCAGCCCAGAAGTCTCTCTCACTGACCTGTGGCACCTGTGGGTGGGGGGATCTTCCCGGCCGCTGGAGATTCTGTCCCTGAAGCCTGATCCAATCTGCTCCTATTGGGGCCATGCGGCCAGGATTGGGCTCCCCTGTCCAGTGCGCGATGGACCTTTGGGGTCGGTTTTTCAGGGCTCTCTTGAACGGAAATCTCCTCCGCTGCATTGCTGCGCAGTTTCCTCTGCTCCAGAATTTGTGGGGAGTTCTTTTTACAGGAAATTTATGGGCTGTGGATTCGGAGCTTGCATGTGTGAGTATTTCTACTCCTCCATCTTTGTTCCAAAAAACCGGTTTGCCCCAGGTGCTTCCCGCTGCCTTTGGTTGTCCTGAAAAATGAAACTATGGGTGTCAGCCATTCCTGCCATTGCTTGATCTGGGTGCACACTTCCCTGAGCTGTCCGCTCCACTTATCTCTGGAACCGAGTATTTTTTAGAGGAGCCCCACGTTGGGTGCCAAAATGTTAAGTTCCCAAAGATCTCATGTCTTCCCGCGGGCACAAATGAATGAGATGGGAGCAAAGATGGTATGTACTCTGTTTATTCTCAGCTACCTCAGAGTATATATAGGAATTCTACTTCCATACATGCAAGAAGTTTGTAAACACTGTGTGCTGAGCTTATGTGCTTGGCTATTGTTGTTCTTGCTCAAGATAATTGTGAAGGTTGGTAATTGCGTAGGGGTGGCCCATCACGTAAATCATGCAAGGACATGATGTCTCAAAGAGATTTCTCCCAAGGGCATCATGATCCTGATAATCTGAGAGTTCCAGACCCCTTACAATATGTAAAATAAATTTCTTTTGAGTAATATATGTGCCCATCAGAGCTATAATATTCACTTTAGTTTGTTGCTCTGAATAGGTGTGTCTTAAATAGGATGGGTTTGAAAAATAAAAGGTGAGGTGATTTGGGGAGGTACATGAAGTAGAGGATTGGGTGAAATCAAGGGAGAATAATCGAAGCTACTATTGATCACCAGAACAGAAAGAAAATAAATTCAGAAAACAGATTGCAAGCCTGGCAGAGAGGCATGAGAATGGTAATAGTGGTGTGGACAATAAACATCTACTAGATCTGCCGAAGGAAGAGCAGCTAATGACTTCTTCACCTTCTTGCCTTAATAGTTTTTATTCTTCACAAAGAACCAACAAAGGGCCTGGAAGCAGAAGGGAAATTAGATTCTAGAACCAATTTTCACAAGGAGAAACTGGTTGCTGTGGGTGGATATAAAGGAAACTGTAAGGCATAGTGACTACTCAGAATAATGAGAGGAATGCTATAGTCTGAAATGCTCCCTAGATTTTGGAAAAGCAGATTTTCTGAATGTTCTGAAAAATGAATTTACTCTGGGTGGAGCCAAGATGGTGGAGTAGAAAGAGACATTTAGGCAGACTCTCCCCACACAGCCCATAAAATACCTGTAGAGAGGGAATCTCAACAAATTTTGGAGCAGCAGAAGTGGAGAACAACAGAATGGAGGAGATTTCCAGCCCAAGGTGACCTGAAAGGTCCATGGGAAATGTTGGTTGCACTGGATACAGAGTGGAGCCCAGCCCAGCCTTGGCCATGCGGCGGCTCTGAGAGGAGGACACCTGGGGGATGGAATCTCCAGTCGCAGCAGCAGCAGGTTCGCAGATCCCTCAACCCACAGGCGTCAAAGGTCAGTGATGGGTTTTTTCAGCTGGCCAGAAAGGGATAAGGGCCTTCCCATAGCTCCAGCCTTAGGCAGCAGCCGCATGGGCCACAGCAGGCAGCATCAGTTCCCACAGCAGCCCATATAGCAGCCACATCCATTGTTGGATCGTAAAATCCCTGGGGACACTGAGAAGTTGATTCTTACCTTAGCCCTGTGTAGAGGCCCTGAGGGAGCTGATCTTTATCTCACAATGAATGTTGGCCCTGCCCCCACAGCTTATCTGAAAATCAGCCCCCAGTGCTGGCTTGGTGGAACTGGAGGCCAGGTGGCTATGGAGAGGAAGCTGCTAAGATTCTGGGCACAAAATTCTCTCCCTACTCCCAAACCAGTGTACACACTTGATTGTGCCACCTTGGAGGACTGAGATCTTACAGATTCCCAGAGTATACCCTACTTTTGACAAAGGACCCAAAAGTCAAGCAATTTGTTGGGAAAATGCCCAGAAAAGGGGGAAAAAAAATAAGACTATAGAAGGTTACTTTCTTGGTGAACAGATATCTTTTCCCATCCTTTTGGATGGGGAAGAACAATGCTTACCATCAGGGAAAGACATAAAAGTTAAGACTTCTGTATCCCAAACATCCAAAATAAATATTCAATGGTCTCAGGCCATGGAAGAGCTCAAAAAGGATTTTGAAAATCAAGAGAGGTGGAGGAAAAATTGGGAAGAGAAATGAGAGTGATGCAAGAAAAGCATGAAAAGCGGGTGAGCACCTTGCTAAAGGAGACCCCAAAAAATGCTGAAGAAAATAACACCTTGAAAAATAGGCTCACTCAATTGGCAAAAGAGATTCAAGAAGTCAATGAGGAGAATGCTTTAAAAAGCAGAATTAGGTTCAAAAGCTCACTGAAGAGAATAGTTCTCTCAAAATTGGAATGGAACAGATGGAGGCTAATGACTTTCTGAGAAACCAAGAAATCACCAAACAAAACCAAAAGAATGAAAAAATGGAAGATAATGTGAAATATTTCATTGGAAAAAACAACTGACCTGGAAAATAGATCCAGGAGAGACAGTTTAAAAATTATGGGACTACCTGAAAGCCATGATCAAAAAAGAGCCTAGACATCATCTTTCATGAAATTATCAAGGAAAACTGCCCTGATATTCTAGAACCAGGGGGAAAAATAAATATTGAAAGAATTCATCGATCACCTCCCAAAAGACATCCAAAAAGAGAAATTCCTAGGAACACTGTGGCCAAATTACAGAGTTCCCAGGTCAAGGAGAAAATATTGCAAGCAGCTAGAAAGAAACAATTCAGGTATTGTGAAAATATAATCAGGATAACACAAGATCTAGCAGCTTCTACATTAAGGGATCAAAGGGTGTGGACTATGGTATTCCAGAAGCCAAAGGAACTAGGACTCAAACCAAGAATCACCTACCCAGCAAAACTGAGTATAATACTTCAGGGGAAAATATGGTCTTTCAATGAAATAGAGGACTTTCAAGCATTCTTGATGAAAAGACCAGAGCTGAAAAGAAAATTTGACTTTCAAGCACAAGAATCAAGAGAAGCATGAAAAGGTAAACAGCAAAAAGAAATCATAAGGGACTTACTAAAGTTGAATTGTTTATATTCCTACATGGAAAGACAATATTTGTAACTCTTGAAACTTTTTTCAGTATCTGGGTAGTTGGTGGGATTACACACACACACACACACACACACACACACACACACACACACACACACAGGACAGGGTGAATTGAATAGGATGGGATCATATCTAAAAAAAATTAAGTGAAGTGGTAAGAGAGATATATTGGGAGAAGAAAGGGAGAAATGGAATGAGGAAAATTCTCTCTCCTAAAAGAGGCAAGTAAAAGACTTCAGTGGAGGGGAAAAGGGGGGAGGTGAGAGATAAAACATGAAGCTTACTCTCATCACATTCGACTAAAGGAAGGAATAAAATGCACATTCATTTTGGTATGAAAACTTATCTTACAATACAGGAAAGTGGGGGAGAAGGGGATAAGCAGGGTCAGGGGGATGATGGAAGGGAGGGCAATGGGGGGAGGGAGCAATTAGAAGTCAACACTTTTGGGGAGGGACAGGATCAAAAGAGAGAATAGAAGAAATGAGGGGCAGGATAGGAAGGAGGGAAATATAGTTAGTCTTACACAACATGACTGTTATGGAAGTCATTTGCAAAACTACACATATATGGCCTATATTGAATTGACTTCCCAAAGGGAATGGGTGAGGAGGGAAGGAGGAAGAGAAATGTTCTTGCAACTAGGAAATAAGGACTACAGGTAATGGGGAATAGAAAGTTATCTTGCCCTACAGGACAAAAGGAAATATGAGGATAAGGGAAGGGAGGGATGTTAGAAGGGAGGGCAAATTGGTGATAGGGGTAGTTAGAATGCTTGGCATTTTGGGGTGGGGGCAGGGGAGAAATGGGGAGAAAATTTGGAACCCAAAATTTTGTGGAAATGAATGTTGATAACTTAAATAAATTTTTAAAAAAGAATAAGAATGGAAGATCTCCTGAATTAAAATGCCTGAGGAGAATTCAGCTGAGAAAGGAGGGGAAATTCAAGTTTAAATTCTGTGGACACAAAAAGAAATCGCATGAAGAAAAGTCTGGAGACACTAAAATGTATGCACTGAGAAGTTACCACCAAGGATTTCTTTTAATGTGTGGCAGAAATAAGCAGGTAATGAACGATATATATAAAAGTATGGCAATCATTTGAGAATTGTGTCAAGAGTACTAATTCTCTGAATGAGCTGAGGCTGTCTCAGAAAGCAAGGGAGAAGGGGGTTTTCAAGTTATATTAAGGCAAAGAGGAGGAGGATCAAAGGAAAGAGAGAACCACTGCTTGGGGGCCATGGGTGATTGCAAATAACAGGATCACTGCCTGGTTCTTACTTCTTTATGAGGAAGGACTATGTAGGGAGTTGGGAAGTTAGAAAGAGTAAGGAAGCACCCAATTGCCATGGAGAAATTAATCTTAGATGAATTGTATTCTCAGTACTGACAGAACTGACCGATGTGATTGCTGATATTTGAAAGACTAGAGAAAAAAAGCGGTACCACAGGACTAGAAAAGGTTTCAATTTTTTTTAAAGGGGAGAGTATTAGAAAGCAGAATGAAGCAGGACTATTTTCTCTCTTGTTATGTTTGAATTTGTTTAATTTTACTCATTCTTTCTCCCATTTGTTTTAATTCTTCTATTCAACATGACTTACATGAAAATGTGTTTAGTAAAAATGTGTGTGTAGAGCCCATATAAGATTGTGTGCCATCTTGAGGAGGGAAAAGGAGGCAGGGGAGAAAAATTTTAAAGTTATGGAAGAGATTGTTGAAAATTGCAAAAACAAACAAACATAAATATGGAGAGGAAAATTAAATAAAATTAGAAAAATAATAAAATTTTTAAAATATTTTTTTTTTAAAAAATAAAGGGGAGAGTACAGTCTATAAGGGCAGATAGGTGGCACAGTGGATAGAGTGCCAGGCCTGAAGTCAAGAAGATTCATCTTTCTGAGTTCAAATCTGACCTTAGATACTTACTGGCTGTATGACCCTGGGCAATTCACTTAACCCTGTTTGCCTCAGTTTCCTCATCTTTAAAATGAGCAGGAGAAGGAAAGGAAATGATAAACCACTTTAGTGATCTTTGCAAAAAAAAAACAAAAGCAAAACCCAGATGAAGTCACAGAGAGTCAGACACTACTTAAAAATGTTTGGAAAAGTCTATACTGGCCAATAATTGTGACTCCTGGGGAAAATTGTAGAAAAGATTATTAATAATTATAGTAAGTGAACATCTAGAAAAGGAAGTGATGACCAAGTGCCACCATGGATTCATCAAGGACAGATCAAGCTGTAGCTTTAAGTTCATAATTCCTACAAACTAGAAAAGCCAAGGCTGATGGATCCTGAGCTCAGGAAGTTTAAGCTGCAGTGAACTAAGCCAATCTGGAGGCTGCACCAATGTGAAAAGCTCTAAGGAGCCTAAGGTGGGACAAAATGATCCAGGTCAGAAACAGAGCAAGTAAAGGTCCCTTGGTGATCAGTAGTCTGAGTGCCCCTGCACCTACAGCCTCGTAGAGGTAGGGATATTCAGGCAAAAAGATAAAATTATACACACACACACACACACACACACATATATGTATGTATTTGTACATATATGTATATACTCCAGAGGGACTTCAGTGCCAGGATGATGTAGGTCCAAATTCTGCCTCAGTCTCTGTCTAAAGACTCTAGGCAGGTCAGTTAACCTCTCTCAACCTCAGTTTCCTCATCTATATGACAGGGATTATAATAACACATACTTTAAAGGGTTGTAAAAATTAAATGATGTATATATAGCAATTGCCCACTTAAAGAGCTACACTACGTAAATATTAGGTATTGCTATTATTACCATCTTGCTGGAATATCCTGATTCAAACTCATATCATTCTCAGGTACTTGGCTACGGTCATGCTGCTAATAAGGGGCTGTCTGAGGCAAGATGGAATCTAGGTCTTCATGATACAAGGTTAGTGCACAGGCCACTACACCAAGAGATCTGGCCTTGGAGTCAAGCAGACCCAGGTTTTAAGTTTTTCCTTTGACATAAACTAGTTCTATAACTCTATGGACAAGTAATTTAATCTATTCAGTGCTTTAGGCAACTTGCAACACTGAGTTACAGTTGGAATGCTGATCCTCCAGCATCTTTCTTTGTATCCTGTCCATCCTTTTCTGCTCCACTGTTGCCAACTTTCCCTCCAAATCAGCAACAAACTGTTCACACTTAGAGAAGAACTCTAATTTGTTGACATTAATCCTTCTGGTAGTCATTTTGCCTTGGGTGTGGCACTTTTGATGAATGCTAATATTTAGCTTGGACAGGATAAGTCTATGATCAGTCCAGCACTCTGCACCACACATTGCCTTTGTCACTCTCACATCTTGTCTCTCTCTTCTCCTTGTAATCACATAGTCTTGTAGATGCCAATGTTTGCTGTGAATGTGCATCCATGAAGTTTTATTGTGTTTAGGTAAATGGAAAACAGTGTTGGTGATAAGAAAGTCATGCGATGCACAAGTCTTCAGTAGTAAATGACCATTGCTGTTGCTGTTTCCAGCTCCATTCCTCCTTAGGACTCCTTGCCTAGTCTTGTAGTCTGAGCCTACTCTAGCATTAAAGTCACCCAGAATTATAAGCTTGTCCTCTTTTGGCACATTGATGATAAGGATCTCTAGGTCTTCATAAAATTTTTCTTTGACTTCATCAGGGTTTGTCATGGTGGGAGCGTAGGCACTGATGATGGTGGCAGGGCATTTTCCTGTGAGTGGCAATTTCATTGTCATGAGCCTGTCATTCACTCCTTTTGGCAGGCATGCCAGCTTGCTGATTAGTTTTGATTGCAAAACCTACACCAACTTCATGGCACTCCCCTTCCCTGCAACCCTTCCAGAAAAATGTGTATTTAACTCCATCTTCAGCACGGTGGCCTTCATTTGCCAGTTTTGTTTTACTCCAGGGGGCTGCTCTTTGGACGCAATACTGGATTTTGCATTTATAAGTGTGGCACCTTCCATGTGGTGATGGTGAATGGAATCATCTTTGCAGAGGTTTTTGTACATTTTGTACACTTTTTTGTGTTTTGACTGCATAGTGGGATTCCCCGCCTGCCATGATAATCAGGCCAGGGTTAGGTAAACAGGTAATGTTTAAGGCACCTTTTCTAGCCCCTTTCCTCAGGAGGTGAGCAATGTGATCCTTAAAAGGCTGCTCAGACGCCCAGGGGGCTGCCAAGTCCCACTGCTGCTTCTAGGGAGAAACAACCCTGTGGCCTGGGCTTCCTGTGTTCAGTGTATCTGTACCTGCTGTTTCATCATTTGCCTGTCGCCACAGGACTTTGAGGTATAAAGACTAACTGGATGTATACACACACACATACACGTGTATATACACACATATATATGCATATACACATATACATATATGTATGTATATATATCCTTGTGGTGTGTTATGTCCTCTTAAAAGACTTGGATAATGGGGTTATAGCATGTTTCTCAACAGATGACACAAAGCTAGGTGAGATAGCTACAACAGTGCATTAGTCAGAATTTCAAAGGAACTTGATAGCCTAAAACATTGGTCTGATTCTAATAAGATGAAATTCGTTAAGGATGAATGTAAAGTATCATACTTAATTCAAAAAGTCAGTCTTACAAGTATGAGACAGGAAGAGGCATAGCTAGCAAGTGTTTTTTTGTTTGTTTTTAAAGATCTGGGAGTTTTTATATCCCATAATTTTAATGTCAGCCTTCAGGGTGAGGTGGCAATCAAGGAAACCAATGGAATCTTGAGGCAGCCTCTGGCCACAAGGAGGCTCTCTGTTTTCTGCCCCAGTCAGATAATATCTATAGCAGCATGGGGAACCTGCTTCCTCAAAGCCACATGTGGCCCTCTAGGTCCTTAAATGTGACCTTTGACTGAATCCAAACTTCACAGAATAAATTCAGTTCCCCACTCCTGAGCTGAAGGGTTGTGCTCATTTCTGGGTGCCATGTTTTAAGCTTGGCATTGATAAACTGAAGAGCATCCAAAAACAGGCAACCAGGATGGTAAAGACTTTGAGGACATGTTGTCTGATGATCAGTTGAAAGATTTGGGGCTGTTTATTTTGAAGAGATGAGTTTGAAGGACTTTTATGTGGAAGAGGGATTAAACTTGTTCCATTTGGCTCCAGAGGGACTTTGGTGCCAGAATGATCTGGGTCCAAATTCTGTCTCCATCTCTTTATCTAGTGACTCTAGGCAGGTCAGTTAGCCTCTCTTAACCTCGGTTTCCTCATCTATATAAGATAGGGATTATAATAACACATACTTTAAAGAGTTGTAAAAATTAAATGATGTTATGTAAAGCAACTGCATGCTTAAAGTGCCATGCTATATAATTGTTGGGATATCCTTATTCCTCAAACTCATATCATTCTCAGGTACTTGTCCAAACCTAAATTAAAAATATGTACAACTAGGAATCCAATAGACTGTGGCACTTGATACAATAACATTTCTTTTTTCCTTGTTTTGTTTTTTAGAGGCAATCAGGGTTAAGTGATTTGCCTGGAGTCACACCACTAGTTAGTCTCTGAGGCCTGATTTGAACACCCTGAGGAAGGATGTTCCTAACTTCAGGGCTAGTGCTCTATCTACTGTAGCATCTAGTTGCCCCTACAGTAGCATTTCTATCACTTTATTCGTGTTTCCTTGAAATTTATTTCAACTAAAGAATTGGCATTTTATAGTTTTGTCGTTTAAATGATAGATTTAGAGATGGAAGAATCAATAGGCTCCAGTTCTCTCATTTTACAGATAAGGAGACTGAGGCTTAAAGAAATTAAATGACTTGGCTAAGGTCATGCTGCTAATAAGGGGCTGTCTGAGACAAGATTGAAGCTAGGTCTTCATGACTACAAGTCTAGCGCACAGTCCACTACACCAAGAGATCTTACCATGGAGTCACGCAGAGCCAGGTTTTAAGTTTTGCTTCTGACATAAAATATCTCTATAACTCCATGGACAAGTCACTTAATCTATTCAGTGGTATAGGCAATTTTCCAACACTGAATTACGGATGACTTGCCAATCCTCAAGCATCTTTCTTTGTATTCTTGGTTCAGGGCATGTAGTAAGCATTTAATGTGTTTACTGACTGACTAGATGACTAAATGCAAAGACTTCATATTAGAGGTAATAGGGAGTCACTGAAGTTTATTGAGAGAGGGGGAGGGGGGATGGTAACATGGTCATATTTGTACCGTAGGAAAATCAATTTGTAGAGGTCAGATTGGAGCAAAGGGGACTTGAGACAGAGAGATCGTTACATGTGGAGGCTGGATGAGTAGGGAAGAGATAACCAGAGCTGTTATGAAGATAGAAATGGCAAATTTCAGCAACTGATCAGATATGTGGCGTGAGGAAGAGTGAGTACCTGAGAATCACATTAAACTGTGAAACAGGGAAGGATTTTGCTTCTTTCGACAAAAATAGGCTAAGTTGGAAAAGGAGTATCACAAGTAGAGAAGGCAGGTAGGTGGCACAGTGGATAGTCTTAGAGTCAAGAAGACCTACCTAACATCTGTTTACCTCAATTTCCTCATCTGTAAAATGGGGATAATAAAAGCACTGAGAATTAAATAATATAATGTTTATAAAGTGCTTAACATAGTTTCTGGCACAAAGTTGACACTATAGAAATGCTAGCTGTTATTAGGTAAGGGCAGGTAGGTGGTGCAGTGAATAGAGTACTGACTGGGCCTGGGGTCAGGAAGACCTGAGTTCAAATCTGACCTCAGACGTTGTGTGACACTGCTGACTCCCCCGCAAGTAGCTTAACCCTGTGTGCCTCAGTTTCCTTATCTGTAAAATGGAGAAGGAAATGGCAAACTACTCCAATATTCTTTTGCTGAGAAAACCCCAAATGAGGTCTTGAAGAGTCAGATAGAATAGCATTCCATCACAATCCTATACCACAACTTGTTGTCATTCCCCAGTTGATGAGCATCCCCTCAACTTCCAATTCTTTGCCACCACAAAAAGAGCTACAATAGATATTTTTTATAAATAGGTCCTTTCCCCTCCCCACCACCTTTAAAAAAGGGATACAGACCTAGTAGTGGTATTGCCGGATCAAAGGGTATGCAGTTTTTTATAGCCTTTTGGGCATAGTTACAAACTGTTCTCCAGAATAGTGGAACCAGCAATTTTCCCACATTCTCTCCAATATTTATCATTTTCCTTTTCTGTCTTGCATGTGAGCCTATCTGATAGGTGTGAGGTAGTATCTCAGAATTGTTTTAATTTGCATTTCTCTAATCAATACCGATTTGGTGAATGATCTATTTCTTCATCTTCAGCTGCAATGGCCTTTAGATTTGTCTATTTATTTACTTTCATCACAGGCACACTAAGTCAAGGTGATCCAGTTTCTTGTTTCTGGAGCATCACAAGAATAGAACAGATGACTTGCCTCTAGAAAGGGAGTGTTCCTTTCAGCTGCCACATCTGGAAGCTGCTGTTTTCATTTATAGTGAGAAGGTCCATAAGGATATGGTTCAATCTCCTCTAGAAGCATATTAAAAACTACACTTTTAAGAGAAAAAGTAGTAAAATTACTGTCTATGAACAATCTGGGAACTGCATGATTCTTCATGCCATCTGTTTCTTTTTCCTCAACACTCAGGCTCCATCATTGTGGACTTTTCTTTCTGTCCCATGGCCAAAACAACTCATCACCCCGTGGTAACCTCAAGATAAGCTGGGTGGCTCCTTGAAGAAGGGATCCAGTCCATTCATTTCTTTAAAAATAATAATTTTTTGATGAATAAATTAATTTTCTCTCTTACCTTTCCCTCTTCTTCAACTAAAAAGAAAAAAGAAAATGAAAACTCATGTAACAAATATGTATAATCATGTGGATCTTTTCCATGACATCATGAAGCACTGGAGACAGACTTTCGTCGATAAAGAATTTGTGTTTTGAAATGCAAGTCTTAGAAGTCTTAGTAGACTACATAATCAGTGTGAGTCAATAAGCTATTTTAGCAGCCAGCTCCTTCTACCAAAAACAAAAACAAAAGAACAATCATGAAAAAAAAAAAAAAAAGAAAACAATCATGATCTGGTCCTGCACTGAGGTGCTCCCTTCTCCTCCAGGCCATACCAGGAGGGTCGTTTTTAGTCCAGAAAGATAGTGATAAGAAAGAGAATGTCCATATAAAGGCAACCAGGAGGGGGAGGGGCCCAAGATCATGCCCTACAGAAATCAACTGAAGAAAGTGGGAGTGTCATCCAGTGTGTTAACTGTCTCAGCTTTGGGTTATTTACTTGTGTTATGTGTCATCTAGTGAACATGTACCATAGATGGTATATGCCCTTCTCTACGTCACTATTATAAGACTGTTAAACAGCATAGAGTCAAGCACAGATCCCTAAGATACTTTACTGGAGACTACCTGCCATAATCAAGCAATCAGCAAATATTTTATTACATATCTATGATATGTCAAACACTGAACCAGGTGCTGGTGATACAAATACAAATTTTTTTTAAAAAAAGAATACAAAGAAAATTTCTCTCTCAAAAATACAAACACAAGAAATGAAACAATTTCTACTCTCATATATACATGTATATATGTATGCACATACACACGTGTGCATTTATATATGTGTGGGTGTATACATGTATATGTATGTGTATACATACATGAAATAAAGGTAGTTAAATACAAAGGAGGGAGGAAAGGAGGGCACTAGCATTCAGGGGGATCAGAAAAGGCTTCTTGTAGTAAATATTATTTGAGGGGCATTTTGAAAGCAGACAAGATTCCATGAAGTCTAAATGAAGAAGAATATGTGTTCCAGGCACTCAGGTTAACAATGAGCCACTAGCAACCTCACTCGGATCTGGTCTGGCCATCCCACCAGTCCATTTGATTGCATTATCTAATCCACATTTTCCCATCTTCTCCACCAGAATGGCAAAAGATATTTTATAAAAAGCTTTGTTAAAATCTAGGGAAAGTATATCTATAGTATCCTTCTCATCTACCAATTTAGTCACCCTGCCCCAAGGGGAGGGGGGAAGGAGAGAGAGAGAGAGAGAAGACAGAAACAGACAGAAAGGAAAGAGAGAGAAGAGAAGAGAGAGAGAGAGAGAGAGAGAGAGAGAGAGAGAAGTCAGGTGTAACCCTCAGTCACTTCTATGTTAGGTTAAAGAGGGAGCTTTTTAAATGGTCCAAGTTTGTAGTAACTCTGCCCTCAGAAGTGTGGTTATGAAATAGCTTGTGATTGTTTATGCTCCCAGTTAGAGAGTAAAAACCTCTACCCATGGACTGGAGATCCCAGTCCCACCCCAGGAACCTTTGCTCTTTCCCAGAGATATTCCACACCCTTATGCTTCAAACAAAGGAAATATGAGGACATGCTCAACAAGAGGTGTTTATGAGAAATAGAATTCGATTTAGCGAATGCAGTGTTTAATGGAATTTTTTCTTATAAAAAAGAGCATCATAAGAAACGGGTGTCCACTGCACCCAGATGAACCCTAACCCTAAAGGCAAAAGGAATTGGGGAAAAGATCTTTATTTCCATGTATCTTGTTTTCTTCTCAGTGCTTCAGCTACCAGATCAAACCACCATGATTTTAAACAAAACGAAAGAAAATGGCATGGCTATATGCCTCTCCTCTTTTCCATTTGGAGGTCTCCATTCATGGTCTCTCATGGAGGGTTTCAGTTTGAAGAAGGGAATGGTGGGCGTTGCTATGAGTGTGCTATGCTGAACTCCATGCCTGCTGGGGTCATCCCACCATCTTCCTCTCCCAAAAGAGTTCCTCAAAACTCCTGCTGTGAATGGGGAGAGCACCAGCCTCCTCTAATCTCACGTGTGCCTCTTCTCCTCTCAAGCTGGGAAGAAATAAAACTCCCCCATGATCTTTGCTGCCAGCCCAGGCTTTGCTGGAGGGCCCTTCCTAGTTAGTGTGTTATGTCTTTCATTAAGCTATGCTGGCTCTTGGTCCTCACTGCTTCCCTTTAGTTTTCTTTATTGCTTTTGTTGTTTTTCCTTTTTATGATCTTTTGTTTTTATTTCTTGTGGATCTCTATTCTGATTGATCTGTCACGGACTGACCCTAATCTGTTTCATAAGGTACTGTGAAAATGGATACCTTGATTTGCTTGAGCCCTCACCCCAACCCCTGCAATTATCCAGGTAACTAGAGGAACTGTATGAGGACTGGCTGTATTGGCCTGACATACTGACTTGGAAGTGTTGGAGAGTAAACTCAGCTGGACATGCAGAAAATCAGAGACTCTAAAGCCAATTAAGCACATAGCAGCGGTGAGGCAGACCCCAAGCCATTTGGTGGTTTATGGATCTACAGCAGACACTCTTTTCTCCAGAGACTCCTCTAACTGGTTATGGTACATTTGGAATTATTCTGTTTTTGGAGACATCTTCTTATCAAGCTTGAACTATGGGCTGCTCATCACCAAGGATGCCTTCTGATTTGTGTATCAAACGGCCACAACTTTGACATCTGGCATTCCTCTCTTCCTTCTCCCCTTGGGGATGGGGCTCACTGACTCATTCCTGTCTAAGCCCATCTTGCCCCCCAAATTCCTTACCTTCCTTTGTTTAAAAGATACATAAACTTTTCCCATTACCTGGTGTCCTATTCAGCACAGGCAGGATAGTACCCATGTACGTGTTATTTTTTTTCTTCCTTACCTTTCTTTAATTCCGTAGGCATTGTCTTCTTCTGGTTTTTCTTCCCTTTAGAGAAAGGGGGGATTTAAATGTCAGGAACTGGCCTTTGCATTCTCTAGGGGTCTTCCCCTTTGAGGGACAGAGGGATCTAAATCCCCTCAAGAGACCATTTGCCTCCATTTGCTGTGCTCAGACCATGCTTACTTCAGGTCCAGGTCAGTCTCACTCTCCATCATGTGTGCCGTCAACCTTGTCACTCTACCGCCCTCTGACTTGTTGATCCTTTGCCACCACCATTTCACCAGATCCTCAGACTATGCTTCTTTCATTCCTGGCTTGGCTCTTCACTCTCCAGGCTCATTCACCTCCCTCCGAAAGCCTTGCCTCAGCATAGATACCTTGCTCTCCCACCCCCTTCCAGTTTTCCTTATGTGTTACTTTGCCTCTTCAAAATTTAAGTTTCTTGGAGAGTAGGCACAGTCTTTTTTGCTTATATTTTTATTCCTGCCACTTAGCACAGTGCTTAGCACAGAGGTGGGGAATCTTTGGCCTTGAGACCATGTGTGACCCTCTAGGTCCTCAATTGTGACCCTTTGAATCCAAACTTCTCAGAACAAATCCGCTTAATGAAAGGATTTGTTCTGTAAAACTTGGACTTGGTCAAAAGGCCATACCCATACCCTGTGGTCTCAAGGCCACAGGTTCCCCCATCCCTAACCTAGCACATGGTAAGCACTAAATAAATTATCTATCATCTGTCTCTCATTCCATTTAACATATCTATCATCTATCTTTTTAATGCATCCATCTATTATATTTATCTATCATCTATCTAATGTATGAATCTCTTCTCTATCTATCCATCCATCTATCTATCTATCTTTCTATCCAGTTTATCTCTCCTCCGTCCCCCTCCCAGAGAACCATTCCTTATAACACACTAAAAGAAAAAATTCAGCAAAATTAACCTATACATGAACTTAGTCAAACATTATATGTACTACATTATATGTAATTCCCATTGCTGCAAAGAAGGATTGAATTGCAAAGGAAAGTAATGCAATCTCACAGATCTTTTTTGAGGGCCAAGTTTGGCCACTGAATTTTTACAGAATTCTGTTTTAATTTTTTTGCTGAGGCTCTTCTCATTCACATTGTCATACTCATGGTGTATGTAGTTTTCCTACTTTCCTACTTCATTTTGTATAAGTTCATGTCTCCCTTACTCTATATTCATCATATTCATTCTTATAGTGCATTACTATTCCATGACTTTCATGTATCACAACTTTTTTGCCTTTCCTCAACTAATGAACATCTACTTTGTTTCCACTTCTATGATACAAATAATGATACTATACATATTTTGGTGTACAGGAGGGCTTTATTTTTGTTACTGACCTCTTTAGGTTACATGCCTAGCAGTGGGATTTCTTGATCAGAGGGTAGAGTTAATGTAGTCACTTTTTTAGCACAGTTTCAAATTGATTTCCACAAAGGATGGAATTTATAACACCATCAACAGTATTACTATTTCTTATTAATATCAATATATTACATTATGTTCTATATTATAATATAGAATTAAAATATTAATATTTCCCTCAAACATAGACTATTCCCATAATTAATCATCTTTGCCAATTTTCATGGGTATGAGGTAAAATCTCAGAATGTGAAGATGGAGCGGGGGGAGTGCCAACTAGTGCTATACTTTAATAGCCCAGAAGAAACATAAAGTGGCGATGCTTTTGGCTCACTTTACACCATGTCAAGAATGCTTCAGATTAGACTCGAGATATCTTTCAAGTTTTTAAAATTTGATGTACATTTTTATACCTACTGGGACCCAACTTGATTAGAAAAGATGCAAAATCTCCCTTTTTTCTTATCATCATCATCACCATTTCTCAGCAAATTTGACAGCAGCCCATAAGGTTTAACACTCCCTGGTGATACCTGGTGTTGTTATCCAAAGCCTGAAGACACAGAAAAACAGAAATCTTCAGAAATCATTTTAGATAAGCTCATAACAGCTCTTAAGAATCATCAGATGTGGAGTGACATAGAACCAACCAGGTAATTGAGCATCTCCAAATATAATCACCCAATGTAGAATTGAGACCTAATTGCTGTAAACACAGAGAAACTTCTTTTTCCTCTTCTGCTCTGCTTCCAGACTTCCTTTACTAATTACTTCTGGGCTCAGCTGAACATGGAAAAATACCACTTAGCTTTATGGGACATGACCATAGGTTAACCAAAGTTTGTGATATTCGTATTTGTTAAACTGCAACTTTTCTGTTTAAGAAAACCTCACATTTAGTAAACATTCCTTTTTTTTTGTATATGAGGGAGGCAAACAGTAGGAGAGGAATCAACATTCTACCTCTTATTTTTTTATATATCCATTGTTAATATTCATTATTTTACCTTTTAAACTCTAGAATGTTCAAGGCACTAACATCTTCCTTCTCTTAAACCCTGATGATTTTGTTTGTAATTCTTAAGTACTTTTTATTTTATCTTCTTTTATAATTGTCTGTGCTTTGTGGCATCCATATTTCTGTATGATAAAACTTCTTATGAGTAGAGACTACAATTTAACCTTCTTTGAACAGTTACACTCCCAACAGGGCCTCGCACAATGCCTTTGATCAATCAATAAGCACTTAAGTATCTGCTATAACAGTTGAACAACACAAAATATGCCAGGAATTGTGCTAGGCCCTGGGGGAGGATATAGTTACAATAATGGGACAGTTCCTGCCCTCAAGGAGGGCATTTACATTTCTACTCACCACATGGTATTAGTGAGCAAGGCAGGCTAAGACTGGAACCCTGTTTGTGAATGTCAAGGAGACCCATCTCTTCCATTTCATGAGCAAGGCTTCCTTTTCAATTTACCACTTCAAGGGTATATTTCCTTCCAAACTCTTCATGCTCTGTGCATAGGAATGTTGGATATGTTCAGGGAAGACTTATACCTCTGGTGTGAGGGCTGCTGAGCCCTTTTCAGGACTGCTTTCCTCCTTTGGTGTCTATCTGATTCACCCAACTCTCACCTGTGGCTCCAAGAAACTGTAGCATGCCCAGCAGCCATACCCCAGGAAAACATTTTGGTAGATGGGCTAAACCAGGTTCAGGGTAACTGATCGGCTTCAAACCCATCAATAAGTTGAGGGGAGGGGAGATATTTACTCCAAGCATGTGAAGACTTCCCCTGAAGGAACTGGCAGATGAGAACAATTTGTTCCAATAGCTACGAAGGTAACTGAAGCAGACATTGCAGAGTACTTGGAGATTGACCAGATATTAAAGATGCCAAGGTCACCCACTGCATCCCAAAAGTCCTTACCAGTCATTTTGAATTTTGTCACCACTAGACTTTTGATGACTCTGGATGAGAAAATGAGATCAATGAGTTTGAACAATTCTGCCTCACTTAAATCCAACTTATACACAAGTCAAAAGGCATCACCTATATCATTTTACCATTTTTACCTACCTCAAAGTCCTATGATGACAGGCAAATAATGAAGTAGTAAGTGTGGGTACACTGGAAACTATAATCACAATCCTACATACAGGTGGCTCAGGCCTTAGGGTTTTCTTCTCACTAACTGAATTGGCACTGGGATTCAGCAGCCCCTTGGGTGTCTGAGCAGCCTTTTTTAAGGACTGCACTACTTACCTCTGGCATGAGAAAGGAGCTAGAAAAGGTGCCATAGAAATTGTTTCCTTCACCTAACTCTGGGCTGCTTGCCTCTGAAAGTGGGGAATCCACCCTGCAGTCAAAACACGTGAAAAAGTATGCCAAGATGATTCTACTCACCATTGGTACATGGAATGTGTGCATACTTATGGAGAATACAAAGTCTAGTAATAGACCTGAAAGGTGAACAGCTTTTGTTCTGAGAGCACTCAGCAGGTATCCCATCTAAATAGCAGTCCTTTCTGAAATAAGGCTGGCAAATGAAGGTCAGCTTACTGAAACTGGAGTTGGATACATGTTTTTTCTGGAGTGGCTACAGTAATGGGGAGTGGTGAAGCATAGGTATTGTAATAAAAACTAATCTATCAAGTCAACTTGTATGCCTACCAAAATGGGTGAATGACAGGCTCATGACAATGTGTATGCCACTTACAGGAAAACATCATGCCACTATCATCAGTACACATACTTCCACCATGACAAACCCTGACGAGGTCAAAGAAAAATTTTATGAAGACTTGGAGCCCCTCATCATCAATGTGCTGGAAGAGGACAAGTTCATAATTCTGGGTTACTTTAATGCCCAGACTGCCAGACTTGGGAGGAATGAAGTCAGAAACAATAACAACAGTCACTTACTACTGAAGACTTGTGCATCTCATGACCTTCCCATCACCAATATTGTCTTCCATTTACCTAAATGTAATAAAACTTTGTGAATGCATCTTCACAGCAAACATTGGCATTCAATAAGACTATGTCATTGTAAGGAGAACAGACGTGAGAGTGATGAAAGCAATGTGTCATACAAAGTGCTGGACTGATCATAGACTTATCCTCTTCAAGCTAAATATTCACATTCAACAAAAGTGGCAACTCCAAGGCAAGATAACTACCAGAAGACTTAAGGCCAGCAGATTAGAACATTTTTGTGAGTAGGAACAGGTTGTTGATAACTTGTAGGGAGAGGGAGTCTATCTTAGTCATTGCTGGCAAGATTCTTGCCAGAGTTCTCCTTAGCAGGCTGTTCCTCCACTTGGATGACAGTCATCTACCAGAGAGCCAGTGTGGGTTCCGAAAGGACCAGGGAACAGTTGATATGGTGTTTGTTGCCCGACAACTTCAGCAGAAATACCAGGAGCAGAACATAGGTCTGTACACAATGTTCATTGATCTGAAAAGGCCTTTGACTCTGTCAGTTGTGAAGGACTGTGGGAGATTATGTCAACATTTGGTTGCCTGGAGACATTTGTCAGTATTGTACATCAGTTTCATGACAGCGTGCTTGTCAGGGTTCTAGGTAATGGAGGATGCTCTCGTGCTTTCCCAGTCAGCAATGGAGTGAAATAAGTCTCTGTGCTTGTCCTCGTGTACAATCTCTTTGCCCCTTGTTCTTACTAAACAACTTATCTGTTTTCTAATTATATATTTCCTTGAAAAAACACTTATTGCATGCAGATCATTTTTTGTAATATGGGGCTGCCTATATATACTCATCTTACATCTCTCTGTTGCCTCTTGGGTCACTCACAATTTTGATTCTCCAGAAATCATAGTATTTTATGACTCACAGGTTGGAAAGGCAGGTTTTTGTAGTACTAAACAATGAAGCATCTTTGAAAGCACTGTACAATATCCCAAATGCTGTCTACCTCACTTTCTTTCTATACCGTTCTGGGCCCAGCTCGCCATCCATCTGCAGAGTCTGTCTAAGACATGTATTCTAATGGACTAGTTAAATGGGCTGTCCATTCACCTGGATTTCATAAATGCTAATTGAATGAATGAATGGGCATTATGCATTTCTTCATCCACTTGACTTTTCCTGAATGAATTTCTAGGGCAATCACTTGTAAATAGCCACAAGTCACATTTAGTAGGTTTGGTAATAATTTGAGCGCTGATGGAACATTATCTGCATTAAAAAGAGCTTTTCTGTATTATCACCATTTCTGGGGAATCCCTATTCCCTTGTCATGTAGACTTGTGATTCATGAGAATCATAGAATCTTAGACTCTAAAGGGCTCTCAGTGGCCATCTTACAGCCTAAGAAGAATTCCCCTCTGCTATATAGCAAACAAGTGATCATCAAGCCTTTGGGGGAAAGAAAGAAAGAAAGAAAGAAAGAAAGAAAGAAAGAAAGAAAGAAAGAAAGAAAGAAAGAAAGAAAGAAAGAAAAAGAAAGAAAGAAAGAAAGAAAGAAAGAAAGAAAGAAAGAAAGAAAGAAAGAAAGAAAGAAAGAAAAGAAAGAAAGAAAGAAAGAAAGAAAGAAAGAAAGAAAGAAAGAAAGAAAGAAAGGAAAGAAAGACAGAAAGAAAGAAGGAAGGAAGGGAAGAAAGAAAGGAAGGAAGGAAAGAAAGAAGGAAGGAAAGAAAGAGAAAAAGAAAGAAGGAAGGAAGGGAAGAAAGAAGGAAAGAGAGAGAAAGAAAGAAAAAGGAAGGAAGGAAGAAGGGAGGGAGGGAGAAAAAAGAGAAAGAAAGGAAGAAAGGAAGAAAGAAAGAAAGAAAGAAAGAAAGAAAGAAAGGAAGGAAGGAAGGAAGGAAGGAAGGAAGGAAGGAAGGAAGAAGGGAGGGAGAAAAGAAAGAAAAGAAAAGAAGGAAGAAAGGAAGGAAGGAAGGAAGGAAATAAATGTATATTAAGCACCTACTATATGCCAGGCATTGTCTAAGCCTCTTTGCTTGGAAATGTGTATGAGTTATAAATACTTGAGTGAGCATGACAGTCTTTTATTTTTTTCTTTAATATTGATAATCAGAGGACTATTCAACTGAATTATCTCTGTTATTGCATTAGTTAAGGAACTTTTTACACTCCTTGTATGATACCCCTTGTTGGAGAACAGCCTTCAAGTCTGCAGTCTACTCTACTGGTGATAAAATTGTAACTAAAAATAACATTTTTCCTATGCAACCTAGCAAATAAAAAGCTCTGATTAGGTAATTATTTATAAACCAATGTACAAATATTCTTGTAAAAGCAAATTAGAAAACAAAAGTAAAAAAATAGCAAAGATTTCTTCAAAATTTAAAAAGCAATTCTGCAAGTAACCACCTGGTGAATCTTTTCATTTGACTCTAATTAGAGAAAAAATCAATAAAGTATGGAAAAAATGTATAACTGGCTTGGAGTCAATGAAGTCCTTGGGTAAAAGGTAACACGAGTTAACAAAGAGCAAATTTCCATCCATTTAATAGTAATAGTTAACATACAACACTTACTATGTACCAGGTACTGTGTTAAGCACTTTACAATCATTATCTCATGTGATCTTCACAACAGTGTTGGGAAGTAAATGCTATTACTCTCATTTTACAAATAAAGAAACTAAGGCAAACAGAAGCGATTTGTCCAGGATCACACGGCAAGTAAGTGTCTGAGGCTGGATTTGAATTCAGATCTTCTTGACTCCAGATCTGTCACTCTATCTGTCCAGTGTGCCATCTAGCATTTAAAGTATTGCTGCTTTGGGGAAGAAATTTATGAGGTATAATCAGATGAGTGATGGAGTACGACCAGGAAATACAATCAAAATTCTTAGAAATATGAATATCACTTAGGTGAAATTTGACTGAAAGTCCTGAAACCTTCAATTTAAATCCATTCAACAAGTATTTATTAAGGGACTCCTTTGTGTCAGGTGCTGGGCTGGGGATATGAAGACAAAAAAATGAAATCTTCCCCGACCTCAAGGGGCGTACTTTCTATTGAGCAAGTATAGAAGTAGACTTAACAATCCTTTATTCTTTATGACAGCTTTAAGATAGATTGTTTCCATAACTTATACTAGAGTAGAGGGGGCCATGGATCTTAGAGAACTGTGATAGAAAGTCCTGAAGTTGGGCCAGATCAGACAGAGATTTCTGCCATCCTAGATGGGCTTAGAATGGGCTAAATCACCAGAAGGTTTCTTGTCTTTCTTTTTTTCTTTTTCTTTTTTGGAGGCAATCAGGGTTAAGTGACTTGACAAGGGTCACACAGCTAGTATATATCTGAGGCTGGACTGAACTCAGTTTTGCCTGACTCCAGGGCCTGTGTTCTACCCACTGTGCCATTTAGCAGCCCCCAAGATTTCTTTTTAATAACCATATCATTTCAAGAAGATCCTAAGATGAGTTGGGATTGGGAATTTTTTATGGTGGAAGGAGTCATGGACTCACAGCCCCTAAAAGCTGGTAGAGACTACAGCAGCCATATAGATCGACCCATACCTGACCAAGAATTTTCTCTATGATAGCCCCTAAAGGAGACAGCCAACCTTTGCTTCCTCCAATGAGGGGTAGTCTGCTACGTTCTGAGGCATGAATTCTACTTCAAAGTCTTGAAGTACAAATATAGGTTACACCACCATGATGCATGAGAGATATCAAGTTGCTGCAGAAAAAATTCCAAATTTAGAATTAAGATACCTATTTTCTCCCATCAACTTGTTTGACATTGGACTTCAGTTTTACCCTCTGTAAGAGGGGAGGAAGTTATACACTGCTCAAGCTACCTCTTAGGGGGTATTGATTTTGAAGAAGCCACCCAGCCATCCACCAGGACACCAGGACCTATCCCCAGACACAGCCCCACCTATCACTCCAACCCATAGCCCAGACACACAGGTTTGCAACACTTGCTCTTGCTCTGAAAACCAATAATCAAATCAATATCACCATTGCTATTTAAAAAGGGCCTGACCATCTGTTTTTGAGCTCCATTCACAATCCCTGTGATTGCTGAAACCAGAACTCCCTTCCCTTTCTTCCAGTGCCCTACCTGCATTATGTCATCCCCCAAGGGAAGGGGATTGTCTCATTTTTGTATCTCCATCACCTCTCAAGCAATGCCTGCAGCATCCTTGATACTAAATAAATGCTTGTTAATGATTGATTGATTGAGGATAAACATTATGGGGGGGGGGGGTGGGGAATTCTAGTCCTGTACAGATACAGTTTAACCAAGTTAATAACATCTGCTGAGGAAACCAAAGTAGGAAATTTTGCCAACACTATTGTAGATACACTAAGAAAAGAAGCAGATGCAAAGAGATGAGAAATCAAAGATTAAAATAGCAAATTAAACTCAACTCAGAAAAATGCTAATGAATATACTCCATGTGAGGCATTAGAAAAGTTCATTGAAGGGCAGGAAAAAATAATTAAAGTGATAATGGAAAGAGTGGGGTGTGGGGGGATGTGAACAGGGCTGCTTTTGCCTGGCTTGGATCAGGTTAGTCTTAGACTGGAAGCAGCAAGTGCCTACATTTATGCAAAACATGTCAATATCACAGTGAGTGGAATCATTCATTCTGAGAAAAGGACTCACAAGTAGGTGTTAGTGGGAAATCGGATAAACATGATGCCTGAATCTTAGAGAATCGTAGACTTTTATACCTGAGGTATAGACCTTAGTGCTAAGAATCAAAATTGTAATTCATTGGATACATTATTTCATTTGATCCTCCTAATTATCCTATGAGGTAGGTGCTATTACTAGGAAGGAAGGAAGGAAGGAAGGAAGGAAGGAAGGAAGGAAGGAAGGAAGGAAGGAAGGAAGGAAGGAAGGAAGAAAAAGGATGAAAAGGAAAAAAGGATGGATGGAAGGAAGAAAGGAAGAAAAGAAAGAAGGAAGGAAAAAGAATGGATGGAAAGGAGGAAGGAAGGAAAAAGGATGGATGGAAGGAAAAAGATGGAAGGATGGAAGGAAGGAAGGAAGGAAGGAGGGGAGGAAATATGTTTTAAGTGCCTACTACATGCCAGGCCTTGTGCTAAGAGCTGTACAAATACTATCTCATTTAACCCTCACAACAACCCTGAGAGGTAGGTGCTATTATCCCCATTCTACAGGAGAAGAAAATAAAAGAGATTAGGTGCCACCTTCAGCATAGCATAGTTTTTAGTCTATATCCTGTCTTTAGTTTTCTGTGAACATATGGTGTCCCCCAGTAGAATGTAATCTCCCTGAGGTTGGAGACTATCTCACTTTTGTCTTTGAATCCCTAGCACCTAGCACAGTGTCCGATGAGTAGGAGCAGATTAATAAATATGTGTTGGCTGCTTAACTTGTCCAGGAACTTATAACTGGTAATGTTAGAGGTGAGATTTGAAACCAGTTCTTCCTGACTCCAAACAGAGCATACTAAACAAACAATACGCCAGTGCAACATATTATGATATGATCTAATTCAACACAGGCCAGTTTCTAATGCTGCTTTTGGTGGTGGTGGTATGTGCCTATATTATTAAATTACATAAATTACTATACAAATTATTACACTGAAAATATGTACTTGGAGACAGAAGATCCCAAATATTTTGCAAATATACAGAAAAAAAGTCCAACATATGTAAAAATATACTTTTTTAACATTATTCAGGATGATGAATTGTTATTCAGGGTACAGGACCAGAAAAATCTTTTTTTTTTCTCATAGGGCTCCAGGAAAAGTGTTGCCTTCTACCTTTCGACATCCTGGTGTTTCACATTCAGAGCTTTCTTGCTAAGGGCCTGGAAGTAGCACACAATGAATCAGACCAGCAATTCAGAGTCAAGGATGCTTCCTCAAAGCCACTCGCTAGTGAACCCAATATAGTTATGCTTCTTTTTTTTCAGGTTTGATGCTGAAACAACCCCTTTAATGAAAGGCAAACTGACATAATGGTCCTGTAAATAAGGATCTTTAGCATTGAGTTCTGGTCTATTATAGCTATTCTAAAAATAAATGCTGCTTTTTCCTCTGAGTGTTGTTAAACTCTTTCCAAACTGATTCAGTGGGTTACAAATGGGGGCGGACTGGTAAATGTTTAACAACCAGCTCTCAGGGGGTGGGGGGTGGAGAGGGAAGTAAATTGGGGATACACTTTAAATTTCATCTGCATTACTAAACACTTTCTCCATCACTTCCTTAAAATCTAAATGATCAGTAAAACAACATATGAAGCCCTGATTTGTAGCACTGGCCAATTTCTGAGGGATAAAGGATCACACCGAAAATTTAACAGTCAATTCTCTGAAGCCAGTAGAAGTTGGATCCAGCATATACCCTGCATATACTAGTATAAAGCTTTGTAAATCTTCTTATACTCTTAGTTGGCTTTTGCTTTAGCTGCCTTGTCTCTTAATGGGCTAGTCAGTTTCTGGGCCCTTCTTCAATGTCTCTGTGTGTCTTTTTAACCATTACAATAGAATTTTATTTTTTCAAATGAGCAAGATGGTATATTCCTGTTCCCTTTTTTAAAAAAATCTCTCTTTAAGTCTTATCATATAGTTTGATGCCTATTGAAAAACAAGAAGCTAATAATGCAACACATTAAAATTGTCAGCCTAGAAAGAGGGAGGGCAGAATCCTTTTCTGTGTAGAAGCACACAAGAAGGCATCACCCACCTCATAACAGAATTTTCTTAAATATTTGTTGGTTGACTGATAGGTTGAAATCCATAGAGGTTAAATGATTTGTCTAAGGTCAAACAGATAGTTTAATTAGGGCTTGAATTTAGGTCACCTTATTCCTAGTCCACTGACTTTGCATCATGCTTTCCATCACACCATACTGAATTATGAATCATCACTAGCAAGTGATGATTTTTAGATTTTTGTTACTTACTTGTGGACAAGAACTTTTTATTCACTTATATGTTCTCCACCACGCACAGCCCAGGACCTTGCCCATAGGAGATGCTCAGTCAATATTGGCATATTATAGGATCATTGATCTAGAGCTGGAAAGGATATCCAAGGTTGTCTAAACCAACCACCTCATCTTTCAAGGCTTGTCCAAAATCACAGGAGTTAGATTTTTGACTAGATGTTAAATTAGATAAGCCTTGAGGTCCTTTCCTACTCTTAGGGCAATAACCTATGAACCAGAAAATCCCTCTTTTCTTTGATGGGTTTCAAATCCTTGAAAATACCTGTCATGCCTTTCTGCCTACACTTCCACCTTCAAACTTATCCCATTCAAGCTAAACATTACCATTTAACTAAATTGGTGGATTAACTCGACAAAAAAATGGAATAGTCAAAGGAAAATGTTGCAAGGCCATGTTGCTATAGACATGTCAAACTAAACGAGATAAAGTAGCAAGAATCCTTTTAAGGAGGTGTCTAGTTTCAGCTGGGGAATGAACATTGGGATCTGTTTGGTCATTTCTATTCTAAAGCTCTCCCCTATCCCCTGACTTTCCACTAATTTCTCCCCTTTCCGTTTGGCTCTTGCCTGCCTTTTCCTGCAGGGTCTGTGAGGCTGGTGATTCATAATGTTCTGTTTATCCATCCTGTGCAGAAAGTGGGAGTGGCCTTCATTTCTGCAACCATGTACAAACATAGTCCAAGTAGTGAGTTTTTGTAGGGAAATGTTTTCACCAAATGAAAGTGGATAGACTGTATTAGCTCAAGGGAGGAGTCATTATCTCACTAAGGAGCAGACCACAGAAGGACCCATTCAAAAAACATCTTAAGGCAAGGCCTGATCATGCTTCCCCTTCACTCCAATATCTCCAGTGACTTCCAGGATAAAAAAAATCAAATACTTAGCCTGGCATTTAAAAATTTCTACAATCTAGCTCTTCCCAGCTTTCTTTCACATTCTTTCACCCAATTTCAAGAGATGGAAGGGGAAGGGGAGCTCTCAGTGGCCATTTAATCCAACCTGTACATGAACAAGAATACCCTCTATAATCTACCCATCAAGTGGTATCTAGCCCTTGCTTGAACTCATCCACTGAGGAGGAAGCCACTACTTTCCATGGCAGCAGTTTTCTGATTTCAAAGTCTATGTGAATACAGCAAAATAAGGACTGATAGATGGAACGCATACCCACCTCATCTCTTCCTAGCAAGATTCTTCTTTTCCTCTGATTCTGCTCTCAGATGCTTTGTCTTTCCTGATCCCTTCACCTAACCTGAAAGTCCCCTTCCCAAACTTTTCCTAGAACATTAAAAAAATTCAAAGTCATAATGATTAAAAAATACATTCTTATGCTTCAGAATTCCAGTCAATCTGTAACCTCATCAACGTGGGTTTTCCTTCCAACAATGCCAACTGCAAAGCATCCATTTCTGCCCAACTTGGGTGGAGCTCTTCCATTCCTTCCCATAACTTTATGGCAGGAAATCTATCCCAATGGCCTTCCTCATGTTCTCTTGACAGCAGAAGGGTACTTATAAAGTAACTGGGCAACCATTAACTGATTGCTTTCTCCACCTGACCACATCATCTTTTTTTACTGAGACATTTCTTTGAAAACATTCTTTATACTGCTTCTGCTGAGTAAATTCTCATTTGTAATGTGTCACAGACTGCTTATTCATGCCTACCATTTCCTTCTCCACTGAATGCTAGATGATCGGTTCTTCAGAGACTGCCCTCTTCCATGACTCATAGAGACTAAGTCAGTTTTAGTAGTCTGCAGGAGACCACATCTTTACAATCACACAATTGATAGAAAGAATATCCCACTGTACTGGTTTGTTTATTATAAAATGAGCATCTGATTCTGCAAAGCAAAATGCCACCTTAAATAATCTCTAACAAGGTGTATATGACAAAATTGGACAAGATTCCTTGAAAGTTATCTCAGTTGTTACTGAGATAACCTTGTTTGGCAGCTCTGATTATTCACATCAAATAAGGCATAGAACAGGGAAATGTTTGTGTGCCAGACTTTTTCACAAGGGTCATGCAGTACAGAATTCAAGTCAAAGAAGGACTTGTTATATAAACAGTGAGGTTCTCCAGATGCTCCTGGTTATAGATGACATTGTGCTGATTTCATCGAGTCCTGGAAGGAGATTACATAATCACTCTAAGGAGTTTGGCCTTACTATCCATGCATGATAAAATGTAATGAGGGCATAACGAATTGCTTACATCTAAACCAGAGAGGTCATACACCCACCAACAACACTACTGACTGAACCAGATTAAAATATAATTGGAAAATTTTTAGCAAAATTAATAAAAATTCAATATAATATAAGTAATACTAATATCTGATTTTCTAAGTTGTTGTGTACCTCTGGGGGCCCTTCAAATAAAAATATTTCTAATTGACCTTGATACCATTGGTCTAGATTATGATATACAGATGGATAGACAATCAGTCAATCAACGAAATTTATTAAGTGCCTACTGTGTGCTAGGCACTATGCTGGACAATCTATAGAACTGTCAGTTAGTTGTGGGGGGAGAGGAGGAGAGGGGAAGGGAAGGGGAGGGGAGGGAAGGGAAAGGAAGGGAAAGGAAGGGAAGGGAAGGGAAGGAAAGGGAAGGGAAGGGAAGGGAAAGGGAGGGGAGAGAAGGGAAGGGGAGGTGAGGGAAGGGAAGGGAAGAAAAACAGGAGAGGAGAGGAGAGAAGAGACAGATTGTGTTGTGTTTGCCCTTCATTCTTGAAGAGGTCCTTAACATTAATATGATGGCACGACTTGCAGTTGACTTAGATTTGAGTGAGGGAGGGCTATGCAAGGTCACCTGCCTCACTTTCTCCTCCAGAGCCATCTGGATTCAATGACCAGATATTTATCAGGGTGACTGGAAATGGCCCAGACTGCAATGGGAGACCCTGGCTCTTCTAGGCTAAGGTCTTTTCAGATACTCACTTAGAGTGAGGTAGTGCCCTTAAGTCAAGGGATGACCCCTTTAATTAGAAAAAAAGAAAAAATCAAGGTGGGAGGGCAAGACCCTTGGGGTTGCTATTGCAAAGAGAAACAGTTACCATTGAAATATATATAAAATGTGTATGTATAAATGTATGTATGTATAAAATCTTATTTATTATACTATTTACATGTAATAAATTTCCTATGTTTCTTAGTATTCTTTCTCCTTTTCATTTCTTGAAGGACAATAATATTCTATTACATTCACATGCTACAGTTTGTTTAGCCATTCTGCAGTTATTAGGCATATGTACTATATCTTTTTTCTCCTTTTCGATAGTATCCTTAGGTTATGATCATAGCATGGAGACTATTGGTCAAAGGAGATGAAAAATTTCATACCTCTTACTCTATAATGCTATATTGTTTTTCTAGAGCACTTTGTCAAAGTCTCTCATTTTCCTGTTGTACCCTTAGACTTGGTCTTATCACACCATCCCAATAGATTGGAATCTTCTTGAGGGCAGGGGACTGTGTTATTTTTTTTTAAATCTTTGAATTCTCAGCACCTTCAGTAAGGTAGGCACATCATTAATAATTTTGGAGTTGAAAATTGAATTGTTCCAGTTGCCAACATAAGTGTCAAAATGGCAGATGAAACTCATTATGTCTGCTTCTGGGAGTGTCCATGGGCCCTTCCAACATAATCACCAAATATATTTGAGGAAATGAAGAAGAAGCAAGCCTGGACCTGTCTTAATGGGCCCATATATCATACAATAACTCATAATCCGCAGAGCACTGGAGCCCAGGCAGAGTCCTGGAAAGAAATGTTAAAACCAATTAACTGCTTCTCAGAAGGAAATTAGATGTTCCCAAGTAATGAGCTGAGTGACCTTTGCTTGATGCCTTAAATCACTTAGTAATATAATCACACATTCCTCTCATAACTCTGTGTCCCTCGGTCTCAGTGGAAAAAAGACTTATTTTCTTACGTTGAAAGTATTTAGAACCATCAGGGATTCTAAAATGTTTTCTCTAGTGTTACTTCCAGGGTCTTAAGGTTTTTTTATTTGTTTTTGACCTGCTATCTGGAATGAACAGCAAGAACAAAGCCTTTAAGAAAATGATTATTTAATATGAGTTGATTTCTGAGCTGCATGAGAGGTAGAGTGATGTAATGGATAGAGAATTGTCCTGGAAACCAGGAAGACCTGGATTCAAGTACTGCTTTTGACACATATTGTCTATGTGACCCTAGAAAATTTGCTTTATCAACTGGGGGGAGGAGAGGTGTGCAGAGTTGGAGGGAAAGAAAATAGAATTTTGTTCATTGAAAAAAACGAAAGGTCATTTAGCCTCTCAGTGCTCTAAGACCATAAATTGCAGAGAAGATATTAACCTGCATAAAGGGGATTTCTTCAACAAGGAATTCCCTATTTCAGTGAAATCATGAGTCCAGTCCTTATTTCCTATCTAAGCTGTTTATTTAGAGGCAGCCTTGTGTAGTGGCCAGAGTGTTTGAATATGTACTAGCTATGTGACTTTAGGTGAGGCATTTAACTTCTCTGAACCTCAGTTTACTCATCTGGGAAGTTGGGGTGTGTGATAATGCCTGTCTATCTCAGAGTTGTTGTTATCAAATTTATATAAAGCATTTTTCAGACTTTAAAGTCATGGTAGAAATGCCAGTAATTATTATCACATCCATATTTATAGAAATGCCTGCCCTTTGGAGAAGTAGGAAATTAAACACCAGTATCAGATTTGAGCAAAATTGAGTCCTAATCCTCCAGAGGAGAAAAAATGTTAGAGAGAATAGGTTTCTACAGGAAGGAGGAGACGTCAAAAGGAGTGACTCAGCTCTGGAAAATGATCTATGAACCAAATGCCCCAAGAAATGTTGCTCAGCTGATGTGGTGTTAGGGAAATAGTGCTGGGCTTTGAGGCACTGAATCACACAACCATTGAGCTGAAAGAAAGCCTAACAGTCATGTAGTCTAACTTGTGCCTGCACAAGAATTCCCTCTTCAATTTCCCCAAGAAGTGGTTGTCCAATTTTTACTTCAAAGATTTTTAACTGGGACTCCCCGAACTTGTTTTTTGTTTTAATATTTCGATAACTATATTTCAATATTGTAGTCCTGTGATATTTTATTTTATGCATTTAAAAACATTCTTTTGAGAAGTACATAGACTTTACCAAATTATCAAAGGAATCCATGACATGCACATATGAACTTATGATCTACTTATAGAGTCATACTGAGGGAAAAACCCACTTCCTCCAGAGTGAGGCCCACTCCACTTTGGAGTAGTGTGAATTTTAAGAATGTGTTGATAATTCAGAAGCTTCATGCCTTAAGATCATAAATATTTTTTTCAAGAAAAGAATTTTTAGGCACCAGAAATGGTGAGTGCCAAATAGCCTCATAAAAAACTAAACTGATAGCATTTTAACTGACAGGAAAAGACTCCTAAATCAGCCATTGTGTGCAATCAGAGCAAATATCAGTATTAGCAAAAAGAAAAACAAAACAAAACCAAACAACCTAAAAAGAAATAACAATGAAAAGACAGTTTTTCATGCAATTGAAACAGCTTGATCTTGACCTACTTAAACAAGTAATTGATAATGAAAAGTGAGTTATGAATGGCATATATCAATACTGGTAATAATAACTTAATACAGAAGGTTAACTGATGTAAATCAGTTACTAGAGCAATGAAACCAAAAGAACTTGCAAAGCAACATAGCGCCTTTTAGCTTTTTAGCAACTAAGTCCAACAAAAATTGGACTTATTTGCCAGAGAAATTTGAGAGTTAGAGGCAACACTAAGTTACAATTTAAACTTGTTTGTAAAATTTTAATGATAACAATTAGTATTGTTTCATGAAGCAGAGGGGAAATAGTAGAAGGTAAACTAAGCAAATCATCCTGAGGTCACTTAACAAATAGAAGAAAAGTGGAAAAGATCTGCAAAATATATTTATAAGAAACTATTTTCACTATCAGAGAAATGAAAGTCACCATTGTTGTATTCTAATCCAAAAAAAATCAGCCAAATTAGAAGCAGAACCAGGAGAATTTTGTATACAGCAACAACCACAGTATGTGAGGAATTTTTCTGGTAGACATAGTTCTTCAGAGCAATGCAAGGATCTAAAAATTTCCCAATGGACTTTTGAGGCAAAATGTCTTCCACATCCAAAGAAAGAACTATGGAATTAGATCGCAGAATGAAGCAGACCATTTTCTTTTGTGTTATGTTTTGTCTTGTTTTGTTTTATGGTTTCTCCCATTCATTTTCAACTTCTATTGTCTTCTATTCAACATGACTATGGTGAAATTGTATTTAATGGGAATGTATGTGTAGAGCCTATGTAAGATTGCAAGCTGCCTCAGGGAGGGTGTGGGGAAGGATGGGAGAAAGAGGGGAAGGGACAGGAAAAAATAAAAGATATATAGAAGTGATATAGAATACTGGTAATAAAATAATTAATTTTTTTAAAAAAGATGTTATTAAAGAGCTCTTTCCTGTCACTTCCATGATCAAAAATAAAATCCTCTGTTAATATTTTTAAAGTTCTTCATAGCCTGCCCTTTTCTTACATTTCCAGTTTTCCTATACGTTATTTCATTCCATGTGCTCTCCAATCCAGTGACACCGGCCCCCTAGCTGTTCCTCAAAAAAGAAAATTCGTCTCTCACTTCCATGCATTTTCATTGGTTGTCGCCCATGCCTGGAATGCTCTCCTGCCTTACTTCAATTTCCTGGCTTTCCTAGATTCCTTCAAGTGTCTGATAAAATCTCATCTTTTAAAGGAAGCTTTCCCCAATTTTCCTTAATACTAGGGTCTATCTTATGAGATTATCCCCAAATTATCACACGCACATTTATATGGGTGCCTTTCTTTTTATCCTCAGCATTTAGCATAGTGCCTGGAACATAACAGGCACTTAACAAATGCTTGTTGACTTGGCTTTTGTTTGTTTGGTTGTTTGTTCATCTAGTAATCACCTTACCATGACACAGAAAGGAGACTTAGGAAATAGCCCATCTCTAGATGCAGAATGTGTTATGAGTGAATACAGAATACTGAACTAGACAATCTTAGAGAATTCCAAAGAAACTGAAGATCTACCCTACCATGGCACAAACCCAGAAGCCTACTTGATGATGCTGGAAGACTTAAAGAAAAGAATTATATGAAGCTTGTAGGAATGCTCAGGTCCCAAAGTGAGCAAATCTTATGGCGCTCACTGTGCAGGCTCATTGTTTTTCATCATGAAACCTGTAAGACTCCCTGAGTACCAGACCATGTTTGTGTTTGCCAACACTTAATTAGCAAATCCCTCTTATTCACCCTTCTTAACCCCCTGATACTCTGTCTGACCCTCCCCTTTGACCTTTCTTTACAGAGAAGCTAAACCAATTTGAGTATCTATGATACAAAATAAAAATTTCTTCATAGGGTTGGGGAATGGCTAAACAAACTATGTACATGAATGGAATGGAATATTACTGTGCTGTAAGAAATGATGGATGTACTGAAAACAAAGAAGAATGCAAAGATCTCCATGAACTGATGCAGAGTAAAGTAAGCACAATATTACATTGACTAATACAATGTAAGTGAAAATAAAATCAAAAGTGAATGTTGCAAAATTATAACAATGAGCACAGCTCAAAAGAAGAGTTATGAGAAGATATTACTACCCACTCCCACCTCATGTCACTCCTTGGAGGTGGGAGGTTCAGAGCTGTTGCATGTTGTCCATATTCTGGGGGGTTTTCAGTGTTTGATCAATTGTAATGATGTTTTCCTCTTTTATTTCTTTTTTGCTGTATTTAAAAATATTATTTGTTATATGGGATGACTCTTTAGGAAGAGGAGGAGAAAGAATATTGTGAAAAATGAGGGTGATATAAATAACCCTTCTGATTTGGAAGATATTGAGGTCATGTAATCTAACCTATGATCAGAGATCAAATATGATTTGCCTCTAAAATATCCCCAAGTATTCATTCACTCTTTTTTGGAAGACTTCTGGTGAGGGAGACCTCCCTGCCACCTTGGACAGCACATTTCATTTTTGGATAGCTCTAATGATTACATGGGCAACTAGGTGGCACCATGGTGCCCAGAGCGCCAGACCTAGAGTCTAAAAGACTCATCTTCCTGAGTTCAAGTCTGACCTGAGACACTTACTAGCTGTGTGACTCTGGGCGAATCACTTCACCTTGTTTATCTTAATTTCCTCATTTGCAAAATGAGCTGGAGAAGGAAATGGCAAACCCCTCCAGTATCTTTGCCAAGAAAACCCAAAATGGGGTCACAGAAGAATAGGACATGACTGAAATTACTGAACAACAAATATATATACATATAACATATATATATATATACACATACACATATACATATACATACATCTAGTATTTCATTATTTACATATTGCTTTTCCCATCTGACTGACTCAGAGAGGATGCTCTTTCTACTGTACCTCAGGGTATCCTTTAAAAATAAAGTTTAACATGACTTTGAATGAAAACTTCTTTTTGACCTTCATACCCTGGATGCTGGGAACAGTCACTCTGTGAGTGCATGAGATAATTTTTTGCATACTCTAGAATGTATTTCAAGAAGACCTGGTGACTTGAAAAGAAATTAGGTAGCCTGCCTACTATCTCATCCATTAGAGGCAACTGAGTTCTGTAATGGACAGATTGCTAAGGCTGTAGTCAGGAAGACCTGAGTTCTAATCAGATCTCAGATACATAACTAGCTGCGTGACCCTATAACCTATGTCTGTCTCAGTTTCTTTGACTGTAAAATGGGGATCATAATAGCATCTACTTCCTAGGGTTGTTGTGAGAATCAAATCAGCTAATCTTTGTAAAGAGCCTAGTATATAGTAGATACTTAATAAATGCTTGTTTTTTTTCCTTTGTGACTTACCTTGGTTTTTTTCAGCACCTAATAGTATTTTTTCCAATTACATGTAAAGGTAGTTTTCAACACTGACTTTTATAAGATTTTATGTTTCGAATTTTTTCCTCCCTCCCTCCCTCTGCTCTTCCCTTTCCAAAATAAGAAGTAATCTGATATAAGCTATATATGTACAATCATATTAAACATATTTCCACATTGGTCATATTGTGAAAGAAGAATAAGAACAAAAGGGGAAAACCATGAGAAAGAAAAAAAACAGCAAAAAGGAGATAATAATATGCTTCGATCTGCATTCAAATTCTATGGTTCTTTCTCTAGATGTGGATAGCATTTCCCATCATGAGTCTTGTGGAATTATCTTAGATCATCATTGCATTGCTGAGAAGAGGTAAGTCTATCACAGTTGATCATCATACAATGTTACTGGTGTACCATGTTCTCCTTTATCTTGGTTTTTTATTAACTATTTTTGTTTCATTATCTTCATTTCAAAAGTAATTCTCCTTGCCAATAAAATATTTAAATGGATCTGTGACCTCATCAATTTGGAAATTCCCTCCAGTGATTCAGATTGCAATCCATTTATGCCCAGCCATCATAAGGGACTCTTGTCCAAATCCTCCCACAACTTCAGTCCAAGGGGGTGTACATAACATGCTATAGGCCTCCCTCGTTTACTTTGGCAATTCACCTGTTGTGTCTCAGCCTTGCCACATGACTGGGTCATCCTCTCTTCCTATCATGAAATTCCTTGATGCTATATTTTGCTCCTTCAGAATTCCTTACTGGTTGTATATTGTGGCCTGCTCATGCCCACCATGCATTATTTTGTTCACCCTCTCTATGATATCAGTGTTTAATTCTTTGAAGACTGTTAAAGTATATTCTTTACTAACACACAGCAACACTGGTAAAGATAACAGAATCCAAAAAATGATATTTTCTGTCATGGGAAGCTTGGGGTCATTAACATAGTTTTGCAATTTTCCAAATCAATCTAACCTACTTTCTTCTCATTCAACTCTGGGGTCAATTCATTATCCATTTATGTTGTCTGTCCCCAATATATATACTGATAAACAAATTCTACAAAGTGTCTATCCAAATGCATGTTGTTACCTACACAATAGATATTCTTCACCCAGTTGGTCTGTACTGTGTGTATGGGTAGCCCAAACTCCTTTGAGTATCTACAGATCTCTTCCTAATGTTCCAGAACTTGCTGCAATAAGAGCAATATCATCGGTGAATAGAAACCTCTGGAGAGCCTCACTATCCATAGGGAATCCCAGAGCCACAACTCCTCCATCACAGTGTTGGATACATTTGGAAAGTATAGATCTCCCTGCTTTATTTATTGTCTAATGTTTAGGATCGGAGGATCACTGAATAGGGTGATTCCTATTTTTATATCTATCAAGGCATCTTGAATTATTTTGATGAATGGATGGGAGACACCTGATTGAAAAAGAACCCATAAAGTAGTATTTTGTTCTACCAAATTAAATGCTTTTTCATAATTCACAAACAATAAGTATAATGGAAACTTAAATTCTCTATCTCTTTTGGTAAATTGTGAAATGGTAAAGATGTAGTCCATTGCTGAATATTTCTTCCAAAAGTCTGCTTCTTCCCAAGTAACTCCTTCATCAAAGATGTTCTCAATTCACGTGGAGATGACTCATGAAAATTTTGAACAAATGGAAAGAGTAGATATATAGGTCATTAGTTACTGATGTTATTTCAGTAGCATTTTGTTTTCACTATTAATGCAGTCTGAGATGAAAAACAGAAATGGCATAAATACCTAGTATAATTATTTCATACAGAAACATAAGCACTGTGAATTGTTTGTCACAACATGGAGACCCAACAAACATGGAAAATCTTGGTTTTCCAAATGGAAAGAGATAGTTGCCAGAAGTTATGATGGGTAAGAATATAGTCTCATTTGCAAAAATCTCATGACAGATGATGGTGCAGCTGGGTGGCTCAGTAGATAGAGTACTGGGCTTGGGATCAGGAAGATTCATCTTGAGTTCAAGTCTGACCTCAGACACTTACTAGCTGTGTGACTCTGGCCATATCACTTCACCCTGTTTACCTCAGTATCCTTATCTGTAAAATGAGCTGGAGAAGGAAATGGTAAAGCACTCCAGTATCTTTGCCAAGAAAATCCTAAATGGGGTCATGAAGAATTGGACACAATTGAACAACAACAGCATGAAAGATGATAGAAGATTGTGGGCAATATCACCTCATAAAGCAGACAGAAGCAATAGAGAGTCAGTTTAAAGAGAAATGGGTAGGACATTTAATTACACAAAATTATCCCAGCAGTATTTAAGGATGAAAATGAAAGAATGACAAACTGAAGGAAAAAGGAAAATATGTAAAAGTTTTAACAAACTTTTTTTCTGTCAAAGAGAGTGGAACCATCACATTTGGATCCTAACTTAATGATCAATGATGTGCTTAATGGGAAAGTACAAATTGCATCAAAGAGAAGAGAGAGGAAAAGCAGCTGGAATGGACTGAGGGTATATGGAGGAGATTCATGTGCCTCACACACTCGTGAGTGCATTGAAGGACTGATGCACAAGGTAGCTTTCTAAAGGTTTGGAAAGATATCAAAAGTGTGAGAAAATGTCAACTATAAAATAGCAGCATAAGAGTTCAATAGTCCTTCTTGCTCTCCATTTATTCTACGTATCCTGAGCAGAAGTTTCATCCATTCTTTGATCCTTTTAGTTTCTACAGTTTAAAAAAAAATCATGTTTCTTTTTCCTTGGCATTCCTCACCAACCTCAGCTCAGTCTGAACTTTGACTCCCTGACATTCTTTTTATACTACCTCATCATGCCTTTGTATCCATCCTCCAATATCTTCCCTTTCTTCCATCTTTGATTCGTGTCTTTCAAAAATATAAAATTAACAGGTGAGTTTTCTGTGAAATCAAATTGATCTCACCAAAAAAAAACCCATTTTCTTCTATTAGTAGAATCATTCCTTTTTGCCCCTTCAGAATTTCACATTTGAAAATCTCCCATCCCACTTGGGTTGGTGACTTATAAATCAATTTCTCATAATGAGTAAAAGTATCAGTAGGACCAATATTCCGTAGCCAAAACATTGGTCCATGTATGTTTACTTCTTTGTTGAATTAATTCTCTTTATATCTTCTGAATTACTTTTCAGAATGTCAGTGATTATGAAGCGTACTCCTGAAAACACTATTTGTCAAGAAAAACACCAGCAGTGCAAGCAGAAAGCTCTTTCTCCACAGAATTTTCAGTTGAACCTAGAAGCTCCAGATTCTTGCCTGATGTGTATTAAAAAAAACAGAAAAGTAAATGTGATTTTAAACTTTTGTTTATATTTTTTTAAGGTGTGATTGTGGTTATGCCTCAATAATTAATAGCATGGAAATCACTTTGGGTTTTCAACAAATGTCTGAAAGTTTTCAGGTTTGCCCAATTATTCAACGTCCAATTCGGTTCTGTCTATTATTCTACCCTTGGTATACAGATTACTTGCACATATCATTTTGATAAACTCAAAAGTGTTCCCCCATATGAGGGAGAAAAAGGGCATCAAATTATGATAAATATTTTCATATGTTCCACAAAAGCATTTTAGGTTTTTTTTTTCCAACTCCTTTCATTATTCAACACTTGAAATTCAGCAGGGAGTTATAGCAGTTGGGAGGGAGACTAACGCTGATATTCAGACTCACCACCCACCACTGCTAAACTGTGAACATTTCCATTTCTCTACTGCAATATGTGTGACTCAAAGGTTTGGTCCCCTGGCATTTGCAATGATGCTAGCTGTAAGACTCCCACTGAAGTTAATGAAAGTTCAGACTTCAAACATAATTTTCCAGATACCACCATCCTTACTGCTCCCAATTAGGTCCTTGGGTCCTGGTTTAAAAGCTAGCAACCATTCTCAAAAGGTCAATCTTCATGAAGGCACTTAAGAAGGTCATGTGACCTTGACTGCCCAGGGGACGAAAGGCCAAAATTTATTTGCATGTTTCCTCATGAGGGGTCCAGTAGGTCCAGATCTTCTTGAACCTTGTCACTCAAGAACCCCTGGGAGTTACATAAGAAGGGACAAAAGATAGGAGATTACAAGGTTGAAGAGGATCTTGAAGCCAGAATTGGGAGGATAAATTTTATTCCATAATGGAGAGCCAATGAAGATATTTGACTTAGAGGGGGTGATATGTTCTACAGAATCATTAGTCTTGCTCTCTCTTCCAGTCATCAAAGTCAAGTGACAAGATAAAAGTCAAAATGACTTGGCAATGACCTGGGATGCAGTGTATGACCTTGGCATCATCAATATCTGACCAAGCTCTAAGTGCTCCACCTGCACCTGCTTCAGCTGCTTTCATGGTCAGTGGAACAAATTGTTCTCATCTGCTCATTCCTCTAAGAAGACATCCCCCTAACTCACTTGGTTACCCTCATTCTGGTTGAGCCTGTCTGCTAAGATAGTTTTATCTGGGTGTGGACTCTTGTGAATGCTCCAGCTTCTTACAGCTATGGGTAAGAGTTGGGTGGCGGGTGAATAGCAAGGGTGGATGAGCAGTCCTGAAAAGGATTCCCTCCTGAGGTGCTAGTCCTCCTTGTATATATATCTCATACTCTAAGTGGCTCAATGTTTAGAGCACCAGACCTGAGTTCAAATCCAGCATCTGACACTTGCAAGCTGTGTGATACTGGACAAGTTAATTAACCTTTCGCTGCCTCAATCCACTAGACAAGGTCCAAATAAAAGGTAATTTCTAGGGAGTAGGAGGCAATGAAGCCTCAGGGGAAGGAAATAGTACCTAAGTTAGAAAAACCCTTGTGTTATTTCTGAGCTTTGAAGGAAGCTAAGAATTTTAAGAGGGGAAGGTGAGACATGAATCCCAAGCATGGCAGAGGAGGTAGGAAATGGAATCTAAGGAAAATGAATGACTACCAGAAATATCAGGAAATGAAGGAGCACAAATAAGTCAATAAGCTGGACTGTAAAAAGGAATTAATGTGTAATAAGACCATAAAAGGAAACTGGAGCCAGACCTACAAGGAGAGGGCATTCCCTCATTTTACAAAGGAGGAAACTGACTTATTCATGGTCACTGAGTCAGGAACAAGCCTGTTAACAATATTGGAACACCAGCACTCTCTAGAGTTTTGTTGGTTTTGGTTTTTTTGTCTTGTCTTGTTTTGTTTTGTGGTTGTTTTTTTTGGTTTTTTAGCAATGAGCAAATCAATGCTTGATGGGCTGAAACCCACTGAATATATGAGCGACTTTGCTCAAGGAGAAATAATTTATCAATAGGAATTAGTAAGAATATGAATTTTAAGGGAGATTTCCAGCTCACTAATGAACATACAAACTTCTGTAAATGGAGAATATAATTCTTAACAATAAGAAGCAAGTTTTCATTAAGAGCTTGTGATGTGCCAGGCACTACATTAAGCACTGGGAATATAATTACAAGCAAAAAGAAAGATTGCCCCTGCCCTCAAGGAGCATATGTTCTAATGGGGATAGATAAAACACAAAAGGGAGCTCAAAAATGAAGGGGCAGGGAGGGCAGAAATGAAAGCATGAGGCACTGGCTGTGGTTTTGAAGTCCAGAAAGTCAAGAACAGCATGGAGGGAAATGAAAGTTGGCCAGCTTAAGCCCCTCAACAAAATCAAGGTCCCAGGAAGAACTTACCCATGAGAGAAGAGGACAGGCCAGGTAGGGGGATATTCCAGACTGAGAAGACCATGGGGATAATCAGATGTTGAAGGGTAAAGAGGCATCAGGTGCTCAAGAAAGTTCCAGTATGAGACAGCAGCAGAGGCATTTTGAAATTCAAAAAGTCAGGAGGAGGGCTGAGATGAGAAAATAACCCTAAAGACATGAGATGCACAACATGGAGAAAGGAGAATGGAAGGGGCATCCGTCTAAAATGCAGTAGCACCTCCATTCAACCAGTAAAGATCAGAAGAACAAAGAGGTTTTCTTTGCATACCGAAACAGCCAAGAACTGCTCCTCTGACCATTATATAAGCAGAAAAAGATGACCAGAATCATCCTAAATTCTGCCCAATGCCCCCAGCCTGATCAGCTCAAATGCTCCTAATTATGTTCCTTCTTGCTATGCCTTCTCCTCAATTCCCTCCCCACCAGCAAGAATTGAAGGCTATGCCATACCTCTTGCCTGCCAAGATCCATGCCAGGTCTAAAGGCTAACACCCTTCCCTTTCCAAAGGACACATCACTTATGAATCAAGGGGACCCTTCTCCCTCTGCTGAATTCCTCCTGGGATTTCCATTGTTTTGAGGGGCTTACGCTGGCAAATTTTCATTCTCCATCAGTCTTTGTTCCCAACTCTGTGGACTTCAAACCTATGTCCCCATGCCTGATGCTTGCATCTCTGGGCTCCCTGCTCCCTCACTTTTCAGCTCCCTTTTGTGTGTGGTCTCCCACTATTAGAAAAGAAGCTCCTTGAGGTCAGCAACAGTTTTTCTTTTGAAAGCTATTCCCTTCTGCTGAAAACCGTTTCCTCCCCGCCAGTCAACCTAACTCATTGGAGCTTGCTTTTCTGAGATTTGTTGTCTAACTAGCGCAAAGTTGAGGACAAAATCATTATGCATTCCCATTCCAAACGGAGCTAAGGTAGCTTAGTGTCATTGTCATTATTCAGTTGCCAAGGATGGGTAAACAGATGGGCTCCTAAAATAAGGTTACTTGGTTACGTACCAGTGCTCTTTACATGATACCATACTGCTCTTAGGCCCTAGAGAATGACAGAGAACATTGCAATGAAATGGATTCCTGACTCCTTATTCTGTTTTAGAATGATTAATATTCTCAGGTGCCAACAATCTGTATCACCGCCCACAGCTTCTCTCACCTCCACCCCTCTTCTTCCGTCTCTAAGATTCTGGGAAGACAAGTGGAATTGTTTTATGTGTTTATTTTTTAAACCCAATTTTGATATCAGGAATGAACTTGTTCAGGATCAAAGGAACAAGCAAATAGGACAAAGGCCTGTGCCTACACCGATTAGGGCACCCTCATTACCTCCCAGTCTGCTCCCCAGCTCTGGCTCCCAACCTGTTAGTTTCCATAATAATTCAGTTCAGTTCAACTATCATTTAGATATGCCCACTATGGGAAAGATACAGTGTTTGGGTTGGGGACACAAGAATAAAACCCAAATGGTTTCTCTCTTCCACTGTTTTGAGGTGCTTACACTGGCAAAGATTAGTGAAGGAATTTGTATTCTATTGGGTAAATGAGACAAAAACATGGAGGATTAAATTTTAAAAATATGGAAAGTAAGTATAAATTAGGGGGAAAACATGAAGTCTTTCCCAGGGATTGGAAAAGGCTTCATGGAGGAGAAGGAACCTGAGTAAAATTTTTGAAGACATCAAGGGATTTCAAGAGGTAGGGGCAGAGGTGACTTGGGAAAGGCTTAAAAAGCAGTTATCTAGGAGAACAAATGTGTACCTGACACACTTTTAAGTTTAGTCAGCAATATCAACATTATCTCCATTGCTGTCATAAGTCTAAACTATATAATGGGGAAGTATATTAAATCAGCCTGAAGAATCAGCCTGGTAAGCCATTTATATTACTGTAGTTTGTAGATAATATTACATTAATTTTATATTATCATAATATAAATATAAGTCAGAGATTGCTCAAAGACCTCTAGCAGCAGGGAATTTACTCCTCTCAAGGCAGTCCATTCCACTTTCAAACAGTCGTATCATAGGATCATAGATTTAGAGCTAGAATGAACCTTAAAGGTCCAATCTCCTTGCTTTACAACTGGGGAAGGAGAGACCCAGAGAAATAAATGACTTGCACAAGGTCACTTATATAAGGTGACTGAGTCAATGGTGGAGCCTAGATCCTCTGGTTCTGAATCGCAAGGTCTTTTTACCATACAATACTCAAAGGGCTAAGAAGTTTGTTTGTTGCACTGAGTTTGTCTCTCTCTACATATATAGTTTCTGCTCCTGTCTTCAATTTCTCTCCTCAGAGGTCCAATAGAACAAGCCAAATCCAACTTCTACATGAAAGAACTTCAATTAGACAGCTATTGTGTCCCCCAAAGGTACATAATCTCCAATCTAAACATTTCCCTTCACTAATCTTTGCATATAGTAAGTTCTCCAGTCCTCTTCCCCTTTCATTTGCCCTTGTCAGGATGGACTCCAGTTTGTCCAAATCCCTTCTAAAATTTGGTGTCAAGAACTCAACACTCTATACTTCAGATGTGATTAAGGAAAATATGGTAGGACTTTCCTATTTTCCTGATACTAACAATCAATGGGGCAGCTGGGTGGTACAGTGGATAGAGCACCAGGCTTGGAGTCAGGAACACTCATCTCCATGAGTTTAAATTTGGCCTCAGACACTTAGGAGCTCTGGGACCCTGGGCAAGTCACTTAGCTGTGTCTGCCTTAGTTCCTCACCTGTAAAATGAGCTGGAGAAGGAAATGGCAAACCACTCCAATATCTTTGCCAAGAAAACCCCAAAATGGAGTCATAAAGAGTCTGAAACAATTGAACACTCAAGCATTTATTAAGTTCTTATTACTTCCGGGCATTTTGCTAAGCACTGGGGAGACAAGGAAAGGTAAAAACAGTTCCCTGCACTCGAGGAGGTCCTATCCAGTGGGGGAGACTATATGTAAGTAGTACATAGAAGAGATATACTTATATATGTAATGGATGGGAGATAATCTGAGAGGGAGAGGCATCAGCAGCTGGCGGGGAGGGGTCCAGACTGGAAAGGCTCCCTGCAGAAGGTAGGATTTGAGCTGAATCATGAATGAAGTCAGAGAGTGTTTTAGGATTTGGAGAGACAAACAGTTCAAAGGCAAGTAGAGAAGGGAGATGGGATATTGTTTGTGAGGACCAGCAAGCAGGCCAGTGTAGATAGGTCACAGAATGAGTGGGAGTGAAATATGAGAATACTGGAAAGGTAGGAAGGGGCCAGGTTATGAAGAACTTAACTTCTGAAACAAATATAGAGAATATAGAGATGACTGAGTAGAAGGAAGAGAGTGATGCGGTCTGACCTATGATTTAGGAATATCACCTTAGTAACTAAGTGAAGGGGGTGGGATTGGAGCATGGAGAGCTGGGAAGGCCAGTTAAACTGTCACAATAATCTAAGTGAGAGATGATGAGGACATGGACAAAGGTGATTAAGGCCTATGTGGGTAGAGGGATGGGCATGGAAATAAGAGATGTGAATGCAGAAAAAATAAGATTTGGAAATAGATTGGATATGGAGGGTAAGAGAGAGTAAGGAGTTAAGGATGACACTGAGGTTGCAAGCCTGAGCAACTGGGTGGGTGGTGGTGCCCTTGATGGATAGAATGAAATCAGAAGAGAGGAGTGTTTGGGGAGAAAAATAATAAAATCTCTCCAGAGCATGCTAAGTTAGAGATGCCTATAGGAAATTCAATTCAAGATGCGCAAAAGGCTGTTGGTAGTTCATGACTGTAGTTCACGATGGTTACTAAGACAGGATGTTAGATTTGGAATTCATCCACATAGAGAGAGAAATGAATCCATAGCAGCTGATGAAATCACCATAGAGAGAAAAGAGAGGAAGACCCAGGACAGAACCTTGAGGGACACCCACATTTAGTAGGTGTGACTCAGATGAAGGGCCGGCTAAGGAGACAAAGGAGTGGTCAGAAAGGAAGGAGAAGAACCAGGAAGGAACAGTATCGTGAAAATCTAGAGACTGTCCAATAGAAAAGGGTGGTTGACAGGATCAAATGATGAAGAGAAGTCAAGAAGGATGAGGATTGGGAAAAGTCCATTAGATTTAGTTATCAAGAGATATTTGCAGAGTGTAGTTTCAGTTGAATGATAGGATGGAAAACAGATTGCAGAAAGTTTAGAAAGTTTAGAAGAGAGGGAGATGAGATGAGAAAAAGTGGAGTCACCTATAGTAGATGGCTTTTTCAAAAAGGTTAAATACGAAAAGGAGGAGAGATATAGTATAATACCAAACAGATATGGTAGGATCAAATTGAAGTTTTTTTTTAAGGATGGGAGAAATATGGGCATGTTTACAGGTAGCAGGGAAGAAACCAGTAGATAAGGGAGAAGTTGAAGATGAGATAAAGACTAGAGACAAGAGTGGGGGCAATCAGCTGGGATGGGATGAGATCTAGGGCACATGTAAGCAAGGGTTTTCCTTAGTAAGGAGACTAGAGTAAAGGAGGAGCTAGTGAAAGGAGATATTTGAAGTGTGTTACATATGGAAGGGGAGAGAAAGAAAAGCTCTTAGAGAATGGTCTCATTTTTTTTTTTGGTGAAATACAACACCAGATCGACAGTAGACAGGATGAGGTGAAGGGGTGTCATGGGAGGTCTGAGGAAATTTGAAAAGATGTGTAATAATCTCTATGGAGAGCAAGAGAGTGAATTAATTGAGGAGGAATGGAACGTTTGCCTGACAACAATGCGAGTCCCAGTAGATGTAAAAAAAATGTACATTTGTAAAGGATCCAATCAGCACAGTTTTAGAATTTCCTCCAGTTTCATTCAGCAGCATGTGATTAGGACCAAAGGAGGTGGATGGAAGGATTAATCCAAGTTTGGAGGTTTTCAAGGCAAGATAAGATAAGAATGCAAGGGATTCTACAGTAGAGTAGAGGACAGTGGTATGGCACTGAATTCCTTCCCTAATAAATTAAGGGAAGGAAAAGAGGAGACTATAGTCAGTTTGAGGATGATGATCTGGGAATGAATAGAGGGGAATGGAGATCCTGATGAGGACAAAGTACAGAGTTAAAGGTCATAAGGCATAGAGACAGAATGAGAGAAGATTACAGTCTCTTGATTCACTATGAAGGAGAAAAAAACCTAAATTCCTGTTAGATCTTTTGGTCATCGACATATTATCATTATTGACACATTGAATGGAAAGCCCACCAAAACATTCCACAATTTTTTTCCTGAGAACTTTTTGGAACTCTCATCGACACAAATAGAATATAGGGGAAACTTTATATTTCTACCTAGTAAATTTAGATTTTCAGTAAAGATAAATTCAGCCAGCTATTATAAATTGTTGAGATTTTTTTGGATTCTGATTTTGTCATCCAATGTGTAACCTTTCCAACTTTGTGTCATCTCTAAGTTTGACAAGTACACCATTTTGCCTTTAGCTAAAACAGTATTCCCAAACTTTTCAACTATAAGAACCCATTTTATATAAAGATTGATTTCATAGACCCTCATGTGATAATAATTACACTATTATTGCCTCAGAGGACTCAAGTGATAAATGGGTTGCGCTCTGTGTTAGTGCAGGGAGTTCCCTCCCCAGGGAAATCAGATTCTTGGCATATTGTTATACTATTAGTTTCCACTTGTTTTAAAAAAAGTAAACTGTATTTAGAAACAATTTAAAATAAATTTATATTTTATTAAGAACAATAGCTTCTACATATATTTGGAAAAAAACAGAAATGTACAAGTACAAGACCTATTCTTTATTCAGTTTATTCAGACTGAGTCCTGATGTCTATTTTATTGGAATCATCTAAAGGTCAAAATGACAAAGTAATAGGTCCATGACTCTCCAGGGAACTGAAGACTGGTTAACAAGTAACTAGACTACATCCCTGAAGAAGCTCAGAACATCCATTTATAAGGAAACAGAGGAAGCCGCTAGGTGACTCAGTCGATAGAGTGCAAGGCCTGGAGTCAGGAAGATCTAAATTCAAATCTAGGTTCAGACACTTATTAACTATGTGATCTCTGGCAAGTCACTTAACCTCTGCTTGCTTTAATTAACCAGAAAAGGAAATGGCAAATCACTCCAGTATCTTTGCCAAGAAAACACTATAGACAGTATTGGTGTGCTAGGGTCCATAGGGGCATGAAGAGTCAGACTCTGTTTAACAACAAGAAGTGAGTGATTAACACCCTGAACAACTTTTTGCAACTCAACAAAAGGAGATGATGCTTTTAAAAGTGGAGAAATGCTAAAATGTCCGTATCTTTGGACCCAGAGATCCCACTGCTAGGTATGTGCCCCAAGGAGCTCAAAGAAAGACCACATATATCAAAAAATAATGACAGTGTGTCGTGTGTGTGTATGTGTGTGTGTGTGTGTGAATTTTTTATTTTTGTAGAAGACCTAGAATTAAAGTAGGTGTTCACTGATTGGTGAATGGCTAAATTGTGATACATATTATGGTGCCATAATAAATGAAGGATATAAAGACTTCATATGAATAGAGATATGAACTAATAATAGAATGAAGTAAGCATGAAGATAATGAAAGGTAAATGGAAATAACAACAGCAACAAAAGCTGAACTGTTATGTAATCATAATGCCTATGCTTAGCCCTGGAACAGAGAAAATTCACCTCCCTCCATCTCTGCAGAGTGGGGAATCAGGAGTGTAGAATATGACATAAATAGAGGTCAAAATGACAATGCACAGTAATTACATGGATCAAAGAGTACTTTATGTATTTTCTGCTTCTGTGTCTGCAATGAGTCTTTTGTACCTTCCACGTTCTATGTGGGGTAGAAATAAAGGCTGTTTTCTATCTTTGTATCTTTCATATGCATTTATCTTGAGTGCTTCCATGGGAACTGAGAATCTTGTTACCAGGGGTGTACTGGAGCTGTCTCTCAAAAACCAATTGTTAAATTTTCAGTGAGAGCATTTGCACCTTGGAAATCAAATACTACAAATCAAGATTTGATTTATTGCTTTGTTTTTTGTCTAAACTTGAAGTGATAGAGAAAATGTTTATAATGCAGATATAACTTCAAAGTGTATTATGTGTACATTTTTTCTCTCTTTTTAGGTGAGACAATTGTTAAACATTTACCAACATAGCCCTGCCTGTTACTCATATTTGTTGCATTTCAGATGCAAGCCTACTTACAGATTTCCCATGGTGGATGGAGTCATACAAGCCAAGGAGAAAGCAACTCTTTTGCATCAATCAGTCCTGAAATTGAACTTCGTCCTGTGAGTCCAGAGCTTGTTCTCCTGGTCCTGTTCACTTCACCCTGCATCAGTTCATACAAATCTTCCCAGGCTTCTATAAAACTACTGTCTTCATAATTTCTTACAGTACAATAGTATTCCATCAAGTTCATCTATTCAGCCAATCCCCAATTGATGACTACCTTTTTTAAGTTTTCAGTTCTCTGCTACCACAAAAAAAAACTGCCATAAATATGTTTAAATTATAGGTCCTTTTTCCTTTTTCTTCATTCATTTTGAGGGACCTCTTCTCAGAAAAATGTTTTTAAACACATAAAATTGATTATAGAAGATGCCAACCATAGTAAAATATAGGTACCAAAATCTTTTGAAAAAATAAATTCAAGGACTTTAAGTTAAGGACTCATAGTCTAAGTCCAATTTCTGCCAGAATTTTTTTTTCCAGTTCTCTCAGCATTTTTTGTGGAATAGTAAGTTTTTACTTCTAGTACTGGGGGCTTAGGGTTCATCAAACACTAGTTATGTAGTCAAATCTATGGTTTTTCCAATAGAAATGTATGACTGTGAAGGTCAGACTATAAGGAAAGCTAACACTTTCAAATTATGGTACTGGAGAAGACTTTTGAGAGCCCATAGACAACAAGGGGATTAAATTAGTCAATACAAGAAATTAATTTAGACTGTATACTGGAAGGACAAATTCTGAAGCTGAAGCTTAGACACTTTAGCCACATAATGAAAAGAGAGAACTCACTGGAAAAGATTGATGGTGGGAAAGATGGAAGGCAAAAAGAAAAGGGGGAACCAGAGTCTGGGATGGATAGATAGTGTCATGGAGCACCAAACACAAATCTGGACAGACTCTGGGAGACAGTGGAGGACAAAAGGGCGTGGTGTGCTATGGTCCATGTGGTCACGAAGACTCGGACACAACTGAACAGCAACCTGCTACGCTCATTTGCTTCCGATGTTGGTATTCTTACCTTTGTCCACTGACCAACCTCTATTTTTCAGCCAGTATCAAGTCATTTTGGCTCTTACTGCCTTTTAGTATCTCTTGTGATCTGGTACTGCTAAGCCCTCTTCTGCTCTTTTCATTATTTCCCTTGAGATTCTTAACCTTTTGTTTCCCCCAGAAGGAGTAAGTTATTATTTTTCTAGCTCTATAATTTTCTATAATTGTAATATATCTTTCTACCCACAAACCTGGTGCACATTCCTCCAATGTACATATGAATGACTGCGGGCAAAACCAATTCCTAGTAAAGAGGCACATATGTAAACAACACGTTTACAGGGCAACTCACAGTTCGGGAACTATGGGCCTGATATTCTGTCTTTCCTCAGGAACATTCCATACAAAAATTCATTAATGAGCATGATATCAGGGTTAGAGGAGTGTCTCCACAGATGGACAATTCCATTGTTGAGCTAGGATGCTCCTCTGCTGGATCAAGTTGCTTCTCTTCTGAACTAGGATACTTCTTTTTACTGCTAAGGTCATTCTGTCCTTTTTCAGAGAGAGCAGGGACCATTCACCTGGGATTTTCAGAACTTTTCCAATTCTGCTTCCTTGACTAGATTTGGAATGCTTTGCATCTCTCAGGCAGCAGGTGATAATGTAGAGAAAGAGGTAAAGGTTCTGACAAATCAGTTCTTGCAGGTGACAGAGAGGTTAAGCCTTTCTATCACTAGCCTTAACTGGCAGAAAAGTAAGGGCATTTCTCAGGCCTGCCTCCTTGGTATGGAGTAGGTCACTTTAGCGAAAGACCTCGCTTTTAGCTCATGCTAATTAACCAAATTTTCATTTCTGCCCCCTAAGCCATAACTAGACTATATACCTATGTGGAATAACCACAAAACATTCCTGGGCTCCTGGGTTTCCTTGTTAATTCATTCCAAAATTCTCCTGTTCATTATATTCAAATTAGATCTTGGGAAAATGGGACACTGCTGCCATCTTTATACTGCTTTGTCTCTGGGGGTTGCTTAGTGGAATTTTTTTTCACATTTGTCTTTGTCTTTCCCTTGCTAATTAGCAAAAATTTTCAAATTCTTACACGAGAATGAAGAGCCATTCCATTCTTATCTTTTGCCACTTGTTGAAATTTCTTCAAGGCCTAACATCGTTTGGGCTACCGTCGCTTTCAATGTTATCTTAACCTACTTCTGCTCAGGCAAATTCCTTAAACTCTTGTGCCTTAAACTCTGGAAGATTTTATCTTCCAGAAAGACTTCATGTTCCCCCTAGCAGAAAGGGCATTATATCTCCTTATATTTCTTTTAGCACATTCTGTCCTGATATTTATTATCTGCCCAAATATTTATTTGTACATCCCTGGTAAGGTTATAAACTCATTGAGGGAAAGGATTATATCTTTTTTATCTTCTTATTTTTAATTTTTTAAATTAATTTATTTTTAGTTTTCAACATTCACTTCTATAAGTTTTAAATTTTCTCCCTCTCCCCAAGATGGCATGCAATCTGATATAGACTCTACATATACACTCCTATTAAACATATCTTCACATTAGTCATGTTGTATAAAAGAACTATAACGAATGGGAGGAACCATGAGGAAGAAAAAAAATTAAAAGAAAAAGAAAATAGTCTGCTTTGCTCTGCATTCAGACTCCTTTCCCTAGATGTGGATGGCATTTTCCATCATGAGTACTCTGTAACTGTTTTAGGTCCTGGGCAAGGATTATACCTTATTTCACTTTTGCATCCTCAACACCTAGCGCAGTACTTAATATATGCTTAGTAAATGTTTATGGAATTGAATGGAATTTACTTGATATCTCTCATCTGTATGGCAGCTGTGCTAGGCATATATATTACATATATATATTTACATAGCATATAATAGATTGTATATTTATACATGTATCATATATAATATATTATTATGTAACATTTTATTACAATAAAATATTTGATATAATAGAGTATCATATTATATTATAAAATATTATATTTGTATATTACATGTACATATAATATAAATTTGTATGTATATATTCCCTCATTTCTGCCAACTAAGCAATGATACACATAACCATTGGGTATATAATATACATTATATATTACATCTAATATATAGCATACAATATGATATTATATACTATGCATTAAGTATGGTATAATAAATATATAATATAATATAATCATAGGCTAGCATCCCTCTTAGACCAAATCTTAGACCAAATCATTATAAATTAAGCATATCTAATGAATGAGTCAAGATAAAGGCCCAAGATATTCACGGACTTCAGTCCTAGTCATCTGAGTCTCTTAGAAAAACTCTTTTTGCTCTTCTCAGTGTATAGTGGTGTTGGCAAAGCTGAAAATAAACATAGGTCTTTAATCTTCTAGAGAACAGAATCTTTTAAAGCCACCACTAAGCTGCCTCTCAACTCACAGATCTGGACAGAAAAACATATCTCTTATAAATAATTTAAATATCCTAAAAATGGAGCTTCCAGAACTCCCCTTGGGAGATAATTCCATTCCATTCATTATTAATAGGCCACTTACCACTAGCACCTAAGTGCTCAGAATTGAATAGTTCTTCTGACTGGAAGCTTTTTCCTACTATTCATTGTTCCATCTTTCCACCTAGTTGTCCCTGTTTGCTTTTTCTGCCCTTTTCCTGAGGTTCTGGGGTGGATTTTAGGAGCTGGTAGGACCTTGGGCTATGGTTGTCCTTTGTTGCCGAAGAAAACCATGCCATCTGAGAAATGATGACATGACTTGCACCTGACTTTGTACCAGTCTCACTTCTCCTCCAGAATCATCTGAATCCAGTGACCAGACATTCATCAGGATGACTGAAGATGACTCAGGATAAGGCAATTTGGGGTTAAGTGACTTGCCCAAGGTCACACAGCTAGTGAGTGTCAAGTGTGTGAGGTGAGATTTGAACTCAGGTCCTCCTGACTCCTGCACTGGTGCTCTATCCACTGCACCACCTAGCTGACCAGACCTTGGGGTAACTCATTCACAAAGCTCCTGGAGTCATAATATCTGGTGCAATTTGTAATGCAAAATGGAACCCTGCAGACCTTCAAATCAGGGGGACCTGGGCCAACTGCTCTTTTGCTGTTCTGTTAATATCATTTTTGTCCAAGCCAATTGCCTGTTAATTGGCTAATTCATTATACTCTATTACTGCTATTGATAGCACCTAGGTTTTATAACATTTCTACACTTCTACATGGACCCATAAATACTGGAGCTGGTCATAATGCAAAAATGACATTTCTGTGCATGATTCAACTCAACAAATATTTTAGAGCACCTTCTACCTGCTTTCCACAGAACACAGTGCCAGGCAGTACAGAGAGAACTCAAGCAGCAGAGGGGCTGTGCTCAGAGTTTAGGATCTTTTTAGGGATTGCTGGGTGAGTGTGGTTAAAAAGTCTAGTATTGCTCCAGCAATCCTTCCCTCTACATTGTGCATCCCCTGAATATTATGGTTTTAGCGGATGATTCCAGAAGCTATTTTCAGAGTCTCTTATTCTCCATTTGGATGCCCTGATTGGGGGTTGACCTGAAGCCTTTGCTTAATTGGCACCCTTTTGGTACCAAGATGTTCCCACTGGTCTTCCTTTTACATCTTTTTGGGAGTCTTTCACTGTTTCCCCTGACCTATTTTTTAACGGAGTTAATGCAACGTTCACTGAGTTCCTTTCATCTAATCATTTCAGAATTTTACCCAAAGACACATCATTACACAAGAATGAGATCAGATGTTCTTGATTAGCCCATACTGTTGCTTTTCCTGGCCAAAGCCTCCTCTGGTGTTAAAAGAGTTTTCTTCTGGTGTTTATTCCTCTAATTTCACAAAGTCCTGACTGTGACATGCCATTTTTATAAGGTCAGGACCCTACTGGTTCTTTTCTTACATTTTCCTTTTTCTTTGTGGGTTTTTTCCTCCCCAGCTGTGCATTAAGGGCAGCTAGGTGGTCCATTGAATGAGTCAGGAGGACTCATCTTTTTGAGTTCAAATCTGGCCTCAGACACTTATTGGCTGTGTGACCCTGGGCAAATCATTTAATCCTGTTTGCTCAGTTTCCTCATCTGTAAAATGAGCAGGAGAAGAAAATGACAAACCACTCCAGTATCTTTGCCAAGAAAACCCCAAACCACAACTGTACATTCCCAAAGGAGATACCTATCATTATTAACCAACCATCCCTCAGCAACCTATCTGATCCTTTATGGTTCACATCATCCATCTTTGTCATCTGGTCCAGATCCATGTTCCTTTTATGGAGTTTTTGTTCCCTGCCCTAACTCCTGTACTTTTTCTTAAACACTTCAATTCTCACATTAATGTCCATTGGAACACGTTGTCCTCCCAGTCCATCAGCCTCCTTACACCCCATAACCTACCTCTATCCTCTACTTCCCTCACCCAGGAAAGTATTTACAGCCCCAATCTCAGCGCCACTCCCAACTGTACCATCTGCCTGATACTAGAAACAGCCAAGTTATACAGAAGATAGAGCACTGGACCTAGAGTCACAAAGACATGAGTTCAAATCCAGTCTCAGACATTTATTGACTAGCCGTGTGACCCTGGGTAACTCATTTAACCTCTCTGTGCCTTAGTTTCCTCATCTGTAAAATGGAATTATAATAACATCTATCTCCCAGGGTTGTTGTGAGGATCAAATGAGATACTAATTATAAATCTGTAAGCTTTAATGTGTTATATCAATGTATTAAAAGTTAAGCTGAATCAGTAACCCACTGTCCTCAGTCTTGCTTGTAAATCCGTGCAGGGGTAGGCTTTATTGAGGGAGGCTCTGATGGGGAAGGTGTCACCCATTCTGGAACTTTTGTATGACCCCTTCCTGTTAACCATCATATGCCCGCTGCCCTAGGAAGGAGCTGAAATGACAGCCCATGCCCTTCTGTGGCTGTGGACCTATCTGAGTCATCCTTACCTTATTTACAAAGGTTATCTACAAAAGTTGTCTCCTTCATGAATCCCTTGCTGATCTCTAGTGATAAGTCCATCAATGTGCTGATACCTTGAGGCACTTTTAATAAACTTTTCTAATTCTCTTTTTGCTGAGTTTTGCCTCATTAATCAGGGTAAAATCCTGAACAAAGAATTTTTCTTTTAACAAATGCCAGTTATTATTATTACCACCTCTGTGCCTTTTTTTCACACCGTCCCCCATCGCCAGAACTCATTCACATACTAAAGGGTGATTTCACTGTTATTTTTCCCTAAATTAAATTTTATTCTTTTTCAATTAAACATTCCATCTTTTCTACTTCCTACCACTCTCCATCACCACCATACTGAGAAAGAAAGAAAACCAAAACCCCTGTTATAAATATTTATAATCAAACAAAACAAATTCTTGCATTGGCCACGTCCAAAAAAAAACGCATCTCAGTCTGTGATCTACGTGCCTCACCTCTCTATCAGGAGGAAGAAAGTATGCTTCATCATCAATCCCCTACATCATCATCATTTCTAATGGTGCAATAACATAACATAATTTTTATATACCACAATTTTTTCAGCTGTTGCCCTAAAGATGGACCTTTACTTTGTTTTCATTTTTTTGTTATCACAAAAATGCTTCTCTGGATGTTTTGGTACACATGGGAAGCTTGTTTCTCTATTCAACATCCCTGAGTTATATATCCAGCCCTGGGATCTCTGGGACAAAGGGGCTGTACAATTTAGAGACTTTCCCCCCCTAATTCTAAAATGTTTTAAGCCTGTTCTTCCTCCCTGAAATCTCCAGTCCCTCCAGTTCTCCCTGTTCTCCAGGTCCTTCATTCTTTCTTTGCCATTCCTTCAGGCTTGACATTCACTAAGTAATTCAATGTGAAATTGTCCTCCGCCCTTGAGTCCCTTGTCACACTAAGACTCTTCACAACCTGCTGCCCTGCCACCTGTCAGGTCCCTGCTTACCCCTTACCATTTGTCTTCTCTACTCCTTAGTTACTGGAGAAAATGTCAATTGTATCCTGTACAAATTCCTGTTGCCTCATATTAAGGGTACCCTCGTTGCAATGTGGTATAGGGAAATGATTTATTATATTGTTTAAGAAAAATTATTATACTGTTTAAATCTAACCTTGTGTGATTAAAGGTTGTCCATACCCAGACTATCCCTGATCCTCGTAATGCTCTAAGAATTCTGGAGATGGTTACAAGGTATTTTGCATTCCCCTAGTCCTGGATTTGTCCAAAGCTTTCTTGTTTTGGGTTACCTCATTGAGGACTTGTGAGAGGTCTACTTAAGCTTGAGTTTTGCTTCACCCTAATTTTATTCAATGTTTACACTTACTCATATTGATCTCAGTCTACCTTGCTTTCAAATTTTTGACAGTTTTGCTTGGGCGTGTACATGTGGTTCATGCGTGGGCACCTTTGTCTAAGTCCTATAAAGCATAAACCTTCCAGAGTCTGGACTGGAGAGAGCTGCACCTCTTTTCTGGCTTGTTTTTCTCTACTGAATGACCTAATAAATTTCTTTCTAAAACTATTTCAGATTTTGGGATCTGTTCTCACAAACAACATCAGAAACAAACATGGAAATCTACTTTTTGTGTTTTGAGTACTTTACTATCATGTTCCCTTAGCAAACCTTCCTCCTTCCATAAGCCCTTTACCCTATCACCAGACCCTGCATCTCAGCAAATGGTCTCCCCTCCTACTTTACTCTGAAGTCACCTGTCATGAGTTCCCCTTTCCTCTGTTCAAAAATCTCGAGTGGTTCTCTTTTCCCTAGGATAAAATACAGAATCCCCGGTCTGGTCTTTCAAGACTTCCACAATGTGGTTCCCACTTACCTTCCCAGTCTTATTTCACTTTTTTTTCCCTTCACCTACAATAGACCAACAATAGACCATTAGCTTTTCCCAGAACTCAGTCATTATGCCTCCCCATCTCTATGCCTACAATGTGCTCTCTCTTCCTTTCCCCTTTCTAGAATATTTGTCTTTCTAAGTCCAGCTCAGGCACCATCTCCTAAAAGAAGCACTTTTTGCTTTGTTCACTTGTTCTCCTCTCCTCCTCAAATTACCTTGTTATTATTTCTCTGTGTACAAGTTTACATTCCATATCCCAGAAAAAGAATAGAAACTCCTTGAGGGTAAGAATTGTTTTAGTTTTATGTTCATCTAACCAATGTCCCTTATACACTGTGCCTTGGGCATGGAAGATACCTAATTAACACAGGGTATCCCAAAAGTCTTAGTGCTACTTTGAGCTTTGATAGCTTAAAACGGAGTTATGATTTTTGAGACACCTTTGTATTTGTTGAGTTTAATTGAGATGGTAGAGTTCTTCAGAGATTAAGAAAAAAAGGACAAGAACTGCATTTGTGGAGTGGCTTAAGTGTCAGGGAGACAGATTTGAAGACCACAGGGTCCTTTCTATGGTCTAATTATGTTTGACAGTTTCAAGAGGTGTATAATTTGCTATAATATTTAAAAAACATGCAAATAGAACCTAAGTTTCTCACCCATATTTGTAGCCCCAGTTTTTTTCTTTGTTTACATACATCAGGTATTCAATAAGTGATACTGTTGAATTGAACTGAAATCTGTAATCTAGTTCTCCCAGGCTCTGGGTTTATATAGACTATGTCTGATCATGTTAGCAGTCCTTAACCCATCTTCCCACCCCACTCCGAATTAGGTCATTTCTTTTTTTTTTTACCTATTTTACTCCCACATCAGAGTTCCCTTTGGTAAATCTCCAAATATTGTTCTAATATAGCTTATATCTAGGTTTCCACAGATGGTAGTGTAATGGTAAATGGGGAGCTCTTTCTCACACATTGATATGCCCATGTGACCTCCTTAAATCACACAGAAGCCTGAATCACATGTAGTAGGAGGAGTTTGCTGAACAGGTGAAATAGGAAGGATGAAGCAGTGGGAGGAACTTATTGAGAGCAGTCAAGATAGAGAGAGAGGACACAGGCAAGCAGACCACTAGGCTCCGGAGTGTTTGTTTGTGGGAAGGACCCAGCATGGGGCAGGAAGAAGTTTGGAAATTGTTTTGCCCCCTGCAGTGCTAATGTGTATTGAGTTCTTGGTCACTATGACTGATTTGGATTTATCGTTTTGGGATTTGGCTTTCTGATGTCCGAATAAATGTTTTTCTTCTGCCTTCTGTATGGAGAATCTGTTATACTTTGTGATTCTGAACTGTGCTGGCACATTCATAGTCACCCTCGATGTTGTGAATATTCAGCTCCATTATAAGCATTCAAGATGTCAATACATCTTGAAGTCTCTAAACCATTCTAAAGAAAATTCAGGAAACACATAAAAATTCAGCCCCATTCCCAAATTATTGATGCATTTTTCTTCCCTTTCTAGTAAATTCTGCCTTTCCTCCAAGGGACTTATACAGTTTTTCAGACACATAGTACCATCCTATGGTGACTCCTTTTGGAAAGGAAATTAATTCAGAATTCTCAGAAGGCTAACTCTTTAACATCCTAATGAGTGACAAGTGTAAGACCAAGAATCCATATAAGCAACCAGTCTCATGATACAACCCTGAGGACTGTAGTCACCTTACAAGGGAAACATACTTAGGGTTTCTGAAAAGAAAACCTTCTAACATTTTGATGAGTCCCACTGTCACCCCAGGCTTTGTCCTGGGCCCTTTTCTCTTCTCTTTATACCCTCTACATTTTCTTCATCAGTTCTCATAGCTTTAACTGTCACATCTATTCTTATTCCCAGATCAATATATCCAGCTCCAATCTTTCTCCTGAATTCTAGTCCTACCTCACCAAATGTGTCTTAGACATCTCTAACCTGCTGCCCTAGAGGCATTTCACACTCAACATGTATAAAATTATCATCAACTCCAAACCACCACTTTCTGAGTTCCCCATTTCCATTGAAGGTACTACCATCCTTCTAGTCACTCAGGCTTACAATGTCAGTATCCTTTGGTAGTCTTCCCTCTTACTCATTTCTCTTCCTTCACAACCAATTAATTGTCAAGTTCTGCCTATTTCTACATTCACAATATCTATTATATGCATCTGCTTCTTTCCACCCTATTCCAGGTCTTTATCACCTCTTAATGACACTATAGCAAAACTTCCTTGTCTTCTATCCCTACCTTCATTCTATGCCTTCTCCAGTATAAACTCCCAACAGATGACAAATAGAAATTTTTAAAGTTCAGCCCGGACCACGTCAACCCCAGTTCCAGAAGTTTGTGTGGTTCTCTAGGATGAAATAAATTTAAAGTTCTTCACAATCTGTCTTCAACCTATACTTCCAGCTTGATTTCATATTAATTCTATCACATCCTTTACTTGTCAAATTAGCCTTCTTGCCATTATGTTTCCCATGTCTCACATAGTGTCTAACATCCCTCCAATAATGTCTAACTTTATGTCTCCTCCCTTCATACCTTTATATAGCTATATCCCCCACCCCAACAAGCTCTTGCTACCTGGAATACTCTCCCTCTCTACCTCCCAAGAAGTCCTTCCCCTTCAAATAGGGTCCCAATCAACACTACTAGATTCCACTGTGGGGAGCCACACACTTTTTTCCCAACACAATTCACAGTGCCTCATGGCCCGGGTCAGACAGTCAACAGGGAAAAAATATTTATTAAGCATGATGGATACCCACTGTTAGCTTGATGCCCCCCACTGAAGATGTTTCAGCATTCCCATATTCTTTCCTCATTCTCCTCAAGATTCCTGCAGAGCCCCATTCCACTCTGACTCTTGAGCCCACCATTCTCTTGGTCAGGGACCATCTGTCTTTACATTTCTTCCCAAGGTGCTCAGGGTCTAGGTATCTGACTTGCTACTTTCCCTGTCATAATCTAACCACCACCTGGCCTTTCCATCTCCTCTGAACCAAACCCCCTTTTATGGATTGTCCCCCCAATTAAAACATTAGTTCCTTTCTATTTATATCTCAGCATATAGCACAGTGTTTAGCACATTGTAAGCATTTAATAAATGGTTTTCCATTCCATTAGAATCCCTTCAAACACAGCTCAGGGCTACCTCCTACATGAGGCTTTCCTGATTTCCTTCCCCGAAAATCATACTGTATTTACTTTGCATAGATTTTGTAATTTTTTTAACCTGTGTTCATTTAATTTCCCCTCGGTAAAATATAAGCATCTCAAGGGCAGAGATTATATTCCTAATATCTATAGATGATAGGCATTTGATGAATGCTTATTAACTGAATTGAATTGAATGAGAGATGCACAAAGGCCTCCAGTTTTATGGCATTACTCAGAAGACTTGGATTCCTGTGGAAGTAAAATGACCTTGGAATTGCTACAGAGGCAACCTCTTTCCCATCAGATCTGTACTGTCTGAATAACTTATGGCAACATACAAGGGCAAAGTCCTTAATCCCTTGCTAAGCTTCTAGATCCAAGGGACACCTATACAAACCTTGTCTCCTCAAAAGGCTGGTGCCAGACATGAACTAGAAAGCTGAATTCTGGGGTTCTCTTCTTTCTCTAAGAAGCTGATATTGCCCAAGAATTCCCTTTCTCTCTCTAGAAAGTTATACCCCACCCAAATGCTCAGACTTGGTGTTGCTTGGGAGGGAGCCCAGAAACTTCTCCTCTCACTGGAAGACTGGATTCTGGAATTCTCAAAACTAGGGTTGCCATAGAGACACCTTCCTTCTCATCAGAGCTGCACTGGCCAAATAACTCACAATAATGTCAGAGGGCAAAGTCCAAGTCTTTTGCTCTCTAGCACTGTGGCTTACTCACTTATGTCTCCAGTTCAAGGAGCCAGATTCACAGTCTTTTTTCCCCTCCAAGAAGTTAGTACTGCCCAAGAGCTCTCCCTTCTCTGGCCAGAGGTTGGATTCCAGAATTCTCGAACTTGGGTTTGCTAGAGGAGTAATCCCAAAGACTGGCAGCACTCAGAAACAACCATTATCTCCCCAGGAAGCTGGGGTCCCACTATTTGGCTGTGTGATTCCCCTCTCTGGGATGTACTTGTTTGAGACAAATACAGGTGCCAAATGTCTCTGCCACTCTCTCTAGGTCCAAATACTCCAAGAACTTTCAATACTTCTCCATTGCTAGATTACTTCAGCTACTGCCATCATTGGAGCTTAAGGAAAGATGATTGGTTATTGTCTTATGGTGTCAAGTCAATGTTCAAGTGCCATTCCAAAGACCAAAGCCCCCTCTCAGAGCTCTAGTATATGACTTATACTCAGTAAGGGAAAATTGGCTCCTCCAAAGAAGACCCAAACTCCATTACTAACCATTACTACTACTACTACTACTACTACTACTACTACTACTACTACTACAACTACTACTACTACTACTACTGCTACTGCTACTGCTACTGCTACTGCTACTACTTTACTTTTTGGACAAGACCTGTGATTCAATCAGCCAATAAGCATGTATTAAGCACCTATTTTGCACCAAGTAGCATCTTTCAGTACAAAACTCTAGAGACACAAAGAAAGATAAAAGGATTCCCTGCTCTCAGGTAACTGATAGTCAAATGAGGGAGATGGCATGTGAATAACTATGTACAAATAAGATATATATGGGATAAATTGGAAGTAATTTCAGGAGAAAGCTATTAGCATTAAAGAGGACTGGGAAAGACTTCTCGTGAGAAGGTAGGATATTAGCAGAAATTTGAAGGATGTTTGGGAAGACAGGAAGTGGAGAAGAGGAGGGAGAGAATTCCAGGCATGGGGGATGGTCAGTGAACATGTCTGGAGGAACAGGGAGCCCAGTGTTACTGGGTCACAGATTACAAAGCAAAGGAGTTAAGCATAAAAACACTTGGAAAGGTAGAAGACAGCCAGTTCATGAAGGACTTTAAAAGCATATTAATTCCTTTTAACAGTTGTAATTTTCCCTTTGTGTCACCAATTTTTTCATCTCATGGGTGAGGCAGAGTGTAGTGTTGCTTTAGTTTGCATCTCTCTTATTATTCTGAGGATTTTTTTAACATAGCTGGTAATAATTGGCTTTTCTCATTGGAGATTTGTGAGCTCAAAGGATATAATAGATTTTTTAAGTTTTCTCTCTCCCATGGTTAGAATAAATATTTTCCATAGTATCACCCAGAGATTTCTTGGAAATTTTGTGTTTACTTCCAGTTTTAGTCCAATATTTACCTCATTGACACAATGTGACAGTGTACAGTGTGATCCTATGAGTCAATTTCATTTGCCATTAGCTTTAAGATTGAAAATAATAGAAAACTATGAGGACTTTTAATACCTATCTCTGTTCTGCACCATCCTGCCTAGGAAGTCAGTTCTAGTTCTACAAGATGCCTGTAACTCCATACTAGTTCTTAACTTTCCACTGATGATAGTTGATGGTTTGATAACATCCAAAGTATAATACAGGATCATGGCTATGAGGCAGATTTATAAAATAGGGCCTATAATTATAGTAATTCTTCGCCTAGAAGGGTAGCTATGAAATGGCTCCAAATTAGGCTCTCACTTAGAAGGTACAATATTCTAACAATGGGTTAGGGACTAAGCCCATAATTCTATACTTGGAAAGACTATTCTCTCCCATATGACTCTCATTGCAACCTCATGGTGCAAGGACAGGTTCAACCAAAGTGTTTAAGAGAAGTAATTTTACATCAGGCAAATGAATTCTTTAACAGGATAAAATCTGAAAATATTACTTAAGGGTAGAGTCATTCAGTAGACTTGTTTCTCTAGATGTTCCTGGGATCATGTAAAGTAAAAACACAGTCATACATGTGTTATCTTGTCCATTTAGAAGTCTTCTCTCATGATAAAATAAAGTGAACTACAAAAGTGACCGACACCAACTGTCATGGTCACATCACTGCCATGGGCCAACTTCCACCTCTTCTCTCCTCATTCTCCTCAAGAGTTCCCTTCTCTAGGGCTTCTGTGGTAGACTGTGTGTCAAAACTTCCACCCTCTTGTCCAAGGGATGGGCGCTAGTTAGTTTCCTCTCTTCCCAAACTGGGAAGAATTATAAATCCCAAGAGTTTTTGTCCCAGCCAACACCTTACCAGAGGCTGTTACATAAGGTTATGCAACAACCCCTTACCAGAGATTATTACATAATGTTTACAAAGTACCATAAATATAGGTAGCACCTGCATTTAGAGCATTGCTGTGGAGATGACAGACCTAAGTTCAACCTAGTCAGAGTTTACCAGAAGGTGACATGCTTGGAATTTAGATGTCTAGGACTGAATTTTAGAGAATTCTGGGAGAGAAGAGCTGGAAGAGGAAAGTTCATTTTCCATTTTGTAGTCATTCAGGAGTGCACAGTCTAGTCTTGTCTATGGGCTCCTGTCTCCCTGCTCTTTTCTTCTGAGTCTAGTGGGCTATTGTTACTGCTGCTGCTAGACAGAGTGATGAAAGGCCAAAGACATTGCCAAGAACTAAGAATGATGGTCAATGACAGAAAGTGAAAACTCCCAAAGCAGCTACTATATAACTACCCAACTCCTCCAAGTTCTTGTTTTTCCTTTTTTTCCACAAGGGGAAGGAGTTAAAGGGTGGAAATACTAATCTTCATCTGCAACCAGCAGCATGAGTCATCAGCTTCTTGGTATCCAAACAAACTGACTCCCTGCTCTTCACTTTTCATTGTCCCTTCACTGCCATTACTTTACGCCTCCTTCCCTTTATATTAAAAAAAAATTCTGGCAACAGTTAATACTTCTTTGGAGGGATGAAGGGAGTGATTTGGGAAAAGATTTGAATCTCTGCAGAAACATACCTGGTCTGTAGGGAGGACAGACAGATAGTGACTCCATTCAGAAGTCACAAATGTGAAGAAGGCACATTGAAATAGTGCCCCTAAGCAAACTCAAGTTTCTATAAACAGGAGAATCTTTGAACTGGAGGTTCTTAACCCTTTTTTGGATCAATGGCCCTTTGGTAGTCTGGCAGGGCCTATAGAATCTTTCAGTTATAAAAAATTTGAAGAGGAAGAGATAACATTGGGGTGGGGGGCTGGGAACTTCATGGAGGAGATAGAGCTTCAGTTCAGCCCTTAAGATGGAAATGATGTGGCCTCTAGGCCACAGGTTTCCTACCCATGGTGACCATTCCAGGCACTGGAGATGTCATAAGTAAAGTTCAGATGGGAAAGGGCTGGGCAAGAACTGGTGTAGAATAATCCATTTTGTATGTAGAAATCTGTTCAAGAAGGGGACAGGAAATACACTAGACCCAAATTACAGAGGACTTTGATTGCCAGGATAAGGAGTTGTTGCTTTATTAGGTAAACAATGAAAAGCCACTGAAGGCTAGTGAGTAATGATCTGGAAGATATGGAAGATTTCTCAAGCAGTTTTGTAAAGGAAAGATTAGAGAGAATTGAGCTGTCCTGATGGATGAGTGCTTGAGTGCAAAGCCCCTTAACCCACCCTACCTGGTCAGCCCCAACCCACATTTCATAACCCGTGCGTCCATCCATACATCTTACTGTCTGCCTTTCCAACATGCTTATATTCCCACCTCCTCCCCTTTGACCTTTTGTTCTGGGAGCAGTAATCAAATCATGCCACCATTGCTTCTGGCGATGGCATGTCATTGTCTGCCCTAAGGCTCCTCTCATCATCCCAACAATTCCCCAGACACAAGCTCTCTTCCCTGGCCACCATTTCCCTCTCCATACTGTCTCCCCCCATAGAATGTATACTCCTTACAGACTTGGAATGACTCACTTTTGTACTTGTATCCATAGCAGCTTTCACAGGGCTTGGTACATAAACATTAATAAATACTTTTTAAAATTACTCATTCATTGTGTAAAAGTAGCAGAGAGGCAGGTTGGGCTTGACTGGGGCCCAAACACTTGCCAGCAGGATATGTGGGAAGAGAATGAAACAAATGACGAGGCTGAGGTCAGCCAGTATTAAGGAGGAAAAAGGAGAATCAGGGGTCCCCCACAGTATTTGGGGGGGGGTAAATGAGAATTTTACTCAGCAGGAGGTCACAGATGTTTTAAGTTGGTTCACCCAAAGGATGGGAGAATCATTGGTATCTTGGCTGGTGAGAATCTGAAAAAGACAAATTTCCTCAAGAGAGAAGAGTAAATAGGCAGCAGATTCAAAGTCTGAATATATTTCAAGAAATATATGACAAGAAAAGAATTGTTTACTGCTCTATTGAGAGCAGGGGTAAATTTTGGAAGAATAGATGGCATTCCAGCTAATGAACTATATGAAATGTATCCAGGAAAGAGACTTGGGAAATAAGGACTGCCCCTACAGACCTTGAAACATTGTATCCAAGTTTGCCCTACCTGCAGGGACAATGGGAAATTGGCCAGGCTCCAGCTCAAATTAAAGAAAATATATGTCTAGCCAGAATGATGACCCCAAAACTTCAAATTAGAAAACAGTAAGGCTCAGATTCAATCCAGCTCAGACTTTGTCTAGCTAAGATTCTATCTGGCCTGCTTGTGAATACAAGTGATACACATGCTCGGGCTCCTTAAGAGTCAATCCAATATAGCAAATCTTTAATAAATTTTGTTTTTCTTTGGCTTTAAAAAAAAGAAAGAGAGGGGTGGAGCCAAGATGGTGGAGTAGAAAGACTCACGTATGCTAGCTCCGAACCCACAGCCTATATATTTCCTGCAAGAAGAACTCTGCAAGAATTCTGGAGCACTGCAAGGTGCACAGAAACACAGTGAAAAAGATTTCCGTTCCAGAAAGCCCTGGAGAGCCGTCCCTAGGGTCCGTCGTGCCGCGGAAAGCAGAGCCCACCCCTGTGCTGGCCTGGCCGGGAGGCCACAAAGGAACAGATCCAAGCAGACTTCGGGGACAGAACCTCCAGCAGCAAAGGTCCCTCTGCCCACAGACGCTACAGGTCAGTGAGAGAGACGTCTGGGCTGGCCGAGAGGGGAGTGGGGTGTCTCTGTGACTTGGGCACCCTTGGGAGGCAGTGGCAGAGGCTGCTGCCCGGAACTCCCGGAGCAGCAGGCAGAAGTTCAGGGCCATTACCAAAGGTCTCTGCATAAACCCCCTGAGGGAACTGAGCCTGAGAGGTGGCCCTGCCCCCACCCGAGCACCAGAACTTAAGCTCACATTGAATAGCAGCTGCTCCCACCATGGAAAGCCCATTTGAATCTCAGACTCCAAGCACTAGCTGGGCAGATCTAGGTGGGGGTGGAGAGGAATCTCAGAAGTCAAGTAACTGGCTGGGAAAATGCCCAGAAAAGGGAAGAAAAATAAGACTATAGAAAGCTTCTTTGATGGGGTACAGATGTTCCCGCCTTTCAATTCTGATGATGAGGAACTATTCTTACCATCAGGGAAAGATGTGGAGGTCAGGGCCTCTGTATCCCAGACATCCCAGGTGGATGTCCGGTGGGCTCAGGCCATGGAAGAGCTCAAAAAGGATTTTGAAAATCAAATTAGACAGGTGGAGGAAAAACTGGGAAGAGAAATGAGAGAGATGCAAGAAAAGCATGAAAAACGGGTCAATACCCTGCTAAAGGGGACCCAAAAAAATGCTGAAGAAAATAACACCTTGAAAAATAGGCTCACTCAATTGGCAAAAGAGGTTCAAAAAGCCAATGAGGAGAAGAATGCTTTCAAAAGCAAAATTAGCCCAATGGAAAAAGAGGTTCAAAAGCTCACTGAAGAAAATAGTTCTCTCAAGATTAGAATGGAACAGATGGAGTCTAATGACTTTCTGAGAAACCAAGAAATCATAAAACAAAACCAAAAGAATGAAAAAATGGAAGAGAATGTGAAATATCTCATGGGAAAAAGAACTGACCTGGAAAATAGATCCAGGAGAGACAATTTAAAAATCATGGGACTACCTGAAAGTCATGATCAAAAAAAGAGCCTAGACATCATCTTCCATGAAATTATTGAGGAAAACTGCCCTGATATTCTACAACCAGAGGGCAAAATAAGTATTGAAAGAATCCATCGATCACTGCCTGAAAGAGATCCAAACAGAGAAACTCCTAGGGACATTGTGGCCAAATTACAGAATTCCCAGGTCAAGGAGAAAATATTGCAAGCAGCTAGAAAGAAACAATTCCAGTATTGTGGAAATACAATCAGGATAACACAAGATCTAGCAGCTTCTACATTAAGGGATCGAAGGGCGTGGAATAGGATATTCCAGAAGTCAAAGGAACTAGGACTCAAACCAAGAATCACCTACCCAGCAAAATTGAGTATAATACTTCAGGGGAAAATATGGTCTTTCAATGAAACAGAGGACTTTCAATCATTCTTGATGAAAAGACCAGAGCTGAAAAGAAAATTTGACTTCCCAACACAAGAATGAGAAGAAGCATGAAAAAGTAAACAGCAAAGAGAAGTCTTAAGGGACTTACCAAAAGTGAACTGTTTACATTCCTACATGGAAAGACAATATTTGTAACTCTTAAAATTTTTCAGTATCTGGGTAGTTGGTGGGATTATACACACACATACACACACACATACACATGTCTACACGCACACACATACACACATGCATGCACATATAGAGACAGAGAGCACAGAGTGAATTGAATAGGATGGGATCATATCTTAAAAGAAATTAAGGTAAATGGTGAGAGAGAAATATAGTGGGAGGAAAGAGGGTGAAATAGAATGGGGTAAATTATCTCTCATTCAAGAGGCAAGCAGACTTTTTAGTGGAGGGAAAAAGAGGAGAGCTGATAAAAAAAAACCAAGAAGTTTACCCTCATCACATTCAACTAAAGGAAGGAATAAAATGCATTTTGGTATGAAAATCTATCTTATAATACAGGAAAGTGGGGAGAAGGAGATAAGCAAGGGGGGGGATGATGGTAGGGAGGGCAATGGGAGGAGGGAGCAATTTGAAGTCAACACTCTTGGGAAGGGACAGGATCAAAAGACAGAATAGAAACAATTGGGGGCAGGATAGGATGGAGGGAAATACAGTTAGTTTTACACAACACGACTGTTATCGAAGTCATTTGCAAAACTACACAGATAGGGCCTATATTGAATTGCCTGCCTTCCCAAAGGGAGTGGGTGGGGAAGGAGGGATGGGGAGAATTTGGAACTCAAAGTTTTAGGAACAGCTGTTTAGTATTGTTGTTGCTACTAGGAAATAAGAAATACAGGTAATGTGGAATAGAAAGTCATCTGGCCCTACAGGACAAAAGAGAAGATGGAGACAAGAGAAGGGAAGGATGTAGAAGAGAGGGCAGATTGGTGATAGGGCAAATTAGATTGCTTGGTGTATTGGGGTGGGGGGAGGGGATAAAAGGGGAGAAAATTTGGAACCCAAAATTTTGTGAAAATGAATGTAAAAAGTTAAATAAATAAATTTTTATTAAAAAAAAAAGAAAGAAAGAAAACAGTAAACAACAGTGAATGAGGCTATGATAGAGGGTTCATGGACTCCAGAAGCATGGCTGACCCTACATCTATCCTACTTCTGGTTATTGTCTTCCTGTTTCTTTTTGGCTTTTTGTCTCTTCACCTTGTGAGATTTGTTTTCTGCAGGCTTAATACCCTCCACCTGCAGATGCTTGATCACTTAAGCTGGATGTCACCTCCTGTCCATGACTGTGATGTGTCACCCTTGGTCCATCAATCAAGCTCCCAATGCTGGCTGAGGAACTGACCCCTTGAATGTGACTTCTTGGGGCAGGGACTGCTCTATGTCCAATTTCTGCAGAAAGTAGCTATGGAAAAAGAGACTTTCAATGCTTACACCAAGATTTTGGGTACCATTCATTTGAGGGATGAATGATGGGTTGCTTGTGCTCAAGTCCCACCCTAAGATATTATTTTATGCCCTTATTTTGTATGATTCCTGTTATATTGTTGTAAAGTTCTGTTGATACTAGTTACCTAAGATATTGTTTTATGTGCTTATTTTTTGTTATCCCTATTAAAATTCTTTTGATATCAGTTGTCCCACTGACCTATGTAATGAATACAAAAGATCTTGGGGCCACATGTAATGGTAATTTAAATGGGAAGATCTTTCCTACTCATTAATAGGCCCAAGTGACATAGGATCACATGGAAGCCTGAGACACATGAGTCTAAGTCACATGGAACAAGAAGAGGTGGAGCAAGAGCACAGCTGAGAGGAAGTTAGACAGCAGTCAAAGGTAGAAAGGATGCAAGCAAGCAGACAGCTGGCTAGTATGAGTGAGAGAGCTTGTTTGTGATTTTGTTTAAGGGATCCTACCCATGCTAGAAAAAGGAGGAGATGGGATTTGAATCTAGGTCTTTTAACTCTAAGACAAATGTTATTTCCACTATACCTTACCATACCTAAGGGACAATGGTATAAAGAAGAAATTAATCACAAGAAATAAAGAAATAGCCTGCTTGCTAGAATGAGTATGAGAAATTAGAGCAGACCTTCAAACAGCACCGAACTGATGACAAGTCTCTTATGAGTTGTGGTTCCCATTATGAGGGTCTGAGGATCAGACTGGTCTTAGAGCTCAAGTTATGAGCTACTTAGTGACTGACACTGAAGATGGCTGTGACTGGCCCAGTTGAGGGGACTGGAGGGATACAGCAAGAGGCAGCCAAAACTCATTATAAGCATGTAATGAGAATGGTCTTTCATATTCTTGCCCCAGTCTATTGTCCAGCCTTATTATACATCACTTCCCCTTCTCTCGTGTGTTATCCAGTCAGACTGACTTTCTTGATATTCCTCATGTCTGATTCTCTTTCCCCTACCTTCATGTCTTTACAATGGTTAACCTCTATACTTGCAGGGCTTTCTTTGTAAAGCACTCAGTAAGGAACCTTAATATAGGCTCATGATTAAGTCTATGGTCACTGGCAAAAGATTCAGTCTTTTATAACAAACGTTTGCTCAAAATGCAGCAAAAATCAGCTTATTTATTTAAATACAGGGCTAAACTCCCCAAAGCAGCAATCCTGCTGGTACAGAAGCAGTGAGGCAGGGGCAAGAGAATGGAGGGAGATAATTTCACCATATCCCACAGATGAACAAGCAGGGATATACAGTCAAACAGCAAATTCTATGCAGGCAGATCACTGCTTATGTGTGTCACTGAACCAGAGAAGGCTCCATGATCATATACAGTCTCAGGTATCAGTATTTTTCCCTGCCATCCTACTCAACACAAGGGTCCATCTACCCTCTCCTCTGTCCTTCCCTGATAACAAAAGTTCCTTGACTTTTCATTAGCTCATAAGGCTTTCACTTCCTATGATCCCAAGTCTCTCCTTCCAGTCAGGGAAAATTACACTTCCCATCAACCCTCCTAGGGGCTACCTAGAATTCAGCTAGGTGGTACAGTGGATACAGCACCAGTGCAGGAGTCAGGAGGATCTCAGTTCAAATCTCACCTCAGACACTTGACACTCACTAGCTCTGTGACCTTGGGCAAGTCACTTAACCCCAATTGCCTCATCCCGAGTCATCTCCAGTCATCCGGAGGAATATCTGGTCACTGGATTCAGATGGCTCTGGAGAAGTGAGGCTGGTGACCTGCACAGCCCTACCTTTCTCAAAACAAAGTCAAGTGTAAGTCATGTCATTATGTCTCTGATGACATGGTGTTCTTTGGCAACGAAGGACAAACACACCTAGAATGAAGACCTTCCTCATTCGTAGAATCTTTTTATTCAAAAGAAGGTTCAAATACAAATTCTATCTACACAAAACCTCTCCTGATCCTCCTAGTTTCTAGTGCCCTCCTCAAACTATCTTGTATTTAACTAATTTGTACTTGGTATTTTTAATATTAGAAGTGTGTGTGTGTGTGTGTGTGTGTGTGTGTGTATTTGTTGGCAGCTCCTCTGTTAGAATGTAAGTTCCTTGAGCATTGGGCCTGGCACATAATAGATAAAAAACATTTATTGATTTATTGATGGGTTGAAAGGCTTATTTTTGAACAAGTTTATCTTTGAAAGCATTCTTTGCTGATTATGGTCCAAATGACATAAATTCATCAATTTCAGAACAGAGAACTTTTGAGACTTTCTGGAAAGCTGTGCCCTAGATAATAAAAGGTGGGAATGGGAAGAAAAGGGAAAGGAAGCAGTACAGGAATTAGGTAAAAATATAACTTCTGTGTTTATTTCTGTTTGGGGACATTGCTTTAAAGACCATATAGTCAATCACAGGATAAGTCAAGAAGTCTCATTACATAAATCTAACACTCAGCCAGCAAAGGAAGGCAAAATTGTGCCAGCCTATCCGAATTGTTCTATAAATCATCTTCTAATTTCATGAATGTCTCAGGGGCACAGTCCAATGAGTGAACATAATTAATTGTAGACTCAGAAAGAAGTTCCCAAGGAGCCATATTACAAATGAATAAGAGGAGACTGAATTTGGAGGAATATTTATGAATGATTAACTGGGTATTGGCTTAACTCACCCTCTATGGGATGACCAAGGCTGAGCCTGGAAGTCCAGGAAGAGACTACATCCAGAATGGGAAAGTCAGGAGTTGGGTCATTTGGGTAGTCAATTCTGGCCACTATCTGTCAATGTAATCAAGATAACTGAATGTTAGCACAAAATTCCAAAACAATCTTAGAATCAGTGGTTTCAGTGGACAAAGAGGAGGATGTAGTTCAATGGAGAAGGAGGTGTGAATAATCATTTCATGGGTCAAAGGTAGCTTGGAGTCTTGGCACTGATTCTAGAAAATTTATGACAGAATAGTACAGTAAAGACAGTATTTCTTCAGAAATTAAAGGCCTGGTTCAGGCAGCTAGGCTCAGTGTAAGATAGAAAACGCCAGTCATATGGTGGGCCATATGGTGAGGCAACCTCTAAATCCAATCATTCATCTTGGACCTGGGCAAGTTAAGCAAAGTAACTTCACTTTTCACCTTAAATGAAGGAGGCCTTCCCTGTCCCTATGACTACACAAGCCCTTCTCTCTAAGATTACCTTCCCTCCACTAAGGATGTATCATGGACGTTTCTATTTATTCCAACTTCTCTTTCCAATTAGGGTGTGAGCTCCTTGAGGGCAGGGCAGTGTTTCATGTTTCCTTTGCCTGCCCAGAGTTTAGCACCGTACTTAACACACAAATTAATAAATGCGTGTTGATTGAGTAATTGGTTGAACGCTGGCCCTCAGCAGAAACATAGAGTCATCTTTTTCATCACCAATATTTTACTAGGTTTGTTGGGGGCCACTGAATCATGGAACACAATAATCTCTGAAGAAATGAAAATGAGCATCACCGGGAGGTCAGTGGAAAGGAGTAGGGTGGTGGTGAGCAGGCTGCAGCATGAGACAAATACAGAAATGCAGACAGTTCTGCTATAATTTCCCATATGGATTCCCCCAAGACATCATGCTAGGCAAAATCAGGCAACAGAAAGCATAGAGCTTATGGGGAAATGGAATTAGGGATATAATGTTCAAAAAAGTGATCAGTGACACCTTGAAAAATAGGTAGGAACTAAACAAAAATGGTGTTTTCTACAATAGTTAAGAAATATACATAAACTACATATACTACATATACATATACTACAATCGAGGCAGCTGGGTTGTACAGTTAGAGCTCTAGTCCTAGAGTCAGAAGGATCTGAGTTAAAATTTGGCCTCAGACACTGACTAGCTGTGTGACCCTTAACCCCTACTGCTTCTCCACCTCCCCCTCAAAAAATGGGGGAAAAAAAGGAAATATACAATACTGCTATCAATAATGACTATGTCATCAACCTCAAGTGACTGCTAGGTCTTCAGAGTAATTAAGCAGAGGCCATGTTGGAAAGGGTAGTAGAGGTTCAGTCTAGCCCTCCTCTAGCCACAGTTGCTACTGCATCAGAAGATATACAATTAAAATCGTCCTTTGCCTTGACAAAGACCTGAAGTTTGCTTGTGGAAGTGAACTTGGAAGGGTGGTAGACTGTAAGTTATTATGAAGTACTGCAGTTTTCTTCATTCTCAGTGTTTCTTGAGGGTAAAAATCACACAGAAGCAAACTCAAAATTTGAGTTATGCTGCAAATGTTCTCTAATCTAATCGTCATGTTGGAACAAATTTGTATTTTCCCAAAACACACATTATAGCAGAACTGACTATACATGAGAATCTGAGTAAAGAGCGTCATCAGAGGAATGCAGGATTGAAAAACAAGATTGAGGGAGGGGAGTGTAAGGGGCCAGTCTTTATTATGCTCTACTGGCAACCCCACAATATCAGTGGAAAGCTAAGAAGATTCCCCCAATCAATGAATGGACTCCCATGGACACAGAATAGGTAGGCAGGATGCCTTACTGAAGGGAAATGTAAATTAATGAGATCACAACTTTGTTCATTTTTAAGTGGAGGTAGAGGATTAAATTCATCCTGACTTTCCTTTCTGGTTCCTATTGGCAGTTTCCCACTTCTACAATTCATGACTTGACTCAATATGAATCTTTAATTTTCTTATCACTTGTTGAAGACATTCCCTTTAGGTCTTCTCTTTAGAGTATCAGACTATTCCTTCCTTAGTCAAGAGGATATAAACTCATTGTCTCCTTTCCAATAGGCACTTAATAAATATTTGTTGATGCAATGAGTGCAGATCAAATGACAAAATATTTACAAACCTTAAAGTACTCTGAACATGAACTCATAATCATCCCGCTTCCCTTCTGGGTATCCTCCTCCCCATCAGCTTTGGGTATCCTCTGCCCCATCAGCTTTGGCCTTATCCCTTTTTCCAGCACTCTTATGCCATCTCTGGATGCCTAGAGCTTCCAGTGGAATGTCCAAAGCTGTAGACATCCCACTCCATCATTGCAGGGTCTTTCTCTCTGGGAATGTGTTGAGAGTTATGGGAGTTTTTGTTGTTCAGGCCTTTCAGTTGTGTCTGACTCTTTGTGACCCCATTTGGGGTTTTCTTGGCAAAGTCACTGAGGTAGTTTGCCATTTTCTTTTCTAGTTCATTTTACAAATGAGGGGCAAACTCAGTTAAGTGACTTATGATACCATCATACAACTAGTAAGGACCTGAGGGTGCTAATGGATAAATGTATAACTCTTCCGATTTACATTTCTAACAGTGACTTTCAGAGCTAAAACTCTAATACAGAGCCATAACAAAGATGGTGTAACTCTAACAGACCTAATAGAGGACAGGCAGGTGGGCTCTTCTGTGGCTTCAATCCCTGCTGGCAGCAGCACATCTTCTGCATATGTAGCCTGATCTCTGTGTAGCAACAAATTATCTAGTTAGATGTGTTTTATCTATAAGGAAGAAAGTGTTGATTCTAAATAAGATCCTTCTATTTCATGTCTTAGCATCATTACAATGAAATATCTGAAAAGTCATCTGACAGTAAAGGACTGGAGACAAGACTTCTCTTCCCCTGCTCTAGGAGTAACCTCCTGGGCTTTTCCTCCTCTTTAAAGCCCCTAACAGCTTGTGAAGGATTAAATTTTAATTGAGGAGTCATCAATTAGAGCATGTACTGTCTGGTTCTCTTTTAATGAGATCTGAAAAAAGCTCAGCTGATGGAATAGCTAATAGTCACCAAGTTCACAGTTCAGAGGAAGAAGAACAATAGTCTGCAGGTGGAAAAATTACCTCTGGAGAGGAGCCAGACTCTAAAAAGAAATTTCCCTTTGACTCCCCACCTTTCTGTCATCCTCCAACTATGTCTGAAGGGCCAGCAAGCCAATAACTCTTTGCTCTAGAGCCCCTGGTGCACTTGGTGAAGAAGGATGCAGCCTATTATCATGGCTCTAGAAACAAAGACCCTGCCTTCAGGCCTTGCCTCTGCTGCTTCCTTCCAGTGGAACCTTAGGCAAATCACTTAAGATCTCAGGGCCTCAGTTTCTTCATCTGTAAAATGAGGAGGTTGAGCTCTATGACCTGTGAGGTTCTTTCTAGGTCTAAAACTATGACCATTGAATTCAATTGAAACTTCCTGAAGCAGCAGCTGTATAAAGAGTGTCCCAAAAGTCTTACTGCAGTATTAAACTACTAAAGCTTAAAGCAGCTCTTTAAGGTTGATACATTGGATAAGAGACCCTTCCCATTCTGGTTTTCTGTGATAGCTTCCAATCTGTTTAGATTTAGAAGGTGGTGTTGTGGAATGAGAAACACACTGGATTTAAAGTCAGAGGACCTAGGTCTGACTCCCACTTTTATTTACTCTTATATGTACACCTTGTTTCTTCCAATAGAATGCAAGTTTTGTGAGGGCAGGTATGGTTTAACTTTTGTCTTTTTATTCCCAGTGCCTAGCACATAGTAGATGCTTAATTAATACATTCAATGGATTGTGGAACCTTAGTTACACATAATAGGTACTTAATAAATGTACTCAATTGATTGTGGAACCTTGGTTATATATAGTAATTGATTCATCAATGTATTCAATAGATTGTGAAACCTTGGTTACACATAGTACGTGATTAATAAATGTATTCAATGGATTGTGTAACCTTGGGTAAGTCTCAGTTTTTCAACTGTAAAATGAAACATTTGGACTAGATTTCAGGTTCCTTCCAGCACTAGCTCAATGGTCCTATGGCCCTATGAATGACTAAAGAATTTAAAGTGACTGTGACAAGTAGAAGTGGTCTTTCAATGGAAAAAGAAGGCCAGAAGGGAGTGGTAAGCCTACTCCATAGATAGGATCAAGAAATAATTTTTGATCATCAAACAAAGACATTTAGTAGGAACCTAGCTCAAAAATCATAGCAGCTAGATGGCACAGTGGATAAAGCACTGGCCCTAAAGTCAAGAAGACCTGAGTTCAAATTTACCCTCAGACATTTACTAACTGTATGACCCTGGTCAAGTTACTTAATCCTGATTGCCTCCAAAAAATAAATCCTAGAATTATAGAGCTGAGAGTGAATTCAGAGGTCACCTGGTCAACTGCTACCAAAAAGCACGAAGCCTGTGCACACCATTGCCAATAAATGACCATCCACTTTTCACTTGAAGATGTCCAGTGATGGGGACCTTACCCCCCACAAGACAACCATTTTTTAGTACATTGAGCCAGAATCTACTTCCCTATCATTTCCACCCATTGATTCTCTCTCGGTCCTCTGAGGCCAAGAACAAGTATGGTTCTGATGCCACATAATCGTCTTTCATATATTTGAATATCATCAGCCTTTGGCCACACTCACAGCAAATAGGAATTTTAGAGGGTTGAGTGGGCGGAGGAGGGAAGGAACTGACTTCCTGGATGATAGCCCCAGATTTGCAAACTTTGCCCCAGAACTGCCCTCCAACCCCTACATTGTCTTATGGATAAGTTAACCAGAAAGTTAAGCAAGCAGAAAGGAGGAAATAGAGGTCACTCCCACAAGAGGTGAATGTGGCGCCATGGACAACCAATCTCTGAGGTCTAAATAGCCAAAATGGCAAAGAGGAGTCCTCTGAGCCCAGGAAGTCAGGACGGTTCAAATGTGAAATATGTCCTGGGTGAAAACTGTGCCTTTGACCCATCTAGTTCCCACTGGAGAAAGAGAAAGGGAAACTCTTCCTTCTCTCCCTTTTTCCTCCTCTTCCATTGACAAGCTGATTGTCCATGTGGGTTATTTACTCCCTTTAAATCCTTCGTTCACCATGGGCTTAGAAAACCTGAATATTTAGTCTTTGTTCTTTCCTCCCTTTTGGAGCTGTTAAGAGTGATAAAAAACTGTAGATGAATAGAGCTAAGTTGTGTGTCGTATCTTATTTAATGCTTAATAAAAGAGAGGAGAGGCTTGGACTCCCTGTTCTGGAGATAATAGACATTTTGCATTACTAAGCTAGTCTGGGAGGTTGGAGTCTTAAACAATTTTTAAATTTTCAGCATGTGCATTTACACCTTTGGAAGTCAATTAAGGCTACAAATCAAGGCCTGGCTGATTGTTTTGTTGACTATCAAGATAGATTTGAGAAAAGATAGAGAAAATGTTAATAATGCAGGTTAAACTTAAAAATGTATAATGAGAACAAGCTTCCCCTTCCCTCTCCCTGATCCAGGGCTGGTTGTTAAATGTTTACCAGCACATCCATGCTGATATAATTTGAGACCTGCACACTCAGTACAGGGAGTGTCATGTATGTATGTAAGTATGTGTATATGTATATGTGTATGTGTATGTGTATACATATATACACATATGCATGTATGTGTGTATAGATAGATATAGGGACTGGAGTATAAAAGAGGAGGAAGTATAAAAGAGCAGTTACTCTGGCCCACAAGATTTGAAAATAAAGTCATAGCTCTCTGAAGGATGAAGTACTGAACTGCTAGGGACATTCCATCTACCAGAAGGAAGAGGGAGCAAGATCCTTGGTTGTTCTGAGGCAGGTCCTATGGCTCAGTGGATGACTGATAACTCAGATTGCCTTGTTGGCTAGAGCAATCTACCCATGAGAGTAAACACACAACATCTGAATTCGCTATGATGAAGGTGAAGAATTGGGCTGTCTACATCTGTAAATTGCAACAGAGAATTGAGGCGATTAGCTGAATAGTTTTAACAAAACAATCCAGACATTTATTGATTTTTGCCTGAATTATCTACTTATTTAATATGAGTGTGGTTCGTCAGCCTGAATTTTTGAGATGATTTTCCTAAATTCACTTCACTTTATGGTTAATTCAGGCGTAAAGTGATGAGACAAAGGAGAAAGTGAACCCATGACAATGGTGTCACCTAGCTGAGCCTACTAAAAGGTTCAATCAGTAGGACCCAACCTTGCGGGTTAAGGAAGGAAAACCCAGGAGGTTACCACCCGCAGAGGACTTGGGGCAAACTTAATTGTTTCTTTGTTTTTAACTTTCTGAATCTGTGAAAAGTATAAAGGGCAGCCACATACATGTCACCTGTGGACCAGAGTCCACCAAGGACGCTGGGCTTATAGAGACTTGGATCTGATCATGGAGGCTGTCTCCCAAGAGGACATTCACTCTCTCTGACACAACACCAATATCTCAGAAGAAATTTCTAGAGAAATATGAAAAAAAGCTTCCATATGGTTTGTGTTTGGATTTTCCCCAAAGTGTGTAATGGTTTCCGTAACTCCTACATAGGTATTCAGTATTCAATATGTGCATTGGGTATGGGAGTTCTTTCATTTCCTTTGCTGCAGAAAATGCACAAGACACAAAGGACTTGCTGGAGTCCATGAACAAATACAGAACTCTGAAGCACACAAATATCCCTTTAGATTTCTCTAGGAAGGCACAGACATGGAGAAGTGGTGAACAAATACTCAGCATTTATCCTATGCCATCTGAACACCACAATGTCACAGAGGACTGGTAAGGTAATCTGGTAATCTCTTGGCTCTTCATGGCATGGCTTTAGCCCTTCATCTGCACACCAACCTTCTGTGAAGTATTCCCTTCTCTACAAAGAACTGCATGGTTAATAAAATCTTCTCCCTGCCAGAGGCTAGTGCCTGATTATCCAACTCAGGAACTTGGGAACTCTCAAATTTGGAATTACCCATGAGGCAACTCCCAAGACTGGAAAAAGCAATGCTATGGACTTTTAGTCTTCTACTTTTACTCAGAAAAGGAAACAGAAAGTTAAAAGGAGGAAGTCAGGAAATGGAAGCTCAGAAACTCACCTGTCCAAGTGGGGGCAAGCACATCCTCCTCATCACATGCTTCTCTTTTAAGTCACCATTTTCTGCTTCTGGGGAGTGGAAAGAGAGAAATCCCTTTCCTTCTCCTTTCTGTACTCAAGTCTGAAAGACCGTGAACCTATACAAAAAGAAAATGACCGAGCAATTTCACAGCTTTCTTTTTCAAATGGGAGGTGGGGGGGGTGGAATGGGGAGGGTAGTGTCTCATTGCATCAACTAACATAACCAATTATTGTATTGACAATCAGTAAGTAAAAGGAGTTTCTCATGTCCTCTCAGTAAGGAGCTAGGTTAGGGTGAATATCTATACCTCTTTGGGATGTACGCCTTCTGGCAAAGGTCTGTGCCCTGTTATCTTACCAAGGAGACCTGGGGATTCATTAATCAGAAGATCCCCTCCTCCACCATGCTCCAATCCTTATTACATACTCAGTTCAATTCAATGAAATATATACCACGTATCAAGCATTAAAATGGGGTACAAGATAAAGAACAAAATAATCTCTCTACTCAAGGATCGTCCATTCTACTGGGCAAATTCACTCATTGACATTCCATGGATATTGGGGCAATGACTATTTGATATTTTTTTTTAAAGCCTCTTATAGAATGGTGAACCCTTGCTTTACACCTCTGGTCTTTCTCTCATTTCTATTCTCTTTTTTCCCTTCCTCCCCCCCACCTCTCTCTTCTTTATTTTGCCTCATAATCTTTGTCATGTTATATGGAAGTTAGGCAGCATTATGTAGCAGAAAGAGTATTGTAGCTTTGGAGTCAGACGAAATCTGAGATGACATCCCGTCATTTAAAAGAGGGACCTTGGGCCAGCCATGGGAATTCTTATCCTCATCTGTCTAATGGGGATGTTAATATCTTGTACTGACCCGGGCAAGGTTGTCATATGAATCAAACAAGACAACATATGTAAAAATGCTTTGTTAACCTTAAAGCACTGCATAAATGTCTGCTATTACTACCTTTTTTTTTTTTTTTTTTTTTTTTTTGCTTTGCAGATTGAATTGTCAAGAGATTTAGCAACTCAAAAAGCAGTACATGTAGGATACACTGCCACCAGGTGGCAGGGACTTGGTCCAGGGGTCAAAACTGTCAGACTTACAGGCAGACATATTTTGAGAGAAAATTAAAATGCTCTTCTTTCATCTTTCGCACAAAAAGATAATTTTTTTAAAGCACTTGGTCTTATGCAAATTATCAAGCACTAGATCTAAAGATAATATTTGAAGATAACAAACTCTAAGGTACAATTCAGTTCTCACTAATCTGTATTGATCATTACTTAATGTAAATCTGGTCTTATCTCTAAGATTTTATTATAACATTTTTTTCTAACTGATTCCGAATCCTTTCTTGGAACCAGATCCCTCCTAGAATGGTACATATCTCTAGGGCTTCAGCTCTAGTACTTCAACCTAGTTTTATATAAAATTGACCTTATTATCTTCTCCCTCACCCCCACTTCTCCTCTTTTCCAAGCTTCCATATTACTACTGAAGTCACCACCTTCCTCCCAGTAACCCAGGCTCAGAATCTAGGGGTCATCCTCAAATCTTCACCCTCTCACCCACCCCCACCTTCCCCAGCCATGTCCTCTCATTTTTACTTTCATATTATCTCTCATATACATCCCTTCTCTCTTCTGACACTACCATCACCTTGGTGGAGGTCCTCGGGGCCTCTCTATTCCAATAGTCTGCTAGTTGGTCTCCCTGCCTCAAGTCCCTCCGCACTCCGGTCCATTTTTCACTCAGTTGTGAAGTGATCTTCCTAACATATAGATCTGGCCATGTCAGCCCTCATTCCTAAACAGAGTGGCTCCCATTACCTCTAGGATCAAGTATAAAATCCAGTTGGTTTTTAAAGACTTTCACAACCTGGTCCTTCCCTACCTTTCCAATATTCTTGTATTTCATACCCCTTCACACACACATATACATATGCATTATATATTATATTATATATTGTATGTATACTCACATGTATACATAAATTATTGTCCCATGTGTCTCTATGTATCTAAATATAATATTATATATTGTATATACACATACACATATGTATACATGAATTGTTGTCCTATGTGTCTCTATGTAACTAAATATATGTGTAGGTATATTTAATCTATACATATGTCTCTAAATATATATTTATGTATAAAATAAATATATCTGATTATGTCTATATAAATAGATATATTTATGCACTTATTCTGTATAGGACATTGTGCTAAGCAGTTTTAGAGAAGATGTGGCCTGTGCTCTAATGGAGCTTACAGTTTGATATGGTAGTCTCCACTTTTTTGTGTTTTGATCTGGCTTCCTTCTCAATTAGTAAAAAAAAAAATGAATATGCACCTCCAAAAACGATTATTTATAAATTATATTCATATACTACTATACTAATGTTACATTCATTATAAAACATATATAAAATTGGACTTACAAAGGATGAGATAAAGATAGGATAAGCAATATTTTGATTATTTTACTTTTTAACCTTCCAAAACCTTTTAGCATTCATTAATCATTAATATTTTTAATGAGTATAATTTGATTAAATATGATTCATTAAAAAATCCTTGTGTATGTCCCGAGAGATAGAGTAAGTTTATAAATAATAATTGTTAATTTGATGTTATAGTAATCTAGGCAAGTGAATTTCAGTACCATAAAAATTATTACTTTGGGGGCAGCTAGGTGACATAGTAGATAAAGCACTGACCCTAAGTTCACAACCAGCCTCAAATACTTACTAGCTGTGTGACTCTGGTCAATTAACCCCCACTGTCTCAAAAAAAAAATTACTTCCTCTTACCTAAAACAGAAACAAGTGAGGCTTTTATTCTTTATCCAGGAGCACAGAGCCAGCCAAGGGATACCACAGTGAGGTGATTTGGGAGCAAGATTTACATCATTTGGAGGGTAAGATAGAGATGCCTAGCTCATGATTATAGTTTTCCAGAGAAACCACTGTCAAATACAGAAAGAAAGAAGTCAAGAGAAGGGGATTGGTGGGATGGTGTTTGAGGCATAACCCTTCCACTGGCTGTCATGGTCAGGGTGGGACTCAATCTGTCTTCTGATTGATTGGTTCCATATTCCTATTAATTGTTTTGCTTGAAACAGCCTTTGGGTGCAAGAAACTCTCTTTGGAAAACACTAGTCTAGTAGTCTAAAAGAATAGATGTCTTAACAGAGCTCACTACTAAAATGTTATTAAGTGCCAGGCATGAGGCACTGTGCTTATGATATTTTATACAGAAAATATCCTAGCTTCTCTAAATAGAGACATAAGTGATTTCACCCTCCTCCCTCTCTCATGCATTTCTCTTTTCTCCTTCTGCCTATCTCTGGCTGGCTGAGTTTTCATCAGCATTGGTTCTGAAACCCTGAAAAATGAGTAAGAGTAGCTAAGGGGAAGGAGTTGATTCTAATTAAATCTTGTTTTCTGACATTAATCACCATTCACTCTTTCTCCATACCCGTGATGCCTTTCTAAGCTTCAGGACAAATGTTTCTAGACATTTTTGCCAGGAACAGTGAAAAATGAGAGACCGGTGGGACAATAAAAATACAACAGCTCCCTTAATAATATTATAGCCTAATTCAAAAGACAAAACATTTAGAGAACAATTAAGTATGACAAAGACCATGCTCTGGTCCCCATGACCTAGGCACCTCTGTCTGGAGGAGCTGATAACAGCCCTCTTCCCTGTTTAAGGTACTTCAGGAAACAATCCTGGGTAATTTGAATAAACAAACCCAGTTGTTCTGGGAAAGAATGGGAGATAAGAAAGGCAACTGGGGAGAAAGAACAGCAGGTTCCTCTGAACCCTGAACCCTGCTCTAAGTAGAAGATTCACTATCCCAGCTCTCAGGTAGACAGGAAGCAAATAATTATGATGCACTATAAGTAAATAGTAATAAATAATAATGACTCATCGTGAAGACAGAGAGTCATATGAACAGTAGAAGGAGGGGTTCCTAGAGACCCTTAGAAGCCTGTTGTATGAGGTTTGAGGTCATGGGGACCATGCGCAATGAAGGCTTAGAAATTAGAGGTGGGAAAGGGTGAGCTGTACGAAAAGATTCCCAGAGACTTAGTCCTAGACAGAACTTTTCGCCTGGAAAATGTGACAAGTACCATCAGCTATAAGAAAGCAGAAGGATCAAATGATGAAATACAGTTTCTGGAATGAGAACTGAGCAAGCCTACGCAAAATGGTGAAGAGTGACATCTACTGGAGAAGAATGGAACTACTGAGCTCTGGAGGCAGTGGGGAGAATCAGGCACTAAAGATCTTGATAGGATGGAATGAGAAGTGAGGATGGTGATCAGGAGTGAAAGAGGAGGGAAAGCCACACTGATGATACCTATCGAGAATGGCAAGAGATGAGACTCCTGTAAGCCTGGACACTGGACAAAGTAGTTCTATTGGAGATCGATATTTTGGGGAAACTCAATTGTCCCCCCAAATCCAATATATTCAAGGCAATATTATAAGTCATGCAATCTGTACAGGTCTCTGAGAGAGAGCTGTTCATTGGCGTATATAATTTTGGTCTATGGGTTCTTTTTAAAATCAATTAAAATGTTAATTTAATTAATTTGTAAATAAAATGACCTGGTTTTTTTTTTTACCTTGTTCAATTGTTTCTGACTTTTGGTGACCCCATTTGGGATTTTCTTGGCAAAGATACAGGAGTAGTTTGCCATTTTCATCTTCAGCTTATTGTACAGTTGAAGAAACTGAGGCAAACAGGGTGAAATGATTTGCCCAGAATTATAAATCTAATAAGTGTATGAGGCTAGATTCGAACTCAGGAAGATGAGTTTTCCTGACTCCAGGCCTGTCACTCTGTCCACTGAGTCACCTGGCTGCCCCTGTACACCAATGTGCTTGTAAAGGAAACTGATGACTACCTCTGTAGAATGAAAGACACTGGAATTTCTAAGTCACCTAGAACGGAAGGTTATGGACTGGAGGAGTGAAAGGTACCCAAATTATCATGGGGGGGTTTGTACTCCCCTTCCCAAAAACAAGCTTTTAACACAAGAGTTATTAAAGTGCTTATCAATCAACAAACCCTTATTACAAGCTTACAATGTTCCAGCGACTGTGCTGACCACTGATGATAAAAAAAAAAAAGGTGAAACTATTCTTGTCCTCAAGAAACTTATATTTTAGTGACTCCCTATAAAGGGAGCTCAAAGAAAGGAGAAATCAATAAATGTGGGCTAGAGTAATGTCTGAAGACTTCATGAAAGAAGAGACAAGTTGTGCCTAAAGAAATCAAGTGAGATAATATTTGTAAAGCACTTAACATAGTACACGTAACATAGTGAGCTCTTAACCAACATTTATAACAAGCAAACAACATACAAGGTAGTATTTGGATAGAGAGACTGAAGGAATGAAAATGGTCGTGGAAAAGAAAATAGAAAACAGTGAGGAACTTTACCAGATTAACTAGGCTAGAAGGTGTTAGAGATCATTGAGATATGACATTGGTAGGTAGGATAATTTAGTTATCCCTTCTACATTGAGACTTTCCCCAGCGTGGTTTTGACATGTTGCAGGTCAGCATAAGAAACTGAAGAGGAATTTTTTGAGATTTTTGCAGAAGGTGCAGATGATGTGTGAAGGCTAGCAGATGACACAGAGCCTATGACTCAAATTTTACAATAAGGTATTGTAAACACCCCATAAAAGAAAAAGAAAAAAATTCATACTTCTTCTCTGGTTTGAAGGGAGGGCTAAAAAATTTTATGCAGATGTCCTAGATCTTAGGGGTGCTGTGCCCCTAACAGCCCTGTGATGTGGAAAGGATAAGTGTAATCACAGAAAGTAGGTTACAGTAGGTTATGGAAAGGTCATTTTGCCCAGGCCTCTCATTTTATAGATGAAGAACTGAGGCTCAGGGAAGTGACATCACATTTTATGATCTTGCCTGTTCATATCATTTAACCATCTATCAACTGAGGAATGGTTCTTATCTTTAAATATTTGAATCAGTTATCTATATATTTGAGAAGTGAGGCCTTTATCAGATAAACTGGCTGTAATTTTTTTTCATAGTTATTATCACTAACTATGTATTTCCCTCCATCCTTTTTCCTCCTGTTTATTCTGCTCTCTCTCTACTTTCACCCTGTCCATCCTCAAAAGTGCTTTGCTTCTTAGTCCTACCTCACCCAACTGTCCTCCTTTCTATCACCCCTCTTCTTTTATCCCCTTCCCTTGTTACTTTCCTGTAGAGTAAGATAGATTTCAATACCCAATTGAGTGTGTATGTTATTCCCTCTTTGAGCCCATTCTAATAAGATTAAGATCCACAAGCTCTTCCCTCCCCCATCTTCCCCTCTACTGTAAAAACTCTTTCCCATCTCTTTTATGTGAAATAATTTATCCCATTTTACCTTTCTCTTTCCCCTTCTCCCAATGCATTCCTCTTTCTCACCCCTTAATTTTATTTTTTTAGATAATGATCCCATCATATTCAACTCACAATTGTGCTGTCTATATATAGTCCTTCTAACTGCCCTAATAATGAGAAAATTCTTAGGAGTTGCAAGTATCATCTTCCCTTGTAGGTATATAAATAGTTTTAACCTTATTGAATCCCTTATGATTTCTCTTTCTTGTTTACCTTTTTATGCTTCTATTGAGTCTTGTATTTGAAAGGCAAATGTCCTATTAAGCTCTGATATTTTCTTCAGGATTGCTTGAAAGTTCTCTATTTCACTGAATATCCAAGTTTCCCCTGAAGGATTATACTCAATTTTGCTGGATAGTTGATTCTTGGTTGTTGTCCTAGCTCCTTTGCCCTCTGGAATATCATATTTCAAGCCCTTTGATGATCCTTTAATGTAGAAGCTGCTAAATCTTGTATTATCCTGTCTATGGCTCCACAATGTTTGAATTATTTCTTTTTGACAGTTTACAATATTTTTCTACGTGGCCTGGGAGCTCTTCAATTGGACTAAAATATTCCTGAGTTTTCATTTTGGAATCTCTTTCAGGAGATGATTGGTGAATTCTTTCAATGTCTATTTTGCCTTTTAATTTTAGAGTATGAGAACAGTTTTACTTGATAATTTATTGAAAGATGATATCTGAGCTCTTTTTTTTATTATGGCTTTCCAGTAGTCCAATAATTTTTTAATTACTTCTCCTTGATCTATTTGCTATTTTTTCACGCTTATGATTTTGTTTGATTATTTCATGAAATATTCTGGAGTCATTAGCTTCCCCTTACCAATTTTAATTTTTAAGGAATTATTTTCTTCAGTGAGCTTTTGTACCTCTTTTTCTATTTGACCAATTCTACTTTTTAAAGAGTTCTTTCTTCAATTAATTTTTGTACTTTTTTCCCCATTTGGTCAATTCTCTTTTTAAGGCATTCTTCTTTTCATTGGATTTTTGTGCCTGTTTTATCATTTGATCTAACCTGTTTTTTTGTTTGTTTTTTAAATTTTATTTATTTATTTTAAGTTCTCAACATTCACCTCCACAAAATCCTGAGTTCCAAATTCTCTCCCCGTCTCTCTCCCCCATCACCCCAAAACGCCCCACATTCTGATCACCCCCTTCACCAACCCAACCCTCCCAACACCCCTCCCCTCCCTCATCCCCATCCTCTCCCCCATCCTACAGGGCAAAATAAACCTCCACAACCTACCACCTGCCTCCCACATCCCAGATGTATGCAAAAATAACTCTCAATACCCATTCCCAAAACCCCAAGTTCCAACTTCTCCTCCCTCCTCCCTGCCCACCCATCCCCACATAGAAGGCAAGCAACTCAACACAGGCTACACATGTGTAGCTTTGCAAACAACCTCTACAATAGTCATGTTGTTTGAGACTATATTTTCCTCCATCCTATCCTGCCCCCCATTTCTTCTACTCTATCTTTTGACCTTGTCCCTCCCTAAGAGTGTTTGCTTCTAATTGCTTCCTCCTCCCATTTGCTCTCCCTTCCCACATCCCTCCCACCCTGCTTATCCCCTTCTCCCCTACTTTCTGTAATGTAAGATAGGTTTTCATACCAAATTGAGTATGCATGTTATTTCTTCCTTGAACCAAATGTGATGAGAGTAAGTTTCACATTTTCCCTCTCACCTCTCCCCTTTTCCTCTCCATTGAAAAAGCTTTTTCTTGCCCCTTTTATGAGAGATGATTTGCCCCATTCCATTTCTCCCTTTCTTCTCCCAATATATTCCTCTCTCACCCCTTAATTTTACTTTTTTTAGAGATGATCCCTTCCTATTCAACTCATCCTGTGCTCTCTGTGTCTCTCTCTTTCTATGTTTGTGTGTGTGTGTGTGTGTGTGTGTGTGTGTGTGTGTGTGTAATCCCTCCAACTACCCAGATACTGAGAAAAGTTTGAAGAGTTAAAAATATTGTCTTTCCATGTAGGAATGTAAACAATTCAACTTTAGTAAGTCCCTTGTGATTTCTCTTTCCTATTTACCTTTTCATACTTCTCTTGATTCTTATGTTTGAAAGTCAAATTTTCTTTTCAGCTTTGGTCTTTTCATCAAGAATGCTTGAAAGTCCTCGATTTCATTGAATGATCATTTATTCCCCTCAAGTATTATACTCAGTTTTGCTTGGTATTAATCCTAGTTCCTTTATTTCTGGAATATCATATTCTAACTCCTTCAATCCCTTAATGTAGAAGTTGCTAGATCTTGTGTTATCCTGATTGTATTTCCACAATACTCAAATTGTTTCTTTCTAACTGCTTGCAATATTTTCTCCTTCACCTGGGAACTCTGGAATTCCACTACAATATTCCTAGGAGTTTCTCTTTTTGGATCTCTTTCAGGAGGTGATCAATGGATTCTTTCAATATTTATTTTGCCCTCTGGTTCTAGAATATCAGGGCAGTGTTCCTTGATAATTTCATGAAAGATAATATCTAGCCTCCTTTTTTGATCATGGCTTTCAGGTAGTCCCATAATTTTAAATTGTCTCTCCTGGATCTATTTTCCAGGTCAGTTGTTTTTCCAATGAGATATTTCACATTATCTTCCATTTTTTCATTCTTTTGGTTTTGTTTTGTGTTTTCTTGGTTTCTCATAAAGTCATTAGCCTCCATCTGTTCCATTCTGATTTTGAAAGAACCATTTTCTTCAGTGAGCTTTTGAACCTCCTTTTCCATTTGGCTAATTCTGCTTTTGAAAGCATTCTTCTCCTCATTGGCTTTTTGGACCTCTTTGCCAATTGAGTTAGCCTATTTTTAAAGGTGTTACTTTCTTCAGTATCTCTTTGGGTCTCCTTTAGCGAACTGTTGACTTGCTTTTCATGATTTTCTTTCATAGCTCTCATTACTCTTTTTGGAAAAAAATTGGAAAAAATTACAGTTTTTCCTCTACCTCTCTTGATTTTCAAAATTCTTTTTGAGCTCTTCCATGGCCTGAGACCACTGTATATTTATTTTTGATATTTGGGATGCAGAAGCCTTGACTTTTATGTCTTCCCCTGATGGTAAGCATTATTCTTCCTCATCCAAAAGGATGGGAGAAAATACCTGTTCACCAAGACAATAACCTTCCATAATCTTATTTTTTCCCCCTTTTTTTGGGCATTTTTCCAACCAGTTACTTGACTTTTGGGTCCTTTTGTCAAGAGTAGAGCATCCTCTGGGGACCTGTAATTTCTCAGTTCCTCTAAGGTGGCACAATCAAGGGAGAGGAGTTTACTCCTTAGGGACTTCCATCTCCCCCATGCCCCAGGACTGTGCTCAGGGCTGAGATTCAGAACAGCTGCTCTCCCCAGGGGCTTTAGGGGGACGGGGGGTTCCCAGAGTCAGGCCCCACTCAGTGTGAGATTAAGATCAGCTGTTGAATTCCTCCAGGAGCTTTAGGCAGGGGCAGGACTGCCACTCAGGGCTGAGGTTTAGATCAGCTGCTCAATTCCCCCAGGAGCTTTAAGCTGAGGGCTGCAAAAATGGACACTGGCTGCTGCTTCTGCTGCCACCACTGCCACTGCCTAGGGCCGGGGCTAGGGGAGGACCCTGATCCTTTGTCACTGAGTTGAAAAAGCCCTCTCATTGACCTTTGAAGTGTCTTTGTCACCTATGGGTTGAGGGATCTGAGAACCACCGGTACTGCTGGGGATTCTGCCCCCGAGGTCTGCTCCAATCCTGCTCCTCCTGGTGCCACATGGCCAAGGCTGAGCTGAACTCCTCTCTATGCCCCGTGCAATAGACCTTTCTTGTTGGCCTTCCAGGTCACCCTGAGCTGGAAATCCTCCTCCACTTCGTTGTTCATGTGACTTCTGCTTCTCTAGAATTTGTTGGGAGCCATTCTTTACAGGTATTTTATGGGCTATGGGAGAAGAGCTAGAGTATGTGTGTCTTTCCACTCTGCCATCTTGGTTCCACCCCTTCCTCTCTTGTTTTTTTAAGGTTGGTTTTAAAAAATTTTTTTTGTGCATATGTGTGCCCAATTTACCAGCTGTCAAGTCTTTTTTCATGATTTTCTTGCATCACTCATTTCTTTTACCAATTTTTTCTACCTCTTTTATTTAATTTTAAAAATCCTTTCTGAGTTCTTCCAAGAATTCTTTTTGGGTCTAAGACCAATTCATATTTTTCTTTGAGGCTTTGAATACAGCAGTTTTGTTTATGTTGTGTTCTTTTGACTTTGTGTATTGATCTTCCCTGTCACCATAATATTTCTGACCATTTCTATGGGTCAGCATCTTTTGTTGTTTGCTCCTTGTTTTCCAGCCTATTTCTTGAGTTTTAACTTTATATTAAAGTTGTGCTTTGCTTCTGGAGCCCAAGCTTCAGGGTTTTTGTGCAGCTGTTTTCAAATCTAGTTCTAGGAGTCTGTAAGTTTTCAGTTCTTTCAAGGTGATATCATCTAAGGAGAGATGTGTTTACTGCTTTCTTAGTCTGTTCTCTGGTCTATGAGCAATCACAAGTGCCCTTTTTCACCCTGGAACTGTGAACAGCATCCTTGATCTCCTGTGGCTGCAATCTCTGGTATGCTGGTGCTCCTCCTTACCCTGGGACTATGACCCAAGACTACAACCTGGGTTTGTATATGGGCAATGCAACAGAGTCCTTCTTCCAGTGCCAGCAAATCCCCTTCTGACCTTTTGTCTGATCCTTTTACCACCTGTGGCATGAAAGGTCTGAAAACTTCAGCTGCTGCCACTGATTCCGTCACCCCCAAATTCTGCCATTTGTTTGCTGAAGTGGGACCTGTGCTGGTACAGCCTGCCCTGGAGTTTGCTCCACTCTCACCCTGGTTCAGTAGACCTTTCCTGCCAAACTTCTAAGCTGTCTTGGGTTAGAAATTGTTTGTTTTATTCCATCCTTTTGTGGGCTCTACTGCTCTAGAATTTTTTTGAGGCATTATTTAAAGTTGTTTGGAAGGAAAGTTAGGAGAACTCAGGAACATCCCTGTCTTTTCTTTGCCATCTTAGCTCTGCCCCACCCCAATTCTTGCATAGTATTAGGTAACCTCTGTTTCTTAATCTCTAGATAGCAGATGGGAAGGCCAGAGACCAAGGATTCTGATGGTATGAGCACTGATTTCTAGATTGATAGATCTAGAATGTCCTGCTCCACAATACCCAAGGAGTATGTAATTTCTGCCTTTTTGAAGAGTAACAGAATGGCTGTGACTGAATGATCACTCTTTCACTCTTCTATTTTTAAGGAGTATGTAGGCCTAAAAAATATGTTAGAACTAGAATTATATTAGAAAAAATATATTAGACATTATAGCCCAAGACTACAAATATGTATTCTAATGTAACCCTTTTGGGATTCAGGATAAAAGTCACTTTCTCTGGTCACTTTGGATATAAAGTAGTCATCCTGGATAGGTGGATCAATAGATGGCTTAATCTTAGGCAATTTAGCTCCTCTCACCAAATACTTACTACATAAAAGATAATTATGAATAGAGAGTTAACATTTATCAGAGCAAAACCATAGGATACACAATTATCAAAGTCCTCTGTGACTTGGGTATGAGATGAAATTTCAGTCTAACCAAGGAGAGAACAAATCACCTGAGAAGTGGGCTCTTAATTCTAGGGAGTGCAGGTACTGGAAATCAAGAGATCCGTTGGGGTGGCAGATCTTCTCCAAATGTTTCTGGCTCCAGAGCCTCCTGTCTGCAAAAGTCTGTAGCTTCTTTCTTGCTATATCTCTCTGTCTTTCTGTCTCTGCTTCTCTCTCCCAGGAGTCTCTCAGCTGATCAGGAGTGATATCTCCCTCATGCAACATACAGCATTGCAGGAGACTCTCTATGCTTCCCTAGGCAGATGCTACATTTAAAAGAGATATAACAAAAATTGTGCTACTTATGGTGTGTTGAGAATCAAATAAGATAATTACATATGATTGTAGGGCAGAGTAAATAGAAGTCTTGAATCTTGGAGTTAGGAAAGTCTGTTTCTGAGTGCTACATCTTACATATACTGATTATGTGACTTTAGCTCAATCAATTAATATCTTAGTGCCTCAATAATCACCGAGCACCTAGGTAGCATAGTGGATAGAGTGCTAGGATTACAGTCAAGAAGACTCATTTTCCAGAGTTCAAATCCAGCCTCAAACACTTACTAGCTGTGTGACTCTGGGCCAGTCACTTAACCCTGTTTGTGTCAGTTTCCTCATCTGTCAAATGAACTGGAGAAGGAAATGGCAAATCACTCCAATATCTTTGCTAATAAAACTCAAATTGGGTCACAAAGACTCAAATATGACCAAAAAGTGACTGAATCACAAAAACAGCAATCATAAGCTTATCAATCTTTGGGGTGGAGGTGGGGGAAATCTTGGGAGAATTTACATAGTTTATATAAAAATATGTCTTTTATTTTTTTTAAAAAGGATAGTGTTGACTATGAAGAAAGTATTACTGTTTCCATACTCTTCCTGCTCAGACCACATCTGAGGTCTTATCTTCACATATGGATGGGGTATTTTTTTTCAAGGCAATTGGGGTTCATTGACTTGCCCAGAGTCACACAGCTAGGAAGTATCAAGTGTCAGAGGCCAGAGTTGAACTCAGGTCTCCCCTGAATCCAGAGCTTTATCCATTATCTATGCCCTATCCACTAGGAACTCTTTTTTTGAGGCAATCAAGATTAAGTAACTAGCCCAAGGTCACACAGTTAATAAGAGTCAGAGGCGAGATTTGAACTCATGTCCTCCTGACTCCAGGCCCAGTGCTCTACACACTGCACCACCTAACTGCCCCCCAGATACTGTATATTAGAGAGGATGTTGACAGGACTCCTGCAGAACCAGAGTAGGATGACCAGGATGATGGGGTAAGGTACATCAAAGAAATATGAATTGAAGGATCTGGGAAAATTTAACCTTGGAGAGGAAGAGGCTGAGAAGACAAATGAGAGCTTTCTTCACATATTTGGAGGTTGTTAGGTGAAAAAGGAATTAGAATGATTGAAATTAAGAACTAAAATAAATAAATAAACAAAAATAACAATGTATAAAATCACTACAACAATGAAAATGAAAAGAGTGAAAAAAGAAAACTGAATGCCGTGTAATTATAAAGACTAAGGTTGGTTTTGGGAAAGAGGAGAAAATGTACTTCCCTTCACTGTAGAAATGGGGGGGTTAATGACGATGGTACATCACATGTATTCTTAGACCTAAATGATCTATTGGTAAGTTTTTTTGAAGAGTTTCTTTCTTTCTTTTTTTCTCTTATTTCTTTCCAAGAGACGACTTCCCGATCAGAGGAGGGAGGTGCAATATATTCAGAAATAAATAACTGCAAAAGCAAAAGAAATCAATAAAAATAAGCTAAAATGAACAATATACTATGTACAAAAAAAAGAGTTGTTTTCTTTGGCACTAATAGCGAAAGGTGGGGGTTATAGAAAGGTGGGTTTTGTCTTGATATTACAAAAAATTCGTGACACTTAGGGTTGTCCAGGATTAAAATATGTTGCCTTAAGTGATAATGAATTTCCCATCACTAAAAGTCTGAAAGCAGTGTGGATCAGTGGAAAGAATGTTGGATTGGGTGTCAAAGGTGCTGTGTTCAAATCCCAGTTTTGCCATTTACCACCTGGGTGATGTTCAGCAAATCACTTCTCTGTGACCTCAGTTACCTTACCTGTAAGATTAGGGGAACAGACTAGATGACTGCTAAAGGCTTTTCTAATTCTAATTCAAGGGTTATGTGCTACAAAGCTAAATGGTCATTTGCCAAGCATGTTGTCAAGGAATATAGTAGACTAGGGCTGATCTGGCCAATCTCTTGGTTCAGTTTTTAATTTTCAATGAAATGAGATACTCTCAGTCCATCTAATAGTAAAGGAAGTTTATTTAGTCATAGTAAGGAAAGGACATTTACTGAGGATATCATCAAATCATCACATATACTCCCGGATCAGCAGACCAGCAGCATGACCAACACTGCTGGAAAGCAATGCTTGCCTGATTTGATGATCCACAGTCCCCCATTTCCACAGTGAAGGGAAGGAAGTGCATTTCTCCTCTTTTCCAGAAACAACCTTGTTCTTTGTAACTACTTAGCATTCAGTTTCCTTTATTGTTGTTCTTCTCATTTTTATTGTTGTATTGATTTTATACATTGCTATTTTTATTTTTCAAAGCCTCAAGCCCTATCTGAGCTGCCTTGTGGACGTTTTTGTAGGTGGCACAGTGGACAAAGCTGTGGCCCTGGAGTCAGGAAGACCTGAATTTAAATTTTACCTCAGACATTTACTAGCTGTATCACTCTGGGCAAATCACTTAACCCCAATTGCCTGGAAAAAAAAAATACACCATCTGGATATGTAATGTCAATGAGATACCTACAATAGCCTTTATGGATAAGCAGGAGTATTTCCAAAATATAAACTCTCTTCATCTAAGATGGAAGCAAAATATTTATTCAGATACCAGAAAGTCAATTCCATTATACTAACAAAGAAATCTATACACATTATCAGTGCAGGGAGCATGACCATCCCCAAGCCTTCCCTCTGTCAGATCTCCTGACAAACAAGCTCCCTTAGGCAGAATCACTCCCTCTCTCACTCACTCTAGCTGCTCTGCTGTGCTCTGCCTACTTTCTCCCAGTTCCACCTCACTCTCTCCTGCTCCACCCATTTAACAAGCTCCTCTCACTATCAGCTCCATATGACTCAGGCTGTGGACTGGGCTAAAGCTCAAAGCAGGTCACATGGGCCTATTAAGGGACAGGGAAGATCTTCAAATTCCCTTAGCATTACAAAATGTGAACATAAGACCCCAGATGTGGTCTGAGCAGGGAAGAGTGTGTGGTAATAAAAGCACTTCCTTCATGTTAACACTAACCTTTTTTTAAAAAAACGAAATGTTTTTTGTTATTTGAAGACTGGCCACTCCAGTAGTTTTGCCAAGAAAACCCCAAATGCGGTCATAAAGAGTTGGATGTAACAATGGACTAAACAACAACTTTGTAGGGGCAACCAGCTACATCAGTGACCTCAGTTCCTGGAACCAATTAAGTCTTGAGGATAATTTCAATTACTTTTTAGGAAAAGAGCTGACCCACTTCACTGGTGAGTGGGAGGAAGGGAAGAAACTGGTAGATACTTCTACCATCCCTCCTGAAATCTGGATAAGTTGGATAAATGAATTTTGAAGTGCTTTTCAAACTCTGAAATTCTATGTAAAATACTTTGTAAATTGTGAATACAAAGAAGAAGAAGAAGAACTGAATGGATGCTGGGTATCATCTTTTTTTGTATGTGTGATTGCATTATTGTGGGAACTTCCAATACAGAAACTCCCTCCACTAATACAAAACCGCAGCTTTTCTATAATTTACCATCTTGACTGATCTAAATTATCATCTTGTGGTACTTGCAAATGTTTACACAGACATTATGCATCAGATGTAGGACTTAAAGCCTAGGATACCCGACCCCATGCTCCCTTTTAGCACCATAATTTTTTAGTGTTGCTATCCATGAACTATCAAGGGTGTGGATATTCAAATAAAAACTTCACCTTTGCTCACCTCACCTCTCCTCTCCTCACTCTAAGGTTTTGAGATCCTGGGGGCAGGGGTGGGGGGAACCTTAGGAAATTCAGAGACCTTGTATAGATGCTGTTAGTAGAGATGGAATACTAGGGAGGGGTGAATATACTATGGTACTTGGAAAACCAGGGAGAAACTTTATTACCTTAAATTTGCTCCTGGGATAAAGAGTATTTTCTTCAAGATATTGGTATGAATTCTGAAATGGGAACTGAAAAATAAAGGCACATTTAACTATTTATAAGGCGCACAACATCTCTAGAAAGACTTCAGAGACCCATCTTCTAGAACTAGATAGAAACACTGAGGAACAAGTGTTTGCTTCTTGTTATTCAGTCCTGTCCTACTGTTTGTGACCCCATTCAGGGTTTTCTTGGCAAAGATACTAGAGTGGTTTGCTATTTCCTTCTTCAACTCATTTTACAGATGAGGAAACTGAGGTAACCAGGGTTAAGTGACTTGCCCAAGGTCTTACAGCTAGTAGTACCTGAGGCTGTATTGTCACCCAGATCTTCCTGACTCCAGGACCTATGCTCTGTTCACGTACCTGTCCCTGAAAAGGATTTTGGAGAACAACTAGTCAAGCCTGCTCATTTTACAAATTCAGGATTTGGGCAGAAAGGTGGTGCTAGTGTACATGCTATGGAATTGAACTACAAAATACTGGAAACCCTTCCATTCCATGGAATTTACCTTTAATGCCATACTTTGACACTTAATCAAGGCAGCTAAGTGGTACAGTGGTTAGAGCACTGGTTCTGGAGTCTGGAAGAACTATGAGAAAAATTAAATTATACTATTATATTAATAACTAATTAATAATTTGTGACCACCATCTCCTCCACTTTCTGTTGAGATCCTGAAAAGGTCAGTCACTCTCTGAAGGGCATGGCTGAGTGATGAGATTACTCCTAGCCCCCAAGGCACATAGTTGTTAACTAGGTTAGGGAAGACCCCACCCAACTGGGAAACCAAATTTCTGTGTAGCATATAAACAAAATCCAGGCTGGGTGAACCTTTGCCTGGGGGATGAACCCCCAGGATCCTTGACCCCTTCCATTAGCATTTTGGGTAATCTGGATCTTGAATTAGAAAACTAGCCAGAGAGATCTGGATGAAAATGGCTTCCCCTACCCAGATGCCTTGAGGCTGCTGAGTCTCAAGATCAAACCACTTTTTCAGCAAGAGAAGTTGAATTGTGCTTTCCATCTTCTCATTAAATGGCCACCAATTAAGGTTAAGTTTCACTTCTCAGGTGAGTTCCCTTTCAAAAGGCATACACCTGATTTAAGTCATCACAGTCTCCTTCGGTGCTTTGGTTACCAAGAGAAGCCACTGATTATCAATTTTTGATTATTTGCCAGTCTATTAAATTAAAAATGAATAAATTAATTATTATTAATTATTCTGGGTAATTACTCTGCCTCTTGGGGGTTTTCTTTCCTGGACACCTGAGTTCAAATTCAGTCTCAGATACTTACTATGTGATCCTGTAAGTAACTTAATCCCTTTTTACCTTAGTTACCTGAAGTATAATACAAAGTTAGGCTGATAGCACTTACCTTCCCAGCTTGTTGTGAGAGGATGAAATAACATGATAATAGTAAAATTACTTAGCACGGTGCCTGTAGCATAAATGCTAAGTAAATGTTTGTTTCTGTCCTTTCCCTTGCCACCAGAGAAAAGACCTGCTCATGGGAGGCAGATTTCAGTTTAATGTAAGAAGCCATTAGAACTCAGAAAATGAAACAGACTCCTTTAAGGGATATTGAGTTTAGTTCCCCATCATTGTAAGTCCTCAAGTAGAATCTGGCTGAACCCAATTGTTAAACTAATTGTTTTATACGAACAGACCCTTATAGGGAGCAATATAAGCTATAGGAACTTGGTAAAATGTACTTTGCTTCTTCAATGTGTGTCATTGCGTATTTGAGGTTGAGTACAGTCTCTGGGTCCATCGAGTCTGGAATGTCTGAGTGCTGATGAAATACTGTTCATTGGTGGTATGCCTAAAAATTATTTATTATGGACATTGTTGGGACTCAGGGCATTGCTCGAGAAGATGTAAGAAAAAAACTATGCCAAACGGCTAGAGCCTCCCCAACTTGCCAGAGAAATATCTAAAACTAGAGTCCAAAGCACCCCAGTTTGATTTTTTAAACTAGGAAATATTTAATTGCTAGGGGTGTAGAAGAAAAGTGCTAGATAACTCACTGATGTGTTTGGTGTATCAGTGCTAATCAGCATGGCAATATTCTAACACTGAGAGACTCAATTTGCTCTTCCCTGTCCCATACCTAGTCATTGTGGTTTGTGGACCAGTTCTAGTCCTGGGGATGCCTGACCTCTAATTAGAAGGATTAGACTCCCTGTTCTCCCACTCTTTGGCTACTTAACAAATCTGGGAGTGCTAGGGACACATTTACTTATGGCTTACATCCAGGAACTCCTCAAAAAGTGGATAGTAGGAAAGGATTATCCAAATGTACAAAATGAATCAAATATAAGATATAGATTTTTTTTTTTTACTAGCAATAGCTAGATGGCACAGTAGGTAGAGTACCAGGCCTGGAGTGAGAAACACTCATCTTCCTGAGTTCAATTCTGATCTCAGACACTTGCTAGCTGTGTGGTCCTGGACAAGCCACTTAACTGTGTTTGTCTCAGTTTCCTTGTCTATAAAAATGAGCTGGAAAAGGAAATGGCAAACCACATCTTTGCCAAGAAAACTAAATGGGTCATGAAAAAATGGACATGACTGAAACGATTGAATAACAACATGTATTTTTTGCTATACATAAAAATAATAAACATGGAAAGAATCATAATATGCAGTAACAGAATGATTTGAACAGAGTTTAATAATTTAACCCATAACTATGTTGACATTTTTCTGGGAAGCTGGTAGTAAAACCTCATCAAGACACAAAACAACTTTCAAGGCTGCTAATTAGACATTTTTCATGTTTCACCTCAGTTGGGCACTGCTCAATCAACTCCTGGTACAAATCTGTTCATAAAATGAACACACTGGGGCAATCTTATTTTCTGTGATTGCCCTGTTTGAAGCAGAAATTTCCCTTATTGCCAGACCAATACTGTCATTGCCAAAACCACAATCACATCCAATCACTTGCATATCTCTCAGTACCTTTAGACCTTTCTGATAAGGTCATTACCAATCCAGGATCTATCCACAATAGGATTCTTATTTGCCTTAGATAAAGTAAAAAATATACAAAAGAGGCAGAGATAGCCATAGCTGGAACAAGTTCATATGCTTCAAAGCCAAACAGAAAAGAGGGAGAAGAGATCAGTTGTAGTTTTGTGCATCCATAGAGTCCTTAACTGATCCAGCAGCCATTGAAGGGTGTCTTCATTAACACCCATGGCACACTTCTTGGCAATGAGTCAAACATGGTCAGAAACATTCCTTCTCCACCAATCTTCCATTTAGTTCTTGGGATTCAGAATGGTGACTGGGTAAGATCCATGAGAATTGGAGAGAAGGGCACCTGCTCTACTCATCTCCCAGTTAAGTGTATGTACTACTGGAATAGCAAATTCAGTGAGTTATTTGAACAGGGCAAGTCTTATGGAAAGTGAATGACTTGTTTACCAATCCTCAAAGAACGTTTACCTTCCAGGTGAAAATTAGACCAGAAGGTGGTACTTTAAGTCTTCAGGAAACTACAGGATTCTGTGGGAAAGAGGGACTCACTAGAATATAAAAGAATTGTCCTAATAGCAATCAGTGCAGGGGTGACCACCTAGGCAAAAATAGAGTGGAGGGATTGTAGGCCACAGGAAAGAGAAAGAGCAGTATATGGAATTGGAAGGCAGAAAGAGAGGGAGAATAACAACAGATGATGAATAGATAAAGGAATTTTAGAATTCAGGAACATGAAGTTGTAACAGGTGGGTGATAGCCATGTCCTTAATATAACCATCACGGTGTAGCTGAGGTAGGATGGAGGTATAGGCCCCGAGGAATGTGTCCCTAACTAGAAAAGTTAACACATAAAAGAAAATTCAGCTGCAGGGTAAGTGGGAAAGAAGTAGAATAGTGATGAAATGAGACAAGCAGTAAGTGACAAATTCAAATCGATTCAATTCAAAGCATTTCTTGAACAGTCACTATGTTCCAAGTAATCTGTCCATAGCACTGCATTTATAAAAACCAAAAAAAAAAATAGTCTTTGCCTCAAGAAGCTTACATTCTGCTGAACAGAAACAATATGTACACAGATTAGTAAATACAATATATTTATAGTCTAAATACAATGTCATTTTTGGCATGGGAGAGTGCACTAACACCTGGGGAGATCAGGAGAGGCCTCCTAGAAGAGGCAAACAGAAGGCAGCAAAGTCTGGAATGTAAAATAGACAATTCACCCTAATTAGACTTAGGATCCACAAAAGCTATGTATTTGGGACTTCACCTATCAGTCTTTTAAGTCTTGGCAGGGACTGTGACCTAAGAGAAGCCTCTGGGGGCTCAGAATGAGGAGTATTCCTTACATACAATGTAATAGAAGATCTTTAAAATTCAGCTTTGGATGTTTGCAGAGCAGAGGGAGAGCTCCTAGGAGAAATACTGGGTAGGAACCAAGTCAAAGACTATAGCTATTAGGAAAACTCCAAGATATGACTTCAGGTCTGTATGAGTCTAGAACTGACTTGGACTCTGGGTTATACAATCAAGTCATGGTAGGAGTTGAGATATGTGTTGGTGGGAAAAGCTCTCATATAGACAAAGTCAACAATCCTTAGGGTATTGAAGGATTGTCTCCTGCTAGTATCTTTCTGCTTAAAGAAAGGAAAAAATCCTTTTAAGTGTGAAATCTCACACTTCCTCTGTGTATAGCACTGTGCTGACTCCATGACAAATAGTCAAAAAATATATACTCATGGAATCTTATGTCTGCAAGGGAGTTTTAGAGTTATCTTTCCCAATCCCCTTGTTTTATGGATGAAGAAACTGAGATCCAGAGAAGTTAAGTGAGCTCATTAAAGTTGCACAATGCCAGAGTTATTGAATTAAATACAAATTAATGTTGAAAGAAATTCAGATAAATCCCAAGAGCTGACTCATGAAATGTACCTGGTAAAATACTACACATTTTTCTGAGAATAGTCAAGAAATGACACACCCTCTGTGTAAACTGAGTATCCTTCTGTTCATAATTCTTTTAGCAGAAGGCCCTTCTCCCTTTCTGCCATATTGCCACTTGATTTAATTCTTTAAGTCCTAAAGGGTGACTAATGCATCCTCTTTGAAGAAATGAAGAGTGTTCTGTGGGTGAGTCCATCTGGAGCTCTTCCTTGACTGACTTGGGCTTTGGTGAGAATGGGGGTGGGGGGATGTGGGAAATGACTAATGAGCTCCAGATGCAATATAGAAAATTGTATTTATTCAATAGTTCGTGATATCAAGTTGTGATTCTCCTCCCTCATAGTGCTTGTTCACAATTGATCCATCTGCCCTCAACATATCGAGACACATGAGTTTTTGACCCTTTTCAAAAACTGCTTTTGGCACTTCCTTAGCACCAAGTATCTATAAAGTGATTCACAAGTACCATGAGAATAAACCTTCCAGCAACTCATGAAGAGGTATTTTTCTTTTATACATTTTACAGATGGTAAATGGGGGGAATGAGCAGTTAACAAAGATATGGTGAGAACCTGCTATGTTCAAGGCACTAGATACTGAGGGGTAGAAAGAAATATAAAACGTGGTCCCTCCCTCTTTATTAGAGATATTAAATGAGAGGTGGGGGTATTTGAATACCTGTGCTATCATAGTCTTAAAACACAAGAAAAGGGGTCTAGATTTCATATGAAAAGTCTTTGAGGGGGTGGCTGTGCTTTAAACTAGTTCGGATAACCAGGAACTTCACAGTAAAGTATAGACTTAAAAAATTACGCAGTAACAAAAGATAATTGAGATCAATGATAATGAAAGAAAGTCTGAAGATGACCTGATTCAGGGCAGCTATGAAGGGAGAAATCATGTTAACTAGATTCCACACTGTTCACTACAAAAGCAGCACCAAGGACAGCTCTGAAGACCTTATTGCTACTATGGAGGTCTCTCAGGTTCTGAGGACTTTTATTCCCAGCAGTCTAGAGTTACCCAGTCAGCTCTGCTTCTGGCTATGAGCTTTCTGGACTTTAAATAGCCTTTTAAGGTGACCACTGTGAAGTTGAGAATATTCTTTATCAGTTCAGAAGCCTTCTTTCAAAATTTGTATTTGAAGTCTTAGTCCAGGAACAAAATGATTAAAGGCTGATCTTAGACATGTCTGTGGGAATGGAGGTGAAGAAGAGCCAAAATAACATGGCAGAAGCTGGGTTGTTAGAACTTCATCACAGACTACCAGATCTGTGAATGATCGTGTTTTGTTCCTCTTTTATTCTTTAAGTCTGCAAAATATATGACCTTTTCTTTGGTAAAGCATTGGTTACATTTCTATATTTATGCAATTTATCAATTATCCTTAACATAATGTAGTCAAATTTTCTAGTAAGGTTCACATGAGAAAAGTGATAATATTGTTAATGAATGGAGAATCAAAATGTCATTGTACAAGGGTAAGAAGAAGTGAATTTCATACAGTGATATACAGTGAAACATAAATTCACCAAATGGGCAGAAGCATGAGCTCTTGAAAGGTATTAGAGATCATTTTTCAGAGATCAAGAAGTCTAACAAAGCTCTTTGGGCAGAAAGCAGATTATCCGGTAATACAGTAGCATGGAAAGAGTGATCAAGACTATTAAAAGTATCTATTTATAGGATATCACAAAGAAAACTGGATATTGCTACTCTTATAGGAGTGGCAAGGAAGTCTTCTGTGTCTCCTTTGGTCCTTAATTGAATTTTCTCTCTTCTGAATGCCTACAACACTCAGTCTGAATCACAAAATGTAGCTTATATATTCTCTTTTATGTTGTGCTCTCTCTCTCTCTCTCTCTCTCTCTCTCTCACTCTCGCTCTCTCTTGCTCACCCTCTCACCTAGATTATAATGCCATGAGGGCAGGAACCATGTTTTAGAATTCTTTTATGTTCCGCACACTGCCTAACTCCATGTTGAATCTACAGTAGGTATTCGATATCCAAATATTGATATTCAATTGCCTAGTGTAGTAGATTGGGTAGACTCCCTGTGGTGGACTTATGAAAGGACTGGGCCAAGAGTTACATAGGATAGGTAGTCATGAATGGGTCATGATCTCTCTGAAGAATAGTCAGGTCAGCAAGCATTTATTAAGACTGTACTACGTGTTAGGCACTGGGCTGGGGATATATATATATACATACATATATATGTATATATATATATAGACTACATTTGATTAAGTACAAAATAAATTTAAGATAAACACAAAAGAAAGGCACTCGCATTAAGGAGGACTAGGAATTGAGATCACAGATCTGTTAGAACAGTGATTTTTAACCACAGTCTCATGAACTTAGTTTTAAAATAAAATTTATTTCTCCTTAACTGGCTTCCTCTGTAATCCTATGAATTTTATTTTATGTATCTAAACACATTGTTCTGAGAAGAGATCCATAGGTTTCACCAGATTTCCAAAGGGATCCATGACACAAAAAGTTAAGAATCTTTATTAGAGTATTGAATTACTGCAGTACTGCCTACTCTATAAATAAAAGACTTGGCAGGGACTTGTTTCCAGTCTATAACTATTACAGAAATAAGAGAATATAGAGACCTGAAACTGGCCAGCCCAGCAGTGACAAAGGGAAATTATTCTAATGCATCTGAGTTTTTAAGACAGCCATAACCTGAAACAAGAAGATGAATAGAATTTTACATGAGTATGAAACTATTAAGCTTTACAGAGGACTATTTTGTTAAATGACAGCTTGAGGGCATGTACATAGACTTTCAAGTGATTATAAAGCGCAAATGAAAATTATTCATGGTGAATTGGGAGTTGGGGGGTGCAGTCTATATACCCTGACAGACCATTTCAGATGATAGGATCTAATGTCTATATAAATATATAATATATATGTCCATATATGTGTTTGTGTGTGTGTGCGTATGTAATTATTACCAGAAATGCCAAACAGGAAGAGGTAAAAAGAAATTTCTTTAAAATAATTATTAAAATACTTGGGAGTCTACCTACCAAGATGTTTATGGCAATTACATGAATATAACTACAAAATACTTTTTATAGGAATGTTATTTAGTCATTTCAGTTGTGTCTGACTCCTTGTCACCCCATGTGGGGTTTTCTTGGCAAAGATACTGGAATGGTTTACCATTTGGTTCTTCAGCTCATTTTAAAGATGAGGAAACTAGGGCAAACAAGGTTAAGGGGCTTGCCCATTTTCACATAGCTAGTAAATGTCTGAGACTCTGATCTTTCCTGCCTACAGGCCCAGAACTCTATTCACTGTGACACATAACTGCCCCTTTATAGAAATAGACAAATAATTAGAGATGTTAATTGTTGGGCTCTGCCAATACAATAAAACTATAATGTTATGTAAATTAATTCACAGAGTTGATGCCATGTTAATCAAACTACCAAATGGTTACTTTATAGAACTAGAAAGAAATGACAAAATTCATCTGGAAGTACAAAAGTTCAAGGATCTGAAAGGAAATAATAAAAAGAACTGTCAATGAAGGAAAGCTACCAGTATCAGATCTCAAACTATGCTACAAAGCATTAAACATAAAAAACAAGCATTAGTTTAAAAATGGAAAATTTGATTAGTTTAAGAAATTAGGTACACAAGACCCAGAAGCTATCAATCATAATAGCATAATATTTGTTAAACCCCAGGACTCCAGCAACTGTGGAAATGACTCATTATTTGACAAAAACTACTTGGAAAACTGGAAAGCAATGTGGCAGAAATCAGATTTAGACCAACATCTCACACCACATACCATCAATAAGCTTCCAGTGAATATATGCACTAAGGATAAAAAGTCATATCATAAGTAAATTAGAGAAGCAAGGAAGGAGACACTACTCACAGTTCTGGATGGAGCTCTTGATCAAACACAAAAAGGGGATAGGATCACAGGAGATAAAAGGGATAATGTGATTACACAAAATTGAAATGTTTTTACACAAACAAAATGTATGAAGTTATAATTAGAAGGAAAATATTTAATAGGGATACATTTTTGCAGCAAGTTACTCTGAAAAAGGTTTGGTGTTAAAGCTATACAGGTAATTGCTACAAATACATATGAACAAAAGCCATTTCCTAACATATAAATGGTAAAAGGATACAGGCAGCTCTCAAAAGAAAGTCAAGATAAAAACTTTCAATGAAAATGCCCCAAACCACTAATGTTAAGATAAACATTATCTCTTTAGCCCCATGATGTCAGGGCCCAAATAAAGGATAAGATTTCTATACTTCTCAAGACTGCTACACCAAAATGGTATAAATTTGAATTTTGAGCCTCCCAATAAAATTTTCTTAAGGGACTCCTTTCCCCTTTTCTGCTCCTGTACAAGCTTTAGTATTCTTCTGCACTAGAATGTTGTGGTAATAAAGACAAGCAAAACTGAAAGACAAGAACGTTACATTTTTGAGATACTATTCACTCCTATGTCATTCTTTTCTTTCCAATCTTTATGTAAGCTCTTTATTACATTTCCATTTTAGCCCTTACCCACTCATGATTAATAGCAGACTTGAGAAATACTAGTGTGCAGTGGTAAGAACACTAGATCTGGCATTGGAGAATATGAATTTGATTCCCAAATGTGCTATCTAAAATCTCTGTGGACTGGGATAACCAATCAATCAATGGAATTTGGTAAGTAAGGGTCTACTATGTGCCAGGCATTATGGTAGGTGTTGGGGATACAAGAATGATAAATACAATAATTCCTACTCACAAGAATTACATTCTCATGGGGAGACAACAAAGGCATAAATAAATATATACAGAATGCAAGCTATTTAACCTCTTTAGCTCTCGGTTTCCTTATCTGTAAAATGAGGCAGTGGATAAGATTGCCTCTGAAGTCTTTTCCAGCTCTAAATCTATGATCTTTGAGGGAAGAGATTTCTTATAGACTGATATCTTATTTACCCAGCAGTGTATGAATGAGCAGGGAATGAGAGTTTCTATGTAAGTGAATTTTCCAGATAATTTCAAAAAAGCCAAAAACATTTTTTAAATTTTAAGAACTTTAGATGAAAATTTATCCAAAATATATTACACACTTCCCTACTTTTAAAAAGAGAGGATACTAAATAATTTAACCTTTTCTGAAGGACTTAAGGATATCATTTGTAACTATCTAATCTGAAATTCTGTGCCTACTTCTTAGTTTTTTCTGTTGTCCTTCTATGACATCTGTCACTTTTCCTTTTATTAGTGTGCATAGTCTTCTAATTTACCACTTGTTTTCTTTTGTGGACTGTTAAAACAGATAACTAGTACCGTAAGGACTATTTGTCAAGTAACATACTATAAGACATGAGAGGCAGTTAGGTAGTGCAGTGGATAGAAAGCCCCCACTGTAGTCAGGAGGGCCTGAGTTCAAATCTGGCTTCAGATAATTACTGTCTGTGTGACCCTGGGCAAGTCACTTAACCCTGTTTACTCATTTGTAAAATGAGTTTGAGAAGGAAATGGCAAACCACTCCAGCATCTTTGCTAAGAAAATCCCAAATGGGGCCATGAAGAGTTAGATGTGATTGAAATGTTTCAACAACAATAAGATTTTGGACAGTAAGAGAAGTAAAATGCACTTTATTGAAGGATCTTCAACAAAGAAGTATTTCTTATACTGAAAGGCCCATTTCCCTTACTTCCAATTTAAAGTGGTATTCCAGAACATAGAGGGTTCCAGAAGACCAACTTCCTAATACAAGAGGTTACATTGATGGGGGGAGGGCATTACATTAGGAGGTGGAAAGAAAAGTAAAGAAAATATAGATGAGAGAAGCACCTGGAATAGACCAAGTATACACTGAGAATACCTAGGTTAGAGATGCTACAATCTAGAAGGATCAGTTCTTAAGATATTTCTGAAAGAAAGATACAAAAAGACTAGGAAATATCACAGACAACATTAATATCCCAATCATTATGAAGATCTCAACAAGTATTCATGAATATGCCTCTTTTTTAATCTCTATATTTATGAAAATGAGCAGCACATGTATTGAGCTTGTCCTTGATGGAAAAATGGGAAGGGAACATGAAGACTTTCACAAATAATATTCTAGAATAGAATGAATCTTTATAGTTTCACAATTTACAGGAAGATGCAGAGAACACAAAATTCCACTTGCTTATTGACTCTAAGAACAAAACAAAACAAGTGACTTATTTTGGTAGAACAAAATGCAACTTGAAACACTTTCCTCTAACAAATGATCTCCCATGCCTATATTGAGTTCATACATGATTTCACGATAAGTGTGATAGCAGAGATAAATTTGTTCAATGAGTCTCTGATAATCAATGTCAAGCAAAGCATATTACAAGGAAAATAGGATTGTTAAAGCTATTTGACACTGTCATAAAGGTGCCTGAAGGATGACTCCAACTGGAAAAGGATTTCATATAGATGGTAAGGTCTTCCAGATAATCCTGTTTTCAAATGACGTTGTGTTACATGGCCACAGCACTAGAAAGCCTAAGATTCACTAGCTTTTAATAGCCAGTTTAAAGTGTTCAGCTTGACATCCGCACAAGGAAACCAAATAGATAAAGCGTTGTGCGTGTGTTTGTTTAATCCCAACTGTAATATGAAGATAGATTCACAGCCTAGTAAGCTGATCCATCAGCATGTGTGTGTGTGTGTGTGTGTGTGTATAGAGAGAGAGAGATCTATATCTATCTATACCTATTTATCTATATCTATATCTATACATTAAGTAGACATTGCAGGTGGACAGTGAACTGGACCTAGAACTAAAAAGGAGCAAAATAGGAGGCTGGACTGAATTTGGGAAATTGGGGTAGCACTTTCAATGACCCCAAATTTACCCCAAAACAAAACAATGATTTTTCCTGTAATGCTATACAACTGAAAATCATGGCACATTGCAATCTACAAACAGTTAACATTGTGGGTAACACAGAAGGCAAAGACAGATGCGTTGTGGTCATCAGTTGCAGTATATTCCCAACAATAACTCCCATACAAAAAGTATCATAAAGTATCATAAAAGATACGATTCAAGAGATGAATGACCATAAAGAGGTGAACCACCTTAACAGATGGATGACCTTCATGCTACACTGATACCCACATAATGGTCAAAGTCCTAGGGGAAGACCCCCAGCACATTGAAGAAATTTTCCATGGAGGGTTTATGGGAAGACATAGAGAAGGATCATACAGAATAAAAAAATATATATTAATTGTGACCTGTACATCTGGAGGAAGTAGTTACATTGATGACGGTTTTTGTGTTCCCCTCCCCAATTGCCGGAGCCTTCCCTTTTAAGGCTACCTTCCATCTGTTCTGTATGTATCATTTCTGTAAAAAGTTATTTACATGTTGTTTCTCCCATTAGAAGATCCATGAGGACAGAGAATGTTTTTGCCTCTCTTTGTATCTTCATTGCTCAGTAGTGCCTGGCAAGTAGTAATTGCTTAATAAATGGTTGTTGATGACATCATAAAGTCATTGAAATATTAAGTTAAGTATAGGTATCTCCAGGCCACTAAGATGTAGGGGTTATCTCTCTGACCAAGAAGGCAAAATGAAGAATTTCACATTGCCACAGGCTGCCAGCCAGTATCCCAGAGAGTTTAGCTCACAATTCTGTGGAGCTACATGGAATCCCTACCCTTGTCCCTAGACCATTAGAGATCCTTCTGTCCAGGAAACAAGTAAATTGAAAGAAGCTTCAATTTGCCCTGCCTGACCTCAGAGAGCAGAACTAGAAACAAAGATGAGAAACTGAACAGAGGCATATTTAGATTCAGTGGAAGGGAAGGAGCTCTCACATTTAGACCTGATAGGGAACAGAATGGGTTGTTGCCTTTGGAGGTAGTAGATAATGATCAATACTAGAAGTCCTTAATGGAGACTGGAACGCCACTTGACGGGGATGTTGTAAAGAGGACTCTTGTTCAGGAAGAGGTGGGACTAGATGATTTCTGAGTCTTATCCAACTTTTGAGAGTCTGTGACTCTTTATATTCTGAAGATAATGACTCAGCCATGAAACTTCAGCCCAGGACACCATACTGTGTTCCTAAAGAGGAAAGAAATGGTGGTTAATATTAAGCAAATCAAATCTTTGGATCTCTAGAAGAACTTGTGAAAGGCAATCATACTTAATAGAATCAGACACATTTGGGAAATAATCATAATTTATTTTTCTTTCTGAAATGAGCTAAATTTAGGAAGGTTTCATTCTGACTTGTTATAGAGTGATGAGTTCTTACAGGTTAAGATGACTAAGTGATGGCTAAAGAGAATGATTTGGACTTAATCCTTGTTCTCCCTGAAAAGTACTGGGATTCTGTAGTCACTGTGTATCATTACTCCCACAAAGAACCCTCCAGGATTGATTATGTACACGTTAAATAATTTGATGAACAATGCCTTAAGTACAATCACTGTGGTAAGTTCGCTAATACATCCTGGGGACCTTGAATGAAGTGAACTATTGTATTTGCTACCCAGTCAGATTCAATTGTCATCATTCTGAAAAGAACATTTTATTTAAAAACCAAATTTTGGCTGAACGGAAAAAAAGAAACAGCCTATGTTTACAATCACTATATATATAGTCATATAATAAATTAAACTTGTGAAAAAGCACAGTGGGTCACAGGGAAAAGTTCTAGGGTCTCCTCTAAAAATAGGATGAATTTTTATCCTTCTTGAGATAGCATAAAAATGACCCTTCCTGAGGCTGGAGTTTTATAACTTTTATAACTTCTTCAGAGCATTAAAAAGAAAAGAAATAGTATACTGAAATGAAAATAACACAGATAATAATAATAGCCAACATTTATATAATGCTTTAAGGTTTACAAAATAAATATTATCTCACTTAATCTTCAGAAAAGCCCTGAGAAGTAGGTGCTATTATTATCAGCCTCACTTTACAGATAAGGAAACTGAGGCTAGTAGAGATTAAGTGACTTGTCCAAGATCACACAACTCATCATAAGGCAAGATTTGACATGTGGTTTGTCACCTCCAGGTCCAATGCTTTATCCAGTGTGCCCCCCTTGCTGCCTTGGAGTCAGGAGAAGTGTTCAAGTTCCAGTTTCCACACCTACTACCTGTCTAACTAGGGCAAGTCGCTAAACTTCCCTGGAGCCTCAGTATCTTAAGTTGTATGCAACGGAATTATAAAGGGAGTATTTTGTCGTCCTTAAAGTTCTATAGAAATTTGAGCTGTTCTAGGAACATAAGAAATACAATATTGGCTGAGACCAGTGGTTCATCCATTCTAGTATTCTGCCATTACGTCTGAACCCCACATCCCTGGTCCAGCTTCATTAACTGATTTGCCCTGTTTCTAACTTGGTTCACTTTCTTCCACATGCAGGATCTGGGTTTTATATCCTGTGATTAATGTGGCCATCCCAAGATCTGCCCCTAAATGTACCTGCCTCAGTAGAAAGTGTATGACACTTCCCCTCTGAAATAGCTTTCCTCAGTTTCTACGTCTCCCTATTTCACTGTCTGTTGTAGGCATGACGTTTGAATCTTCTGTGATTACACATTTTGTGATTCTTAACCACCTGTTGGCTTCTTATCCAGTCTAAAAATAATAACAAAGATTGATATTTATATAATGCTTTAAAGTTCTTAAAATATTTGCATACTTTAATTTATTTAATCTTCACTACAACACTGGGAAATAGGAAATAAAGACATTATTAACCACATTTTCCAAATGAATAAATGAAGACCCAAGATATTAAATGGCTCATCCATGGCACACAGTGGAGGCAGAATCTGAACATAGGCCTTTCTGACTCCAAAGAAAGCATTCAGTACATTAAGTCATACTTTCTCTGCTCCTATGCCTAAACCTTACCTTTAATTTAAAATTCTACTTTCTACAAGAAACCTTTCCCAATCCCCTTTTTTGCTAGTTCCTTCTCTCTGTTTATTATCTAATTTATCCTATATTTATTTTATTTGTGCACAGTACTTTTTGTATTTGTTTTGTTTTTACATAAAGATTTTCTTGTTGCTTTCTTCATTGCACCAGGAGTTACTTGAAAGCAGTGACTTTTTTTGTTTGTTTTACCTTTCTTTGTATCCCCAGTGCTTAGGACAATGACCATACATAATAGACACTTGATAAATAATTGCTGAATTGACCTGATTAGCGTATATCCTCACCTTGACTCCTAGTTGTGGGTGCTAGGTTGACTAATTTATTGCTCTCCATGGTCCTGACATGTGCGGGATGCTGCAAAGTTTATGATGCTATTAAAATGGACATTCCTCCCTGGGTCCTAGGTTAAGAGCTATCTGTTAGGTTACTGGGCAGGGTTGGATAACTTGCCTAGTAACAGTTTTTCTGTTGTTGGGCCCCTGTCAAAATGTTATTCCCCTTTGGTTTAATAGCTGATGAATTGTTAACAGTCATTTTTTGTTTAGTCCATTTGCATGGTAACCACCTGTGCCCCCCTAACGTTAGACCCCCTTGCCAGGCAACTAGCCCCGCCCCTTCTTGACAACTACCGTATGTTGAATGACAACCAGTCTTCCATTGGGTACCTCTCCTGGCACCTCTCCTCTGTTGGGGTCCTTTGCTTAGTAGCACCCTGACAACCACCTTCTGTTTGGGGGTTCTTGCCTAGCAGCAAGCCCCCCTCTTGCTCTGTCAGAACTCTGTTTGTTGTGGAAACCACAAGGCTGTACCAAGTAGCACCGAAATGCTTAAAATGCACTCACCCACCTCAGTTTGGGGCTGTCTCCTCTGGGTCTCTCCATGAGGCAGCTGCCAGCCTGGCTAATAAATGACACTCTCGAAATTTTCAATTAATTTTGCCTGTGACTTATTAACTCTGTCCATTTCACTATCATTTGAGGAAGGTTAAAGACAAAGTTTCTTCCCCAAACATTCATGACTTCCTTAGAAATTCATTATTATCATTCTATAAGTTTTTGAAATCCTTCCTAAACCTATTTCTCCTTTCAGCTTGAACCACCTCTTGGGTGGTAGGTACCTAGCAGTATAAAAATACACTTTCTTTGGCTAATCCTAAAATTAATTTCCATTTTCAATGCTTTCCTCCCTAGCCCTAGTGTTTTAGAATCTAGGATAGAGAGGCAGAGCCAAGAAGCCAAGATGGCAGAGTGAGAGTAGCTACTCACCTAAGCTTTTAGACAAACTCCCTCAGATAACTCTAAAAAGAGAATCTGATCAAATTTTGGAGGTGCAGAATCTAATAGCAGACAGACTGTTGCAGTTTCACAACCCAGAACAGACTGGAAGATCGATGGGAAGAATCTCTTCCACAAGGGTGGAGGAGCATACAGTGCACAGCACAGTATCCCTGCCTCGGCAGTGACAAGTAGGAAAGCCACAGAGAGGTCTGAGAAAGTGGCAGCATGGCGGGGTAGCAGCTCAGGGTGAGAGTCAAGTGGAGCCAAGCAAGTGAGAGCTGTGGAAGGAGGTCCAGGTATCTGCAGTAGCTGCACCCGAGACTTTCAGTCCAAAGATTAAATGTCTGTAAGTCACCTACTTGAACTTCTGGGAGACAAAATGGCAGAGTGATTGGCAAATGCTGTCTTCCCCTCCCCATGTTGACTTTGAAAGAACCATAAAATATTTCCCCAGAAAAATCTTGGATCAGTGGAATCAGCAGAAGGAGCAAACAGCCTCTTATAGCACATGAGGTTAGGAAAATAGCTAAGCAGGATTCCTCTTACTGTGCTGGAGGACCAAGCTGTTCCAGACAGTGGGAGCTCCAGGGAGATGGAGCCTCATACTAGGACCCAAGTGTGCCTCAGCCTTCAGGGGAAATAGGAAGACACAACAGCAGCCAGGATCACCAAGTGCTGAGCTTGCCTTTGCTCTAGCTCAGCTGAGGAGATCTCCCATGACCAAACCACCCCTCCCCCACACTTAACAAGCTCCAGGGCTAATCCAGGAAATACAAACAGAATTCACCTGCCTTTGCTTTCTCACACCAGCCAGCTTAGCACCAGGTTCTTCCGTGTCTACCTGAAAAAACTAGGCCACAACGCACAAAGCAAGAAGCAAAGGAGGAAGGAAAAAAACATAGAATTTTTCTATGGGGACAAGGACAAAAACATGAATACTAAAGAGGTCAGTATTGAGACTGTACTCTTATCTAAAACTTCAGAAGGGACTATGAACTGCTCGCATTCACAAAGAGCACTCCTGGAACAGCTGAAGAAGGAAATAGAAGAAAAAATGGCCAATGACTTTAAAAGTATAAAAAAATAATTCACTGAAGAGAACAGCTTTTTAAAAAGGAAAATTGAACAAATGGAAAAGGAAGCACAAAACCTAACTGGGAATTTGGACAGATGGAAAAGGAAGCACAAAAACTAACTGGAGAAAATAATTCCTTAAAAGGAATAATTGGACAGATTGAAAAGAAGATGAAAAAGTTAACTGAAGAAAACAATTTTATGAAAACTAGAATTGGACAAGTAGAAGCTAATGACCTGATGAGACGTCAAGAATCAGTCAAACAAAATCTAAAGAATGAAACAATAAAAGAAAATGTAAAATATCTAATTGGAAAAACAACTGACCTGGAAAACAGATTGAGGAGAGAAAATTTAAGAATTATTGGCCTACCAGAAAGCCATGACAAAAAAAAAGTCTGGATAATATCTTCCAAGAAATTTAGCTGGAAGTGCTAGATCAAGAGGGCAAAATAGTCATCAAAATAATCCACTGTTCACCTCCCTAAAGAGATCTCAAGCTAAAAATATCAAGAAATATTGTTGCCAAATTCCAGAGCTATCAAGTGAGGGAGGAAATGCTACAGGCAGCTAGAAAGAAATCATTCAAATATCGAGGAGCTACAGTCAGGATCACACAGGATCTTGCAGCTTCTAAATTAAAAGATCAAAGGAATTGGAATATGATATTCTGTAAGTAAAGGAGTTGGGACAACAATCAAGGATCAATTACCCAGCAAAGTTCAGTATAACATCTCAGGCAAGGAGATGGACATTCAATGAAATAAGGGATTTCCAGACCTTCCTGATAAAAAGGCCAGAACTCAATAGAAAATTTGATCTTCAAACACAGGAATCAAGGGAGGCATAAAAAGATAAACAGGGAAAAAGAAAACTTGTTACTCAATTTGGGCAAACTGTTTACCTCCCTATAAGGGAAGATGATACTCATTAACCTTGAGAACTGTATATCTATAATGAAACATAAAAGGGATATACAGAGATAGAGGGAACAGGTATAAAGTAAATTATGTGAAGATAAAAATGTGATTTAAGCATAGGAAGGGATTCTAACAGGAGATGTGAAAAGGAGGTAGTAGAAAATGGTAAATGACATCACAGGAAGAAGTACAAAATTATATTACAGTAGAGGAAAAGAGGGGAGGGACATTAGCATAGTTTGAGAGGTATTCTCATCTGATTTGGTTCAAGGAGGGAAAAACAAACTTAATTAAGTATATAAATTTAACTACCTCTATAGGCAGTAGGAAGGGAAGAGAGAAAGAAAGGGGAGAGGAGGCTAAAAGGGAGAGAAGTAGTAAAGGTAAAGGGCAGTAAAAGGGAGGGGGGCTGAAAGAAGGAAGGGAAGACTACAGGAGGTGATGGTAAAAAATTAAAACTGTATTGTGGAGGGAAAGGGAGAAGGGAGGACTAAAAGCACAAATGGTGGGAAAGAGGTTGGAGGGAAGGACACAGTAATCATAATTGTGAATGTAAATGGGATGAATTCTCCCATAAAACAGAGACAGATAGCAGTATGGATTAAAAGCCATAATCCAACAATATGTTGTTTACAAGAAACACATTTGAAACAGAGGGATAAACACAGGGTAAAGGTAAAAGGCTGGAGCAGAATGTATTGTGCTTCAGCTGATGTAAGAAAAGCAGGGGTAGCAATCCTAATCTCAGGCAAAGTAAAAGCAGAAATAGATCTAATCAAAAGAGATAAGGAAGGAAACTGTCTCTTGCTAAAAGGCACCATAGAAAATGAAGCAATATCATTACTAAACATATATGCTCCAAGTAGTATAGCATCCAAATTCTTAGAGGAGAAGTTAAAGGAGTTACAGGAAGAAATAGACAGCAAAACTATACTAATGGGGGACACCTCAACCTCCCCCTCTCTGAACTTGATAAATCTAATCTTAAAATAAATAAGAAAGAAGTTAAGGAGGTGAATAAAATTCTGGATTAGGTAGATATGATAGATCTCTGGAGAAAATTGAATGGGAACAGAAAGGAATATGCCTTTTTTTCCAGCAGTACATGGCACATATACAAAAACTGACCATGTAGTAGGACATAAAAACCTCACAATCCAGTACGTAAAAGCAGAGATAGTCAAGGCATCCTTCTCAGATCACAATGCAATAAAAATCATATGTAATAAAAGGCCATGGAAAGATAGACTAAAAATTAATTGGAAACTAAATAATCTAATCCTAAAGAAGGAGTGGGTTAAACAAAAAATCATAGAAACAATCAACAACTTCATTCAAGAAAAGGACAATAATGAGACAATTTACCAAATCTTATGGGATACTGCAAAAGTAGTTCTTAGGGAAAACGTCATATCTTTGAATGCCTACATGAATAAAATAGAGAAAAAGGAGATTAATAAATTGGCCATGCAGCTGAAAAAGTTCAAAAAAGAACAAATTGAAAATCCCCAAGTAAATACCAAATTAGAAATACTGAAAATCAAAGGAGAGATTAATAAAATTGAAATTAAGAAACCTATTGAACTAATAAATAAAACAGACTTGGTTTTATGAAACAAGCAATTGATAAACCTTTGGTCAATTTGATTGAAAGAAAGAAAGAAGAAAACCAAATTACCAATATCAAAAATGAAAGGGGTGAACTCACCTCCAATGAGGATGAAATTAAAACAATAATTAGAAATTACTTCTCCTAACTTTATGCCCATAAATTCAACAATCTAATGAGATAGATGATTATTTTAAAAAATATAAATTGCCCAGATTAACCGATGAGGAAGTTGAATACTTAAACAACTCCATCTCAGAAAAAGAAATTGAACAAGCCATCAATGAACTCCCTAGGAAAATATCTTCAGGGCCAGATGGATTTACAAATGAATTCTATCAAACATTTAAAGAACAGTTAATTCCAATACTATATTGACTATTTCAGAAAGGTGGGGAAGGAGTCCTCCCAAATTCTTTTTATGATACAAATATGGTTTTGCTACCTAAACCAGGGAGAGACAAAACAGAGAAGGAAAATTATAGACCAATTTCCCTAATAAATATAGATGCTAAAATTATAAATAAGATTTTAGCAAAAAAAAATACAGCAACTTATCATGAGAATAATAGGTTATGATCAGGTAAGATTCATACCAGAAATGCAGGGCTGGTTCAATATTAGGAAAACTATTAGCATTATTGATCATATCAACAACAAACCTAACAGAAAACACATGATTGTCACAATAGATGCAGAAAAAGCTTTTAATGAACTACAACACCCATTCCTATTAAAAAACACTGGAGAGCATAGGAATAAAGGGAACTTTCCATAAAACAATGAACAGTATCTATATAAAACCTTCAGCAAGCATTATATGCAATGGAGGTAAGCTAGATCCATTCCCAAGAAGATCAGGGGTAAAACAAGGATGTCCATTATCAATTATTCAATATGGTACTAGAAATGTTAGATGTAGCAATTAGAGAAGATAAAGAAATTGAAGGAATTACAATAGGCAAAGAAGAAACTAAGTTATCATTCTTTGCAGATGATATGATGATATACTTAGAGATTCAAGTAAAAATTACTTGAAATAATAAACAGCTTTGGCAAAGTTGCATGTTACAAAATAAACTCACACAAATCTTCTGCATTTCTATATATTGCTAACAAAGTCCAACAACGAGAGATAACAAGAGGTAAAAGATGTAAAAGAGAAATCCCATTTATAGTTATGATAGACATTATAAAATATTTGGGAGTCTACCTGCCAAGACAAATCCAGGGACTATATGAACACAATTACAAGATACTTTTCACACAAATAAAGTCAGATCTAAGGAAGTGGAAAAACATCAGTTGGTCATGGGTAGACCAAGCCAATATAATAAAAATGACAATTCTACCTAAATTAATTTACTTATTTAGTGCCATACCAATCAAACTATCAGATAATTATTTTCTAGAGCTGGAAAGAATATCAGAATTCATCTGGAAGAACAAAAGTTCCAGAATAGCAAGGGAACTGATGAAAAGAGATGCTAGGGAAGGTGGCCTAGCTCTACCAGATCTGAAATTGTATTATAAAACAGCAATTATCACAACCACTTGGTACTATCTAAGAAACAGAAGAGTAGACCAGTGGAATATACTGGGTACTCAAGACACAGTAGGCAATGATATAGCAATCTACTGTTTGATAAACCCAAGGACCCCAACTTCTGGGATAAGAACTCACTGTTTGACAAAAATTACTGGGAAAACTGGATAAAAGTGTGGCAGAAACTAGGCATAGACCAATGCCTGACTCCATGCACAAGAATAAAGTCCAAATGGGTACATGATGTAGGTATAAAGATTGATACTATGGACAAATTGGTGGAGCAAGGAATAGTGTATTTATCAGATTTATGGAGAAGGGAAGAATTTTTGGCTAAACAAGAGATAGAAAGCATTATGAAATTCAAGGTGGATAATTTTGATTACATTAAACTGAAAAGTTTTTCCACAATCAAATCCAATGCATCCAAGATTCAGAGAGATGCAGAAAACTGGGAAAGAATTTTTGCAACTAGTATCTGTGATAGAGGCCTCAATTCTAAAATATACAGAGAACTGAATCAGATATACAAGAATACAAGTCATTCCTCAATTGATAAATGGTCAAAGGATATGAACAGGCAGTTTTCAGAGGAAGAAATTAAAGATATCTATAGTCATATGAAAAAATGCTCTAAATCACTATTGATTAGAGAGATGCAAATCAAAACAACTCTGAGATACCACATCACATCTACCAAACTGGCTAACATGACAGAACAAGAAGATGATAAATGTTGGGGAGGATGTGGGAGAGTTGTTGATCAGCTGTGAGCTGTGAGCTGATCCAACCATTCTGGAGAGCAATTTGGAACTATGCCTAAAGGGCTACAAAAGTATGCTTACCATTTGACCCAGCAATATCTCTTCTAGGACTGTATCCCCAAGAGATCATAAAAATGGAAAAGAGTCCCACATGTACAAAAATATTTACAGTAGCACTCTTTGTGGTAGCTAAAAACTAGAAATCAAGGGGATGCCCATCAATTGGAGAATGGCTGAATAAATTATGGTATATGAATGTAGTGGAATACCATTGTGCTATAAGAAATGATGAACAGGAAGACTTCAGAGAGGCCTGGAAAGACTTATATGAACTGATGCTGAGTGAAAGGAGCAGAACCAGGAGAACTCTGTGCCTGATTATGTGACCATAGTGTGCAAGAGATTTTTCTGGTAGACATGGAACGTCATTGCAAGGCAAAGACTTAAAAAAATTTCCAGTGGTCTTTTAAGGCAAAATGACTTCCACATCCAGAGAAAGAACTATGGAATTCAATCACAGAATGCAGCAGATCATTTTCTTTTACATTATGTTATGGTTTGTTAGATGATTTCTCCCATTCATTTTTATTCTTCTACATAGCAAGGAGAGAGGGAGGGGAAAAAAAATCTAAGTTATATGGTAGTGATTGTAGAACACCAAAAATAAATAAAATTACTAAGATTTTAAAAAAGAGAATCTAGGATACAAATTCGTGCTCATCCTCTTTCCCTTTTCACATTTCATAAATGCTAATCATGTCCCACCCCACCTATCTCTATCTTCAAACTCTGAAGTCTTAGTCTTTTAAAAAATCTGATCCGTTAAGAACTCTTATCCCTTATATAACTTTATGTTAGTTCCCTGGATCTCACCAACTCACTTATGACTTCTCTGGAAAGTAGTAAATGGAACTGCACCTCATGTTCCAGGTGCAGATGGCTTTATGTAAGGGATAATGCCACTTTTTGTTTGTTTCCATGATGCTTCCCAGCTGTTTACACAAGTCATACTCCAATGCCTCACCATGGGTTGGTGGTGAGTGACCCTATGTCTCAAAAATGACTTCATTAGAGTAACTCTTGTAGATCCTACCAAGCTGGTAAACCTTCAAGGATGGAACCAGGTATGTGCCTCTCATTCAAGGGCAAGCCGAGCCAGGTTCTTTATGCTTCATCTCTAGATGTTGGCTAAAAGGTCATGAATTTTTCTTTTTCTTTTTTCCCTATAGCTACCAGTGAAACAGTGTACTGTGTAGAGAATACTTTTTCTTTCTTTTTTTTTTTTAATCAAGGTGAAGAGTTGGGCAGAGAGGAGGGAAGAAGGCTCACAGAGAGGAAATCATGGACCCTCATGGTATTGGAGGAGTAAGCAATGTGCTTCTTGATTCTGCCCAGAATTTTGTTATTATTTTTTATTCATAGAAGTTCTTTGGGCCAATGACTTTTATGGTCACCAGTACTCTCCAAACCATTTTATTATCAAAAAAGGAAAAAAGGATATTATTCAAATATACAGCTGTTATCCTGGTTTCTATCCCTCTTAGAATTCTAGATTTTGTCATTCAAGGCAAGGTTTATGAACATTCTGAAAAGGAGGAGATAATCATTAAGAGTCAGCATGGCTTCATGAAGAAAAATCATGCTATATGAGTTTATTTCCCTTATTTTCAGGGCTTCCAGGCTGTCAAATATGTAAATACATACACACACACACAAATATGTGTGTGTGTGTGTATGTTTGTCCTTTGTTGCCAAAGACCATGCCATCAGAGAAATAATGACATGACTTGCATTTGACTTTGTTTTGAGAGAGGGAGCACTGTGCAGGTCACCAGCTTCACTTCTCCTTCAGAGCCATCTGAATCCAGTGACCAGATATTCATCAGGATGACTGGAGATGACCCAGGATGAGGCAATTGGGGTTAAGTGACTTGCCCAAGGTCACACAGCTAGTGAGTGTCAAGTGTCTGAGGTGAGATTTGAACTCAGGTCCTCCTGGCTCCTGCACTGGTGCTCTATCCACTGCACCACCCAGCTGCCTCTTTATGTATATACATACATAGGTGCATATATCTATGTACCTAAAGCAGCTAGGTGGATAAAGTACATGGCCTGGAGTCAGGAAGACTCATCTCTCTGAGTTCAAATCTGACCTCAGACACTTCCTAACTGTGACCTTGGGCAAGTCATTTAACCCTTGTTTGCCTCAGTTACCTCATCTGTAAGATGAGCTAGAGAAGGAAAAGGCAAACCTCTCCAGTATCTCTGCCAAGAAGATCCCAAACGGGGCCACAAGAAGTTGGATATGACTGAAAACAACCGAGTGAGAACTGTGTGTGTGTGTATGTATATGTGTGTGTGTGTGTGCGTGTGAGTGTAAATGCATTAGACATAATATATCCCAGATTTCAGAAAAGTACTTGACTATCTCCTATTTTGTCTTTGGAAATTAGATAGAGGGATGAGCTAGAATGTTATGTGTCCCAAAACTCTTAGTGCTGTTTTGAGCTTTAATAGCTTAAACTTGTATAGTATGGTAAAATAAAGTCAGAACTGGTAAAATGATTAACCCAAAGACTAGTATTGGTGGAACTGTGAAATAGTCCAACCACTCTGAATTGTAATTTGGGATTATTCTAAAAAAAAGTGGCTAGGCTCTCCAACAACCCCACTACTGGGTATGTGCCTCCAAAGAAATCAAAGATAGAAGCAAAAATCCAGTATATCCATGGCAGCAATTTGTGGTAGTAATAAACTAGAAACAAACATGGTGTCCATTAATTGGGGAATGGCTAAAAAATCTTTGGTAAATTGTAATGAAATATTATAGTACAGTAAGAAAGACAAATATGAGGAATTCAGGAAGTCATGGCATCCACATTCCAATTCTGTCTCTGATACTGTCAGGAATAGGACAGGAATAGACTTGTAACTTTACTGTAGAGGAAATGCCCTCTACTAGTATAGAGGAAATGCCCTCTACTAGTATCCTAAATCACTATGAGGTCAAATGATTACACTGGGGTCAGACAATCAGTATGTGTCAAGAATGAGACTGGAACATGTCTTTTTGGTTACATTAAGTTGCTTCTTGACACTGTAAAGCAAATAATGGAAACCTCCATATGCCTCCATTTCCTCTTCTAAAGTAGGTCAAAGTAGCCTTAAAAATGAGCAAGGCAGATGATCATCCACAAAGCCACTTAGACAAACACCAGTTCCCAGCTCCCATACTTGTAAGCAACTTCCCAATCATTCTCTTTCATTTCACGCAATCTCCCTCCCCTCTCACAGGGAAGAGGATTCTGAATCCACAACTCCTTTTCTCCTTCCCTTATATCATTACTAGCCTCAACATACCAAGTGGAGACATGGTTCAGGCCTCCATGTTATAACTAGAAGCTGGTAAGATAAACCTTTACAGTACCTACCATGCTATTTGCTGTCCTGGATTCCAAAAGATTTTCAAGCCTAGTTAAATTTTTAAAAGTTAAAGGGCAAAGCAACACATACAATCCCCTTAAGTGAATCCCAAGAATAATTCCTTTGGTGTAGAAGGGGGAATGCAAGGTTGGGCAACTCAACCCAAGGAAGTCCCTTCAACTCTCAAAGGTCATGGCTTATTTGCCTGCCTGTTGTGCTATTTGAGAGCAGAATATGGTCTATTTCCAGGGCTAGATAAATGGTGAAGAAAAACAACTATTGATTTTCTACACATGTCACTTAAAAACCTGGATAACCATAATGAAACTATAGAGAAACTAAACGATGTCAGTTTCTAACCAGTTACTAGACCTAAGGGCACACAGATGGTATCTACTTTCATCCTGGCCCTTTTGTATTGAACATTAATGTGGATTAAATGGAAGTTTTTGATTAGATAAAATTTAAAACTTTTTGCACAAACAAAAGCAGCTAAGACTAGAAAGGAAACAACTGAGAATATCTTTATAACAAATTTCTCTGATAATGATCTCATTTTAAACTAGATATAAGGATCTGATTTAAATTTGTAAGAAAAGAAGCCATTCCCCAACTGATTAAATGGTCAAAGGATATAAACAGGCAGTTCTCAAGGAAGGAAATACAAGTTTATCAATATCCATATGGAAAAAATTTTCCAAATTACTAGAGAATTCTCCAGATTAATAGATAAATATAAATTGAAACAACTCTAAGGTTTCACTTTGCTCTCATCAAATTGGCAAAATTGACCCCCCCAAAATGACAAATGTTGGAGGAACTGCAGAACAATGAAAGGATTCTCCTCATTTTGGAAAATCTCTTGAAACTATGTACAAAAAATTACTAACTTGTTGTGCATATACTTTGATCCAGCAATACCATTTCTTAGTTTATTCCCAGAAGCATGCTGGTAAATGTTTGACCACCAACTCACTAAAAAAAATATATGCGCAACACACTTCTAAGTTTAATTTGTATTATTAGAATTTTCTCCATCACTTTATTAAGTCTAAAAAATCAATAAAACAATAGATCAAGTCCCAGTTGTAATTTTAAAAAACATGAGTGTGAACTACTAGGTCTACATCCCAAAGAGGTCAAAGAAAGAGGAAAAAGATCCATGTAAACCAAAGCATTTATAGTCATTCATTTTGTGGTAGCTAAGGAACAAGAAATAAGGGAGGTCCTATCACTTGAGGAACAGAGTATGGTATATGAATGAAGTAAGATTGTGTAATGAGAAATAATGAAAGGGACACTTTCAGAGAAGTCTGGGAAGGCTTATACGAACTGATGCAAAGTAAAGTAAGCAGAAACGTAAAAACGATGAGACTGTGAGGACCAAGAGCTACAAGAAGACTTGAGAACCCTGGTCAATACAATGACCAATACGTGCAGGGTTGATGATGAAGCACATGACCCACCACCTGGTTGAGAGATCGTGAACTCCGGATACTGAATGAGACATACATTTTGGATGTAGATAATGCGGGGATTTGTTTTGCCAGATTATGTACATTTGGTATAAGGCTTTTGTTATTTTTTTTTTCTATTGGGGGGGTGGAGGAAGAAGGGAGAGAAAATAAATTCTGTTAATTAAAAAAAATAAAAAATTATTTTAGAGAAAATGAGCATGGAAATTTGAGGTGTTGTTGGAAGAGCATCGGAGTGCAACATCTGTGAGAAACTGGAAGCCCAGAATACTTATCAACAGCTACATCTACCACCCTGGTGACTGCCACCTAATGATTTCCCTACCCAAGCAATCTGCTGCGTGCTAACTTGCTGACAGACACCGCTCTGTGGTTTGGAGTGGAACCAGATCTTCAGGAACCCACCAAGCCATCGGTCTGGGGCTGGCAATCTGACTCTGTTGGTCTGTGTCAAACGTCATTCAGGCTATCATGCTTGGAAGATGGCCCCAAAATGGGACAAAACTCAGCAGGGAAGGGAAAGACTGTTATTGTTTATGCTAGCAGGTATCAAGACTCCAAGGTGCCCAGCAGGGCAAAAAAAAGAATAGCGTCCAGAGCCAACTTAGGGTGATCTACAGCATTCCCCACCTTAAAGGGCTAGTACTCTTTAAGCTCAAAGGAGGCTTGCCAAAGTTAAGACCAGGGGTCCTGGAATGACATAGCAAAGGAAAGGCTAGGAGGAGCAGGAGGGTTGTTGCAAGCCGGTATGAAGGAAAGGAAGCACTGATAGGATAAAATGCAAGCTTTTCCAGTATTTGCAATATTTAAGGTCCTTCCCAAACTGCACCTTCCTACCTTTCCAGACGTGTTACACATTTGATGCTCTTTCACGTACTCTATATTCTAGGCAAACTGGCTTGCTTGCTTTCTCCCTGTGCAGGATATTCACCTCCCTTCTCCCCATCACCACAAATTTGGACAGACTGAACCGCACACTGGAATGTATTCCTTCACCTGTGCTTCTTAGAATCTCTAGCTTCAACTACAACCTGATTGAAATATCACTGCCTATAGAAGACCTTTCCTAATCCCTTTTAGCTAGGAATACCACCTTTGTATTTTGTATATATTCATATGTGCATCTGTTTGCTTACATGTGTATTTTTTGTGGTTCAGTCATTTTCAGTCATGTTGGACTCTTTGTAACCCCATTTTGGGGTTTTCTTGGCAGAGCTACTGGAGTAGTTTGCCATTGCCTTCTCCAGTTCATTTTTCAGATGAGGAAACTGAGGCATATAGGGTTAAGTGACTTGCCCAGGATCATACAGCTAGTAAGTAGCAGATTTGAACTTAGGAAGAGGAGAATTCCTGACTCCAGGCCTGTACTCCACTGCACTCTCTAACTCCGTGTGTGTGTGTGTGTGTGTGTGTGTGTGTGTGTGTGCATGCATATAAATATGTGTGTGTATAATGCATTATAATGAAATATAAGCTTCTTGAGGACAGGAATTCTTTTTTTCTTAGTATGGTCAGAGCCTAGCACAAATTAGGCCTTTAATAAATGTTTAATAATTAATTGAATGAATGCTACAGGGAAGCAAGGCAGCTTCATTGCATGTTGATCTCTTGATGAGAACTCTGAGAGAATCCCTACTTGCATTTTCTCTCAAACTCAAAGTTTGTGTTTTATCCTATAGGTCATCTAATCTAGTCCTTACCGGAACAAAAATTGGCCCACCCCCACCCCTGCAACATCTCCATCAAATGGTCATCTGTCCCTTTTCTGAAGACTTCCTATGAGAGAGAGGCCCACTACTTCTCAAGGAAGCCCATTTCACTTATGAAAAGCTATAATAGACGTAAGTGCTTCCAGCTTCTATTTTCCTCTTTAAAATTTTAACCCATTGCTCCTAATGCTTCCAAGCAGAACAAACCCAGTCCCTATGGAGTCACAACTCCCTATCTCTGTAAGAAAAAAGAAAGATCCAAAAGGAGAATGAGCTGCTTTAGCATGTTCATTCCCTACTGCTGGAAGTCTTCAAACAGAAGCTGGATGAGAATTTGCCAGAGATAGTGTGGGGGGAAATCTTATTCTAGTAGGCTTTGGAGACTCTGTGATTCATTGTTCACAACACCATGCTAGGTGTTAAGGTTGGTGATTTTGATGAAGCTTTTGTGAAACTTACAGCTTAACAGGAGGATGCCACATATACATACAATAACCATAATACCTAATTGCATAGGAAAAATGCAAGCAAAGTGTTCTGAGACTGAAGGGAGAAAACGTCATTTTCATTTGGAATCAGAGAAGGAGAGAGTGAAATATTCAGAAATCCTGGCATGATGCCATGTGCACAATAAATCACAATCTCAGTGGTAGAAGGGACCTTAGAGGCCATTTATACCAAAGTCTACTTGGAACAAGATTTCCCCTTACAGTATCTCTGGCAGAGATCTTCATCCAGCCTGTTTCAAGATTTCACAGCAGGGAATGAATATGCTACAATTTAAAGCAACTCATTCTCCTATATAAAGCACTGGGGGGACAGTGAATGGTCCAGATTGGCTGGATTGGAGAAGTGAGTGTGATATAAAAACGAAAAGGTAGGCTAGGTCCTTGATTCAACTGATATCCTAATGACCAACCTGCATCAATTCCAAATTCATCAATTTGGTGCTACCCTGGCTCCCACACTCATAAGCAACTTCCCAATCATTATCTAAGCCTGGGGCTAGAGCTGAGGCAGTCCATCACTGTGTTACAGGCTGAAGCCTCCAACACTGGAAAATATAGAAAGGCTGCAGATGAAAGTTTCCTGATTAGGGAAGTCAAAAGCATTAGATTGATCAGATGGAGCCAAAATCTGATGCTGTATCTTGGACTCAGTGGTCCACAGAGTTCATGTCAATATCTGAACAAGATTTTTGAGAAGTCAGAAGAGACCCAGTCTGAGAGTCAGACTTGAAGGTTTTAAACCAGAATAAGACAAACAATCTGGGGTCCTCTTTGGTTCACACAGCTTCTTTGCATATATGTACCCTGTGGCCCAGGGGGGTTCCCAGCAGGAGATTCTGGGTTCATATAGACATGGTTCCATCCAGAAGAGTAGGGAAGTACACATCAAAGACTGTTAAGCTGTCTGGCTCTGCCCCCACCCTGACTAACTGTAGGATAAATCTCCAACTCCCTCCCAGAGGCCTCTTCCTCTAATTTGTTGGGTTCCTCTCTAAACTTCCATTTAAGGAAGCACCTTCAGTACTCATTATGTTCTCTTTAAAATTGCACCAGCCCATGACACCCCAGACATATTTCCATTTTGCCTACCCATATACTTTCCTGGCTCTGTCTCTCTCTCTGTCTCTCTGTCTCTGTCTCTCTGTCTCTCTCTCTCTGTCTCTCTCTCTCTCTCTCTCTCTCTTTCTCTCTCTCTCTCTCTCACACACACACACACACACACACACACACACACACACACACACTTTCAGCTCCCTTTGATGTTTTGTCTTCTCCCATAAGAATGTACATTCAGAGAGCAGGAACTGTCTTTTTGCTTGTGTTTGTATTCCTAGGACTTAGCATAGTTAAGTCCTAAGTCCTTATAGGCTCCATGCCTGGAGCATGTTATGGCTCAATAAATTCTTTCTCTACCTATTTGGGGTCTCCTCAAAATGTAGGTAACAGGATCTCTTCTAGAAAAGGTTCAAGGTAGACTATGAATGTCAGGTATAGGACAGTTTTTATTTCCTCCACCACAGAAACTGCAAAAGGTTAAAGACCAAAGCACATGAAAAAATGCAGAAAACATAAAACCTCTTAAATGGCCCATTTTGCTTATTATCCTATGCCTCACCCCCAAAGATAAAGACAAATTGTTTTAGGACTGCTGGATATTTCCCATTCTCCTTGGCCCTAAAGTCTTCTGACCAATTCAAGGTCCCAATCTCCCAGCCATTCTGGGAGTTGTATTCTTTAATCTTTCAGGTACAGAATGATACTGGTAAGATTCTACCCTGAGAAGTGTGCTATTAAGGAAGTTTCTACTTCCTCTGCTTGAGTAATACCTGAATTCAGAAACTTTTCACCCATGGGTTATTTTCAAGGTTATAAAAATGTATTTTTCAGGACCATTGATGCTCAGGGAAGGAGATAGGAACATTTAGCCCAGGACTCAGATTTACTTGGGAAAGCACTGTTCTCTGTGCCATATGCTTGTACTGAAAGTCTCCATTGCCACTCGAAGGGGACAAGAAGGGAGAGGAAAGAAATCAGTGATGCATCATCTTTGACTTAACCTCCATCCCCCTTCCCTTTCCCATATTGGGAACAAGATAAACATTCCTTAGCAAGGACCCAGAATATACGTCCAACTCCATGGATCCTTACTATAGACACATGGTAATCAGTGTGTGTGTGTGTGTGTGTGTGTGTGTGTGCATAAAGAACTGTACCCAACCACTTAAGGCTACCCTTCCTTCAAGTTCCCTCTAACTTAGCTGCAAATAAGACAGATGTGCAGATTTAGAGAATCCACCTCAAATGCTTACACTGCCTATTTGTGCTTGACCTGTGGTAGAACATTCAGAACCCATATTGGTCTGATCAGCCACAGTAAGACACCCTATAACTTGACTCTAACATAGTGATGTCATTTTGGCCCTCTTCAAGAACCAAGGACAACAACCAACCAAATTAACTGCAGTTGGCTGGTTTCTGATCTGTTTTATTAGATAAGGAAATAGCTTTCCCAAGGATGGAAGGAGTAGGAGGGGAAATGTGGCTGCTGCAGTTGAAAGATCAAAGGATCATAGATTTAGAGCTGGAGCCAACCACAGAGGTCATCTAGTCCAGTGCTCTTGTTTTATAGAAGAAACTGAGGTCAAGGAAATTAGTGCTGTATTTGCATTCTCAGCACCTTGCATAGTACCGGGCTCTTGCCCATGGTCATAAAATCACAGAACTTGATGTGAACTCAAAGCTCCTCTAAACCAACATGCTCATTTTACCAGCAAAAAACATTGAGGCCCAAAGATATAAGTAATTTCACCCAAGACTGTGCAAACAGTACTTTGGAGAGCCAACATTTAAACCCAGATCCTCTCACCCTTATTTTTTCCACTGAAAGGAATATTGTCCTGTCTTGACTTCAAGAGCACATGAGCATTGATTGCTCTGCTTTGGCCGACAGCTGGTCAGAAACCTCAGGAAGTAAAGGTGAATTCCCTATTTTTCTGTCCTTCCCTTGTGTCCCTCTTTTCTACTCCATTGTGGGCTCTTCTCTCAGTTCTACCCACCCTCCCTTTCCCAGAATCTCAGTACCACAGGTGGCTCATAGGTCCCAACAGCCTAATTTGTCCACAAGATAATTAGCTGGAGCTGGATTACATAAGAAGATTATGTAACAGTACAGCAGAGTTGTAGGTGAACTCACTGCATAAAAAGTCTCAGCAGTTTAATCTTTCTTGCAAATTCCAGAGACCTCTAGTGACAGAAAATTATATCTGCAAGGCCTGGAAGGGCTTTCCATAATAGGTTTGTTTTTAAAGTTATAAGTGTGGAATTTCTACAGACATCCTCATTGGGAGGTTTTAAGATAGATTTAATCAACAAGTCCACAGCCTTTCTCATTAGGATCATAGATTCAGGGACCATTAAACATCACTGAGACCAAACTTCTCATTTTACAGAAGGAAGTGAAGTACAGAGAGGTTATTTTAGGACTGCAGTATTTTCTTTGGCAAAAGTTACCGCAAACCTAATTTAATCCTGTTGTCCTCAAAGTCTGAAATGTGCACAGGCAGCCACATTATTCTAGAAGGAGCAATTCAGTACAAAAAGGCTGTCTTGACTCCCACGATGGCTGCCATTCTTGTAGCACTGAATTATTTGACTGACTTGACACCTGTAATGTTTAAATTGATTGATCAGGATTGTATCTATCTTACGTACTGAAATGGGGAGAAAGTCAGGTGCTACATGTAGTAACATATTCTTGATACAGTGGAAAGACTGGTAGATTGGAAGTCAGAGGAACTGGATTCAAACCCTGACTTTGTCACTTACCATATGAACAACTAGTCTAAGCCTCTGTTTCCTCACCTGCAAAAATGAGAGTATCGGACTAAATGACCTCAAGGTCACTTCTATCTCTATGATCTTATCATACACACAGCTGTATATATGTACCTAATAATAATAGTTGATGTTCATAGAATGTATTAAGGTCTACAAGGAACTTTACATACATTATTTCTATTGATCCCCACAAAAACTCTGTGACATTATCCCCATTTTACAGAGGATGAAACTGATCAAAGAGATTAAGTGATAGTAGGTCCCAGAGGTGAAATTCAAACCCAGATTTCACCTAACTCCAAGTGCAGCACTCTTTTGAATGGATAGAGCGCAGGGTCTAAAGTTAGGAAGACTTGAGTTCAAATATGGCCTTAGTCACTTACTAGCTGTGTGACTCTGAGCAAGTCACTTAACCCTATCTATCTCAGTCTTCCCATCTGTAAAATGGGTATATAATAATAGCTCCCTACTTTCTAGGACTATTATAAGGATCAAATGAGACAATAATTGTTAAGCATTTAGCACAGTGACTAGAACATGGTTGATACTATGTAAATGTTAGATATTACTATGTTATTATTAAATGTGCCTATTTATATAATAGCTTACCATAAAGCTGGCAGTGTCCAAGCAGAGGGGTGTCCTTCACCTCATCAGCAGAGGGGATCCCTGTATCTAGTTGGCAGATGCACCAAAAAATCTTTTCCCCTTCACTCTAAGATCTAATTTTTGTCATATAACTTTGAAAAGCTTGAGCATGCTGATCAAGGCAATGACAAACCACAGTTTAAGAAGACTGATGATGAAATGTACCAGCCACCTCCTGACAAAGAGATGATGGACTCAGGGTGCAGAAAGAGACATACATTATTGGACATGGGCACTGTGGGGATTTGCTTTGCTTGACTGAACATTTTTGTTATGAGAATTTTTCTTTTTGTGTGTGTGTGTAAATGGGGGGAGGGACAAAAGGTAACAGGGGGAAAATTAATATTTGCTCACTGAAAAAAAATTTAAATTAGAGAAATACATATCGAAGCATCTCTAAGGTTTTATCTCACACCTATCAGATTGGCAAAGTTGATAAAAAGGAACATGACAAATGCTGGAGGGACTGTGGAAAAACAGGCGTATTACTATGATGTAAATCAGTACAGACAGTCTGGAACACAATTTAGAACTATATTGAAAAAGTTAGTAAATTATACATACCCATTGACCTTCAGACTTATTCCCCAAAAGAAAAATAAAGAGGAATAGGTCCAAGATGTACAAAAGTACCTATAGGAGATCTTTTTATGGTAATAAAGAACTGGAAACAAAGGAATTCCCACCAATTGGGGAATGGTTGAACTAGTTATGGTATATAAACATAATGGGATATTATGAGAGTTAATTTCATACTCAGATCTCCCCCAGTCTTAAAAAACCTTTGCTAGAGCCAATGATCCTCCAATATGTCTTCACTTTGCCATGGCTGAACTCCTTGGGAAGGTCATCTAAGGTTGGTGCCTCCTCTTCTCCTCTCATGCTTTTCTAAAACTTTTACAATTAGATTTTTGACCTCATCATTCAATTGAAATTGCTCTCTTCAAAGTTACCAATGACCTCTTAATTGGCTTTTAAGTAGCACAAAAATATTTCTTAAAGGTAGGGTTTTTTTTACAATTAAGTGATTTTATTATATACATAGATATAGATATGATAAGAGGAATTTCCAAGTATAATACTTTCTAAGAGGCTCCTATATATAAACCATGGGTAGTATAGTTCTCTCACTAGTAAATATGGCTGAGGGTTTTAATCATAAAAGAGCTGAGATAACCCCGAGAACTTATTAACTAACAGCTGATAGATACTTCTATTACGGGAAAAGACCATATAGCGGCTGCATTTCATCAAAGAATTAGCAAATAGCAGGAGAGACCCATCAAAAGAATGGGCTAGCCCAGATACCAGTAGATGGCAGCAGAGGAGAGTCTAAGTCAGTCGTTCAACTAGCATTTATTAAGTGCCTACTATGTGCCAGGCAGGGCAAGTAGGTGGTAGAGAGCCAATCCTGGACTCAGAAAGACTCATATTCTCGAGTTCAAATCTGACCTCAGACACTTACTAGCTGTGTGACCCTGGGCAAGTCACTTACCCCTGCTTGCCTCAGTTCCTCATAAGTAAAATGAACTGGAAAAGGAAGTAGCAAATCATTACAGTATCTCTGCCAAGAAAGCCCCAAGTGGGGTCATGAGCAGTTGGACACTGCTGAAATAAACCTGAATACCAATATATGCCAGGCCATCAGCTAAGTGCTAATGATACACAAAACCAAAAAACAAACAAACAAACAAAAAAACAATGACTCTGCTCTCAAGGAGCTCACATCCTGCTGGAGGGAAGTACATGTACAAACAGATAAATTGGGTTAGCATCAGAAGGAAAGTACAAAGATTAAGGAGATTGGGAAAGTCTTCTCGAATAAGGTCACACTTGAGCTGAGGCTTGAAGGAAGCCAAGGGATCTAAAGGTGGAGCTGAGGAGGGAGGGCATTCCAGGCATGGTGGACAGCCAGTTATTATGCTCTGACCTGGGAGATGGAGTCCTGGTAGTAAGGAACATCAAGGAGAATGGTGTCACTGGATCACGGAACATATGGAAGGCAGCAAGATCAACGAATACTGGAGAGGCAGGAAGGGGCCCAGGTAGTGAAGTATAGTGAAGGCCAAACAGAGAACCTCATATTTGATTCTGGAGGTATTGGGGAAGTACTGGAGTTTATTGAGTAGAGGAGTAACAAGATTAGATCTGCATTTTAGGAAGATCAATGAATGAGGAGAAGAGGGGCTTTAGGCAGTGAGACTACTACCAGGTTGTGTTAATAATCCAGGTGTGAAGTGAGAGGAGGTAGTATTGTGAGAGGAAAGAAAGAGGCATATAGGCAAGATGTAACAAAGGTAAAATCATCAGGATTTGGCAACAGATTGGATGGGAGAGGTGGGGATGGGCAAGAGAGAGTAGGGAGTCAAGGGTGATACTTGGATTAAGAGCCTGGGTGATTGGGTGGGTAGTGGTCCTCTTGACAGTAATTGGGAAGTTAGGAGAAGGGAAGGATTGGAGTATAATATAAAGATCTTAGTTTCAGATTTATTAAGTTTAGATATCTAGGAGACATCTAATTTGAGATAACTAAAATGCAGTTAGAGATGTAAGACTGGAGATTAGGAGAGAAGTTAGAATTGAACAGCATATCTGCAAGTCATCTGCTTGGGGATGATATCTGACACCATAGGAACTGACAGGATCAAGTGAAATGGTATAAAGGGAAAAGAAAGGAGAACCCAGGACAGCACTTTAGGGGACACCCACATTTAGTGGGCATGACCTAGATGAAGATCCAACAAAGAACATTAAAAAGAAGTAGTCAAAAAAGTAGGAAGAGACCTGGAAGAGAACACAGGCTTGAAAGCTTAGAGAGAAGAAAAGCTCAAAGAGAAGAGGGTGGTCGGCAGGGTCGGAGTCTGCAGGGAGGTCAGGAGGGATGAGGATTGAGAAAAAGCCACTGGATTTGGCAAGTAAGAGATCACTGGTAACTTTGGAGAGAACAGTATTGGTTAAATGATGAGGATGGAAACCAGACTGCAGAGAGTCATGCTCAGAGAGCATGTGAGAAGAAAGGAAGTAGAGGCACCTATTGTAGACAACCTTTTCCAGGAGTTTAGCCATAAAAGAGAGAAGAGATACAGTCAATTAGATAGACAGACAGATAGACAAACAGACATTCAAATAGACAGACATGCAGGCAGGCAGACAGACAGATAGATAGATAGACAAACAGACACACAGGAACATAGATAGATGGATAGATAGATAGATAGATAGATAGATAGATAGATAGATAGATAGATAGTAGGGTGGATGAATCAAGTGAGGTTATCTGAGAATGAGGGAAGACATGGATATGTTTTCAGGTAGTAACAAAGCAGCTAGTAGACAGGTAATGATTGAAGATTGGTAAGAAAGTAGGGATTGTAGAGGGGGCAATTTGCTGGAGAAGATGAGCTGGAATGGGATCACCTGTGCACGTAGAGGAGTTAGACTTGGGAAGGAGAAAGTCCACCTCTTCATTTGAAACAGGGATGAAGGGAGAAGATAGTGGTAGAAGGCATCTGGGAGATGGGAGAGGAGAAAGAGGCAAATCTCTCGAATTGCCTCACTTTTCTCAATGAAAAAAATGGGACAAGGTTCTCAGCTGAAACAGTTTAGAAAAGTCACTGTAGTGAATGAGATAGTGAATTGATTAGGAAGATATCAAAGCAGTGGAAGTGTGTCCAGTTGAAATTATATAACATAAACTCATAATGGACCCAGTCAACATGGTATTGTAATTGTCTCCAGCTTTGTTCAGCAACAAGTGAGTAGCATAGAAGGCAGAAGATAGGGGGAGTAATATAAGGCTGGGGCTTGGCAGGATGAGATCTTTGATGGGATAAAGAGCCAAGGGACTCAAAAGAACTGGACAGTACAGAGGCTAACTAGTTCACCAGGAGGTCAAGGTACAAGAAAAGAGAGTACAACCAGTACAGGAGTGATGACCTAGGAAAGAACTGAGGGGTGGAAGGATTAGAGGTCAGGTTGGAAGGACAACAGATTATGATCTGATAAAGGCATTTCACATAGAAGTGGAATATTTGTAGGTAATGGATTCATCTCCATCCTTTGGCTTCCCCTGGATGCATGTTAAAGAGGAACAGAGAACCAAACAGACAAAAAAAAAAAAAAAGATAACAAGCACTAGGAAGCTAGAGGCAAGAAACAAAGGAAGAAATCAGCCTGACTTCATTGGCAGGCCACAGGTTAAAGCCTCTTCTAACAAAGACTTTCATGGAGTATTCATCATAAAGACCAAAAATGTTAAAAATTCACCTGCATCAAGAGTCCTGACTTTCACCTCTTGCAAAGTTTGCCTGGTATAAGAAGGAGCCCAGGGAAAAAGTGAAATGTCTGTGGGAGGGACTCTGCAACCTAGTTCTATTTCATTTGATTCAGATAACTAAATAATAATGGGGTCATTGTGGAAAGAAGGGAGAAAAGGAAGAAGGGAAAAAGAAAGGGAAGGAGGAAGGGAGGGGCAAGTGGAGGGAAAGATAGAAGGAGGAAAGGAGGAGGAAGGGAAGAAAAGGAGGGGGGAGGGAAGGAGGGAGAGAGGAAGGAAGGAAGGGAAAGAAAAGAAAGAAGAAAAGAAGGAAGGATAGGAAGAAAAAAATATTTATTAAGCACTTACTATTTGCAAAGTACTGTACTAAAAGGTCCACATACTAATAAGAGTAGACAACATGTATTGGAGGGATCATATGCAGGGCAAATAAATATACCCCAGTGGTTCTTAGGGTACAGCAGCAAAGCTGGTAATGCATCCAAATTTAGTGTCATTTCCACTGATCAAAAAACATATCTATATTAAAAAGGCTGATAGATGATACAGAAGATAAAGTGCCGGATTTAGAGTCAGAAAAACCTGAGTTTAAATCCTACCCTTAGGCATTTATTTAACTTTATTTATTTAACTTCTCTCAGCCTTAGTTTGCTCATCTGTAAAACAGGGATAATTATAGCACCTACCTCCCAAGCTTGAATGAGATAACACACAAAAAAGAACTTTATGAGCCTTCAAACTCTATATAAATGATAGCTATTATCATTATTACTTCCATGACTGATGTTGAACCATTTGATGCCAAGGATTTTATTTTCTGGATCTTCATTCTGCTGTGGCTGCCTAAGTAGAGAGGACTGCAGTACCTACAGGAGCAGGTGCCTGGTGGTATTTTCACAAGACACTCTGCTGTACACTGGTTGTGAGAGCCAGGCCAGAAGCAGGGCTGATGTCCTGCCGGGCACTGCTATTCCCAGGACTCTCAGGCAAAGGGTCCTCAGCTGCCTCTGCCAAAATCTTGGGGTAAGTGGTAGTTCATGTGGTTTAGCCTTCCTGGTGAATACTGCTCTTCCTGTGTCATCTACAGAGCATGTTGTTGCTTCCACTAAGCCAATGAGATTTCTTCTAATGTCAATCCAGAGCCAGGATATGCTTTGATTTTGTGTTTAAAGGAAAATGTGTTGTGTTTCAAAGAAAACTGCACCTGTGAGCAGCAAAGGAGCAAAAACATATATAACAGCTGGATTCCTTAAAACTTTGAAGAGCTCTGACTCTGAAGCTACTGGCTTCAGTATGAACTATTGGAATAATTAATTATCACAGCCTGAGTCCCCACCACTGTAACATTATTTGCAAAACATGGGAGCCATATCAAATCAAGAGTGAGAACAGTTAATTAAGACATAGAAGCAAGGTAAATAAAAGGAAGGGAATCATTTATACAAATGGGTACAAACTCATCCACCTCCCTAGGTCATGAATAGATATAAAATCTCCCAGAAAAAACCCCCAAAACTTCACAAGGTGGTGGATGAAGTGAGAAAAAAAAATGTTGCTCATTCACCCTGTATCTCCTGTCAGCATTATTATCAGCATCCTTTCTGATGCTGACGACTCCCCTGTAAGGCCGTTCCTCTGACTCCCCATTCTCCAAATGTAGCTGCAGCACCAGCATCAATAGATCACTACCCACACCATCCATCTGCAGGGATGCGCTGGTAAATATTTAACAACCCACTCTGGTAGGGAGAGGAAGGAGTATAACATTTAAATTTAATCTATATTTTTTATCATTTTATCCATCATCTTCTTAAGTCTAGACGATTAACAAAACAAAGAATGGTTTGTAGCCCTGATTTATAGTGTGTGCCCATTTCTGAGGTATAAATGCTCACATTAAAAACTTAATCTGACTCTGGAGAGTCAGTTGGAGCTGCCTCCCATACCTCTTATCAACTGACCCAGTTGAACTAGAGAACAACTCATGGCTCCTCAGGAACAACTCAGACACATCACATGACTCTTCCCCCATTTTTATTCCTCTCTCTTTTCTTCCTTTCCCAAGTTTGTGCAGCTTTATGTAGATCTCCACTCCCAGGCACAGGAACCTCCCTCCCCACCCTCAGTCTAATGCCCTGGAGCTCTCTCTAACACACAACACTCTCTGGTCTCATGACTGTGGGCTCTTGGAACTGCACAGGAGAGCTCCCATTAAAAGCAAACTAATGAAAACGTGCCCATATCTCATACACAGGCTTCCTATTGGAGGGGAAATTAAACAAGTAAATTAACAATGTGAATCATGTGACCTAATGAATCTCATTAACCTATGGCTTTGGTTAATGTCCGTATGAAACTAGAATAAAACTACAAAATGAAGTTGTCATAGATAACGGTGATAAAAATATGGGAGTTTTAAACTATTTGTATAGTGCAGAAGTAACCTAGCATAAAGAAAGTACAACAGGTTTGGGATTCACAAGACCTAGATTTTAGTCCTTGTTTTTGTCATTAACTGGGATAATGCAGAGGGCAGCCTGTAACACAGTGGATACAGTGCTGGGCCTGGAGTCAGGAAGACTCATCTTGAAGAGTTCAAATCTGACCTCAGTCACTTACTAGCTGTGTGGCCCTGGGCAAGTCACTTAACCCTGTTTACCCCAGTTCCTCATCTGTAAAATGCGCTGGAGAAGAAAATGGCAAATCACTCCAGAATCTTTGCCAAAAGAACCCAAATGGGGTCATGAAAAGTTGGACACAAGGGAAAATGGCTAAATTGGATAATTCAATCATAGATTTAGAGCTGGAAGAGATAATTTAGTCCTAACCTTTCCTTTCATAGGTAAGGAAAAGGCCCAGAGAGTTTAAGAGCCTTGCTCAGGGTCACACAAGTAGTAATTTACACAACTAGGGTTTGTATCTGGTTTCTTTGACTTTAGACACAAGACTCACTATTGCTATGAGCTGGTTTCCTCACCCGTAAAATGAAGGAGATAAATTCACTGATCTCTTAAGGTACATTCCAACCTTACCACATTTTAATTTTACATGCTGGTAACAATAATAACTCACATTTATATAGTGCTTTAGAATTTGCAAAACATTTCCCTCACAGAGGCACACTTTTACATCCTAGGGAGATTGAATATATATGTATTACAGAAGGGCAGCTATGGTGGCATAATGGATAGAGTGCCATGCCTAGAGTCAAGAATACCTGAGTTCGAGCAATTTGGAACAATATCCAAAGGGCTACAAAAATGTGCATACCCTTTGACCCAGCAATATCACTTCTAGGACTGTATCCTAAAGACATCATAAAAATGGGAAAGGGTCCCACATGTGCAAAAATATTTATAGCAGCTCTCTCAGTGGTGGTCAAAAACTGGAAATTAAATGGATGCCCATCAATTGGGGAATGGCTAAACAAGTTGTGGTATATGAATATAATGGAATACTATTGTGCTATAGGGAATGATGAATGGGAAGACTTCAGAGAGGCCTGGAAAGACTTATATGAACTGATGCTGAGTGAAAGGAGCAGGACCAGGAGAACTGTGTACACAGTAACAACCACAGTGTGAGAGAGATTTTTCTGGTAGATTTAGTCCTTCACAGCAATGCAAGGACCTAAAAAATTCCCAATGGACTACTGAGGCAAAATGCCTTCCATATCTAGGGAAAGAACTGTGAAACTGGATCACAGAATGAAGCAGACTATTTTCTTTTGTGTTATGTTTTGTTTTGTCTTATGGTCTCCCCCATTCATTTTAATTCTTCTATTCAACATGACTAAGGTGAAAATATTTCTAATAGGAATATATGTGTAGAACCTATATAAGATTGCATGCCATCTCAGGAAGGGAGGAAGGAGGGGGACGGAGAGGAAAAAAATCTAAGCTATATGGAAGTGATTGCAGAATACTGAAAACACATTAAAAAAAAAAAAAAATACCTGAGTTCAAATTTGGCTTCAGACACTTACTAGTTATGTGACACTGGGCAAGTTACTTAATCCCTTTTGCCTCAGTTTCCTCAACTGTAAAAATGAGCTGGAGAAGGAAATAGCAAACCACTCCCAGTATCTTTGCCAAGAAAATTCCACATGGGATCATGAAGATTTGAACACAACTGAATAATCACAATGTACTGAAGAGGAGGAGATATAGGAAAGATGACCTTTGCGTCCCAAGACCTGAGGTCAAACCTCAAGTCAGATATTTTCTAGCATGTGATCATGGAGTAATCATTTAACCTGACTGACTCTCATTTTCCTCATCTTTATAATGAGTATACTAATCCTTGTGTAAGGATATGTGTATACATACACATAAGGATGCACATGCATCTGTGTGTGGTGTGTTATGGGCAAAACTCTGCCCCTTATGCAAGCATGGAGCTTTGAGTAATTAATGTCAACCTACTATGATAGTTTTAAGCAAGTGCCCCTTTGAGTCAAGGGTTATACTTAAAATACTACCTACTTCACCGAGTTCTATAAAAGTGCTTTGCAAATCTTAAAGCACTATGTGTGTGTAAGATTAATATCATCCCTGTTTTAGGGTGGGAAGATTAAAGGTCAGAGGTTAAGAAAGTTTTTAGGAACTAATATATGATAGAGCTGAGACTAAAACCCAGGGTTTCTGGGCATCCCTTGGAATTATGTGATAGGAAGAAATGCTGGAGATTTTCAATAATAAATTTTTTTTTTAACTGAAAGGGGCCCTTAGAGGTTTTCTAATTCAATCCCTTCATTTTACAGATAAGAAAACTGAGTCCCAAGGAAGTGGGATTACTTGCTGTTTCACAACTATGGATGATAACACCAAAACACAAATCCAGGGTTCCTGACCCATAATTTAGTGCTTATTCCACAACACCACATTGCCAACAAGGATGATTGATTGAAGAGTTCAGGACTTGGGGAAAAATTACACCATATATTTCTTCTCCACATTTTGATATGAGTAGAATCTAGTTTAAATGATCAGCAATAAAGTCACAAAGATGAAAGGATAAAAATATTAAGTGTGAGAGAGGCCATAGGAAGACAGGAAATGAGCTATTGGTAGAGTCATACAATTGGTCCAAAATATCTAGAAATATTTTTGAAATTATCTGAGAAAGGTTAGCAAACAGTTAATACTATTCAACCCAGCAATCTTACCTGCTGGGTGTGTAAAAGCAAAATCAGAAAAGCCTCATATGGAAGAAAATGTTCATAGCAATACCTTTTGTGATAGGAAAAAAATCCAGAAACAAAGGCAGTCAGTTACAGAATGGATGAATAAATTGGAGTATATAAATGTAATAAAGTATTATTGTGCCATAAAAACAAAGCAGCATAGCCAAGAGGATAGAAAACCAGCCTTGGAGTCAGGAAGGATTCATATCCTCCTTCTAACATCTAAGCTGTGTGACATGGATAAGGCAGCACAGTGGAGAGAGGGCCAAGCCTGGAGTCAGGGAGACTTGAGTTCAAATGTGACCTCAGGCGCTAGTTGTGTGACCCTGGAGATTTGGGTCACTTAACCTCTGTCTGCCTTAGTTTCCTCATCTGTAAAATGGGGACAATAATAGCATCTATCTCCCAGGTTGTTATGAGGACCAAGTGAGATAATAATTTTAAAGCATTTAGCACAGTTCCTTGGCACATGGTAAGCACTACATAAATGTTAGCTATTATTGTTATCACTATTACTAGCTATACAGCCCTTGGTGAGTTATTCTGAGGCTACTGTTTGTCTCAGTTTCCTGAAAATGGCAAATAATAAAAACACACATCTCTCAGGGTTTTTATGAGGACCAAATCAAATACTTATAAAATGCCTCAGCACAGTACCTAGCACATAGCAAGTGCTGTATCATCAGAACTGTTATTATTCTGTATGACTATACTCTATAGATAAGTTGTTTATTTGATTCCATTGATGGATGAAACCACAGATAAAGACAAAAACAAATGAACAAACAAAAAGGTTATCAACATGAAGAATTCAGGAAGATGCATATCAACTGATACGAACCAAAGAAAGCTCAACCAAGAAAATAATACACATACTGACTTGTTCCTGTTCCATCATTTTCATTGTGTCTGACTCTTCAAGACCTGCTTTGGGGTTTTCTTGGCAAACATACCCTTTTAAATCTGGCCTCAGATAGTTACCAGCTGTGTGACCTTGAGTAAATCATTTCACCCTGTTTGCCTCAGTCTTTTCATCTGTAACATGAGCTGGAGAAGGAAAAGGCAAAGCACTCCACTATATTTGCCAAGAAAACCCTGAATGGGGTCATGAAGAACTGGACGTGACTGAACAACGTGATGACTGCAATGATGTAAATGAAAACAACTACAAGGTAACTGAACTCAAATCAAATGCAAAGCATAATAATCTTGGATCTAGATGATAAATGATGAAACAACCCTCACACATCTCCCTTATTTCCATCAAGAGGTGGGAGATTCTGGGAGAAGTATGTTGTATGACTTTAAGAAAAGCTCACCGTATTGATTTTAACTGTTTTTGTCTAATTAAAAAGATTATGGTTGGAGGATTGAAGGTGGGATTAAATTGGAAATTGACTATGATGTTAAAAAAACTGAATGCAAAACATCAATAAATCTTGACAAAATAAATTAATATTCCGAATAAATGAATTAGATGGCAACCAATGTGAACCTTGATTGAATGATCTGAAATTGACAACATAAGAAAATGTAATAAGGATGAAGGAAAAAAGAAAGCTGACCAAAAAAAGAAAGAGATGCCACCAAATGGGCATGAAAGGAATAGTAAGGTAGTTGCTGTTGCCAGGAACATGTGGTGGTCAGGCAGCTGGCCGCAGTTCCAGCATTTGTGGATAGCAGGAATAGGGTTAAATGCCCTTTGCTGATTACTCAAGAGCACTTTTTTTTTTTTTACTGGGCATCTATGCCCTTTTCTAGATGCCCTTTGCTGATTACTCAGGAGCTTTTTTTTTAAAGCATCAACTAGAAACACCCCTTCCTTCTTCTCCTCCCTGTGCTCCCCAAAGCTGTCCTGAAGCTTATTTGGGAACAGACAGGTAGCAATTGCATTGATTTGCCATTCTCAAAGGACAACCTTATGCTTAATGTAATCATTCCATCACCTTTATTCCCTGCCCCACCTCTCTTTTTTTCCAGGACAGAGCTGAGAGTTAGCCTAAGACCATTCAAGCAGGAGGAAGATACTGAGCATGGGGGACAAAGGAATAAGTGTGGCTAACATGGGAAATGACATAAGACACTGGAAGAGTCAGCCTTTTCAGACTTAGAGAGATGGAGAATAAAATGAACATCAGTAGGAAAGGAATCATTCTCTTGCCTTATACCTATTTCTCATAAGACACTGATGGCAAAGGAGGCTGTCCCCTTAGCAGAATCAGGTTCAGAGGGGAACAGCATACTCAAAGGGCAGTAAGAGACTAAAGTTATGGCCAGAGCAATGAAGTGGAACCATCCAAGTCAAAAAATCAACATCTTATCCAGGCAGGGATGTGCTGATAAAATGTTTAACTAGTTTCCCCCCTAAAAAAAATGCCAGACACTTCTAATTTAAACTGAATTGTTAACATTTTCTCCATCATTTTCTTAAATCTAGAAAATCAACAAAACAATAAATTGAACCCTGACTTGTACTATTTGCCAGATTTCCAGGCTTACACTGAAAATTTAGCTATGAGTAGAACTGACTGTGGCACACTCCTGGATCCAGGCTGGTGGGAGGTTCTAAGCTTTCCCATGAGGTCTACATCTAAGCACTTGAACTGTGTCTGAATCCCTGTGCTTTTTCCTTTGAGCTTATCTACAGAAATAGGGAGGTTTGAATCTGAAAACCTGAGCTGTGCCAATTGACATTTTGGCTTGCCTGTGAAACAAAAAGGATTTATGCTGCTACTTCTGGGTCTGGGAGAACAAGGAGAGCTATATAATGGCTGTTCATTCTTTTTTCTTCTGTGGTTATGAATAAATAACTGCCAAAATTGTGGCATTCTCCATTGAAAGGGAGTAAAGGGAAAAGGACAGAATTCTACTGGGTTGGGATGATAAAAGTCATGAGTCTATTTCGCTAAATCCATACACACACACAAAACCCTTAGACTTTTGTGGATGCTTACATCCACAAAAGGAGTAGCACTGAAGATAGAAGTAGTCAGCTCTTTGAAAGCCATAATGGAGTTGATGTACTCCAGAATGCTCTCTCATGTTGGGTGGTACATAAAACCATTAGACTCTCACCAAGTCCAAGCCTCACTTTCCCATTGTTTGGATTTTGATATCTCTGAGTGAGTGTAAACAGCAATTGTTTCTATTCTGGCCAGAAACCCTGAGAGTCTTCCCCTCCCAGACTGAGTCTTTTGGGAAAGAAAACTAGACCATCTTTTGCCTCATTTCTTACCTAGCCTTGACTACTGAATGGGTATTGTCTCAGACAAACTGGGGAACCTAGGAAAGACCTAAATTTAAAAAGACCAAGGTCTCCCACTGAATCTTGGGCCACTGCCGGTCCTCCTGACCCATCTCTTGCCCCTGGACCCCAATGACTCTGGAAGAAAGAGTGAGGCTGATGACTTTGGACAGATCTAACTCACTTAAATCCAATTCACTTGAAAGTCAAGGCATCATCCTCCTGATGTCACTGGTCTTCTTCAAGAACTAAGGACACCAAACAAGGCTGAGCCTTTGACAGTCAGTATCTGAGCCTTATTAGCGGAAGAGAACGAATATTTATTTAGTAACTGCTATGTGCCAAGCATTGTACTAAGTGCCTTACAGATATTTTCTCATATGATCCTCATAAAAAACTGGTGAGGTAGATGTTATTATGATCTCCATTTTTATAATTGAGGAAACTGAGGCAGAAAGAAGCTAAATGAGTTGTCCAGGGTCACATAGCTAGGAAGTAGCCCTGGGCAAATCTCTTACCAATAAACAGCACAGGCAACTGAATAACCATGCCCCTTGGTGGTTAAACCAGTAGTGATCAAAAACTAAACACCGAGTAAATAAATGGAAGAATTATTTTAAAATTGGCCTTTCTTCCAATTCATAGGTAATTCTATAAGAGAGAAATTAAAAGAGATAAAGTATCTCCACCATGAAAGAACAGATCCCTTCCTATTATGCCTTAATTGCTCTTTAAAAATAAATTTTAATTAATAGCTTTGGTTTTTACATCACCTACTTGATTCATAATTTATGAAACTCCAAAATGGGAGCAGGCACATCCAATTCTTTGGGTACTTGCCAGGGAAGAGCATGACTGGCAGCAGGAAGTGAGGCTGCAATCACACTTTAATAAGGCACAGAAGGTGTAGAGGCAAACCACACAGAAAATACAGAGACAAGCAGCAAAAAGCAGGGAGGAACATGGGCAGATAGTGTGAGGACAAGGATTGGGTGGTAGAGGAAGGCAGATAGTATGGGGAAGAAAATGGGGAGGGAGAGACGAGCAGAGTCACATAATCATGGATTAGGGGAAGGAACACTGGCAGTGGGGAACCTTAGGAGATGGATGAATATTCAAGAGGTAGGAGGGTTTCATCACACTTTTATAGGGTTTTAGAGAGTTGAGGGGGACAGACTATCATCTGTGCCACCTTGGGGTTCATTCATTAGCATATCTAAATCATCTCAAAGTTGTCAGTAAAACTTTAAAGCTAATATATCCACAACTTAACAAAATTATCAGCACCATTTGGTGTAATGCTGGTCTTACTGCCAATGTCTGGAACTTGTCTGAGATTAATATATCATAGGACCATGAGACCCTGCCAGCAAAGCCTAGACAGCTTCCCTTGATTTAGAACATATTACCAGGATGTAATTTTTGGTTCATTTATAATGCAATTTATAAATGATGCTCCTTTAAACTATGGGGTGATTTGTACTTCACTTCTAGGTCTCTCTTTGCAATCTTACTTCTTATAAACTTACTTTCTATACTGACTAGAAGGCATGGGAGGAGGGTGGTCAGGGAAACCAGAATAAGATATAATATTAACACACCTCCATCTCCCTCTCTGTTCCACCCAGCCTCTCCCAGAGTACCATCTTTTATAATTTAAGAGAAAAAAAGAAAAAAACTTTTTGCCTCAGTTTCCTCAACTGTAAAAAAATTAAGAAAAAAGTAAAAAACTATAAAAATAATTTAAAAAAAAGAAAAAAGGGAGAGAAAACAAAGTTCACCAAAAATAACTAATATAGCAGAAATATCTGGTATTAATATGCAATGTTCCACCCCCATGGTCCTTGGGAGGTCTTCTCATACCTTGTCTTTGGGACCAAGTTGAGTCATTATAATTTCATAGCATCTAGTTTTGATTATTTATTGCCATTATTATTCTTTCTGTTTACATGGTTATAGTCACTGGATATATTAATTTCCTTGTTGTGCCTACCTTACTTTATGGCACGGCTCTTGAAGAAGATCAATCAGTAGTAAAAGAAGAGAAAATAAGATTGAAAGTAGCCACAAAATTCTTCAGAAAAAAGAAGATACCCCACAGACAAAATGGCTATGAAACTAAATTGAGAAGGCACTAAGTGAGTCAATTTAACAGAAATTCATTAGGGGATTTCTTGGGAAAGGAATGAGAAAGTTAGAAAAATGGATAAATTCAAATTAAACTCATTTGCTCAATCACAAGATCATAGATTCAGAGCTGGAAGGGATCTTAATTCAACTCCCTCTTTTTACAGATAAGAAAACTGAGGCCAGTTGAAGTAATATAACTTGCTTAAGGTATTTATCAGTAAGGACCCTGGCCTACACAGGAGAGTCTCCTGTACAGGTTCTTAGAGCTCCTTTTCTAAAAGGAAAGCAACCTTTTGAGGAGTCAAAAATCTACTTTAATCAAGCATATACATCATTCACTTAGTTCAGGGGAAAACATCAGCACCCTGAACTTCAGAAATTACAAACAGAATGACCAACAGATAGGGCTTCCAACTGTCTGACCATAGACAATACATGGCTGATGGTTGTCCTTCGTTCTCAAAGAGGGCCAAAATGACATCATAAATGACACGATAAAGTGAAATTTCAGTGTGTCTAACTGTGGCTAATCAGATCAATATGAGCTCAGAATGCTTTACCACAGGTTGGGCACAGATAGTCCATATGAATTTTTGGGGTGGATACCCCAAATTTGTGCATCCCACATTTACTTTGTGTTGTCTCAATTCTGTTTTGCTCATAGAACACAGCATCCTTTCTGATGTGGGCACACCATGTTGACAGGCCCTGTGCCAGTATCTCCCATGTTGCACAATCAAATCTAAAGTTCTTGAGAGAGACCTTGAGAGTGTCCTTCTATCGCTTCTTCTGACCACTATGTGATTGCCTGCCCCATGTGAGTTCTCCATAAAATAGTCTTATTGGCAAGTGTACATTTTGCATTCTAACAATGTGGCCAGCCCATCAGAGTTGCACTTTCTGAAGCATAGTTTGAATGCTTGGCAGTTCAGCTCAAGTAAGGACCTCAGTGTCTGGTAACTTATCCTACCAGGTGATCCTCAGAATCTTCCTAAGACAGTTCAACTGGAAGCAATTCAATTTCCTGGAATGGTGCTGGTAAACTGTCCATGTTTCATAGTGTGGCTTCAAAAAGGGCTAAGGAACAGTCGATGCGATGTTTGCTGCCCAACAGGAGAAATTCCAGGAGCAGAATAGAGGCCTGTACACAATGTTTGTAGATCTTACCAAGGCCTTTGACACTATTAGTCATGAGGGCTTATGGAAAACTTGGTTGCCTGGAGAAGTTCATGAATATTGTATATCAATTTCATGATGACATTTTTGCCTGGGTTCTGGATAATTGACAATGCTCTCATGCTTCTCCGTCACCCATGGAGTGAAACAGAGCTGTGAGCTTGCTCCCATGCTATTTAGCATGATGTTTTCAACCATGTTGTCAAATGTTTTTGATGACATGCAGGTCAGCTACTGTACTTATGGTGAGTTCTTCAATTTGAAAAGGCTATAAGCCAAGGCCAATGTGGAGGGAGTATTGGTGCATGATTTTCTGTTTGCAGATGATTGTACACTCAATGCAGCCTCTGAAGCTGAGATGCAACAAAGTATGGATCAATTCTCTGCTGCCTGTTCTAATTTTGTCCTAATAATTAACACCAAGAAAACACAGGTGTTCCATCAGCCACCACCACACCATCCATATGTGGAACCATTGGTTGCAACAAATGGAGAAGTTTTGAATGCTGTGGATAAGTTCACTTACCTTGCTAGTGTACTTTCCAAGGATGTACACATTGACAATGAGGTTGATGCATGCATTGTCAGAGTTAGCTCAGTGTTTTGGAGGCTCCAAAGAATAGTTTGGGAGAAAAGAAGTATTAGATTGACTACCAAATTGAAGGTCTACAGAGCTGTTGTGCTGACCTCATTGTTGTATACCTGTGAAACATGGACAGTCTACCAGTGTCATGCCAGGAGACTGAATCACTTCCATTTGAACTGTCTTAGGAAGATTCTGAGACAATACATACAGTATTACCAGAGAGAGAGAGAAGCACCAATATCTGGGTTTTCAAAGCCAGGTGGCTTCTTAAAATGGCTGCCCAGAGTCTCATCTGGCACAGGAAACTTCATCCAAAAAATAAACCCCAAAGTAAAACCTCATCTCAGAGTATATATACACTTTTCAGAGTTGGAGGGCATCACTCTCATGATCCTGTGCCTCATTAGAAATTAACAAATGATGTCTGAGGTCTATTAATGGGTGAGGGAGATCTTTAACTGTTCCCCCCTCCCTCCATTAACCTTATAAGGTGTCCCACACCTATTAAGTTTCTAAGGCAGAATTCAAACTAAGGTATTTCTTTTGAGGCAATTAGAATAAAGTGACCCACCCAGGGTCACACAGCTAGTAAGTGCCTAAGGCCAGATTTGAATTCAGATCCTCCTGCCTCCAGGACAGCTGCTCTATCCACTGTGCCTCTTAGCTGCACTGAACTAAAGTATTCTTGATTCCAGGCCCAGGACTCTATCCATTGTCCCACCTAGTGACTGTGTACAGAAAACCTCACTAGGTGCTAAAATGGACGAAATGTAGGAGGCAGAGCCAAGATGGCAGACTAGAAAGACACACATGCTATAACTCTTCTCCCACAGCCCATAAAATACCTGTAAAAAATGACTCTCAACAAATTCTAGAGCAGCAGAAGCCACAGAACAACAGAATGAAAGAGATTTCCAGCCGAAGGTAACCTGGAAGGCCAACTGGAAAGTCTATCCCAAAGGACACTGAGCAGAGCAGAACCTAGCCCTGGCCACATGGCACCAGGAGGAACAGGACCAGAATAGGTCTCTGGGGCAGAATCTCCAGCAGGGAGGGTCTCAGATCCCTCAACCCACAAGCACCAAAGAAAGCTTCAAAGGTCAGTAAAAGGGCTTTCCCAGCTGGGCAAGAGGGGAGCAGGGTTCCCCTCCAGCATGGGTTCTAGGCAGCAGCAGCAGCAGGAGCAGGATGGTAGCAGTGTGTGGTAGTGGCTGAGTTGGGCAGCAGCTTCCATCTTAGGAGTGGTTCAGCTTAAAGCCCCTGGGGGAATTGAGCAGCTGATCTGAATCTCAGCCCTGAACGCAGTCCTGGGGTGAGGAGGAGCACTAGGACCCTCCTCTTGACAAAGGATTCAGAAGTCAAGTAACTGGCTGGGAAAATGCCCAAAAGGGGGGAAAAATAAGACCATAGAAGATTACGTTCTTGGTGAACAGGTATTTCATTCCATCCTTTCAGATAAGGAAGAACAATGCATACTGTCAGAGGAAGTCAAGGCTTCTGCATCCAGTACTTCCAAAAAGAATATGCAATGGGCTTAGGCCATGGAAGAGCTTGAAAAACAAGCTAGCAGCTTACTAAAGGAGAATCAAAAAAATGCTGAGGAAAATAACAACTTTAGGAAGAGGCTAACTCAATTGGAAAAAGAGGTACAAAAAGCCAATGAGGAGAAGGAGGCTTTAAAAGTAGAATTAGCCAAATGAAGGAGAAGGTCCAAAAGCTCACTGAACAAAATAATTTGTTGAAAGGGAGAATTGAGTTCAGGGAAATGAATGACTATGAGTTAAACCAAGCAATTAGTAAATAAAACCAAAAGTTTGAAAAAATAGAAGAAAATGTGAAACATCTCATTGGAAAAACAACTGACCTGGAAAATAGATCCAGGAGAAACAATTTAAAAATTATGGGACTACCTGATCAAGAAAATAGCCTAGAGATTATCTTTCATGAAATTATCAAGGAAAATTGCCCTGATATTCTAGAACCAGAGGGCTAAATAAACATTGAAAGAATCCACCAGTCACCCTCTGAAAGAGATCTCAAAAGGAAAAACTTCTAGGAATATTATGGCCAAATTCCAGAGCTCCCAGGTCAAGGAGAAAATATTGCAAGCAGCTAGAAAGAAACAATTTGAGTATTGTGGAAATACAATCAGGTTTTAACACATGATCTGGCAGGTTCAACATTAAGGGATCGAAGGGCTTAGAATGGGATATTAATGGGTCGAAGGAACTGGAATTAAAACCAAGAATCCCCTACCCAGCAAATCTGAGTATAATACTTCAAGGGAAAAAAATTGTCATTCAATGATATAGAGGACTTTCAAGCATTCTTGATAAAAATAACTCACTACAGTGGTCTGAAATGCCAAGTGAGCTAATTGCCACATACATGTGAGCTGGACAGCTACTAGGTGAGCCACTGTATTTTAGATCCAGCATCACTAACTTTCTCAGCCTAATTCTTCATCTATAAATGAGAGGATTGGGCTGGATGGCTTCTGAGGTCTCTTCTAGTTCTAAGTGTATGATCCTATGATCACTCCCCCTGGATCACCTAGAACATTATTTCACCTAACTAGGAAGCACTGTGGATAGAGCCCTGGACTTGGAGTCAGAAAGACTTGTGTTAAAATCTAACTTCAGCTACTTAATGGCTGGTTGACCTGAGGCAAATCACTTGATTTCTGCTTCAGTTCCCCCATCTGTAAAAATAGAGATAATAAGTTCTACCTGTCAGGGTTATCATAAGGATAAAATGAGAAAATATTGTTAAAGCACTATATAAATGCTAGTTACTACTACAAACTTCCTATTTTCACAAAAATCAGTGAATATGGACATATGATCACATTTCACTATGATTTTCAAAATTTTTTTTAATGAAAAAAAGATCCTGAAAATTCCCTATTAGCCGACCTATATCACTGTTTGGGGAGGAGAAAAGGGGACAAAGGGTGTATATTTCTCTTCTAACTAAAGGATCAAGTCCATTTGTTTTTCTTACCAATAATACCCCATTGGTAGAGATTGAGTCCTCAATATTCCATGCCTATGTGAGGCGTAAAGTTGGTAAGAGCTTGGGAGAGGAGAGATCTCAGTCTTCTGGCTTTCAACTTTGAGAAACAAAATCTGAAGTTTTAGATCCTCTTCAGGGAGAAGTCCCTGGAAGAAAAGAAAAAGCTCTGGAAAGAAGCACAGTCATGTCCCTATCACCAGTTTACCACAGCAGGAAATTTTCCCTTGGCTAAAATCTGGAACTCTCTTTCTTGGTTAAGCTGAACCATCTTTCTCTCAGTGGGACAGCTCAATTGCTCTGTCTATATCTGGTATATTCCCAGAGGCAAACTTCTCTGATTTCAATTTGCTACCAGTTTGGATAAATGAGCTTATTTGCTATTCACTGTATGTGGTCTTTATGTTACTGGCATGTAGTGGGAAAGGAGTCCAGCCTTGGTTATACAGCTTAGGTAACTCTTCCATTAAAGGAGAGTCATTAGGAACAGAGTTTGAACCTAAAAGTTATTTTCTCAAGCTAACAGTATTTATGGGGGCAAATAGATATAATTCTAACCTAATGCTCTTGTCTCTGAGGAGAGGAGAATGAGCAGCCATGTGACTCCAATCTCCTGGTCTTCTTTTGGCAGGAATCAAAGACTCCCTTGGAGACGGATGAGGGGAGGAGACTAGAGATAACTATTCAAACCTCCTTTGGGGTCACTTCTAGGCATACCCATATGGAGACACATAAACTCAACAGGCAACACACAACATACTCTATACAGTAATAATTATAATAGTATTAAACATAATTGACAGTTATAGAGAATTATTTTTTAATATTTCTCTGCTCAGCTGAGGGAAAAGGCAGTAAAATATTAAGCATGATAATTGAATGTCCAGGTGATTATTTGTTTTGTGGTTTGTTATGGGAGAGGAGTGTGTGGGGGCACATACAAGTGTGAGTGTGTGTGTGTGTGTGTGTGTGTGTGTGTGTATGTGTGTGTGGTTGGGGGACTAGGAGGAAGAATGTTCTCTTTTTTTTTCCAGGTCAGAATAAGTTCATGCTTAAAAGAGAGAATAATATTATCATTTGAGTTCAGATCCAGTTCAAATTAAGATATTTTCTATCTTGAGTTCAGCTCAACATCCTGCTGAGTGCTGAGAGTGTCATGTAACAGAAGATGGTGACATCTGTGTGAGGTTGTCTGGAAACCCAATGGGCCTCATACCATATATTACAATATCTCTGACATCCATAAGAATTCTTCCGAAGTTAAGGCCTGAAATTCACTATCAACCACTAGAAATCTCAAAATACTATACTTCATTCAGTCTCTTGTGCTCCCAGCATACATGAGGGGAATAGGGAGACCTTGGGTAAACAGTGAAAAATGATGGTCCCACCACAGAGATAGATGCACAGTACAGAGAAGGAAATGAGAATAATACTGAGCAGGACTTTTCTGATTTATAGACTTCTGTCACCTGCTATATGTGAATGTACTTGGAAGTAGAAATCGAGGCTGCTGAGGAGTTGACCTTTAGTAGTATAGCAGACCAGAAATATGAAGTATAATTCTCAGGTAGAGAAGGGAGAAAAGGCTCAAGAAGAGATTTGACAATCTTTTTTCTCAGACTTGCATCCAGTTCCATGGACCTTGTGAGTCATTTACAGCTAAACCTCAGTAACTAGGAAGTAAGTTGTAATATGGAGAAAAACAGAAGGCAGTATAGAAAGATAATGTACTTAAACTATAACCAGCACAAAATGAAGGGGACTCTCTCCCATAGGGCCCAAATTTAGATGGCAATGACATCATGTATAGCATCAGCAGATACAACCAATGAGCTTATACATATCCAACAAGAAGAAGTAAATGAAATAGGAAACTACCAGATGTTCCCGGGATCTTTTTCTGGCTTCCATAGTGTCTCAGGGTGTCTCTCTCCATTGGGCTTTTTCTACTGAGATTCAAAGTCTCTCCTCTCCTTCAAATGAATTTGTCCTTGAATGTTGTTATGAGTATGTCTTTGTATATGATATAGAGGATCAAGAGCTGTCCTTGAAGTCAGGAAGATGGGAACTTAAGTTTGGGTTCTCACCCTGGGCAAGTCACCAATCTCTATTGCTTTAGGCAATTGTCTAGCTATAAGTTGCAGCGAAGGTGATAACCTGCATTGGTAGATGAAATTTCCTCATCTGAGAGTTCTCTATACTAATAAAATCACAAGTTCTGCCCCTATCTTTTTATGGGAGCCAAAATTTCCAGTTATGGCTCTGGAATATAAATTCCCCATTGTGAACATTGTTTCCTGTTTCTTTTCTTCTTGTTCTTCTAGTTATTTTTCTTCCTGTTCTTTCTCCTCCTCCTTCACTGCTTCTTTTTCTTCCTCCTGTTGTTGTAGTTCTTTTTCTTTTTCTCATTCTTATTCTTCTTCTTTTTCCTATTGTTACTATTGTTCTCCTCCTCCTTTCTCCTCTTTTTTCTTCTGCGCCTTCTTCTTCTTCCCCTTCCTCCTCCTGTTATTGTTGTTTTCCTCTTTCTCCTCCCTCTTCTTCTCCTCCTCTTTCTTCTTTTCCTTCTTCTACCTCTTTTCCTCTTCCTCTTGTTCTTGTACTTGTTTTTCTTATTCTGTTCTCCTTGTTCTTCTTTTTCTCCTCCTATTCTGTCTATCTCAGTCTGTCTGTCTGTGTGTCTCTCTCTCTTTCACAAGAGCAAGAACTGGAAGGGATCTCAGAGGCCATTTGGCCCAGTGACCTCATTTAACAGATGAGGAAATGGGACCAGGGAAATCTCAGAATCACCCAAGACCATCAGACTGGAAGTAGAAAGTATCAGGTTGGATGGGAATCTCAGTGCTGTGACCTTAGAGTCAATAATCTTTCCACCAAGTTAAAAAAGAGACTTAAAGGAGAAAGGAAGTGATACTTCCTGAAAAGTGACTGCCTCCCTTCTCTGGTAAGTAGAAAGCTGGCAAATGGCTGTGATCATAATCACTGCAGGGAGTACCCATCTCAGTGAAATCACAAATCAGTCTGAGTATTTCAGCATAGGTGGGTAGAATTTGGGGTCAGATAATGTGGATTCAATCCTGGCTCTTTCATTCACCATTGTAGGGCCAATGTAATATTCACAGCTCCAACGGTGGCCATGAATATGCTGGTGCAATTCTGAATCACATGATACAACAGACTTTCCACATGGAAGACAGAACCAAAACATTTATTCAGATACCAAGAAGTCAAATCCATCATAGTAACAAATACATCTATACACAAGAACAAGGCAGAAGGTAACACCAGCCCCAAACCTTCCCCCAATAGGCTTCCCACAAACCAGTTCCATTAAACAAATCATAAGCAGGCTCCCTTCAACAAAATCACAAACAATCTCCCTTAAACAAATTACAAACAGGCTCTCTTAAACAAAATGCTCCTTGTCTCACTCACAGCCAGCTGTGGGCTTGCCTTCATCCTTCAGTTCTAACTGGTCTCTCCAATTTTTTTTCTCAGCTCTGCTTTAGCTCCTCCTCTACCAATTCAGCAAACTCCTCCCACCACAGGCTCCATGTAACTCAGATTTCCATATCACCCACAGGTCACATAAGCTTATTAATGAATGAGAAAGATCTTCTCATTTAAATTACCATTACAACTGCCCATGTGACTTTGAGCAAGTAACTTACCTGAGCCTTGGTTTCCTCTTCAGCAAAATGTGTATATTTCAAGGGTTGTGGGTGGGGATAGGGGAAGTTTGGACTAACTTACCTCTAAGGTCCCTTCCAGCTCTAAATCTATGATCTTATGTATAAACACAGAACTTACTAACCCTTTAGTTAACTGTTCTCTCCTGATATGAGGAGAGAGGACTAGCACTTCAAGTGCGAGGGCTTGCTGAGTTCTTTTCAGGGCTATTCATCAACCTTTGGTGTCCACCTGACCCCCAGCTCTCACCTGTGGCTTCAAAAAGCTGTAGCATGCCCAACAGCCATACCCCAGTAAAATCATCTCTGCAGATGGGCTAACCCAGATGGAGGACAGCCAACAGGACTCAAACCCCTCTTTCAATTAGGAGGGTGTCTATCCCAAGCATGTGAAGACTTCCACTAGTAGAATGGGCAGATGAAAACAATTTGTTCCAGTGGCTATGTAGGAGGCTAAAGTAGGCATTGTGGAGCACTTAAAGCTTGGTCAGACCTCAAAGATGCCAAGATCCACTGCATCCAGGGTCATCATCAGTCATCTTGACCTGTGCCCTGCCACTAGAAGAGAGATAGAGGCTGATGATTTTTGTACAACTCTGCCTCACTTAAATCCAATTCACCCACAAGTCAAGACATCACCTGTGATGTCACTGGTCCTCTTGGACCAACAAACAACAAACAATAGCATAGGTATGCTCATTTGTCTTAAATATTTTGTTAATATCATTTTTCTTTGTCACAGTCATTTTAACAATACCCCACTCCAGAATGAACTGTCCCTTGTGACAAAGACATGTGATACAGCAACTGAATCTGACAGTGTTCAGACCTATTTGCCTTCTACCTCCCTACCATGAGGGAGCAAATATGCTTCACTTAGGTGTTCTATAAGACCTCCAGGGAATTTTCAGTTATTCTGAGAACAGCTTCCTTTTAGTGATCTATTCATTTTCCTTGTTGGAGTCATTATGTACAGTATCCATCTTCACTTGCTCAATTTAAAACTCAGGTGTTAGATTGGGTCCTCAGGACTCAAGGTACTCTATGGTTTCTTACTCCTAAAAGTATATAGTTATATACTTACTCCTAAAAGCATATATAAAAGTATATGAGTTCCCATCAATGCATTTTCCTTTAATAGTCAGAAAGTAGACATAATTAACTCAAAGCAAAGGCATCACAAGAACAATAATAACAGGAACATCCTCCCTGCCCCCAAATCTGGTGCATACTTTCTCACATCAGCACACTGTGGGAAAGAGTGAGCACATACTGGGAGTACTCTGTCTGAAAGGTGAATATGTGGGGAGCACATGTTGCCAAGACAACTCAACCTGGGATACTCTAGGACCTGATATCCCTTTCTCTTCTCTTGATGCCTTCATGCTGCTTTCCATGAGGGCAGTGTTTCTGCTAAGCATGTTATTCAGGTGGGTTTCCTGGGTCCATTCTTCTTCATAACTCAATTCAGCTGTAATTGAAAGGTATAGGGGGATAGAAGCAATCATCAAAGATGTCCTGATCAGCTCCTTCTTACCACCACCATCACCACATTAAGTTTTTATCAATCAATATCATGTCTGTTCTATTGTGGATAAAAATTCAGTCTATGATGCTGGTCTTGTTCTGGTAGAGAGTTCTGGTTGAGTTCTCTAGGATGTTCTGTGTTCTAGATTTGTTGTGTGAGCATTTGTTGTCTTCTTATAAGGAATTCTTTATATAATCTTTCCACTGGACTTCAATAACTCTGGAAGGGAAAGTGAGGCCAATGACTTTGTGCAACCCTGCCTCACCTGAATCCAATTCATATGTAAGTCAAGACATCATCCATGATTTCATTGGTCATCTTTGAAATTGACAGATCAACAGTAGCATATATAATTCTAACCACCAGATTGCCTGATAAACAATCTGTAGCAACGTGCTGCAATTTTCCCATGATTCCCTTGTATAATCTGCATTGATCATCAAATCTGGGCTCTTTTCAATAATAAATGGCAGCAATGACCAGATCCAGATTAGCCACCATAAACCTTTCTCTTTCCCCAAAGAAATCTTCATGACTCAGCTATTTATTCAATGCTTCTTTGTTGACATGCTGCTGGGGCAGATCATGCAGATGTTCATGGGCACATAAAGGGCCCTTTGATTCCCCTCTTGGGTCTTAGCTGTTTCATGGGTTCCAGCCAAAAATAAACCAATTTCACTTATAACAACTTGAAACTACTATCATCCTTTATTGTTACTGGGTGAAGCAATCAACATCTTGCTCCAAAAGTAAATCTGTAGATTTTAATCTATTTATCATTTGCTCTAAGAATGCCTATCAATCTTCTTCCTCCTTTTCAGTGAGGAAATGCTAATTTTATAACTGCCTTGTGGTCACAGGGCATGAGTTTCATGAATATTTTATGGGTTTTTGATGATTCTTTCCAAATCAACTGTGGTCAATTTCACAATTCCAAGAGAATACATCAAGGCTAGTATTACACAGGTGTTGGCTGTTTTAAAAGTGTTTCTCCTACTCAGGTTTGATTTCAGGATGCCAGTAAGTCTCTTAACAAATGCAGCCATAGCTTTCTCATTGATACCTTTGATACTTGATGTGTTCTGCCTGGAGGAGAGCAGTGTACTTTGTAGGTATTTCCTAAGATCGCAGCCTTCAGTCTTTATCTTTCCTTGGCACATATAAAGAATCTTATACTTATTAGATCTCAATGACATCTTCATATTATTGGAATAAGATTATATTGCTCCTAGTTTGTTTCGCTATAACCTAAAAGGAAAATTCAAATCCCTCTTTCAAGTTATAGTCTTGTGTCAAAGAAAAATAAATTCAGTGCTCTGATTTCTAGACACAAACCTGCCAAAAACACTATTATTTAGTTTATCATTATACTCTATTCCAGCCATTTCTAACCTAGAGAAGAAGACAGCTCAACTGGTATGGTTTCTACGTGCCTCCTAATTTGTGTCTCTGTCCCACAATAATTTATGTGACATTTATAGGAATTTTTAAGAAGAAAAACATCCTAAGTTAAAACATAGCTTCAGGTCAATATTGCAAAACAATAATGACACTTCAGATCGAAGTTAGTGTGGTGTTAATATCTGTGCACCACAACTAAGTTGTAACCAGTGATTAATAATTTAGAATGTAATCCCAGAACAATTAAATGAACAGCCCACAATTCTATCCATGAAATGGTGAAGGAGAGTATTTCTGTATTCTAGGACTTTTTTAGAGTGGTTAAGAATGAGTTTTTATGATTTCTTATTTTTGAAGTTTTTATTTATTCTATTAGTCTTTAACAAATATTTATTGCTGCATTTTTTTTAGTGCTGCCCTTGTAGTACTGGAATTTAGTTGGAAAAATAAAACATTTACTTCTAAAAACAATAAAATAAAACAAATGAGTGAAACACTAAGAAACTACTGTGGAGGAAGGTTTCCTCCTTCCTTGACTATCAAGTGTTCTCATTGTGAAAACAAAGGAACCTTTTCCCTGTGGTCAATATCTTAATCCTTTCCCATGAGGGAAAAAATGCCATAGGGCCAATTGCTTCTGGTAATGGTCAAAGAGGAAACTACCCTAAGTCAATAGCCTGATCACTTCCCATTTGGGAAAGACAGTAATCTAAATAAGAAAAGAATTATTCTATACTACACTAGACTATAACGTAGCTAGATGACTTGGTGGATAGAGCATTGGACCTGGAGTCAGGAAGACCTGAGTTCAAATCAGGCCTCAGACACTCGTGGTATATGATCTTGGGCAAGTCACTTAACCTGTTTACCTTGTTCCACTAGAAAAGGAAATGACAAACTGCTCCAGTGTCTTTGCCAAGAAAATCCCATGAACTTTATGGTCCACTGAGTCACAAAGAGTTGGATGCAATTGAACAACAACAATCTATGCTATGCTATGGAGGTTTTCCAATTACTCTGCATACAATGCCATATTATGCTATGCAATGGTATACTATAAATGAAGTCTTTAATTTGTTTTCACACCTACAAAAACTGAAAGATGGCTATCTTATCCCCTCTGAATTCTTTTCTTCTCCAAGCTAAAAGTGTCCAGTTTCTTCATCTTTCTTCAGCATGATCTCAAGGATCTTCACCGTCTGGAATTCCCCTCTTGACACTTTCTAGGGTATCAATGTTCTTTCCAAAATGTAGTAGTACGTAGTACACAATACAGTACTCTAGACATTATCAGACAGATAAAAGCACCGAAATGCTCTGGTGTCCCTGGTCATAGACACTGTCTCTTTTAATGTAGCTTAAAATTGCATTAACATTTTTTTGATTGGCATATCACCCTGCTGACTTCCACTGAGCTTATAGTCTATTAAACCTCCCAAATCTTTTTTTTTCAGCTGACTTGCTAGACACATCTGCCTTATTTTGTAATTGGAAAGTTTGAAGATTTGAACCAAATGTATGACTTTTCACTTATAACATCCATATCCAAAGGCAGCTTAGGACCATTTTCTGAAAGACAGCCCTGTGACACTGCTTAGGCAATGGAAAATATGACTCTTTTTAAAAAAAATTTTTTTTTTCTAATTATGTGTAAAAACAACTTAATCCTTTTAAAAATTTCAAGTTCCAATTTTTTCCTTCCCGCACTCCCTTCCCCTTTCCCTCAGAAGGCAAGCAATTAGAGATTATACATATGCAGTCTTGCAAAGTATATTTCCATATTAGTCATATTGTAAAAGAAAACACAGATACCCACACACTGCCAAATGAAGAAAAATAAAGAAAGTTTTAAAAGGTATGCTTCAATCTGCATTCAAATTCCATCAGTTCTTTCTCTGGAGGTGGAAAGCATTTTTCATAATAAGTCCTTTGAAATTGTCTTGGATCTTTGTACTGCTAAGAATAGCTAAGTCATTCATAGTTGATCACACAATATTTCTATTACAGTGTACACTGGTCTCCTGGTTCTGCTTGCTTCATTTTGCATTACTTCATCTAAGTCCAGGTTTTTCTGAAAGCATCCTGCCTGTCATTTCTTATAGCATAATGGTATTCCATGACATACATATACCACAACTTATTCAACTATTCCCCAATTAATGGCATTCCCTTCGATCTTTAATTTTCACTTTTTGCCACCCCCCAAAAAACTACTATAAATATAATAATATTTGATAATAATAAGTACAATAGTACATACAAGTCCTTTTCCCTTTTTAAAAATCTGTTTGGGATATAGAGCTAATAGTGGGTTTTGTGGATCAAAAGGTGTGCACGGTTTTATAGACCTTTGGCCATAGTTCTTGATTGACTCGGATTCCTCTGAGATCTCCACACTGGGTAAATGCAGAGAGGGCTCTGAAAGGGAGAGAGTGAGTGAGAATTCGAGACAAACAGGGAAAAGTAAGGCATTCACTTTTGAATAATGTGTAGAAGATCACCCCAGAACCACGAACATGGAGAAAACAGTTTCTCAAAGATGTCCCTTCATTCCCAGCACCTGCAACCCCTGAGATCACTAAGAAAGGATCTCCCCAGTGAGATTGTATCTGCTCATCTACTTGAGATTTGATCTTGCCCCTGAGTCAAAGAACTCATTTACTCTTATGTATTCTTTAGTTTGGATGTGTAACATCCAAATTCGCGTTTATTGTTTACTTGAAAAAGTGAGTTTACTCACTCTATGACATTTTTTTAATGTGTGTACTAAGCATTTGGTTGGGAGGGAGATAAACTGACAAGAGGAAGCTGTTAACTCTGCCGGTGGGAGTGATCAGGGAAAAGTGGATATTATTCTGAATGCCTAAGCCACCAGTATTTAAGGTGTAGTAGTCAGATAAATGTGAGCCCATTAACCCTCTTAGAAATCTGAAAGTGAAGGAATGAGCATCCAGTCGGAGCCCTGCTCTCATACATCCAAGTCAGAAATCACTGTTTCCTTTCAGTATGGGATGGACCTGATTCCAAATCAGATACCTCTGACACACACACAGGATAGCTGTTTTATATTAGATGGTTCATGTACATCTTTATTATACAAGTAACTCTATTAGATTTGTTAAAGGCAGCTTCAAAGTCAGGAAAATGTATGTTCAAGCCCCGTTTCTGACATATTCTGTGTGACTCAAGCAAGTAACTTAATCCTCCTATCTCAGGCAATTCTTAGACAATGAGTTGAAGAGTAGGTGTTGACCTTCATTGATGGACAGCATTTTGCACTAGGAATTCCCTATATTGGTTAAATCATAAGTCAAATTAAAAAAAAAATCTTAGTAGATTTGGTAATGGAAATCTTTTTGAATTCTGATGCTACCATCTAACAGGCTATCTTGCTTAACTCTGTCTCATCTGCAAATTTGATAGGCATGCCATTTCTGCCTTTACCAAAGTCACTGACAAGAATGCTAAATATCACTGAACCAGACACCTACCTCTGGCATTTCATTAGAGATTTTCTTTCAAGGTAGCTTTGAATCATTGACTCTTTGTGGCCATGGATTCAAGCAATTCCAGAACCAGTGAATTCTGCTACCCATTGGTCCCCATTTCTCTGTCTTGCCTGTAAGAAGAGTATGTGTGCATTTATTAAATGCTTTACTGAAAGGATAACTATTGCAGCCCCCTAATCTAGAAGTCTAGTTACCCTATCTTCCCACTGAAAGCATATGCAATAATGGGGGAAACTGATCCAATCAATAGAAGAACAGAAGCCAGTCTGATAGGGGAAAGGCTGAGATTTAGATAGAGGAGAACTTTCCTGAGGTGATCAGACAACATGGTGTAATGGATTGAGAACTGATCCCAGAGATCAGAAAATCTGGGTTCGAGTCCTGCCTTTAGCATCACAATGATTGTATGGAGGTGTGCTGGGGTATTCAGGAGGACTAGCACCTCAGCTGTGAGGGCTCACCAAGTCTTTCTCAGGGCTATTCATCCATCTTTGGTATCCACCTGCACTCAACTCTCACCTGTGTCTCCAAGAAGCTATAGCATGCACAGAGGCCATACCCCAGCAAAACCATCTCAATAGACAAACTAAACCAGCTTGAGGGTAACTGACAGACTGCAAACCCATTGGTGAGTTAGGAGGGTACCTACCCCAAACATGTGAAGACTATCCTCAGCAGAATAAGTGGATGAGAACAATTTGTTCCAATGGCCATGAAGGCAGCTAAAGCAGGCATTGTGGAGTGCTTAGAGCTTAGTGAATCATCAAAGATGCCAAGGTCATCCATTGCATCCCAGGCAATCACCAGCCTTTCTGAGTTTTGTCCAGCCAGTGAACTTTGATGACTCTGGGGTGGAGAGTGAGGCTGATGATTTAGTGCAATTCTGCCTCACCCAAACCCAAGTCACTCCAAGTCAAGACATCACTGAGTGTTGTAACTGGTCCTCTTTGAAAAATGGAAGAACAGCAGCTGGTTGTATGACTCTAAGCAAGTCACTTAACTTTTCGATGTTCTAGGACAAAAATGTTGAGCACACAGCTCAGCTGACAATACTCCCAAGTAAGGCCTGAACCAGATTAAAATGTAATTAGAAAATACTTAACAAAATTAATAAAAATATAGATAATATTACATTTTAAAACCAAGTCAATATGTAGCCTGAAGTAATTCTTATGTACAGATGAATGGGCCTATTTCTATTTAAGTTTGAAACAATTAATCTAAAAAACTAAGACATGCACTCTGAGCTTTTTCTGAATCATGCACTTTTTGGCAATCTGGCAATGCCTATGGACCACTTCTCAGAAAAATGCTTTTGAATGCATAAAATAATATACGTAGGATTTTAAAGGAAACCAATTATGTTGAAATTGTATTGGAGCAGTGATCAAAATATTTTGACATTAAATATTATTTTATCCAAAGTATTCGGGGAAAGGAGCGGGGGAGGCAATTAAGGTTAAGTGACTTGCCCAGGGTCACACAGCTAGTAAGTGTCTGAGGACAGATTGGAACTCAGTTCCTCCTGACTCCAGGGGCAGTGCTCTATCCAACTTGTCACCTAACTGCTCCTAGGTGATGTGCTTTTGCAGGACTTATCAACAGTTTGGGTGGGAAGGGAAGTTTGCCTGTATTGAGACTCTGGCTGCCGTCTTACCTTCATGGGCTTCTCATCTAAATTCAGTCCTTTGCCTTCCTCCATCTCCTATGTCATTATGTATTACATCACATGCTGTTGCTAAAGATCCTTGTGCCATCTTGTCTACGTTTAAACACATGATTTTATAACAACACAAACCAATCAAACAGAGAGTAATTACACCTCACAATTCTGGAATTTGCTTAGGATCTTCTATCAAAGCACCTTGAAGTTACTAAAGCAAGTATATAATCACAATAATAACAGTGATAATAATGTTATTATTGTCATAAATAATGTCATTATAACTATATATATAAAGCTCTATGTTCCAGGCACTGTGCTAATACAAATGTTAGTGTATTTGATCCTCACAAAACTCCTGGGAGGTAAGTGTTATTGTCATCCTCATTTTATAGATGAGGGAACTCAGTCAAACAGAGGTAAATGACTTACCCAGAGTCACACAGTTAATAAGTAAATAGCAGTTGTCTTCTGTTCTGGGCAGAAACTCTAAGGGTTTTCCCCTCCCAGACTGATGTTGTTGTGAGACCATCTTTTTTCTCATATCTCATTTGACCTATAATAATTGCATGGGCATTGTTTCAGACAAAATGAGACCTGAGAAGGAGGTCAAGGTCTTCTGGGTCATCCCCAGTCTTCTTGACCTTTTTCTTTCCACTGGACTTCAGTGACTCTGGAGGAGAGAGTGAGGCTGATGACTTTACTTTACGCAGCCACTTAAATCCAATTCATGCACAAGTCAAGAGATCACCCTCATGATATCCTTGGTCCTCTGAGAGAATGAAGGACAAATAGCAACAGTAAGGGTGTGAGGCTTCCTGATTGAAGGTTCAAGCTGTAATTACTGTACCACCTAGTGTGTATGGGCTCTTACTTGTGTAGCAAGAGAAACTGAGATTGAAGAAGCCAATTGACTTTCCCATAAATATTGACCTAGATTCATATATTTACCTATATCTATAGTAGAGATTCATATGCTTATCCTCCATATTTGGAAGACAATGGAAGAATATGGTTTTTCTTTTTAATTTTTGCACAGTAGTGTCTCATTTTTCAAGCAGTCTTAAGGGTTAACATGTCCTACATTCATGAACTATCCAGAAAACTGAATCTCACCACTTTAAGAGGCATATTTTTTTTAAAAACCCATCTTGATGTTTATTTGAGGCAGGATATTGTAGTAGGATGATCACTGGACTTGGACTTGGGAGAGGTCTGGATTCAAATTCTACTTCTGGTACCTACTATGTATCCTTGGGCAAGCAACTCACTTAACCCTCTCTATTTCCTTTTCCTCATCCATATAATGGGGATGATACCAGTAATACTCACAGGGCTTCTGTGAGGATCAAATGAGATATAATATATGTAGCAGGGATGGTCCCAGCTTGAGCCAGTAAGAGCTGATTGTTTAATTTTCAGGATGAACATTCCAAGTCATGCCTCAGAAAGAAACAAACTACAAATCGGGATTTCATTTATTATTTTGTTGTTTCACAGTTAAAGTGATGAAGAAAAATGTTAACAATACAGATTAAATTTAAAAGTGTGTCTTAAGGACAATTTTCTGGAGAGTTGGGTGCCACTGTGTGTAAAGCACTTTGCAAATATTAAGTTTATACAAATATCTATGTGACCAAGAATCTCAGGTAAATCTCTAAGACTTGCAAATTATGGATGTGTTGTAAACCCATCTAATTCTTAGCATGGACGTGGCACTTAGTAGGCACTTAATGAACCTTGATGACACAACAGCATTATTATGATATATCATATGTTATTTTAAAACAGTAAGAGGTAGTGTGGTATAACAGAGAGATACAGACAGACAGAGACAGCGAGAATGAGGAAGGGAAGGAGGAGGAAAAAGAGAGACAGAGAGAGAAGGGAAGAAGAAAGGGAGACAGAGAGAGAAGGGGTAAAGGAGGGAGGGAAAGACAGAGAGACAAAAAGAAAGACAGAGACCGAAGAGAGACAGAGATGCAGACAGACAGAGAGGGGGTCTTGGAGTCCAGAAGAGCTGGGTTCCAGCTTTTCCTCTTATACACATTGGCTGTGTGACCCTTGGCAACTCTCTTCTCAGTCCCAGGAAACTCTCTAAAACAATTAAGTTGCAGAAATATTCTGTACATAGCCTGCTTTATACATATTTGTTTGCTTGTTGTGTCTCCTATTGAATTGTAAGCTCCTCAAGGTCAGGGACTTTGTTTTGCCTCTTTTTGTATCCCCAGCACTATGTCTAGTGCTTGGCACATAGTGTGTGTGTGTTCATCCTTCGTTGCCAAAGAAGACCATGCCATCAGACAAATGATGACATGACTTGCACTTGACTTTGAGTGAGGGAGGGCTTCTCACTTCTCCGTCAGAGCCATCTGAATCCAGAGACCAGATGTTCATCAGAATGACTGGAGATGACCCAGGATGAGGCAGTTAGGGTTAAGTGACTTGCCCAAGGTCACACAGCTAGTGAGTGTCAAATATCTGAAGTGAGATCTGAACTCAGAGTCTGCACTGGTGCTCTATCCACTGCACTACCTAGCTGCCCCTTGGCACATAGTAGATGCTTAATGAATGTTAACTGCAGGGCATCTAGGTGGCACAGTAGATAGAGCACTGACCCTGGAGTCAGGAGGACCTGAGTTCAAATTTGACCTCATTAAGAGCTTTAGTGGGATACACATACACACACACACACACGTACACACAAAATGATACCTACATATGTATGTCATATATATGCATGTGTGGGATGCACAGGCATGTGAATGAATGATACATGCATATAATGTCTTTATGTGCAAATATGTGCTACATATAATACACATGTCTTTATATAGACACATGTGTACACATATGCACAGGAATAGACGTATACATGTGTGATATGTGTGCGTGTGCATTGATATATACTTGTATGTATGTGCATTTACATATGTATACAATGCATATACATAAATACACATGTACACATGCACATATGTGCATATATAGGTGTATATAAGTATATAGACATATAACTATGTGTGTACATATATAGGCATAGACATGTATGTCTAAGGTGCCCCAAAAGTCTTAGTGAGATTTGAAGTTTTAGCTTAAGGATCATGGGAGCATCAAGGGAGCATGAAATTTAAGCTTCCAACTTCACCAAGACTTTTGGGACACCCCATGTAACTAGGAAGCACTGAAGAAAAAACTGAAAACTAAATGGATAGAATGGCCCTACAAGGAAATGTGTTCCTTGAGGTGCTGTTTTAATTGCATCAACTTTAAATTCTGCACTGGTAGAATAATCTGTGGAAAGCTCTCAGCAGAAGTCAGTGAGTCTATGGGCCATCCAATAAACCAAGGGAAAATAAGCCCCGCCCTCCCAGGAAGTGTGCATCCCTGTGGTTGGATCAGGGAGAGGGAGGGGGACAGGACCTGGCCCAGCTCCATGACTGACTCACAGGGTGACTATGTATGGATGGCTAGCTAATATGGCTTCTTTACCTCAGCGTCTCCATTCGTAATTGGAAGGAAATGAGTATGCTTGTTTGGTTAAGTGCCATGAGATGCTTTGATGAAAGGTTTTCCATAAGGTTATGCTATTATAATTACCCCCCCTCAGTTACTCCTTATATGATCCTATAAAGGGAAGTATGTGTGCAGGAATTAGACCCCAATGCCAAACATCTGTTTAGTAGCAGTCACATCTGGTCCATTTAATGACCCAGAGGAAAGGGCATTCCCTTCAATACCTCTAAACACTCCCTGGTTGTGTTCAAAGTGTAGGGCCTGGGGACACTGAAACCCTAGATCTGTGTAGGCCAACCCCAGGCTCCGACTAGCCCAGAAGATGATGATGTGTTTGCCTTCTGGCCAAGGGATCATGCAACTTGCTGTACCTCTAGAAAATTAAAGACACAGCAACAGTGCTGAGACATCACGAACATTGGCCCTGCCTTTTGGGAATAGGTTGTACTGTTCTGGATACTAGAGCAGCAGTACTCAAAGTTCTCTGAAAACCATAGGGGATGATGTCCAGACTCTTTTAAGTGGTCTAGACTGTAGCTGTCAGTCAGGCACAAACTTATTAATGATATCAATGGGTGGGGGAGGGATTGGAGGGAGGAAGAGAATTTAGAACTCAAAAAAAATTTTAATGGATGTTACAAACTGATACAAAGTGAAATGAGCAGAACCAGAATACTGTACACAGTCGCAACAATGCTATACTATGATCAGCTATGAATGACTTTGCTCTTCTTAGCAATACAATGATACAAGACAATTTCAAAGGACTCATGACAAAACATATTATCCATTGCCAGAGAAAGAACTGTAGATCGAAGCATACTCTTTTTAACTTTATTTTTCTTGTTTGGTTTGGTTTGGTCTGTGTTCTCTTTTCAACATAACAGATAGAGAAATGTGTTTTGCATGATTGCACATATATAATCTACATCCAATTGCTAACTTTCTCAGGGAAGGGGAGAGGAAAAAGGGAGGGAAAAATTTATAACTCAAAATTTTTAAAAATAAATGTTAAAAAATTGTTTTTATGTATAATTGGAAAAAAATTATGTAATTTCACCCATCAGGAAATTCCTTTGTGTGTCTGGGCATATTTTGAACATAGTAATCTTTGTATTTATGTTTTTCTCCCAGTATTATATAAACTCCCTGAGGGTAGGGACTATTTACTTTTTGTCTTATTAGCCACAACACTTGCTACCACTGTGCAGGGCCTCTAGAAAACCCTCAATAAATGCTTGTTGAAATAAATTTTATTAAACAATTTCCCTTGACTTAAATCATTGAGGTAATCACGTATTACACTTTAATTTCAGAAGGAAGTTTTTTTTTCTTTGGGTAATTTTGCCCCATGCTGAAATGGGACCACAAGAAGGCAAAACTGCTTCATTTTATGAACACAAAAGGAGACACTTTTTCTTCCCTTCTTTTCTGCCTCTATCCCTCTTTTTATGGTAACACTTTGTTGTTCCCTACCCTGCCAAAGTCTAACTCGGGTATGTGGGTTTGGGTTTTTTTTTTTCCTTTATTTAACCAGATAATTAAGGAAGCTGTTTTCAACGGTCAGCAGGGAATCTCCAAGGGCAGGTCATTAGCTCTTGAATGATGTCATTCCTGCTAGAAAATGATGACAAAACCTCTCCTGAACATCAGGGAATATTTGCAGGAGGGATCCTGCCTGGTCATTCAAAAGAGATACAAAATCATACTAAGAAATACCCATCAGCCCCCTACTTTGGAATGGTTCTTAGTAAGTTGTTTCCCCTCTCACACACACACCCCTTATATCAAGTGTAAATCTACTTGTTTGAAATGTCTTCCCACCCATTTCTCCTACTTCTGAACTCTGGAGCCAAGTAAAACAAACTAAACTCCTTAAAAAAAATCTCCATTAGAGGCAGTAATTCTATGCAGTGGCAGACAGTAATAGCATGGGTGAGTCCAGTTGACAAGTGTCCTCCCTGACTGCCCTCTTTGGAAATGAAGGACAGTTCCATCATTGACACGACCATCTGATAAGCGAAGTCCTTAAGGAAAACATATGCAAGTGCTCCTCCGGTCCATATTTGCCCTTCTCTAGAATCCCTTCTCATACCTTAGAGAAGTCGCTGATTACAGATCAGTGGGGGCCTCTGAGTCGCTGACAAACTTCTCCCAATAAGGCACAAACATTTAGCAGCAAAGTTAGAGGCAAAAATGGAAAAAAAAGCGGGGGGAGGTAATGGAATTAGTTAAAATGAAAATGCTGCTACACATTTCTGCGTGCATCTGTTTAATAATAATAGCTAGCAATAGCACTTTAGGGTTTGCAAAGCATTTTACAAATATTATCTGATTAGACCCTCATAATAACTTAGGAAGCAGGTGCTATTATCAGTGCATTTTTACAGATTGAGTCAGGCAGAGGTCAAAGGACTTGCCCAAGGTCATGCAGCTAGTATAGGAGGATGACTTTGAACTTGACTCTTCCTGATTTCCTGGAGCTCTAGTCACTGTGCCATCTAGTTTATTTCACTTTTGTTAATACCTTTTGTTTTTCTTCCTTCCTCTTCTCCCCACTGAGCTAACCTTCTTAAAAAGAAGAAAAAAAAGGGGGAAAAATATCTGATAGCAAATATCTGAGGTGGGATATGAACCCAGGTCTTTGGGACTACAAGTCCAGTACCCTATTCATGAAGGGAAAAAAGATACATCAATTTATACTGTAATATTTATGCATAGAGGAAACTTCAACTGAACTCTTAGTAGGCCAACATCAATTTTTAAAAAACTCTCAGATTTACAGCAGCTAGGTGTCACAGTGGTTAGAGCATTAGGTCTGGAATCAGGAAGACCTGAATTCAAATATGACCTCAGATATTTACTAGCTATCTGATCCCGGACAAGTCTTTAATTTTCTTGTACTTCAGTTTCCTCATCTGTAAAATGGGCATAAAAATAGCACGTTTCAGGAAGTTGTTGTGTTGTTGAAATGAAATATTTGCAAAGTATTTTAGAAACCTCAAAGCCTAATGACACTGGCCTCCAGGCTGTTCTATGAACTAGACACTCCATCTCTCAGCTCTCAGCATTTTCTCTGGTTGTCCCTTGCACCTGGGACACTCTTCATGCTCTGCTCCTACTACTGACCTCCTTGCTTTCCTTTAAGTCCCAGCTAGACTCCCAGTTTCTACAGGAAACCCTCTTAATTCTGGTGCTTTCCTTCTGTTAATTATTTCCTCTCTATCCTGTATATAGCTTGTTTTGTATAAATTTGTTTGCCTATTGTCTCCTCCATTCGATTGTGAACTCCTTGACAGCAGGAGCTGCTTTTGTCTCTCCTTTGTGTTCCCAGTGCATTGCTTGGAACATAGAAGGCACCTAATAAATATTTACTGCTTGATTGAGGCCAGTTATTCTTCCAGCCCTCTTGGATACTCTAGGCTCATGAGCAGAGTAAGAAGGGCTCCCCTTACAAAGACTTCAGCTGAAGTGTCTTGCCAAAATACTTGTATGAATGGTTTTTTATTTTCCATTTACACTTGAAACTAGCCCTGGGTTCATCCCTTCCAAACCTGTCCCTTTCACTAAGGAGCCAAGTGAGACAGAGAAGTAAAAGGAAATGCTTCTCCAATCTAGAGACAGAGCTAATACATGGAAGTGAGGGGCAGAGGGGGAAGCTGGAGTGAAAGGGGAATCTGGTATCTGTTCTGCGGAAGGAGCTGCCCTCCAACACCTAGGGAGCTGTTCCTTAGTGAACTCTTGACTTGGATAACTCATAAAAATCTCCTTACACTAACCTCAAAGACCCATTTCTAGAGGATAGGATTATTAGAAAGGTGAGACTATGAGGCTCTCTTCCATTGTTAGAGGATTGTTTTGTGGGGTTGGGGTTTTTTGGGGGGTGTTGTTTGTTTAGATGGAAGAAGCTGTTGAGGTTTAGGGGTGGTAGGACCCAGGAAAAGTGACAGGCAGGTCCTGTCTGAATTGGACTCAACCTTTCTTTCAGCTAAAGGAAAACAAAATTTATTAAAGATCCACAATATTGGGTAGACTCAAGGAATCTGAACATTTGTAACACTAATGTAAGCTGGCTAGATTGAATCTGAGCACTTTCATGGAGGCTGAGATGGTCCTTCTATACAAAAAAGATTCTGGGAAAGATCTAGGGTTGGCCAAGTAATCTGGGCTTATTAGAAGAGGGGGGTCTAGGGACGATCTTTATGGGAGTGGCCAGTAGGCTAGGATGCCTAGAGGAGGAGTTTAAAGAGGGTCTTGATCAGAGTGGCCAGTAGGCTAGGGTGACCAGAGTTTGGAAGCCTGGAATGGAGAGAATGGGGTTTTGATAAGATCAAGGGTGGGAAGTAGCTATCTGAAGATAACAGACAATGGTTAAGCTAGGTTAAAGGTAATAGAGAATTGAGCAGAGCTTATAGCCTCAGGTGAACTTCCCAAACCAAGTGGGAAATTCAAGGAGAGTTCAAGGGGGTTCCCAGAGCCTGTACCCCATCAAAGTCTCAATTTCCAACTTAGCTTCCTAATGTAGTGTTGATAGTTGTTAGGTCTTTCCATATAGAGAAAAGGGTAGAAAAAAATTTTAGATAAAACTTACCTTTTTCTCTTTATTTTATCTCTTTGCACCCCCTCTCCCCAGATAGCCATTGACTTCCAGTGACCTTACACATCCTTTTAGTCAGCCAGATCCCCTCACTCTGACCTGCCTAACTCAAAAGCCTCCGTCACCTTCCCTTCTCATCTAAAATCCCACCTCCTACAAGAACCCTTTCCTGATCCTTGATGCTAGTGTCTTCCCTGTGATGGCAGCTTCACTCCACCAGTAGGTATTTTGTTTGTAGATAATTGTTTGCTTATTGTCCCAATAGTCTGTGATCTCTGTGAGATGCAGGGTGGGGGGAGGGGGGAAGGTGCTCTTTTCTTTGTGTTCCCAGAGCATAGCACAGTGCCAGTCACACAGTAAGTGATTAATAAATGCCTGCTGAATCCCCAGGAACACTTTTCTTCATTCTATGCACACACTCAGTTAGTTGTGAAACAAAATAAGATTTGTTAAACCTAATGATTTTTATTTGTGAGGTTGCCAGAAATGAAGAATTTCAGGCTGTATGAGATACTTTAAAGCTTTAAACCCCTGAACACTTTCTGTGGTCGCTATGAGACTGGGACAGCTTAATGTCTTCCTATGAAAGGCTAGCCCTCAGTAAGAGAAGCAGGAAGTAGAGAATAAACAGCATGACTAACCAAATGAGAGGAACTGAAACATTCTCATCTGAGCAAAAGTTCCAGGCAGTGGGAGGTTGGGTCTTAGAAAAGAAACTGAAAGCAGACTTCAAATATTCAAAAGCTTATCGAGGAAAAGGGTATTTGACTTGTTCTGCTTGAAGGGTTCTTAGCATTTTGGGGTGTCTAATCCCTACCTCCCACACCACTCTGCCTATGAACTCTTCAGAATTATGTTTCTAAAGGCATAAAACAAAAACAGTAGAAATCAATTATGTGGAAATAATTATCAAAATATTTTAAGTTCAATTAATTTTATTTTGAGCTCCCAATTCTCTCGCTCCCCACCTCCCCTATCCCTACTCATTGAGAAAACAAGAAACATAAAACCAGTAGCAAATCTGTAGAAGCAAAACAAATTTGTATTAGCCATGTCCAAAAAAAAAAAAAATACTTCAATTTGCATTCCAAGTCCATTACCTCTCTGTGTGGAGGTGGAAAGCCTGTTTTCTCTTCAACCTTCTGGAACTTGGTTGATTCCACTGTGTTAATCAGAGTTCCTTAGTCTTGTAAAGCTATTTGTCTTCCCAGTATTGTTACTGTATAAATTGTTCTCCGGGTTCTGTTCTCTTCACTCTGCATCAGCTCATACGTATCTCCCTGGGTTTTTTCTAAAATTATCCCCTATGGCGCAGCACCATTATATCATATATACCTATACCAGGACTTGTTCAGTTGTTCCCCAATGGATGGGCACTCCCTCAGTTTCCAGTTCTTTGCCAGAAGGAAAGTTCTAATGTATGACTTTTATGTCTCCTCAGAAGAAATTAACAAGGTACCTTCCAGAAGACTACTCCATGTGCAATGTAACAAAGATTACATAATGGATAGCTATTTATTTTCTCCAAGATAAAAGAAATACTTAAAATACAAAGGATTCATATGAACACATTATTAATAAATCTTAAAAACATGAAAGAGTAACCCACATCTCCTATTATATTCTCTTGGGAGTTAGGAAAGGCTCCCAGGAGATCTGAGGAACTGGAAGTTACATGTCAAATTTATTATATATTTAAAAAGAAACACAGGTGTTCACAGTGGAAATCTGAGGAGAAAGGGAGGCTGGTGACCTTGCACAGCCCTCCCTCACTCAAAACAAAGTCAAGTGCAAATCATGTCATCATTTCTCTGATGTCATGGTCTTCGAAAACAAAGGACAAATACAACAACCACCTTTCTTTCCTACTATACAAATAGAAATGCTCATTTTATTTGGGGTTTAAGCTTAGAATTCTTAGAAAACCCAATTCTTTTCAAAAGAAGAAACATTTCTATTGTTTGTCTCAATTAATGGGGGAGGGTACAGAAGAAGGGGGCAAATTAGGAACTCAAAATGTTAAAAAAAAAAAAAAGTGCTAAAATGAAGAATGCATTATTTAAAAAAAAAAAGTATTACAAAGCCAAAAAAGAAAGAAACAAAAAGAGAAGAGTGAGCAACTCAGTCCAAATCCCTATCATTAGCCAGCCAGGCACCCATGACTCATTCAGCTGTCAGTGGTCATTTTCTCCCAAAAGAGGCTGAGTTGCAGGAAATACTTCTTTCTCAAAGCATTTAGACTTCTCTATGACTCCAGACAACTGGAGGTCACAGGTAATTCCCAAAGCTAGACACATTCATCTCAGGATCACTACTCAGAAACCTGTACTCAGGGAAAGCAACACAAAACAGAAGAGGGAGCAAGGAACTTGAGATCCAGTCTCAGGTAAGCAAACATATTCATGCCACCATCTACATGTAATCACCTTAGGTGCTACATAGAAGGTGGGAGGAGAGAGGAGAGAGAGATTCCCCTCTCCCTGCTAAAAGTCCAAGAGAAAGCTGATTGAGTTTCAACATGCTAAAAAGACAGGAAGAAAGCAAGTAAAAGAGAATAAATTGACTTTATTTTTTTTTCCAGAGCAATCAGGGTTAAATGACTTGCCCAGGATTCCACAGCTAGTAAACATCAAGTATCCGAGAGCACATTTGAACTCAGATCCTCTCCTTTCCTGATATCCACTGTACCACCTAACTGCCCCTGAAGTCACTTTTTTTAAAGGCTCCTGTGTTCACGATTCTGGCTCAGTGGTCAATCCTTTTTGGCACAGCTCCCTACAGATGTGGGAACCAAGCAACCAACTAGATCCTTGGTCCAAGGGTTGGCAAATTTCCACCAGAGAGCCAAATCCTGCCTGTTGCCTGTTTTTGTACAGCCCCTGACCTAAGAATGGTTTTTATGTTTTTAAATAGTTGCATTTAAAAATGCAAAAACCATTCTAAGTTTGAAGGCTCCACAAAAACAAGTCTCTGTACAGCCATTGCTCTAGTCTCGCATCCCTTTCTGCAGGAGGTTTAGAGCATGTGTCCATGCCTTGGAGCCAGAGCACATGTGGCCTCATCCTTGTTACACTTAGATCAAGAGCAACACAGTACAGCAGAGTGCTAGATCTGGAGTCAAGAGACCTTAGATTCAAAGCCTATCACTTACTCTCTGTGATTCTGAGCAGGTCATTTAATAGTTCTGGCTCTCAGTTTACTCATCTGTAATGTGAGCTCATTGGACTAAATGGCCTCTTAAGATCCCTATGATCCCATGATCTACTCTTTAGGGTTGTGATGAGGGGAGTGCTTTGTAAACCTTACAGTGCTACATCAGTATGAGTTACAATGATTTCCTATTCAATGTCCTCTGAAGAAACGTGTTTAAGAATGAGGTATAAGGTAGACTGACATAGAAGAGCTAATGCCTTTTGTGTGTTGTTTCTAAATAGAGAAATATTTTTACATCTGTAAGAACCTTAGGCTGGCCCCTAGGTAATGCATTCTTTTGAACATGGTAAGCCAGCAAGCAAAGTAAAATATAAAATGACCCCCAGGCCTCTGTGACCATTGCCAAGTTATGCAATGATCTGACAGTGACAGTGTTGGGAAAGGGAAGAGAAGGTGCTAAGGCAAGATCTAAACACTACTATTGACAATCCCATTTTGAGGTCCTTGTTCAATGACCATCAAGTTGACTGCCATTTCCAAATCATCCACCATGGCCATTTTTCTCATTCTCCTCCTACTGGAAACTGGGGATTTGCCTTGGAGACCCTGGCTCTGATAAGTTAACCTTTTGCTACCTTGTCCTGGACTCTGGTGACTGTGCACTTCCAAACCAGGCCCACTATCCCTCTCCTCTTCAACTTCCATGGTTAGAATGTAAGTTGTTTCAGGGCAGGGACTGTCTCACTTGCTTGTATCTATATTCCCAGAGTTTAGCACAGTGCCTGGCACACAGTGAACAATTAGTAAATGTTTTTCCATTCTTTTATTCATGGAGGGACTCAACCATAAAAATACAGGCATTCTCACTATAAATGAATCCAGAAGACTCAAGAAAGTTTTACCTAAGTGGAAGGGATGGTTTATTGACTCTCCTGGGCGGGGAAAATCAAGATGTTAACAAAGCTAATTTCATTGTACAGCCAAGATAAGCAATGTTATTTCTTAGTTGGTATTCTGCCATGCAGTGCTCATGATGTGCATGAGATCAAAAATATCATGAAGATAAGCTATAAAGCTTATGTGCTGTTATCTTTCATTCTCTTCTTCCTATTTTCTTCTTCCCTCTTTCCTTCCTTTCTTCCATTTTCTCTCTTCTTTCTTACTCCCTTTTTCCTTCTTTTTCTTCCCTCCTTTCTTGCCTCCTTTCTTCTTTTCTTTTTTCTTTCTCTTCCTTTCATCTTTCCTTCTTTCCATCCTTCCTTCTTTCCTTCCTTCACTAGGTCGCCCTTTCTCAATCATGCTGGAAGTGCAGCAGCCAATCTCACTCTGATTATCCCAGGACCTTTGATATGCTCCATTTCCAACTTAGACCAGTTCACTTCTGGTAGCAACCTGGTAGCCCAACTTAGTACAGTACTGGATCATCTTAGCTGACTGAAGCTCTGAATTCTCCAGCCTCAGCCTCCCAGGTAGCAGGATTACAGGCAGACACCACCACCACCACACCTGGCAAACCAGTGTCTGTTTGAAAGGATAGAGAAATTCTACCAAAACATTCAGTAAAATCTTTCAAATAAAATCACTATCTATTCTAATACTCGGTGACTAGGATGAAAAAGGGGGGATGGCAAAAGTTGTGGTTTGTCCTTCATTTTTCAAGAGGACCATGACACAAGGAAGATGATAATATGACTTGCAATTGAGCTGGATTTAAGTGAGAGTGCTGTGCAAGGTCACCAGCCTCACTGTCTTCTGCAGAACCATCTGGATCAGTGGTCAGGTATAGATCAGGATGGCTGGAGATAATCCAAATGGCAAAAGAAGAGATATTAAGAATGAGCCTCCCTCCCTTATTTGCTGAGGTAGGGGCAGTCTGTGAGTACAGAATACTACATGTAATGTTCATCTTAGCCAATGTATGGGCACATTTTACTAACCTTTTTTTTTTCTTTGTTACAAGGGATGGATCTGGGAGGATCTATAGATGGAAATGTAGATAATATAAAAATGAAAGTTTTTTTTTAATATTAAAAAAAAGCAACAAGAAAAAGACATTGACTCAATAGAGCACAACGTAACCCTAAAGGCTATTTTCAAAAAGGTGTCTCCAATGCATATGTTTAGGATCATAAAGGACTTCTTGAAAGATGCCACACAGAGAACTCTATCCAGTGATGCTCTGGTTGTTGATATCAAGACTTTTCAAAGCCTCCTCACAACAGCAGCTTAGTTATCACATCTGCCTGTTCTTTCAGTATGCTGCAGTGTAGTTTATCTGAGCCTGATAGGGAAAATATGGTATGAAATGAAATGAGGGAAGAGATCATTACTAGTCCAAGGTAGGAGGAAGGAAGGGAGACTGGGTGATTGGGGACATAGTAGAAACAAACCATCTGAGGGCACTCACTGGCAGAGAAAAGCTAATTATGAATGTTTATAAAACACTTTAACATTTGTATAGTATGTATGTGTGTTTGTATAATTAACCCTTAGAAGTGCTATTTTACAGATGAGGAAACTGAAGCAGGCAGAATTAACCCTTAGAAGTGCTATTTTACAGATGAGGAAACTGAAGCAGGCAGAAATTAAGTGGACTTGCCTAAAGTCCCACAGCTAGTAAGTATCCAAGGCAGGATTCGTATACTACCTTCCTGACTTCAAGTCACAAACTCTAGTCACTATTCTAGTTATAAAGCAGATCAGAAAACACTCAAATTGATGAGACTTCTCTCTCTCTCCATATATATAATATGTGTGTGTGTGTGTGTGTCTGTGTCTGTGTGTCTGTGTGTGTGGTCCCAACCTACCAATTGACCTTCTTCATGCTTACCTTTTTCCCAGCCTCCTCTCTCCCCATTCTCCACTGTTAACTTTGCAAACAGCAATCAGATCAATTCTACCATTCCTGGAAAGACCTTCAATTAATTGCCCTAAAACTCCACTCACCATCAGGGTGTCTACTCCAATCTAACACACCCCTCCCCAGGCATGACTCTATCTGTGTAGTCCTCCCTTTTTAAGGCAGGAACTATTTTCTTCTTGCATTTGAATACTCAGTTTGACCCAATGCCTGGGAGGAAAGACTTAATAAAACACTTTTTGGTTAATTCATTCATGCATTCATGGATGCAGCTAGGTGGCCCAGTAGATTGAGCACCAGTTCTGGAGTGAAAAACACTCATCTTTGTGAGTTCAAATCTGGCCTTGGATACTTATTAGCTGTGTGTCCCTGGGCAAGTCATTTAACCCTTTTGCTCAGTTCCCTCCTCTGTAAAATGAGGTGGAAAAGGAAATGGCAAATCACTCCAAACTTTTTGGGGACATATGAGGTGCTGAAGGAGGACTAACACCTCTGATGTGAGGGATCTTCAAACTCTTTTCAGGGCTGCTCATTCACTTTTGGTGTCTACCTGACATTCAATTCTCACCTGTGGCTCTAAGAAGCTGCAGCACACACAATGGCGACACCCTGGCAAACCCTTCTGGCAGATGGTCTAAACCAGGTTGAAGGTAATTGAGGGGCCTCAAAGCTTTTGGTGAGTCAGAGGGATTGTTTACCCCAAGCATGTGAAGATTTCCCCTGGTGGAATGGGCAAATGAGAGCAATTTGTTCCAATGGCCATGAAGGTGGCTAAAGCAGATGCTATGGAGTACGCAGAGGTTGTTCAGACATAGAAGATACCAAGGTCAACCTCTGCAGACCAGATCATTGACAGTTGTCCTGACTTTTGTCCTGCTACTGGACTTTGATGACTCTGGAAGAGGTTGACAGCTTTGTGCCAGTCTGCCTCACTTAAATCCAGTTCATGCACACAAGTCAAGACATCACCCACGATGTTACCTATCTTCTACAAAAACAAAGAACAAACAATATGCATTCATTCAATCTGTCAGGAGAAGTTGTTCTCACAACTGAAAACCCTTGGCTGAATTTCACTAGCATGAGTTGGAATAAGCAAAGTTGAGAAGGATGAAATAGAATATAATTAGCCATAACTAATTATACAAAACAGGATTTATACAAAATGTAAAAAAAAAAACCCTCTAAATAAATGAAGCAATTGACTAGATTTTCATAGATTTCTCTATATTAGTTTAGAAAATACACAACCTCACTAATCCATCTTCTTTTGAAGGAAAAGAAGTTGCAAAATAAAATGAATATTTATTTCTCTCTCCTTTATTTCTTCTAGTTAGGATGCCTGGTTCAGCATTAATCAGGTCTTAACATGAATCAGCGACATTAATGTTACATCCCATAATTTGCTTCTCCATAACTAAAATGAAAAACAGTATTTGTTGGTAGAACTTAAAATAAAATATCTCAGGAGGGAGCAACCATGTGCTACAACAAAAGAAGACAAATTCACATCTTTTTAGTCTTTCTTTTCCTAGCTCCTGTGGCTAATAAAACTTTAAAAAGAAAAAAAATCCATTTCATTCCTCACAAGTTTGGCTTTATTTTAAGAAAGAAGAGAAAAATCAGGTTAAAAAATTGAGAATTCAAAAGAAATAGAAGATTATCTACAAAAATATAAAATATTTCAGTAAACAGAATGACAGAGGTCTTTAATCTAATTTCAGAAAAAAAAAATTGAAATAACTGTAAAGCAAAGGGACAATCAAAGAGTGTGAAAAAAATAAACCCTGGTCCAGAGAATTCTATCCAACTTTTAAAGGACATTAATATCTTCTTCTTGTTGTCCAATCATGTTCAACTTAAGATACTGGAGAGGTTTGTTATTTCTTTCTCCAGTGGATTAAGGCAAATAAAAGTTAAGGTAACATAGCTAGTAAGTGAATGAGACTAAATTTGAACTCAGGTCATCCTGTCTCCAGGTCCAGGGCTCTACCACTGGGGTGACTAGCTGCCTCTTAGGCAGACAGAGGTTAAGTGACTTAGCCAAGGTTACACAGTCTGAGTCTGGATTTGAACTCAGTTCTTCTTGACTCTAGGGCCAGTGCTCTAACCACTGCACCACCTAGATGTCCCAAATTAATATCTATATTGCACAAATTATTCTCCAAAATTGAGAAGGAAAAGAAAATTCTATTAAACTCCTTTTATGAGACATATTGCATCAATATGAGACATATTGAATCATTTCTCAGTCACATCCAACTCTTCATGACCCTATTTGGGGTTTTCCCGGCAAAAATACTGGAGTGGTTTGCTCTTTTCTTCTCCATCTCACTTTACAGATGAGGAAACTAAGGCAAACAGGGTTAAGTGACTTTCCAGAGTCACACAACTAGTACATGTCTAAAGTCAGATTTGAATTCAGAGAGATTAGTCTTCCTGACTCTAGGCCTGGCATCCCTTCTAAGAAAATAGGTCCCTTCTACTTCTTTATAGATGTGGGGGTGGGAAAGGTGAACAGAAACTGTGGGAATGGAACACGGTATAAAATGTCAGATTTTAAAATATGCTTGTTTGGGGTGGGGTGGGGGGGCGGTGTTAGCCGGGAAGGGAATTGGTTTTGAGACCAGGTGTCTCTATCTTGCCCAGGTTGGGACACCCATGGACCCAATACCACTGCTGATCTTTACAGAATTTTTGACTTGCTCTTTTCTCAACCTGAGCCTCCTCGCACTTCGTTAGACAGCTCTATGACCCACCACCTACCAGAGGCTCACCATATTGGTGCTAGACTTACAGTCAAACAGCTTTATCCCAGCTGCAGCTCAGACCCCCTGGATTCAAATAATCCAGCAGTCTCAACCTCCTGGCAACAGGAACCAGAGGAGAGCATTACTAAGACTGCCCTGTGTTGGTTAGTTTTTCTGAACTGGTTTTTTCCTCTTTTTAATATTTTGGAATAAGGGAAGGTATGGGAAGAGAGTGGATACCCTGGGAAATAAAAGCTATGTGAAAATGAAAGATAGCTATAAAAACTGTTATAAAAACCAAAACATCTAAGCCTACAACTATTAATCACTAAATGTTGTGTTTAATGTGTTGCCAAGCCACAGCGACTTAATCTGGATGCAGAATATCTAAAACTCAAAGAAATACAAGTGCCGGATAAAGCCACAGCTCTCTGCAATTGAGCTTCTGTTACTCTTCTCTGGCCATTCACATATCTACATTACTCAAAGGGACAACAGCTGCCACAAACAAGCAGTGATTTACACACACACACACACACACACACACACACACACACACACACATACACATACACACACTCACACACACACACCATTTGTTCATTCTGTCTTTCTGTCTTCTAAAATGAACCCCTTCAAACCAATTCAAATATAAAATGCCAGGTGATAGAAGGAAGTTGAAGATAATATGGTAATATTAGAAAATGAGTGTTAGACAATTTGTGTTTATAGTGTTATTATGAGGAAACTGATGTGTAGCCCTTAAAACTATATAGAAATATAAGTTATTATTACTATTATCTGTCAGCAGATAGATGGATGTTCAAACTGATATCTCTTCAAGGAGGAAGGGTACAAAGGCAGAAAAAAAAAGGAGAATGGGCTTGGTAGTGCATGTCTCTGGCTAGTCCCTGCTGCTGGGGAGACTGAAGACAGTGAATCTCCTGTGTTTGGAAGTTCTAAGCTGCAGTACAGCTAAAATTATCAGGTGTCTGCACTCAATGCTGCACTGAAATAGTGAACCCCCAAAGCTAAAGGGCTACCAGGCCACCTGAAAAGGAACAGATTAACAAAGGTTAGAACAGATGGAGCAAATTAAATCTTTTGTGCTGATTTGTATTAGGATATATAGTCCATGAATATCTACTGCAATTCCAGTCTGGATAGGTAAGAAGGAAGGTAGAAAGGAAGGAAGGAAAGAAGGAAGAAAGGAAGGAAGAAAGTAGGGAGGGAGGAAAGGAGGGAGGGAGGGAGGGAGGAAGGAAGGAAGGAAGGAAGGAAGGAAGGAAGGAAGGAAGGAAGGAAGGAAGGAAGGAAGGAAAGAGAAAGAAAGAAAGAAAGAAAGAAAGAAAGAAAGAAAGAAAGAAAGAAAGAAAGAAAGAAAGAAAGAAAGAAAGAGAAAATAGTAAAAGAGTCACTGATAATGCAAAAATGATTCTCAGTCTCGTGAGTCATTGTGCCATTTAGCTGCCTATTCCTACACCATAATACCTACAATAAATTCTAAGCTGACCTTGCTTCCTTAAAGGCTTTCATGAAAAATAGCTCCTTTTGTCAAGTCCCAGTCTCTGGTCTCCACCCTACCCCACATATATTACCATAATACTTTAACACTTCAGTTTTGCAATCATTTACACTCCTTAAAGAATTCTTATTCCATATTTGTAGTGAGGCAAAAGGCAGTACTTAGTCACTCAAGAAGTGAATGGAAGAGTCAGGATTAGTCCTGGGCTCCTACTCTGGACCATCCGGCTTGTCCTACAAGGTCCTTGCCAGCTATGTGAGAAATCAACATAATGTATTACTGTATGGTCTTTTGCACAATAAATGTCAGATCCAAATAGCCAAGAAAAAGTGAAGATTTTTATTAAAATTAACTCCCTCTATCCTGGATGATGCTTCTTAAGTTTGCAGTTGTTTGGAAATTTACATCCTTTATTCTGAGATTAAAGAACATTTTTCTTTCTGTGACATACTCCTTGCTCTGTTCTGACAGGACTATGCTAACGTGTTCTCCCAGGGATTAGCACAGGTTAGGTGGTATCCTGGAATAGAAACCTAGGAAGTGTTTGTTTTATTGTTTTTTATAAGCCCTATCTGACTTTTTGTTCTTGTCTAGTCCCCAAGTATTACAGATATGGACAAAAATCCATCCATAGATCACATTTAGCACTCTCATAAAAATTATTGGCTCTTATTAGGTGTAATCGGAGGGGGGCTGGTGCCCACACCACTCTCTCTTCAATTTAATCTACAATTATTAACGCTTTCTCCATCACTTTTGTAAGTCTAGGCAACCAATCAACAGTAAATCAAGCCCTGATGGATGGCCTTTACTGATTTCTGAGGTGTAAATGTACACACATAGTACATAAATGTACACACTGAAAATTTAGCAGTCATTTTTGAGCCAGGTAAAGCTGGCTCCTGCTTATCTATGTTGCACCTCATTAACCCCTATTTCGGCAGCACTGCCCTGGTGCTTATTCATTTAGAAGATAGCCTGGCAGAGCAAGGAAGCGCTGTCTTACTGACAGTCAGTCCTTAAATTCAGGTATGTGGGGACTTGAATGATGCCCTTAATCTCTCTGAGGTGAAGTTTTGTTTGTGAAAAGAGCGGTGGAGAGATGTGGACTAGAGTCAGGGCTTCTTACGTTTTTTTCCACCGGGGACCCCATGTTGATGTTTCGGCAGCATTCTTTGGCCTTACATGACCTGAGGGTCTGTGCAGTGCAACATGCAGGCTCTTTGTGTTGAGAACCAAGGCTTCAGTGAAGTTGCACAATGCAACAAGGACAACTGCTGCCAGGAACATTTGATTTTTAATTCATTTCTAGTCACTTCAAATTCAGAAATATTTTACTGTTGCTAGATTTTTGAAGACCCCATGTAGGGGTCTCAACTCACAGTTTAATAAACACTGGACTAGATGATCTCTCAGATTCATTCCAGCTCTAAATTCACAATTCTACTTTCAGAGGTTCTATAGCTTTTTTGAGGAGGTATACAGTAGATTTTAAGCAGTTAGGTACCACAGGGGATAGAGTGCTGACCCTGGAGTCAGGAAGGCTTAAGTTCAAATCTGACCTTAGGTACTTCCTAGCTGTGTGACCCTGAGCAAATCACTTCACTTTGTTTGCCTCAGTTTCTTCATCTATAAAATGATCTGGAGAAGGAAATGGAAAACCACTCCAATCTCTATGCCAAGAAAACCCCAAAATGGGATCACAAAGGATCAGATGCTGAAATGACTGAACAACAAAAAAATAGTAGATCCTATTCCCATCTCTTATAAAACTATCAGTGTCTCTTTCTGGAAACTTCTAACAATAGGCTACTGATTTTCCCACTGCAAACTGTTCTATTCATGACTCCTTCAAAACTCCAAGGATTCCATTAAAAGTACCAAATAATGTTACTTACACTCCATCTGCCCAAATTTCAGCATATCTGCCTTGGCTCCATTCACTCATTCAACAAACATTTATTAAGTACTTAGAGGTATATGGGGTGTTCAGGGAGGACTAGAACCTCTGGTGTGAGGATTTGCTGAGCCCTTTTCAGGGCTGCTCATCCACCTATGGTGTTCACCTGTCACCCAGTTCTTAACTGTAGCTCCAAGAAGCTATAGCATACATGCCTGAGAAAATTGTCAGGCAGATGGGCTAAACCAGGCTGAGAGCACCCAGCAAGCATCAGACTCATTAATGAGATAGGGGAATATCTATCTCAAACATGTGAAGACTTCCCCTAGAGGAATGGGTGGATTTGTTCCAAAGGCCATACTTTGAGCACGTCAGACACTGAAGAAACTAAGGTCATCCACCGCATCCTGGGCCATCACCAGTCATCGACTTTTGTCCTGCCACTGGACTTTGATGATTCTGGAAGAGAGAGTGAGGCTGATGACTGTTCAACTCTGCTCACTTACAAATCCGATTCCCACACAAGTCAAAACATCATGCCATGGTGTCATCAGTCCTCTCCAAATATAAAGGAGGAGAAACAACATCAAGCCCTTACTAAATGCCAGACCATGTACTAGGTGCTACAGATACAAAGTCAGAAAGGAAACAACTCTTATCCCCTAGAAACTTGCATTCTTCTGAGAGGAACAACAAGGATATAGTTAATACAAAATACTTTAAAAGTAAATATTATTTCAGAAGGGGAAGTATAATCTGCTAGCAATTAGGGAGGGAGGAGGTTGGAATCATGCAGGAAGGGCCTCCTCCTCTGGAATACAGTGTGTGAGCCAAGACTTGAAGGAAGCCAGAGGTTCTGAAAGACAGAGGTGACAAGGGAGTGTCTTCTAAGCCCAGAGGGAGAGCCAGCCTGGGGAAAAGGATTTAATGCACTTGAAACACCAACTAGACCAGTTTGTCTGAGACATGAGAGGGCATTACAGGGAAGTAAAGGGCAGTAAGCCAAGCAGAGTAGTCTGGCTTCTCTCTACTTGAGAGACAATGAGGTCTAATGGCAAGAATGCAAGACTTGGGGTCAGAAGAACTGTGTTCTGGGCCTGTCACTGCCACTTATTGATCCATGTGACAATCTATTTGACTTTTAATCTCTTCTTCTATAAAATAAGGGGGAAATGTTTGCACCACCAACCTCACCATTGTCCAAAAGAAGTACTTTGTACACTTTGATGGGCTAATTAGGGATATAGATGAGGCTTTTTAATTTCACTGAAATTAGGGAACTCCCAGACGAGAAAACTCCCTCTACCAATTCAGGTAGCTTTAGCACCTCCTCTAGACTTAAAACTCTACACTTAGTGCTTACAACTCTAGACTTAGTTGCTGTGGAAGGAGAAAAGAGATTTTATTTATGTTATTTTATATTTAAGGCTTTTTTTATTTTTAATAGTATTTTTCCATTTTAATTAAAAGAAATTTATTTCCTTCCTGACCCAATATAATAAAAATGACAATTCTACCTAAATTAATTTACTTCTTTAGTGCCATACAATTCAAACTATCAGCTAATTATTTCTAGAGCTGGAAAGAATATCAGAATTCATCTGGAAGAACAAAAGGTCCAGAATACCAAGGGAACTGATAAAAAAAAAATGCTAGGGAAGGTGGCCTAGCTCTACCAGATCTCAAATTGTATTATAAAGCAGCAATTATTAAAACCACTTAGTACTGTCTAAGAAACAGAAGGGTAGACCAGTGGAATATGCTAGGTACTCAAGACATGTTAGGCAATAAATATAGCAATCTACTGTTTGATAAATCCAAGCTTGATATCCCAGTTTCTAGGATAAGAACTCACTGTCTGACAAAAATTGCTGGGAAAACTGGATAACAGTGTGGCAGAAACTAGGCATAGACTAATGCCTGACACCATACATAAGAATAAAGTCCAAATGAGTACATGATCTAGGTATAAAGATGGATACTATAAACAAATTAGTGGAGCAAGGAATAGTGTATTTATCAAATTTATGGAGAAGGGAAGAATTTTTGACTAAACAAGAGATAGAAAGCATTATAAAGTGCAAAATGGATAATTTTGATTACATTAAACTGAAAAGTTTTTGCACAACCAAACCCAATGCATCCAAGATTAGGAGAGAAGCAGAAAACTGGGAAAGAATTTTTCAACTAGTATCTGTGATAAAGGCCTCATTTCTAAAATATATAGAAAACTGAGTCAAACATACAAGAATACAAGTCATTCCCCAACTGATAAATGGTCAAAGGATATGAACAGGAAGTTTTCAGAGGAAGAAATTAAAGATATCTATAGTCATATGAAAAAATGCTCTAAATCACTGTTGATTGTAGAGATGCAAATCAAAACAACTCTGAGATAATACATCACACCTATCAGATTGGCTAACATGACAAAACAGGAAGATGATAAATGTTGGAGAAGATGTGGGAGAGTTGGAACACTAATTCATTGTTGGTGGAGCTGTGAACTGATCCAACCATTCTGGAGAGCAGTTTGGAACTATGCCCAAAGAGCTACAAAAATATGCATACCATTTGACTCAGCAATATTGCTTCTAGGACTGTATCCCCAAGAGATCATAAGAATGGGAAAGGGTCCCACATGTACAAAAATATTTATAGCAGCATTCTTTGTGGTGGCCAAGAACTGGAAATCAAGGGGATGCCCACCAATTGGGGAATGGGTGAAAAAATTGTGGTATATGAATGTAATGGAATATTATGGTGCTATAAGAAATGATGAACAGGAAGTCTTGAGAGAGACCTGGAAAGATTTATATGAACTGATGCTGAGTGAAAGGAGTAGAACCAGTAGCCACAAGTGTATGAGGATTTTTTCTGGTAGACTTAGAACTTCATTTCAATGCAAGGACTTAAAAAATTCCCAATGGTGGGGGCGGAGTCAAGATGGTGGAGTAGAAAGACACAAAAATGCAGGATCTCCCCACACAGCCCATAAAATACCTATAGAGAGGGACTCTCAACAAATTTTGGAGCAGCAGAAGTGGAGAACAACAGAGTGGAGGAGATTTCCAGCCCAGGGTGACCTGAAAGGCCCACGGGAAAAGTCTGTTGCACCAGATTCAGAGCAGAGCCTAGCCCAGCCTTGGCTGCATGGCACACAACTCCCGAACAGCCCTTGGGGGTGGAATCTCCAGTCATGGAGTCCCCAGTCCCAGCAGCAATGAGTTCACAGATCCCTCAACCCACAGGCACCAAAGGTCAGTGACTGGGTTTCTTCAGCTGGCCGGGAAGGGAGAAGGGCCTTCCCATAGCCCCAGCCTCAGGCAGTGGCTGCAGAGGCCACATTGGCAGGCAGTGGAGGTTCCCACCTCAGCCCCTACAGCAGCCTGAATCCATTGTTTGTTCGTAAAACCCCTGGGGGGAGAGGAACTAATTATTACCTCAGCCCTGTGTAGAGGCCCTGAGGGAACTGTTCTTTGTCTCACAGTCAATGGCGACTCTGCCCCCACAACCTGACTGAATCCCACCCCACCAGTGCTGGTTTGGCAGAACTGGAGGCCAGGTGACTGTGGAGAGGAAACTCTGCTAAGATTCTGAGCACAAAAAAATCTCTCTCTGCTCCCAGACCAGTATACACACTTGATTGTGCCACCTTGGAGGAACTGAGATCTTACAGATTCCCAGAGTATACCTTACTCTTAACAAAGGACCCAAAAGTCAAGTAACTGGTTGGGAAAATGCCCAAAAAAGGGGAAAAAAAATAAGACCATAGAAAGTTACTTTCTTGGTGAGCAGATATCTCCTCCCATTCTTTCGGACGAGGAAGAACAATGCTTACCATCCGAGAGACATAAAAGTCAAGGCTTCTGTATCCCAAAATTCCCAATTTTTTTTTAAGGCAAAATGCCTTCCACATCCAGAGAGAGAACTATGAAATTCAGTCACAGAATGTAGCAGATCATTTTCTTTTGTATTGTGTTTTGGCTTGTTTTATGATTTCTCCCATTCATTTTAATTCTTCTATGCAACATGACTATGGTGAAAATGTATTTAATAGGAGTGTATGTGTAGAACCTATATAAAATTGTATGCAGTCTCAGGGAGGGAGAGAGGAGGGATGGGGAAGGAGGTGGAGGGAGGGAAAAAAATCTAAGTTATATGGCAGCAATTGTAGAACACAGAAAATAAATAAAATAATAATAAAAAAAGAAATTTATTTCCTCTTTCTCCTGCCCCTCACTCAACTGAAAAAAATGGAAAAAAACAAATTCCTTGTAACAAATGTGAAGAGTCAAACAAAACTAATTCCCTCAATGGTAGTGATAAAGTACATGTCTTATTCTGTACCCTAAATCCATCCTGTCTGTATCAAGAGGTGAATAACATGCTTTTATAACTGCCCTCTAAAATCATGAGTGGTCATTATATTGGTCCTAGTTCTCACAATTTTTAAAGTTATTGGTCTATACAGTGTAGTTCTGGTACAAATTTTTCTCCTGGTTCTACTCATTTCTTTTCTATCAGTTTTTGTCAGTCAATAAGCATTTATTGAGTGCTTTATTGAGCACCTACTATGTGCCAGGCATTTTGCTAAGCCCTGAACATACAAAAAAAGGCAAAAGATAATCCCTGTCCTTGAGAAGATCACAATCTAACAAAAGAGACAAGTAAACAAAGATGTACTAGCAAGCTATACACAGTAGAAAAAAGGAATAAGTAAAAAAGGGAAGGCAATAGAAATAAGAATGGGTAAGATCTTCCTATAGAAAGGAAGATTTAAACTGAGCCTTGAAGGAAGCCAGGGAAACAAGGGGGTGAGAGAGTGAGAAGGGAAAGCTTTTCAGATGTGTGGGACAGCCAATGAAAATGCCCAGAGCCAAGAGTTTGAATATCTTACTCCAGGAACCACCAGGAGACCAGTGTTACTGGATAAAGAGAATGTTGAAGGGAGCAGATGTAAGGTGTTAGGATAGTGGAAAGGTAGCAGGGAGGAATTAGATTATGAAGGGCTTTGGACATCAAACAGAGAACTTTGCATTTGATCCTGGAGATGATAGGGAGACCACTGGGGATAATGATTGGGGGGAGGGTGAGTGGGTGAGATAGTTGGACCTATATTTTAAGAAAATCACCACTTTGGTGGCTGAATGAAGGATGGATTAGAGTTGGGAGACACATGGGGCTGGCAGGAAAACCATCAGGCTATTACAATAGTCTTGGCATGAAGAGATAAGGACTTTGCACCAGGGTAATTTTAGTATCAGAGAGAAGGAGATGTTTTCAAGACATATTGCAAAGGTGAAATCTACAGGCCTTGGCAACAGATTGGATAGGGTTGGGGTGGGGAAGGGCTAGAGACATAGTAAGAAGTAGAGAATGATATCTAGGTTGTGAGCTTGAGGGAGTAGGAAGATGATGTCCTCCATAGTATTAGGGAAGGGGGTATTGGCAGGGGTGGGGGTTGGGGGGGGTAAGAAATGAGTTCAGTTTTGGATATGTTTTATTTATTTAAGATGTCCAGTGGACATCTAGTTTGAGGTGTCTGGAAAACAGTTGGAGATGAGAGACTGGAGGTCGGCAAAGAGGCTGGAGCAGGTTAGGTAGATTTAAGAAGTATCAGCATAGAGATTATAATTAAATCCTTAGGAAATGATGAGATCACTAAGTGAAATAATATAGAGGGAGAAGAAAAGAGGGCCCAGGACAGAACTCTGTGGGATGCCTATGGTTAGAGGGAGTGATCTAGAGGAGGATCCAGCACATCTATGTTTAGAGGGAGTGATCTGGAGGAGGATCCAGCACATCTATGTTTAGAGGGAGTGATCTGGAGGAGGATCCAGCAAAGAGAGGTCACAAAGTGGTGGGAAGAAGAACCAGGAGAAAGTAGAGTCCTAAAAACCCACAGAAGAGGCAAAGAGGGTGATCAATAGTGTCACAAGCTGTAGAAAGGTCAAAAAAGGATGAAGATAGAGAAAAGACCATTGGATTTGGCAATTAAGAGTCCATCGGTAACTTTGAAGAAAGCTGTTTTGGATGAATGATGAGATTGGAAATCAGATTCCCGAGCTAAGAAGAGAATGAGAGGAAAGGAAGTGGAGACATCTATTGTACACAGCTTTCTAAAGGAGTTTGGCCTGTACAAAACAAACCCCTAAATCTGAAATAGTTTTATAAAGAAATGTACTATGTTGTTTGATAAAGAAAAGTGAGCTAGAAAGAAGGTGTGGCTTCCTCTCATCTAATCCATGGGATTATATCAGCAAGGACTCTGACATATCCAGGAGGGCCTGCTGTACAGTTTCTTAAATGTGCTTTTCTAAAAGGAAAACAACTTTTGAGGGGTCACCAATCTACTTTAATCAAGTACATATATCATTCACAGTTCAGGGAAAACATCACCCTGAACTTCAGAGAAAATAGAGATATGAAAACCAACAGACAGGGCTTCCAACTGTTTGACCCTAAGTAATATATACATCACAGATCAACAGACAGATCCAACTGTTTGACCATACATACATAATTACCAGAGAGAGAAGCACCAACATCTGGGTTTTCAAAGCCAGGAGGGCTCCTTCGCAGCTATCCAGAGTCTCATCTGACCAAACAAACACTTCTGATGAGTAAGCACCAAAACAAAACTTCATCTCAGATTATATACACACTTTTCAGAGCCAGAGGGCATCACAACCTTTGAGAATCAGTGCCTCATTAGAAATTAACAAAAGATGTGGGCCTTCCTACAAAACAAATCTCCCCTAATCAAATTTCCCTTAATGGGGAGGACCATTAATTGATGGGGAAGATCTTTAACTCTCTAATTAACATTATTAACATTACAGGGAGGTATACATTATATAGTATTTTAGACAAGGGTACCTGTACATGAACTGCATGTACACAGTTAAGCAAAGTTGCCAAAAGGGCACTTTGAAAGCAAAGTGGATTGAAAAAATATCAGTAAATATAAACATTCAATAAAATTTGGGTGAAGCCAAAACACAAGCTTGAGTGGACCCAAAATAACACTTGTGTGAATAGACCCAAAATACAAATGTTTGGGGTAGATCCAGGACCTGGGGGAACCCCAAATTCCTTGTAGCCATTTCTGGCATTTCTGAAGAGATCTAAGGTCTGGGTGATATTCTGCATTCAAACAATCTCTAATCATAGAAAATTTGGTTTAAATGTTATAATAATAAGCTTTCTGAACAATATAATGAAGCGTTCTCCACAAGTCACAAAAGGAAAAAGAGCTGTAGGATGTTATGGAACAGATAAATCAAATAAGAATTTTGGGGGACTTTTTTTTTTGAGGATAAGGATGACATAGGCATGTTTGTAAACAGTAGGGAAGTAGCCAGGGAGAGATTAAGATAAGTGAGAGAGTGAGCATGATAGAAGGAGGAGACAAGATGACTTGGGATCACTTTACAGGTAGAGGGGTTTGCTGTGGCAAGAGAAAGAGCTACCTCTTCATGTGAGATGGGATGGAGTATGGAATGGCAGAAGGCATTTGGGTGATGTGGAAGAATAGAGTTCTCTACAAAAGCCTGAATAGGATAGTGAGCAAATTAGGGAGGCACAGAGGTACTGCCTAACAATAGTGTGGGCCCAGTTGAGGTAATATAACATAAATTTGTGGGAAGTTAGGTGGCACAGTGAATAGTATGCTGGGCCTTGTGTCAAAAGACTCATCTCTCAAGATTCAAATCTCAGACACTAACTAGCTGTGTGGCCCTGGGCAAGTCACGTAACAATTTGCCTCAATTTCCTCATCTGTAAAATAAGCTAAGAAGGAAATGGCAAATCACTTCTATATCTTTTAAAATCCTAAATGGGGTCATGAAGAGTTGGACAGGACTGAAACAACTGAACAGCATAAACATATATTTGCAGTGGATTCAGTCAGAGTGGTTGAATTATTTTCTACACTTTCATTTAGTAGCATATATATAGGAACAAAGACAGAGAATGGTGGAAGTGATCCAAGGTTGAAACTTGGCAGGGCACAATGATGACATGGTAAGGAGGAAAGGAACTGAAAAGAGGAAGACAATGAAACCCTGAGATGGTTGGACAGGAAGTTCAGATGGGGAAAGGAGGAGAATATGGATAGTGCAGGGATGATGATATATGAGGGAACTGAGAGTTCAAGAGATTGGAGGTCCCTGTGGATGAAAAACACAGTTTAATATTGGAAGGCAGAGAAATAGGAGGATAGCCAATCGATTGAGATGAGAAATGGTAATTTCAGAGTTCCTGAACATGGGGATAGCTCAAGTTTGGTGATTGCAAGATCAAGGATATGTCCATCTTTGTGTGTGACCGAAATGGGGTAGAGGAGTAGATCATGGGAAAGGAGTAGGTTGAAAGATCAGGGAGGTTAAGGTGTTTGAGAAAGAGTTAATATGTATGTTGAGGTTCTCTAGAACAAAGATAGAAATTGGTGAAGAGAGAAAGAGTGTGTGCCAAATGGTGAATTTACTGAGGAAGAAAGGGGAATGACCTGGAGGTTGTAAACAACAGCTACCAGGATTTTGTTTGAGTGGTAGATGTGAACTCTATGGATCTCAGAGGAGGTTACTGAGTTGATGGTACGATGGTTCATTTTTATAATATTGATGTTAATGGTACAAATGGTTTTTCTGTTTCTGCTTACTTTACTCTGCATCAGTTCATATGAGTCTTTCCATGTCTCTTTGAAATCATTATTTCTTATAGCACAACAGTACTCCATTACATTCACATGCCACAATTTGTTTAACCATTTCCCAATTAAGGGACATCCTTTTAGATTGCAATTTTTTGTCCCCATAAGGAGAAATAATTGTCTGTCTAAAATGGAAACCTTGTTATTTTCTCTGGAAGAGGTTTTTTAGGTGACTATTTACAAAAACCACAAGCCAGGACTCCAAGTCTAAAAACCTGGTTGAGCAAGCAGGTAACTCAACAAACTGTTGAACCTCCCATTAAGAGAAGTGTAGGAATCAACTGACATGGCACAACAATATCCCATTGGTCCAGTTAAATGTGGATAATGCTGCAGAATGGCTGTGTACTCACAGAGGCTCTGAAAAGCAATATAAGCCAAATTCATATACTAAGAAGGGGGTGGAGGTGGAGAGGTTGGGGTGAGGGCTACTACCCTCCATTTCTTTCCTCCAATCTTGTTAAAAATTCCTTTTCCTTTCAGAGGAAGTTTATTTGACCTCCAGTCTTTGTAGACTCTCTGGTGGGTGGGAGCCTCCCTGGACATTCTAGAAATGTAGGCTGAGAAATTCCCCAATTGCAGGCATGAAGCAGTAAGGAATCAATTTCCCACCAATAAGCAGATTCTTATGTAAATGCACTTTAAGCCACAGGTTTAAGGGTATGCTAATAAATGTTTAACAACTGACTCTCTGAAAACACAAGGCACACTTTTATATTTACTCTGAATCATTAACATTTTCCATTACTATTTTAAAATCTAGACAATCAGCAAAACAAGACATCAAGCCCTAATTTGTAGTATTTACTGACTTACAAGGTGTAAATGCTCACATTGAAATTTTAACAATTTTAACAATCAGTTCTTGAGCTGGTAGGAAGTGGTTCCATCACATCCTTATGTGGGCTACAGTTTGTGGGGTTTTGTTTTTTTTTTTTAAATTTTCTTAATCAGCATCCAGGAATTGGGATGAGCCTGTTTTATTAAGAAGGATCAGCACAGAACTGGTAATTTCCTGCCTTTGGCTTGTCCCCAAATAAACCTGTGAATCCAAAATTCTAGACTTAACTAGGATCTGAACAAAAGCACTGGCAGGCTCTCTCGATTATGTTGTTCACTGCAGGCTAATACAACATTTCTACAGAGGGAATTTATCTGTGACAATACCTGTAGACTACAGACAATACCTACAGACACCCTGTTTGTTCATTAGGGTGACCAGAATTCAAAAAGACAAACTTAGTAAGAAAACACAAAACAAATAACATTTCTTCTGGCTTGAGCACAGAACTCATTCTTATCTTCTGAGGAGACCAATCATTTCTGTGTGTCTCCCCTGCCTCCCCGCTTCCCCAAGCTTCTCATTGTCACCTGTAACCCAGAATCTAAGCTTTGGACTCATGTAAAAAGAATTCAATCTTGGGAATTTCTCCCTAGGTCTTTAATTTAATGTCTTCACTCTCTGTCACTTCACCCCAACCCAAGGAACATTAAAATTTAGCTCATGTCTAGGTCTACATTTTTTTAAAAAAAGGAAAAGGTCCTTTAGCTCCCATTCAATGACTCAGGTTAACCAGACACTGAAAACAACACACACTTTATATAACCTGAACAAAAAAATGCAAAGTATTTGTACTCAAGTCCATAGAGAATTAAAATAATTCCCCTTCCCTCTTCAGTGAGCCCCCAAGGCCCCAGATCTATCTATCTATCTATCTATCTATCTATCTATCTATCTATCTATCTATCTATCTATCTATCTATCTATCCACATACACACACACCTATACATACACACAAAATCCTTTAGACTTGCAGTACTATCCTGGGTGTGGCATACCTTCCAGGAGAAGGTACTTAAAGATGCTAGAGAATCCAACAACCCTCCTTTCTAATAATTCCCATCTCCATGGGGCCTTATATAGCCGTCTAGATTTATTATGCTATACTTTGGTCCTTCACAAGGGAAAACCACAGTGGTTGAGAGAAGGCCTACACTATCTTAGACCTACATGGTAAATGAATCAGTTAACAAGCATTTATTAAGTGCCTAGTCTTAAGTGCAAGCTCTGGAGATATTAAGTCACAAAAATGAAACAGCCTCTATCCTCAAGGAGTTTACATTCTGTTAGGGGAGATAGCATGTATATAAATGAGTACTTAAATAGATAAATAAGACTCTAAATAGACCAGACAAAAATGGTGAAGTAGGAGGGAGCAGTGGAGCCTAGCTTCCCTAACATTACAAAATTCCTACAAGCAGAGATTCAAAGACACAGCTTTGCCATAAGATCAATTAGAATTCCTAGAAGAAATGATACAAAACTTTAAAAAGAGTTTAAAATGACATTATTATTTTTCCTTCTGGCTGGGTTTTTTTTTTCTGGTTTTTGCTTTTGAGATGAATCACCCTATCTTGCCCCAGTTAGAAGTATAATGGCATTAACAACCCAACTCCACAGCACAGAAGTACAGACCTGTCCCATGGCTGATCAGCTATGGTTCACGTCTCCTTAGGCAGCGTGGTGGGCCCAATTTCAAAGCCTCACCATATTTTCGCTGGACTTAGTGTGCAAAGCCAATTGGCTTTAGCCCTGCTATACTTCAACTGCCAATCTCAAGCAATCTAGGATTAGGTATACCACTACCCTCAATAAAAATGACATTATAAATGAAATGAGATGGATGGAAAAAAAAGTTGGAAAGGAAATGAAAGTTATGGAGGAGAGCATGGTAAAGAAAATTAACTGCTTAGCACAAGTTGCACAAAACCAAGTAAAGACTTCCTGAAAATCAAAAGGGATCAAATAAAGATTATTGATTCCATGAGACAATAAAAAATTACTAAAAACAAAAATTTTAAAAGCTGCAAAAAATAGAAGATTAAGGTACTTCACATCACAAACAATTGACCTTGAAATTAAATCAAATAATAATTCATTATTTAATTATTTATTTTTAGTTTATTTATTTAAAAAATATAAAATTTATTATTTATTTAAAAAATAAATAAATTAAATGTCATTGGGTCTCTTGAAAGCCACAACCAAAAAAAGAGCCTGAATTTCATATTTCACAGTAGAGCCAAGATAGGGAGTAGCAGGAAGAAGTAGAGAGAGTCCTGTCACCACTCTCTCCCCTCCAAAAAAACTCAGAAAACCTCCAAATAAAACCAAGAAATGCACCAAACTGAATACTATGGGGAAATCCAGGAAAATTTGTTGTTGTACAGCCATTCAGTCATGTCTGATTCTACATGACCCCATGGACATCATCTAATATCAAAGATATTAGAGTAGTTTGACCTTTCCTTCCCCAGTGCATTTGTAGACGAGAAACTGAGGCAAATGGGGGTTAAGTGACTTGCCCAGCGTGACACAGCTAATATCTGAGGCAAGACAAGAACTCAGATTTTCTTGATTCTAGGCACTCTATGCAGTGCATCATGTAATCATAGCTAGTCAATTTCCCAGCATAGGGAAGGTCAATGGACCCTGGGGAAAGTGTTTGGCCAGGAAAGACTGCATCAGGGCAAGAAAAGTATTCACTGCAAAGGGAACAGGTTCTAACTGGCAACTTTGTTACCCACTCTGCAATTCCAGGTCACTGATCTTGTTTCCAGAGGTTGCCTCCTGGGGTTGGGAGTTGTCAAAGGCCATAGGCAAGCACAAAAGTAAACAACAGGAGGGTGGCCAAGACCCCAGGAGTGGAGCAGAGTCTCAGTTTCACCTTCTAATACATTCTGAAGTCTTCAGAGGAATAACTAGGGCAGGAATCCTAGACCAAAAGAGTCTGTCACTGTGTCACTGTCCCTTCTGTCACTGTGAATCAGGAGAGTTTTCCTATTTGCAGATTGTTGGGAAGTCCACCACAAGTCCACTGTTGCTCAGACCCAAACCCAGTTTAGGAATTTGCAAAGCTCAGATCAGAGGGATAGCAGTTAGACTTTGCCCTGGATCAGACCACTTTGGGAGCACTGAAAGCTTGCAGGTCCCCCGCTTAAGCTGTCCCTGGGAACCTGAATTAACACAAAACTCAACAAGCCCAGAAAGCAGCAGTAGGATCAGTCCAGTCCTTCCTGTCAGAAGTGCACAGAGCCCAGCTATCACATCAAGTCTGAAATCAGGAAGCAGGCTGGAAGAAAGAGCAAACAAACGAACAAAAAAATGATTTCATCATAAAAGCTATTATGACAAAGATGCTCAAGAAACAAACCCAGAAGAAGAGAATAGTTCCAAAACATCTACAAGCAAAGACTCAAAAAAACCCATTATCTTGGGAACAAATTTCACTAGAATTCCTGGAGCAAGAGGTTTTTTTTAAGAGTTTAAAATGTTTCCATGAGTGAAATGAGAGTCCTTGAGTAAAAGAATTCAGATTTATGCTGATTGAAAAAAATAACTGCCACAGATTCCCTTTTAAATTTATTTTGCTTTAAAGAAAAGGAAATTTAACTTAAAATATTTTAGCATTAGTTGCACAAAATGTTTGGATAAAATTCTAGTTTTTATAAGGCTTTTTATATATTTAGCCTGTCACAACAGTGCTCAAGATTATATTGATGATGTTTTTTTCTGCATCATAGAACCCTAAAACACAGAGATCTCACTGATCCACTGCCAGGTAACCACTCTTCCCTTCTTTTGCCTAACACAGCTCAGCTAAGTCCTTCCATAAGGATGCTAATTCAACATCATTACATAACTGTCTTCATAAATAAAGGACTATAAAGAAAAAAAGAACTATAATGACAATTAAAGTTTTTCATATTTCAAGGAATCATGAAAGAAAACTTCTCAGACATCTTAGAGCAAGAAGGCAAAGTGAAAATAGAATCTACTGACAACCTCCTGAAACTCCAAAATGAAAACTCCCAGGAATATCATAGCCTAAATCTAGAGTTTTCAAATCATAGAAAAATACTATCAACAGTCAGAAAGAAAGAATTAACAGCAGCACATTAAGGAGAGGAGAGTAGGGAATTTGATATCTAAAAGGTAGACTATATAGATCTACATCCAAGAATAATTTACCCAGAAGAACCGAGTATAATTCTGCAGGATATGGGTTGTAAAAATCCATTTTGCAACAAAAAGCAACTAAGGTGAAGCTTTGAGCATGATTGATTTATTAGAGAAACTAGTGGTCCCTAAGCAATCAGATTCAAGACCTTCCTAACAGCCAAGGATGCCCCTGCTCATTGGCAAAGGGATTTTATAGACCTTCGAAGGTCACAAATAGGCATTTTAATTCATGATTGGGCATCTTCAGAAGTGGGGTGCGTGTGACTATGATTGGCTACGGGAGGTGTCCATCAACCACTGGCATTTTGGTCAGCACTCTGTCAGCAATATTCTGGGGGTTAAAACAGTGTCAGCAGTATCCTAGGGTTTTCCATGGGCTGTAAGACTTGTAAGAACATCCATGACAATGAACAAGAAAAGGAAACTGCGGTTCCACAAACCTCTTTCTCTTGGGGGAGGGGGAGGGTGCTAACCCAGAAAATTCCTAATACAAGTTAATATAAATCCCTGTAACAGACCTAACTAATAAAGTATAAGTCTATCCTATAGCATTAATGTACATCATCAATATATAGTGGATTAATTATGATTCTTATTCTTACAACATTAACTAATATAACTAAATCAAACTTTATTCTATTTAATTCACTAATACAATCGCCAATACTCATTAAAATCATAATGAACTGAGGAAATACCGATTAAATTGAGTTAGGAGTATCACAATTATTCTTTAAAGGGGGAAAAATGGACGTTCAAATGAAACAGGACTTTCAAGCATTTCTCAGGTCATTGCTGTTGTTTGTTCTTTGTTTTTGAAGAGGAATGGCATCAGGAAGGTGATGCTACAACATGCAAGTGAACTGGATTTAAGTGAAGTAGGGCTGTACAAAGTCACCAGTCTCACTTTCTCCTCCAGAGCCTTCTGGATCCAGTGGCCAGATATGGAATAGGAGGACTGGAGATGGCCCAGGATGCAATAAGGGACCTTGGCCTTTCAAGCTAAGGTCTTTAACAGGTCTTAGTTTAACAGAAGCAATGCCCATTCAGTGATTAAGGCTTAAGAAGAAATGAGGCAAAGAAAGACTCTTTAAAAAAAAAATAGATCATGGAGGGGAAGACCCTCAGGTTTTCTGACCAAAGCAGAAACAATAGTTATATACATTCATTCTGATCCAATCAGGGCCCAAACAATGATGAAGTAGGGCTTGGCCTGGGACCTACAGTTGGTCAATCTAGGAGAACCAGAGTGATTAGGAATAGTCTTTAAGAGAAAAGAAAGTTTCAGAGATTAAAATTGACATTCCCTTGCAGGTTAGGGTATGGATAGAGGGAAAGAAAAAAGAAAGCCATGTTGCCCAATAAAGAAAAAAAAAAAGAATGGGCAAATCCAGTGTTAAAAAAAAGGGTGAGGAGCAAAAGAAATAAGAGAATTTGATAGAGGTAAATACCAAATTAAGGATTATAATTGTGAATGGGAATGGTATTCACTTACCTATAAAATGGAAGAGTTTAGCCAGATGGATTAGCCTGCAGAATCCAACAATATCTTGTTTACAAGAAAGAGACTTGAAACATAAAGGCTCATACATTATTAAAATAAAGAGAGGAAGCAAAATCTATTATACTTCAGTGACTAAAAAAAAGCAAGAGCAGTAATTAGGATTTCAGATAAGATAATGGCAAAAATAAACCTAATTAATAGATTAAAAAGGAAATTATTTTACTGAGAGATGCCATAAAAAATGAAGTAATCTCAATAGTAAATATATACACACAAACAGGTATAGGATCTAACTACTTAAAGGAAAAGTTAAACAACTTACACAGAGATAGAAAGTAAAATTATAAAAGGGACCCAAAATACATCCCTCTCAGAGCTACAATATGGCAAAAAGCAAACAAGGAAGAAGTTAAGAGCCTAAATAGAACTTTTAGAAAAGTTAAATATGATAAACCTCTAGTGAGGGTAATACAAAGGAGTATACCCATTTCATACATATGTAGGATATGTTGACTAAAAACCAAACATGGTTTGTCATAAAATCTTGCAACCAAATATAGAAAAACAATAATGTTAACATATCTTTTAATAAGCATGATGAAATAAAATTGCTTTCAATAAAGGATCATTGGAGAAAGTATTAAAAATTAACTAGACACTAATAACTTAAAATTAAAGAATGGATAGGTCAAAGAACAAATCATAGACACAATAGATATTTACATTGAAGATGATGACAACAATGAAACAACGCATAAAAATTTGGGGAGTGTCCTAAGGGGAATCCTAAGGAGAAAATTTATGTGTCTAAGTACTTAAACAAGAGAGACAGATCAATAATTTGAGCATAAACTAAAAAACCAAAACAAAACTAGAAAATCAATAAATGATGCCCCCAAAAGAACAAAAATAGAAATCCTAAAAAATCAAGAGACTAACAAAATTGAAAGAAAAAAGCAATTAATGAACAAAAGTACGTGTTGTTTTTAAAATAATAAAAAAACTACTGGTGATTGGATTAAAAAGAAGGAAAAAAATAAAATTACCAATTATCAAAAAAGGAAAAGAAAAATTCACAAAAGTACAAATGAGTGTTATTAAAAATTATTTTGCCCAGTTTTATTTCAATAAAATCAACAATTTAATTGAAAAGAATGAATATTTACAAAAATATCAAATCTCTCCCCACTCCAGTACATTCTCCAGAGCTGTTGTGATGACCTCATTGTTGTATGCCTGTGAAACCTGGACAGTTTACCAGTGTCATGCCAGGAAACTGAATAGTTTCCATTTGAATTGTCTTAGGAAGATTCTGAAGATCACCTGGCAGGATAAGATACCAGACACTAAGGTCCTTTCTCAAACTAAACTGCCAAGCATTCAGACCCTACTTCAGAGAGCACAACTCTAATGGCCTGGTCACATTGTTCTGAATGCAAAATGCAGTTTGCCAAAAAGACCTGTTTTATGGAGAACTCACACAGGGCAAGCATTCACATGGTGGTCAGAAGGATCAATACAAGTGTTGAGGTTTGGAGTGCTTGGGACTCCAAAATACTGACACCTCAGGTCCTGCCCAATTGTATTCAAGCCTTCTTTTAGCCAAAGAAAAAAGCAAAGTTTATTTTGGGTTGGCTCTTAAGAAAGCAGGGCAGACAGAATCTGAGCTAGAGTTTCAGTACCTTCATGGAGGTGTGATGGATTTTACATGCAGAAAGATTGTGGGAGGGATCTAGGGGTGGTCTAGTAGTCTGGGATTCATAAACAGCTTTCAGGGAATTGTAAAAGCACTTTGGATTGTTATTATCAGCATAAAACTGAATTTCATCTACTTTCTTATTGTGCCAGGAATCCTGTGTCTCTCAGCTTTGCTTGTACTTTGCTTTTGATAGAATTAAATGTTGCTTTCTTAGAGGTAGATGAACTATCCTGCTAGTATATCCTGTGGAGTTCTTATTTTTCATTTAGCAGTTTCTGAATTTCCCCATCATTTTCATCAAACCAGCCTTGGTCTTGACCCAGATGAGCAAATGCAGTGTTGTACACCAAATCTCTGAAAGCTGCCCACTCCTTTTCTGCTCCACTGTTGCCAACTATGTGTTGGCTCAACTTTCCCTGCAAGTAAGCAACAAACTGTTCCTGCTCAGAGAAGAGTTCAAATTTGTTGACATTAATTCTGGTAGTCATTTTGCCTTGGGGGTGGCACTTTTGATGAATGTGAATATCTAGCTTGGAAAGGATAAATCTTTGATCAGTCCAGCACTCTATACCACACATTGCCTTTGTCACTCTCACATTTTATCTGTCTCTTCTCCTTACAATCACGTAGTCTATTAGATGCCAATGTTTGCTGCAAGAATGCATCCATGAAGTTTTATTGCATTTGTGTAAATGGAAAACAGTGTTGGTGATAAGTAAGTTCTTCAATTTGAAAAGGCTACAAGCCAAGACCAAAGTGGAAGGAGTGTTGGTGCATGATTTTCTGTTTGCAGATGATTGTGCACTCAATGCAGCCTCTGAAGCTCAGAGGCAACAAAGCATGGATCAATTTTCTGCTGCCCATGCTAATTTTAGCCTAATAATCAATACCAAGAAAACACAGGTGCTCCATCAGCTGCCATCACACCATCTATACATGGAACCATTGGTTACAACAAATGGAGAAGTTTTGAATGCTGTGGATAAGTTCACTTTCCTTGGTAGTGTACTTTCTAGGGATGTACACATTGACAATGAGGTTGATGCACACATTGCCAGAGCTAGCTCAGTGTTTGGAAGGCTCCAAAGAAAAGTCTGGGAGAGAAGAGGTATTAGACTCACTACCAAACTGAAGATCTACAGAGCTGGTGTGCTGACCTCATTGTTGTATGCCTGTGAAACATGGACAGTCTACCAGGTTCACACTAGGAAACTAAATCACTTCCACTGAAATGTCTTTGGAAGATTCTGAAGATCACAAAGCAGGATAAGGTACCAGACACTGAGGTCCTTACTCAAACTAAAGTGTCAAGCATTCATACCCTGCTTCAGAGACACAACTTTGATGGAATGACCACGGAGTTCAATACAAAATTTGCCAAAAAGATTATTTTATGGAGAACTTACATGGGGGAATCACATGGTGATCAGAAGAAGCAATACAAGGACACTCTCAAGGTCTCTCTCAAGAACTCTGGATTTGATTGTACATGGGAGACACTGGTACAGTACCACTCAGCATGGAGTGCCCACATCAGAAAGGATGTTGTGCTCTATGAGCAAAGCAGAACTGAGACAGCACAAAGGAAACCTAGGATGCACAAATTTGGAGTATCCACCCCAAATATTCACCTGGACTATCTGTGCCCAACCTGTGGTAGAACATTCCAAGCTTGCATTGGTCTGATCAGCCACAGTGGAACACATTGAAACTTCAATTTATCACAGTGATGTTATTTTGGTCCTCTTCAAGGGCAAAGGACAACATCCAAGTAGTCTGGGAGGAGGAGTCTAGGAAGGGTCTTGATGAGACTGGGGTAACTAGAGGTCAGAACCAAGAAAGTGAGATTTTGATGGGATCGAAGGTGGAAAGTAGCCTGAGGCAATCAGGTGGTAACAGACAATGGAGGGCTAAACTCAGTTAAGGATGATAAAAGGCTTATGACCTCAGGAGAATACTAGAACACGGGGGAAGGAGAGTTCCAGGGGGTTCCTAGAGCATGTGCCCCAACACAAGGACACTCTCCAGGTCTCCCTAAAGAACTTTGGAATTGACATTCCATATTGTGACATGGGAGACGCTAGCACAGGACCACCCAGCATGGTATGCCCTTATCAAAGAAGGTGCTGTATTCTATGAGCAAAGTAAAAATGAAGTACTAGGAAAGAAATGGGAGATGCACAAATTTAGAGAATCTACCCCAAATATTCACACAGATTATTTGTGCCCCATCTGTGGTACAGCATTCTGAGCTCGTATTGGTCTTATCAGTCATAGTCAGATGCATTATAACACAGTGATGTCATTTTGGTCATCTTTGAGAACAAACAACAACCAGCACCAAAATGATTTTCATAAAGTACAACTGTAAGCATGCTGTACCCTGCTCAGTAAACTTCAGTGGTTCCACATTACTCCCAAGGATCAAATATAAACTCCTCTGTTTGATATTTAAGATTACTCACAATCTGGACCCGTTCTTCCTCTTTTCCAGTCTTCTGGATACTCTATAATCCAGGATTACTCTTACACTGATGAATTCATTTAGCATCTCCATGCCTTTATAACTAATTATTCCCCATGCCTTGAAAACCTTCCCTCCTTCTGCCTTTGTTCAAAACTCAGTTCAAATTCCACCTTCTGCAGAAGGCTTTTTGCCCCTCCCCTCCAATCACTTTTGACTTTTTCCTCTAAAGTTTTTACCTTCCTTATATTCTTGATAGGGTGATGGGACCTGGAACACTAAAAGGAAAAGACTACATCTTTGAAAGCAACCCAGTCCTTGAATTTCCCCATACATTTCAGCAGCTCAGATCACTGATGCCTCCACCCAAGGCAAGTGGCCCACCCTAGCCCTCCTAGATGACCTAATTAGCTTACTTGACAGCCTTTCATTGGGCTCTAGGTGCACCCCAAACTACTTGCATGTACTGACCACTCCTTAATCCCATCTAGGTCACCTAATTAGCCTACTTTAAGTTCTTATCACTGCTGTACCTGCTCCCTCACCCCCAAACTACTTATACTTCTTCCCATTCCAATTCTTTTCACTGTTCTTTTTGCATATAAATACCACTCTCACCCTCATTAAGTTACAGGCTCACTAGAACCCTGCCTGCTACTACTGGCATTACAATAGTCACTTGAGTGAAAGGTTTGAGTGCATGAATTCATTCCAGGCACAAGCCGCCCTATACCCTGACATCACTGTACTTATGTTTGTACGTCTATTTATTTATATTTTCTTTCCCCATTAAGCATATAAGCTCTTGAAAGCAGGGACAGTTTTTACATTTTTATCCTTTGTATTCCCAAATTTAGAACAGCGTTAGCATATGGTAATTACCAAACAAATGCTTATCCTTGAACCTTAATCAAATCATCTCTGCCATTGTTGCTGGAGGGAGTATAAATTTAATCTTCTATGACCTACTCATGTTCTCCATAACTTTATATAGTGTAGGTGCTTAACCACAACTCCTATGTACATTGCCTCCCTTATTAGTAAGCTCCATTAGGGCAGGGTCCATCTCTACATTTGTATTCTTAGCATTTAACTCTATGATTGGCAAGTAGTGAATGCTTAAGGAATGCTTTTTTTCTTTCATTAATTTCAAATAAGCATGGAATACTAACTTCTATACAAAAAATACCAAGAAACATGTGTTTTTATCTCATCTCAGCCCTTTGGTCTCTAAGTTTGTTCTGGCTCTGGATGAAGTCATATTTGTAGGCATGTTCTGGACATAACCTGATTTGGAGTGGCCTGAGATAGTTATAGATTGTGGAGTTTATATCGAGGTAGATAAAAGAGAAGTGGATTCAGTGCAGAAAACCCAGTCTAAGGTAAAGAAACTCCCACATTTAAGAACATAATAATTACATTCAAGTTGGGGGGAAGGGGAGATTTAGAGGGTGAGGGAGACAAAGGATTGATATTCAAGTTGGTACTCTGAGAATCCACCATTCACAACCGGCTCCCAAAACTCTTCCTGCCCCCTCCATAATAGGGAGAGCTAGGCCTAACTTCTTTGTATTATTACCCCACTATGAACTTTTTAATAAAACATATTTTTTCTAGCATGTAATGCATTCTGTTTTGTATTGTACTTATCTATAAATTAGACTAAATAACTTGTTATAATTGTATAAATATAGGCTAGACCTAGTGGTGACCATCTATAAACTCTACCACTGGAGTGATTGAAGCTCATGGATCACTTGAGTTTATAGGGCTACAGCCAATCAGGTATCTGCACTAAGTTCAGCCCCAATCCATGTAATGAGCCATCAGGCTATCTCATCATGAGGTGTAACTCATACCAGGTCAGAAACAGAGCAGGTCAGAGCTTTCATGCTGACCCCTATAGTGGGATCTGGCACATGGGTACTTGATGCACTTCAAGTCTAGGTGAGATAGAGAGACATGGTCTTAAAAAGTAATGAATAAATAAATATTGCATAGTATTTTTTTTATGGATAAAGGCTAAGAACTGGCAAATGAAAAGAGAATTACATGAGGTAAGATTATGGTTAGATATTAAAAATATGGAGCAGTCAAGCCATGAATAAGGCATGGCCTGTGGGAAAACAGTAGCAGCTTATAAATACATAGAGAGCATATAGTTAAAAAGTGCTTTTATAGATATTTCATTCAATACAACAACTTTCTGAGATGGGTAATGAAAGTTCTCTTATTGCCATTTTATACAAAAGGCAGCTGACATGATTTATCAAAGGTTAACACAGCTTGTATATAGCAGAGCCCATAATAGATCCCAGGTCTCCAGACTCCTTTCATTAGAGGTAGGGGTGGGGCCAGTCTAGGCTAAAATTGTTAAGTAAATAAAATGTCTTTGATACCCTTTCTTATCCTTTAATGTTTAATTCCAAGCACCTAGTGCCCTCTCTGACCTCCCTGGCTACTCAGAATCAGTAAGTCAGCCAACGAGCATTTATTAATATAGTTATTATGTGGTAGGGACTGTATTAGGTGGTGGCAGTTCAAAGAAAGGCAAAAGTGGTCCCCTGAAACAGTGTCATTTCAAGAGAAGGAGAGCGTTAACCTTGAAAATCTTGGGTGAGAAGTGAGCTTACTAAGATCTCTGAAGAGGGCTCATAGCTAACAGGTTACAGTAAAAGAAACACCTTCACTTCTAAATACCCCATGCTCAGATCTTGCCTGTGTCACCTTCAAAATTCCCCATCAAACTATCTCTCTTGTGCCTCATTCTCACAGAGTAGTACTTTACAGATAATGTATTCCTTAACCCTAGATAATGAAGCTATTGTTGGGAAATCCAAGCATCACTTCAGACTAGTAGAGGAGACATTTGCGAGATAAGAAGGCATTTCAGTCACCACAATTATGCAAGTAAGTGACTCCTTATCTGCCTTCAGTCAGAGATTACAGTTGGTGATTACTAATGATGATCTACCTGTAGAGAATGCATTCCAAGGGAACCACAAGTCACCTGGAATCAAGTTAAGCCTCCTTCCACATAACAATCGAATAACATGCTTTGGTGCTGTTACTTGGGTAACAAGATTTTGCTTGAGTAGAGAGAGCAGGTCCAAACAAAACCTTTAATGCTCCAGAATTCAGTTACGAGCCTAGCACTTATATAGGTTATCGAGAAGTAATTATTCCAAACTGCACTGTCTTCAGACCAGTCTCTGGGAAATTCTGATTGATGTAGCTCAATAAAATATGAATGAGACCATCAACTCATTCATTGTCATTCAATTTGGTTAAGGAACTATCCATTCAAAACAACCAGGACTTCAGAAAACAGGCAATAAATTGTATTTTGCATCACTTGTTGAATTTTGTCATCTCATGACCTGCCTACTCATCTGCCCTGAGCTGGCCTGGAGAGTTTAATGACCAAGGAACTCTTGGGGGATGGTGATGAGGCATATTGGAAGAGCAGCTGTGGAAGGGGCAAAGAATGGAAATCAGTGAGTCAACTAGCATTTATTAAGTGCCTACCATGTGCCAGACACTATGCTAAGCCTTGGGGATATAAAGAAATTTTAAAAACAGTCCCTGCTCTCAAGGACCTTATAGTCTAATGGGGGAAGCAACATGCAAACAATTATGTGTATGTATAAACAAGATAGATACAGAATCAACAGAGTAAAGGCACTAGAGGTAAGGAGGCTCGGAAAAGCCTTCCTTTATAAAGCTGGAATTTTAGCTGGGACTTGAAGAAAATTAGGAGGCAGAAATGAGAAGGGAGAGAATTCTAGGCATGGGGCAAGCCAGAAAAAATGCCTGGAGCAGAGAGGGAGTGTCTTGTGCCAGCAATAGCAAGGAGGCCAGTGTTACTGGATTGTAGAATACCGGGAAGGAAGCAAGGTATAAGACTGGAAAAGAAGGAAAGGTCCAGGTTGTGAAGGGCTTCGAATATTAAACAGAAGATTTATATTTGATATTGGAAATGATAGGGAGTCACTGGAGTTTACTGAATGGGACATGATATAATGAGACCTATGCTTTAGGAAGATCAATTTGATACCTGAGTCACTGGAAATCTAATCAAATCATGCTTAGAAAAAGAGTCAGCCTTCTATTACAGGAAGAGTAAGCAGCTTCCTATGGTATGATGTAGGCAGAATGGCTTCCCTGAGCCTCAAATCACCCTAACCTGCTAGTTTACTGATTCCTTAAATTCCATAATGCAATTTAGGCAGTATTTCTTGAGTGACTACAGTTTGCACAACAGTGTAGTAGGCCCTTTGGGCCTATAAAAGAGAAAACAACATATACTTTTTCCTTCAAAAAGGTTACAGTCTAGTAAACTACAGATTTGTTAGATTCACATGTCTGACTTGGCAGCTAGGGCACAGTGAATAAAAGTGCCCAGCCTGGAATCAGGAAGACATCCCCAAGAGTTCAAATCTGGCCTCAGACAATATCTATGGGACTTGTTACTATCCAGATGGAATTCCATGCTCCCTGCACCCAGGATCTACACTTCAAATTCTCCTGTGTAAGGAATAACCAGTTATGGAAGCAGACACCACCTCTCTTACACAAAGGCTACTCAGTAATCGCAGCATTCCAGGGGGAGGCTCCACTATCTGCGGCTCTCTTCCCTTCCCCACCTTCCCCACCCCACCCCCTAACCTAATAAAGTTACAGTGGGTTTGGAAAGAACACAGATTTCCAATCCTGGCTATAGCGCACCACCTGTGTTACTTTGGGCAGGTCACTTAAAATCTCTGGAACTAAGTTTTCTATCTGAAAAATGAAGGGGTTGAACTGGATGACTTCTAAGGACCTTTCTAATTCTAAATCCAAGAACCTACTATTCTACAATGTATTTGTTGCCTCTTCACACAAGCAATAGCTTGTCAAGGGCAGGGACTGTTTTAATTTTTTATCTTTTTAATCCCAGCACCCAGTACAGTGCCTGGTCCATAACAATTGTTTTAATAAATGATTACTGACTGACTAACAGGTAGTTAATTGAACTCATGCTTTGGATGTGGCCTTTAAAAGGGAGCTAGACAAATAACAGACCAAAGCAGACAAACTCAAAGAAAAGGACAACAGAGACATCTGGTATCTGGGAGACTGTGCTACTGAGGGAATATTAATTCAATTAAACAAAAGTTTGGCACCTACTGTGTGCAAGGCATTGTGCAAAGTTCTGGGGCTACAAAGATTTTTTTAAAACATCAAATGGTCTTTGGAATCAAGGAATCTAAATTCTATTGAATAAACAAACAAACTTTGCCAACTGAATAATTTTGGTCAGGTCTGGCTCTGTTTAGAAATTCTCCTAGTGTCCTGGTCAGCCTTTCCTATTTTTCTTCATATTGCTCAGTGATAATCGCATATTATCCTAGTCCTGTTCAAATTTTTTAAGTTCCTTTATGAAAGTGGCATCAAAATAGGGAAAGAATTTATCTTCCCCTCAGTCACAAGTGCTTTCAATGTGTTTACTTTATGCTCTTACAACTATTTTGTGGTTGGCACTAACCCAGGAATAATCTACTACAGAAAACAGTATCTGAAGCAAACAGGCATTATTATCTTGCAAAGGAATGGCTTAAAGTAGCATTCCCTTTGAAAATCACATGTTCTTTCCTTATCTCTTTGTCACAGATCCTTGGCATTTTGAGTTCTTGTGTCATTTAAGCAAAGAGTATTGGATTTCTAAGAGCCAGGAAGAAAAATCTATAACCAGGCAAGATCTTACCTTTAAGAAAACTGTCTTGTACATTTTACACATTTGTCTCCTCAATCAAATACTTCTGGAGGCTGTATATGACATTTGTAAATATTTTGTACATGTGAAAAAATGTTTTTTGAGTCTTAACTGTATTTCAGGTGCTACAGACAAGAAGATCATATTTAACTTTTTCAAGGACAAAATGCATTTAATTTATTTTGTTTTGGCTTGATAAATGTTGAAGTTTGTAAATCAAAGGGGAGCATATGTTCCACAGAAAGACTGTGGAAAAACTTCTACTCAACTCTAAGATATTGATCATTTTAATTAATACATATTTAAGCCCTATAACTTAACATTTTATAGTTAATTATATATATTTAATAAAACTGAACTCTACCATCTTTTCAAAGTTACAAATGCTGAATTGAGTCCTTTGCATGCTAAGGATTTTCTTAATATGCAGGAATCTCCAATTACTTAATCTTAACTAATATTTATAGTAATACAATGTACTTCACATACATTACTGAATTTGAGACTTGCAACATGCTCAAGTTGATACTTCTTATACCACTGTCCCCATCTTACAGATGAGAAAATCCAGGCTCAGAAAGAAAAGGTGACTTGCCCCTGTTTATAGAACTAGTAAGTATGGGAAGTAGAATATGAACCCAAATTCAGTGTTCTTTCCACCACACCATATTGTCTTCAAAGGGACATTTGTAGGCAGAGAAATGAGAACCTGATCACCTAACTGTTCATTAAGAAAGTCTATTAATGGATTAAATGTTTAACCTAAAAATAACATGGACATTTGTCTTTCAGATTTTGTGTTCAATTCAAAGAATTGGTTTGTATTTATCAATATTCCTAAAATTTATGAAATAAAACTTTTATATGTAATAATGCAAAAAAAACCTTTTCAATCTTAGTTGCTTAAATAGAGAGGCAAGAGTTATATTTAGCTATATGCCCAGTCTTTTCCTCCACATGCATTTACTAAGTAAATGCCACAATATTTTCTTCTTTTTTTAAAACACCAAGTGAAATGAGTATTTCCATATATAGGCTAGAAAAGAAAAAAAAAGGATAGTACATGAAGCCATAGATATCTCTTACATACATCTTGTTTATTTTTCAAGTACATAATCAATTCATCATGTAACTTTCAAAGCTGTCTAGTTTGTTTGCTTCTGCACATTTAAAAAAATTCTTCAATAACCCTCTTTTCTTCCATATCTTTTTTTAACCCTACCCAACTCCACCTTCCCTGTTGAAAAAACAAAACTAAAAAACCTAAAAAAAAAAAACCCTTGTAACAAATATGCAAAGCTAAGCAAAGCAGGTTCCTGACTTGGCCATATCTGAAAAGCACACGTCCCATTTTGCCCCCTAAGTCCAGCATCTCTCTGTCAGGGTGTGGGTAGCATACTTCATTTTCTGTCCTCTGGAAATATGATTGGTCTTTTTGCTGATCTGCATCTTAAGTCTTTTAAAGTTGTTTTTCTCTACAATGTTGTTGTCAGTGTGTTCTTCTGGTTCTCATTTTACTCTGCTTCATTTCATACAAGTCTTCCTAGGTTTCTCTGAAACCTTTCATCATTTCTTACACACAGTAATATTGCATTACCCTGTATTAGGGTCTTTGACAATTTGATGGGCATGAGGTAGAACCTAAGAGTTGCTTTCATTTACATCTTCCTAAGTATTATTTGGAGAACTTTTCTTTTCATATGACTGCTTATACTTTGTATTTCATCATTTGAAAACTACTTGACTTATGCATCCCTGCAACACTAAGGGAAGAAATAGTCATAAGCATCTGGTTTAGAGCAAGTTTGAAACATCTTGGTATATGGAATGAGTTGTTGACCTGAATGTAATTTCTGTCAAACTGCTTTCCAATTTTCCCAAGTGCTTTAACTGAATAGTAAATACTCTAGTAGTTGGGGTGTTTGGGTGTATTGAATAGTATGCTATTATATTCGTCTGCTTCTCTATGTTTATATGTAATTTGTTGCACTGATTAACTTTTCTGTTTTTTAACTAGTACCAAATAGTTTTGAGGATTATTGCTCTGTAGTATATTTCAAAAATGCCAACATCACCATAAAACATCATGAGAAACTTCATACTGCGTAGTGCCTTGGCCTTTCCTTGTGGACAAGATTTTGGCTAGAATCTTTCTGGGCTGGTTACTGTGCAACAGTCAATCACTGAAATTACAATAGCATAATACATGGTACAATGAACACGATCTTTGGGGCGGAGCCAAGATGGCGGAGTAGAAGGATGCACATTTATGAGCTCCGAGCCCACAACCCATGGAATTGAGGTAAAAGGAGATCCCCATAAATTCTGAATCACTGCAGGGGGTGCATAAACATAGGGGAAGAGATTTCCGTTCCACTGAGCCCTGGAGAGCCGTTCCCGGGGTCCATCGCGCCCCCGAAAGCGGACCCCACCCCCACCCCTGGCCGCGGCCCCAGAGAAGCTGACCAGAGCAGGCTTCAGAGAGGGAAGCTCCAGCAGCCAGGAAAGTCCCTCCGCCCACAGAAGCTACAGGTCAGTGAGAAGGAGGGCTGGGCTAGGGGAGGGGAGCGGAGCGTCTCCGTGACTTGGGCCCCCTCCGGAGGAAGCGTGGGCGGCAGAGACGGGGGCAGGAAGCCGCGGAGGCAGAGGCGTGGGTGGCGGCTAAGGCGCAGCGGCCCAGGACTCAGGAATCCCCCAGCAGCAGGTAGGATCTTCAATACTGAAGGTCTTTCCAACCTGAGGGAGCTGAGCCTGGGAGACGGCCCTGCCCCCACCCCGCTCTATTACTGAAGGCCTCTGAATAAAACCCCTGAGGGAGCTGAGCATAGGAGGCGGGCCCCCCACCCCGCCCCCACCCGCTCCGTTCCTGAAAGTCTCTGCAGAAAGCCCCTGAGGGAACCGAGTTTGGGAGGCGGCCCTGCCCCCACCCCTGCGCCAGAACTAAAGCTTGCTGCGGAAAGCGCATTTGAATCGCAGAGGCCAAGCACTAGCTGGGTGGATCCAGGCGGAGGTGGAAAGGAATCTCAGAAGTCAAGTAACTGGCTGGGAAAATGCCTAGAAAAGGGAAGAAAAATAAGACTATAGAGAATTTTTTCCAACAAGTGCAAATGATCCCGACCTTCGGATCTGATGGCGAGGACGAGAACGTATTCTTGCCATCAGGGAAAGACGTGGAGGGTGGGGCCTCAGTACCCCAGACACCCCAGGGGGGTGTCGGGTGGGCTCAGGCCTTGGAAGAGCTTAAAAAGGATTTTGAAAAGCAAGTTAGACAGGTGGAGGAAAGACTGGGAAGAGAAATGACAAAGATGCAAGAAAAGTATGAAAAACAGGTCAATACCTTGGTAAAGGAGACCCAAAAAAATGCTGAGGAAATTAACACGTTGAAAAATAGGCTCACTCAATTGGCAAAAGAGGTTCAAAAAGCCAATGAGGAGAAGAATGCATTCAAAAGCAGAATGAGCCAAATGGAAAAAGAGGCTCAAAAGCTCACTGAATTTAATAGTTCTCTCAAAATTAGAATGGAACAGATGGAGGCTAATGACTTTACGAGAAACCAAGAAATCACCAAACAAAACCAAAAGAACGAAAAAATGAAAGAGAATGTGAAATATCTCATGGGAAAAACAACTGACCTGGAAAATAGATCCAGGAGACACAATTTAAAAATTATGGGACTACCTGAAAGCCATGATCAAAAAAAGAGCCTACACATCATCTTGCATGAAATTATCAAGGAAAACTGCCCTGACATTCTAGAACCAGAGGGCAAAATAAGTATTGAAAGAATCCATCGATCACCACCTGAAAGAGATCCAAAAAGAGAAACTCCTAGGAACATTGTGGCCAAATTCCAGAACTCCCAGCTCAAGGAAAAAATCTTGCAAGCAGCTAGAAAGAAACAATTCCAGTACTGTGGAAATACAATCAGGATAACTCAAGATCTAGCAGCTTCTACATTAAGGGATCGAAGGGCGTGGAATAGGATATTCCAGAAGTCAAAGGAACTAGGACTCAAACCAAGAATCACCTACCTAGCAAAACTGAGTATAATACTTCAAGGCAAAATATGGTCTTTCAATGAAACAGAGGACTTTCAATCATTCTTAATGAAAAGACCAGAGCTGAAAAGAAAATTTGACTTTCAAACACAAGAATGAGAAGAAGCATGAAAAAGTAAACAGCAAAGAGAAGTATTAAGGGACTTACCAGAAATGAACTGTTCACATTCCTACAGGGAAAGACAATATTTCTAACTCTTAAAACTTTTCAGTATCTGGGTAGTTGGTGGGACCACACATACACATGTACACGCATGCACACACATACACACATGCATACACATACAGAGAGCACAGATTGAACTGAATAGGAGGGGACCATACCTTAAAAGAAATTAAGGTAAATGGTGAGAGAGAAATGTAGTGAGAGGAAAGAGGGGGAAATGGAAGGGGGTAACTATATGTCATTTAAGAGGCAAGTAGGAGATTTTTTTAGTGGAGGGAAAAAGAGGAGAGCTGAGGAAAAAAAAAAAAAAAAACCAAGAAGTTTACCCTCATCACATTTGACTAAACGAAGGAGTGAAATGCACACTCATTTTGGTATGTAAACCTATCTTATAGTATAAGAAAGCGGGGGAGAAGGAGATATTGCGGGGCGGGGGGGGATGATGGAAGGGAGGGCAAAGGGAGGAGGGAGTAATTGAAAGTCAACACTTGGGGAGGGACAGGATCAAAAGACAGAAGAGAAACAATGAGGGGCAGGTTAGGAGGGATGGTAATTCAGTTAGTCTTACACAACACGACTATCAGGAAGGTCATTTGCAAAGCTACACAGATATGGCCTATAATGAATTGCCTGCCGTACCAAAGGGAATGGGTGGGGAGGGAGGGATGGGGAGAATTTGGAACTCAAAGTTTTAGGAACAATTGTTTAGTATTGTTGTTGCAACAAGGAAAGAAGACATACAGTTAATGAGGAATAGAAAGTCATCTGGCCCTACAGGAGAAAAGAGAAGATGGAGACAAGAGAAGGGAGGGATGACAGAAGAGAGGACAGATTGGAGATAGGGAAAATTAGATTTCTTGGGGTATTGGGGTGGGGGGAGGGGATAAAAGGGGAGAAAATTTGGAACCCAAAAATTTGTGAAAATGAATGTAAAAAGTTAAATAAATGAACATGATCTTTATACAAGAAGAGATGCAATTATGATTTTTTAAAGCTCTGGTAGCAACATCAAAACTATTATTCATTAACCCTAAAAGCATTTGGTATCATCAGTACATTTGAATTTTTGGTGGTTATTTAGCCAGTGGACTTGCTACTTGATAGTCACTAATGACCCTAGTAAAAACGGTTATGGTGATGCACACTGTCCCTTTTGGTACAGGATGCCAGAGATGATCAAAGTGCCATTTGATCCATTCCTGTGCAGACAGCTGTATTTCATAATCAGTTAATTTTATACAACTGATCTTATGCAATTATGACAAAGTATAAAACAAAAGTCATAAAACTGGTTACCAAGGAATCTGTTTAATTTCAACAGAAATATTCAAAATTACATAAATAACCTTTGAACCACCATAAAAGCGGTTTAGATTGCTACTATCAGCATAAAGCTGAATTGCATCTGCCTTCTTACTGAGCCAAGAATCCAGGATCTGTCTAAGCTTTGCTTGTACTTTACTTTTAACAGAGTTAAATGCTTCCTTCTTAGAGATGGATGAATTATCCTGCTGGTAAATCCTGCAGAGTTCCTATTTTTCATTTAGCAGCTTCTGAATTTCCCCATCATTTTTGTCAAATCAGTTTTGATCTTTGCAAGTGTGGTAACCCGGACAAACAAATGCAGTGCTGTACACCAAATCTCTGAAAGCTGCCCATTCCTTTTCTGCTCCACTGTTACCAATTCTGTGTGGCTCAACTTTCCCTCCAAGTTAGCAACAAACTTTTCTTGCTCAGAGAAGAGCTCTAATCTATTGACATTAAGTCTTCTGGTAGTTATTTTGCCTTGAGGCCTCAGCTTTTGTTGAGTGTAAATATTTAGCTTGGGGAAGATAAGTCTCTGCTCGGTCCTGCATTCTGCACCACACACTGCCTTCATCACTCATTTCCTGTCTGTCTCTTCTCTTGACATAATCTATTAAATGTCTATGTTTGCTGCAAGGGTGCATTCACAAAGTTTTATTGCATTTAAGTATGCAATAATTAAGTATGACCTTCTGTCATGAGATGCACAAGTCTTTAGTAGTAAGTGACCACTGCTGCTGCTGTGCCCAACTCCATTCCTCCCAAGGACTCCATGCCATGTCTAGTAGTCTGAGCCTACTCTAGCATTAAAGTCCCCCAGAATTATAAGCTTGTCCTCTTTTAGCACATTAATGATAAGGGTCTTCAGGCAATCACATTTTTGCTGAGTGTGTCATTCACTCCTTTTGATAGGTATACAAGTTTGTTGACTAGATTAGTTTTGATCGCAAAACCTATACCAGTTTCACGGCACTTCCTTTCACTGTGCCCACTTGAGAAAAATGTGTATCCAGATACAACTTCAGTTAGCTGGCCTTCATTTTCCAAGCTTGTTTCACTCAGGGTTGCTATTTGGATACAAAATCTGTCGAGTTCTCTTGCAACCAAAGTGTTTCATTTTTCAGGTCTACTGGATTTTGTGTTGTCTATAACTTTGTACACATTCTACGTACTGATGGTGGGTGAAATAATCTTTGTAGAAGTTTTTGCATATTTTTTTTTTGTTTGTTTCAACTGCGGGATGGGACGCCCTGCCGGCCAGAGATGGAGAAGTTGACAGTTTTTAGGGTACCTTTTCTAGCTCCTTCCTCATACCAGGAATTGAACAATGTGTTCCTTAAAAGGCTGCTCAGAAGTCTACTGTGCTTCAGGTCAGAAGATTTCTCTATGGCCTGGGCTGCCTTTTTTCAGGGATGTGACTATGGCTCCCATTGTATCTGCACCTGCTGCTTCATCACTTGTCTGCCAAGGCAAAAATGGCAAAATGGTATGGGTGATGTCTTTTGATTCATACATAAACTGGATTTAAGTGAGGCAGAGTTACACAAAGTCCTTGGTCTCACTCTGTCTTCCAGAGTCATCACAGTCCAGTGGCAGGACAGAGTCAAGAAGATTGGTGATAGTTTCAGATGTAGTGGATGGCCTTGGTGTTTTGGATGTCTAACCAAACTCGAAGAGCTCCACAACATCTGCTTCAGCTGCTTTCATGGCCAATGGAACAAATTATTCTCATCACCCCATGATGGAATCATCAAGGGAAGTCTTTACATGCTTGGAACAGATACCTCCCAACTCACCAATGGGTCTGAGACCCCTCAGTTACCCTCAATCTGGGTTAGCTCATCTGCTGAAATAGTTTAAGAGAATGTGGACACTGTGCATGCTACAGCTTCTTGGAGCCACAGGTAAGAATTAGGTGGACACCAAATGTAGAAAGCAGTCCTGAAAAGAGCTCAAAAGCACTCACACCAAAGGTAGAGTTCCCTGAACACAACTTACATCCCAGTGGATAGCTTTAAATGCCAAACAAAGGGTTTATGCATGAATCTAGATGTAATGGGAAACCACTGGGATTTACGAAGTAGTGGGGTAACACAGTCAGACTTGAACATCAGAAAAATCACTTTGGCGGCAAAAGATGGATTAATCTGGGTAGAGATTTGAGGCAAGGAGGCCAATTAGAAGGCTACTGAAGTTATCTAGGTAAGAGGTGATGAGGCTTGAACTAGGTAGCAACTATGGGAATAGAGAAGGAGATTTGTACAAGAGATGTTGTGGAGACAGAAATGAGGAAATCTGGTAAATGATTAGATATATAGGGTAAGGGTGAGTCAAAGATGACATTATCCATTTATGTTGTGAAGGATAGTGGCCTCTGGACAGAGAAAAAGTTTAAAAATACGGTGGATTTGAGGGAAATATAATGACTTCTGTTTTGGACTTGTTGAATTTGAGAGGCCTACAGGACATACAACTGGAAATGTCCAAGGGGCAATTGAGATGCCCAATAGGCAAACATTTATTTGTGTCAGTTGTATAAAATACAACCAATAAACAAAACTGAAATCCAACTACAATTTTAAAATAAACCAAATTATCTCCCTGCTATATAATAATGTCACACTTACCTGTCTTGTGGAAATAAACTAATTTGAGAAATTAAGTGAAAAGGACATTGTTCCATTAATCAATTAATCAATCTAAAAGCAATCTAAAACCCTGAGCACATGACATTGTGCTAAAAAACTGCATTTGCTTTATTTACTAGGCCAAATGACCATATTGTAAAGTATTATTTCTTAGCTCCTTTTGGCTGATTGAAGTTTAGAGCCCCAAAGAGATGGCTCAGAGACAAAGACAAAGGAAAATATCTCATAATGAATTATTAAAAACTTTCAATTCACTGCACCTTGAATACTGACTTAATTCTAGCTAGATTCTTTAGGTTGAGATAAGAACTGGTTCAACCCAGAGCTCTCCTTTGGAGGTTGTCTACTTTTTGTGACTCTAATTAATTGAAATGGCCCATATATAAAAATAATAATAGCCAATTTATATTCTACTTTAGCGGCTTACAAAGAGTTTTCCTTACCACATGCGCCTGCGGTACATTATGATCCCAAGGGCACTAGGTAGCCCAGATCCTTTCTAGACTTATTTTCTTTTACAACATGACTAAAATGGAAATGTTTTGCATGACTGCGCATATATAACCTTTACCAAATTGTTTGCCCTCTCAATGAGAGGGGAGCAGAGAGAGGCAGAAAAGAATTTGGAATTCAAACTTGTAAACAAACAAACAAAAAAACACCCCAAACCAAAAAACAAAGATTAAAAATTGTTTTTACATGTAATTGGAAAAAAATAAAATTTTAAAATTTTAAAAATAAATAAATAAAAGGAAGAATTGTTGTGTTACCTAACTGTTTAAGATCATGGAAAGCATACACAAGTTTCCAAATTCATTCTCTATTTTTCCTATTTGATTCCAGGCCTAGTTCATTGTTTAGCTGCAACATTCTTCTAAGATAAACATAATGACATACCGTGGGCTATTCACACAATTATATACCATAAACTGAACAATAGGTATCCTTCATCCATTTGATCAGGAGAATGATAATTGGAATAGAGAGCAGAGAATATACATGAAAGATGTTGAAGACAGGTAAATGATTGTATATGAGATTGAGGGAAAGAAAGCAATCAAAGATACCAGGTTTACACATGGGGCATTGAATCAACAGTAATGCTGCAAACAAAAGAGTGAAGTCAGAAGGAAAATCAGGTTTAGGAGGAAATGTTCAGATCAAGGTACCAGTAGGACATCCAGAGGTGATGTGCTGGAGACAATGGGAAATACAGGTGTTGAACTCAGAAGAGAGATCAGGGCTAGACATGTAGATCTGTGAATCATCTACATAGAGGTCATAACTGAAACTGAGAAGACAGGAATACTCCAAGGAAAGAAGAGCAGGGAAGAAAATAAAAGGGGCAAGGGAAGAACCTTAGAGAATATCCCACACTAAGGGGTTGGAAAGAGGAGGAGGAATCAGCAAAGAAGACAGAGGAGTGACTGGAGAGTGGTGTCTCTGAAGCTAAGAAAGACCAAATAATCCAGGGCAGCAAGTAGTTTATAGTTATCTTGAAAACTACAGAATACTAAAAGAAGATGACAGATAAAGGCCACTGATTTGGTGATTAGCTCATTGGTGACCAAGGGGAAAAGGTAGAAGGGTGCTGCCCTGCCTTGGTTTTTTCACTTCTAACAAGATGCCACTCCCAGGTTAAGCTCACGCTAAATCACAGTACCATGCTCCTAACTCCAGCCTTGCCAGACACCACCTCTCTTAGCCTTGTTTGTCTTGTGGAGGAGAGGGCTAGAGGGTGGAATACCAAACTCCACTCAATGCCTTCCTATACAGAGGATAGAAATTGGACTTTATGGCTCACTGCTGCCCTGTTTGGTTTTTTCAATACCATGGGACAGAGGACCTGAAGTGCCTTTGGTGGATCATTCTGCCTCCTTTTGTGTATTGTTTCTCCTACTCCTACATTAGATTGCTAGCTCCTTGAGGGCAGGGACTGTCTTTTTATTAATTGTATCCCCAGAGCTTAGCACAGAGTCTGACACATAAGAAGTTATTAATAAATGTTTACTGGATTGGAGAATGGATGGGGAAGAAGTGGAGGGAACATCAGATGGACAACCTTTTCAAGATGTTTGGCAATGAAAGGTATAAAAGATAAGGGACAACAATTAAACAAACTAGAAGGTTCAAGGAACCTTAGTTTTAGGATTGAGGAAATGTATTTGTATGATAATTACTATAGTTGTTTTTATCCCTGTTTTACAGAGGAGGAAACTGAAACTGAGAAATTAAGTGACTTATGCCCGACGCTCAGCTAGTGAATATGTGAACTAGTAAGCACTTCAAACCTAAGCCTTCCTAATTCCAAATTCAGTGCTCTCTTCATTCGATCATGCTGCCAGGAATGCTGCTGTTGCTGTTCAGTCATTTTTCAGGCATGTCTCGTTTGCCATTTCCTTCTCCAGCTCATTTTACAGAGGAGAAAACTGAGGTAAACAGCGTTAAGTAACTTGTCCAGGGTCACACGGTGAGTAAGTGTCTAAGGCCAGATCTGAACTCAAGAAAAGAGTCTTCCTGACTTCAGGCCTGGTACCCACCTACTGCCTTGCCACCAGGAATACAATGCATTAAATGACTCATCATTCCCCAATTAATATAATGGTCCACATGGTATAGTGGAAAACCTGTTAAGACTTAGACCTTTGAGCCATTTCCAAATCCAACTACCAGTACTTTGGCCCTTCTCTTTGTTCCTCCAAAATCCGGATCCTGCACTTGGACCCTCAGTTCTAATGGATGAGTTTTCACATTAAATTACCTGGAATTGAGCAACCACACCACTTCCTGGCCATGTCCAAACCACATAAGCTGCTGTATATGTACTTGCTCCTATCCCTCCTTTCCAATTAAAGTTCTCCTCTATGACTTGTCTTCCTTTATTCGAATATAAGTTTTCTGAGGGTAGGAACTGTCTTGCTTACTTGTATTTGCATCCCCAACACTTAGTATAGTCATTGCTCATAGCAGATGCTTAATGAACCTTTTAAATTCAGTCAGTCTGTCAGCTGATACCTGGTTTCAAGTCTGACTCACACTAGTTGTGTGACTATGAGCAAATCACTCGGCTTCTTCATCTATAAAATGAGGATAATACATACCTATTATAAAAGATTGTTGTGAAACAAACACACTCAGGATTGTTATGTATAAAACCATCCTGCAAACCTTAAAAACATTATATAAATATCAACTATTATTATTTTGTATTAGTAAAGAGCACATCCCAGCAGGAATGGGATGCCAAAAAGGTAAATGCTGAGAGCAAAATTAATGTTAAAGGTTCAGAATGGAAGACCTACCTACTTAATCCAGGCCTTCTTAGGTTGAAAACTGCAATAGAGGTAGAAGTCTGCTGGTACATATTCACCGACTGGCTTTCTGTGGGGAAAAACTGCACACATGACACATTTTTAAGCTTAACATTTCAGTTTAACATTTTATTAATATTTTCTCCATCACTTCCTTAGATCTAGACAATCAACAGAACAATAAATCAAGTCCTGATTCGCAGCGTTTGCTGATTTCCAAGATGTAAACGTTCATACTGAAAATTTAAGAATTGACTCTAGAGAGCTGATTCTAGCCGCCCCCTGAATGAGGAATTCAGCACAGCCAAAACAGCAAGGGATCACTTGACGTCTAGGAATGGAGAAAAGAAAGAATTTAACATCCTCTGCAATCTGGCTCCTGCTTACCTGTGGAGTCTTATTTCTTATTATTCCTCTTCATGAATCTATTCTGTTCTAGCCAAACTGGGCTACTGTTCCTCAAACTCAGTGATTCATCTCCCATCTCCAAGCATTTTCACAACCTACTCCTCATTCTTGGGGTGCACCTCTTCCCACATCTGTCTCTCAGAATGCTTGTCTTCCATCAGGTGCTATCTTGTCCATGAGGTCTTTCCTTCCCTTCCCTCTAATTGTGAGTGGTTTAGCCTCAATTTTCCTCATACTATACTTATTACTTGTAACTTTCCAGTAGAATGCAAGCTCCTTATTTTTTGTTTTATGCCTGGCACATAGTAGGGACTTAATAGAGATTGTTAAATTGAATTAATAAGAGAGGTGGCAAATTTCAACAGATAAAATTAACCCAAATCATAAAATTGCTTAGGGATTATCTTACCTGAATAAAGAAAGCTTGCACTTACTTTATGAGGGGAGTGAGGAAAAGATAGCAGCATCAAGATCCTAAACAACCTCAAGGTCTCCAAAATGGAACCAAACTTTTTTTATCATACTTAGTTACATAGTACAGGCCTACATAAGCATAATCGATTGAAAGTTAGCCTCATAAACCAAAGAAATTGGATATAAGTTCTGCCTGTAAAGCACACCAGCTGTGTGATTCTGGGCAAGCACTTTAGCTCTCAGTCCTGTTGCCAGCTCTCTGAGACTGTGGTTATAGAGAAGGTATTAACCAGCACTGGCAGAAGGAGTTCTCTCTAGTCCCTGTCCATTTTATATATATATATTTTGTCCTATCCTAGACTGTGGAAAAGGCAAACAGTGTGGTCAACTCCAGGGATCAATTCTGAAGCTAGCATTAATGCATTAAAAAACCAGTGTATAAAAGGAAGTGGAGAGTGGCAACTCCAAATTTATAACTGACAATAAGCTTTTATAAATAATGAAATGGCTAAACAATGAGAAAAAAAACTGAGGATCATTTGAGGTTTCATGAATAGGCTGTAAAAATCTCAGAACACTAAATTAGAGGGGTGAAAAAGGGATAGATCTAGATAAAATACTACAACTCTTCATTTTATATTCTTTTTCCAGACTCTTTTCTCTGGATATCTATACCAGGCCTTCTTCAATTTGATGTCGTAACAGGATGATACTTGAATTTTACCTTGACTATTTGGCTAATAATCTATTCACTCCTCTCTCAAACATGTGACATGATCCAATTTATCCCCAGCTGTCTACAGAACCACAATCCTTCCAGCCCAGTCTAATCCACAGTGTAGAAATATAAATTTTTTTTATTCATCTCTTCCTTTGCCCCCATAGATTAAAACTAGGTCCTGATGATTCTTTTTCTGCAAATCTTTCCTAACTAGCCTTTGGGTCTATCTGCCTCAAGTCTCTCTCCATTCTAATTCATCCTCCATTTAGCCACTAAAGTGATTTTCCTAAACCTATGAATCCTTTCATATCATCCCTCTACTTAACAAACTCCAGTGGCTTCCTGTTGCCTCCAGGACCAAATACAAAATTCTCTATTTGGCATTCAAATTCCTTTATAATTTAGCCTCCTCCTACCTTCCCAGTCCTCTCAGATCTAACTCCAATTCTTTTTGAACCAGTAGTGCAGATCTCCTTGCCGTTCTACAAACAAAACACTCTCTCTCTTGCCTCTGGGAATTTTCTCTGGCTGTCCCCTACCGGGCCTGGAATGCTCTCCCTCCTCTGCTCAAACTACTGCCCTTCCTGGCTTCTTTTAAATCCCAACTAAAATCTTGTATTCTACAGGAAGCCTTCCCTAATCCTTCCTAATTCCAGAGCTTTCCCTATGCTAATTATTTCCTGCTCATTCCTGTATATGCTTTGTATCTATAGTCTCTCTCCTTAGATTGTAAGCTCCTTGAGGACAGGGACTATCTTTTGCCTCATTTTGTAAGTCTAGTTCTTAGAATAGTGCCTGGCACATAGTAGGCACTTAATAAATGTTTATTGATTGATTGTCATTTCCACAACAGATATACTAGTCTATCTTCATATATATTAGATTATGAGGTCCTTGAGGGCAAACAAGGACCATGTCATCTGTGGCTTCCACAAAACTCCTAAAAAATTCCCATTTAATTTCTTATGCTGACCTGTGATATACTGAAACTGTGATGTGGAAAGTCTAGTGTAGAAGGGATAACTATAATATCATAATGGAACTTTTTCTGTCCTCATTCTTTTGCACAGGATACTTGCTCCTAATGGCTTCTGCTGTCACATTTTTTCCATTCCTCTTACTTTACAAAGTATGTTATTTGAGTGTCAAGGCATTTCTTTTTAGTCAATTGCTTATTTATTTGGTCATTAGACAAAATTTTGTTGAGTAGCTCTATGAAGTCCCCCAAACCAAAGAAATCACAGATCCAGAAGAAAAAAGAAAAATCCTTCAGTAACTTTGAAGCTTAATTTAGTACATGGAGTCTCAGAAGCCCTTAGCTCACATCCCTTTTAGAAATGTAAGAAAAAATTCAAGAATTGCGGAATGAGCACTAGATTTTGAGTCAGAGCACTAGAAATCATAGCATGAGGAAACTGAGGTTAAGTGGCTTACTTAAGATCACACAGGTACTAAATGACAGAGCTAGAATTTAAACTGGAACCCTGAACTTTCCAAATTCAATGCTTAACTGGATATTAAACTGTCATTTGGAGTTACTACTCACTAACTCTGTGATCTAGGACAAGTCATTTAATTTCTCCAGGCCTTAATTTCCTTATTTGTACAATAAAGGGATTGGATGAAATTCTATAATCTTATAGTATACATTAAATGCTGAAATCCTTTGCCATATTGTGGTTCCTAAATGTCATCATTCCCCAAAAAAGAATTGGTCAAAGGCTATGAATAAAAAGTTCTTAAAAGAAAAATTCCAAACTATTAATATGAAAGGATACTTCAAATCACCAATAATAAAAGAATTATAAATCAAAACAGCCCTGAGATTTCACTTCATACCCAGAAAATTGGCAAAGATGACAGAAGACAGAAATAGTCAATGTTAGAGAAGTTGTGGAAAAACCCACACAACTTTCAAATTCCTCAACTTTATCCCTGAGGCACATGAGCCATAAATCTCAGTTGAAAGGCATTTATTTACAGTAGTTTCTTCCCAATGTGTAGCCTGTAACTGTGTGACACAGGTTGCAGACATAAGGAGGGAAGTAATATCTGTGGGTGTGGTGGTCCATTTGGGAAGTTTTAGGATTTTAGTGACCACTTGTTTTTAACTTTTTTAAAAAATAAATTAAAGAACACATAAGACTTTCTAGGCACAGAAGATCATAAGTTTGACACTTCAGTTTTTGACAGGCTGAAATGAGGATCCTCACCTATCACAGACAGGCTGCAAAATAACTGAAGAGTTTGGGTTCAAAGAATGTTCATGCTGCATAGGTGTGAATCATAACTTCCTATCTTCCATTAAAAAAAAATCTCAGCTTCCAATGTGGGTGGTTTAGGTAAAAATAAATTTGTTTTGAAAACAAAAATAACTGATTACTAAATGAGTCAGATTATCTCCTGAACTTTTAGGATATGTTAATTACATTTTGTATATTTTATGTTGTGTACAATTGTTGCATTTTGGATGAATGTAGTTTTTTTTTAATTTCCATTTACCTTTATAAGACAGAAAATGAGAAAATTGTGTAATGCTCTGAAACGTACAAAAAATGTAAATAAATCTGAAAAAAAAAAGACAGACATTAATACATTGTTGGTGGAGTTGTGACTTGATACAACCATTCTGGAAAGTAATTTGGAATTATTCAGATTAAGTGATTGAAATGTCTTTTAACCCAGAAATTCCATTGCTAGGCAAATACCTAGCCACTGACAAGAAGAATCCATGTATACTTAAATACCTATAGCAGTACTTCCAGTAGAAAGAAAGAATTGGAAACAAAGTAGATGTCTATCACTTGTACAATGGAATGGCTTAACAAATTGTGGCACATGAAGGTAATAGAGTAGTGATAATAATTGCAAAATGCTTAGCACAGTGCCTGGCACATGGTAAGTAGTATATAAATGTTAGCTATTATTTACAAAGTGAAGAACATGAGGAATACAGAGAAGCATGGGAAGATTTGTGAACTGATAACAAGTAAACAGAACAAGTAAAACAATATATACAAGAACTGCAACAATGTAAATGGAAAGAACAATAACCACAAAACAACTGAAACTGAAAGTTGCAAAAGTATAAAAGACAAGCTTAGCCTCAGTGAAGTGATATGACAAGATACATTCCTTCTCCCTCACTTCCCCTCCCTTGCAGAGGTGAGGGATACATGGGTGTGAAACATTACACATACTTTCAGATTTTTTTGGATAGGTTGATCAGTTTTGTTAATTTTTTTCCTTTTCTTTTTTCCTTTTAATTCAGTGTTATCAGGGGTTTGCTCTCTGGGAGAAGAGAAGAAAATGAGGAAACCTAGGCCATGGGAAAAAAAAAACAAAAGCTATCAATAAAAATTTATTACTAAATTTTTTTTAAATGGCAAAGCAATTAGATTCTAGTCTCATAAATTGCAATATAAGAAAAGAGTCTAATGGATAGAGGGCTAGCCTTAGAGATTAGAACACCTGAGTTCTATCTCTGACAAGAATTGGAAAGAAGGGAGGAAGAAAAAAAGGGAGGAAGGAAAAAAGGAAGGAAGGAAGGAAGGGAGGGAGGGAGGGAGGGAGGAAGGAAGGAAGGAAGGAAGGAAGGAAGGAAGGAAGGAAGGAAGGAAGGATTTTTTAGGTGTTTACCATGGGACAAGTCACTTAACTTTTCAATGTCCCATTCAACCATATACTAAGTCAGAGGAGTGCTGTTGATCTGAACTGAGTCATGACACCCAGGAGTTCCCCAGTGATGAAAGGATAATAAATAATAATAAAATAATAATAATAATAATAAATATTTATCAATATTTATAGTAAATATATAATATAATAAATATATAATAAATAATAATATAAATAATATAATAAATAATAAAAATAATAATATAATATAATAAATGATAAATATTAATAATAAATAATTAATAAAATAATAATAAACTTAGAACCTACACTGGATGCAGGAACAAAACATTTACAGAAAACAAAAGGGTTATGGTATACTTCGAGTCTAACTCTAGAAAAAGAAGAACCAGAGCATAAGATCTTTGTCAATATGTGCAGCTTGCAGCAAAAGAGTAGGTACTCTGACTCTAATAATATAAATTGTATGGACAAAAGATAGCCCTAGAACGAAGAAGGTGATTCACCTTATAGCCACAACTTTATAGAAAGACTAGAGATCTTATCTATTATTTTCAAAATCACCTTTCATCTTCTCACTATAAATCTTGTTTGCCTCTTGTTATTTCCATATTGTCTCCCTCAATAGAAGGTAAACTCCTTGAGGGCAGGGGGCTGTTTGTGCCTTTCTTTGTATCCCTTAAGTTTAGCCTGTGGTTAGACGCAGTACTATAATCGATTGATTTATTGTTGATTGATATCCCTTAAAAACCTCTAATCTTTGTTCTAATTCTGTTCTTATCAAATTACCTTTTAATGTAATTTGGTCTAGAAGGCAGGGATATGCAAATGATTTCCAGAGAATAATAATCTTGCCAGATACATCCCACCCTAAAAAAATGGTTTAGTCTTTAATAAATAAGCTTTTAATGAACTTGATCAATGTGACTTGTTTCCTCAGATCCTGATCACCACTTAGTGAATTAATAAAACAAACTGAGCCTAATCTGTGGTCATCACTATAACTGTAACTACACTGCAAAGATTCTATGAGGCATTCATTTATTCATTAAATAATATTATTACATGCTTAATAGGTATACCAGAATGTGCAGAAGATTGAGCCAGATGCAAAGCCAAATAACAAATTGTTCCAAATTTATCTCCATGAAGTTTATATTCTAGTACAGAAGATAAAACATAAACAGATTGCTATTACTAATAATTTCTAAAGATTTCTGATTTCATCAGTGTAAATATTCCTTCCACGATGAATAACCAGAAATAGGACTTTAGTGGAGGATTGCAAGACAAATACGATACAAATTAGAAGGTGATGATTGCAGAGAGGAATGTAAAATTCTATGAAATCAAATAATAAGAAAAAACTTCCAGCAAGGGGATGAAGGAAGTCTTCATGAATGAGGTAACATTTGACTTAGGCCTTGGAACTATGGATAGACGAACACCATCTTAACTGCATCAAAGGATGATGGGAGACCTTTCCTCCACAAAAATATAGGGCTATAAGAATACAGTCTGATGAAACAGTTTGATTTCATCAGTGGGAATAAACCATCTACCAATCAGTTCCTCTGTGCCTTAGGAAATGAACTCATAAGCTATAGTTTTAGAACTAAAAGGGATCTTAGAGACTAGTACAATCCCTCAATTTACAGATACTGAGAATGAAGTGATTTACCCAAGCTCACACAAGTACACACATATAGAGACAGGATTTTAAGAAAGGTCAGCCCACTTACCACTGCCTGTGGGAGATGAAAAAAATTAACTACCGGAGGCCCAATCTTCCATGCCTCTCCAAACCAGATCACAGAGAACAGCCTTCACAATATTACAGAACCTGACAGAGCTTTAGAAGTCATTTTACAAGTGACTTGTCTAAGGTCACATGGGTCCTTAGATAACATATTTACTATCTTGGCTTAAACAGTAAGTAGCAGTGTATCTGCTAAATCCTAGCTCAGATTTAAGGCCTGGATAAGGGGCCATTCCTATCTTCATATAACATCTGTTGCATATGCTCGCTTTTCTCCTTTGACACTGCTACCAGACCTGATGCAGGCCCTCACCATCCTAGGACTGAGATACTACAATAGCTTACTGGTTGGTCCCCTTAGGGAAGTGAAGGGAATAAGCATTTGGCACCTTCTATGTGCCAGACTTGGTGCTAAGTGCTCTACAAATATCTCACTATTATCCTCATTTCGTAGTTGAGGAAACTGAGATAAACAGATTTCTTTGAAGTGACTTGTCCAAGATAACACAGCCTAAAAGTGCCTGGGGCTGGATTTGAATTCTGGTCTTCCTGAATGCAGGTCCAATGCTTTAACCTCTGCACCACTTAGCTGTGTCCTTGCTTTCTGTCTCTAATTCTTCTAGCTGTCAAATTAATTTTCCTAAAGCTCAAGTATGACCATGTTACATACAAACCATTCCCCCACATATATGTACAAACTAAGCAAATTCAATCAACTCAATGATTCTTTATTGACTCCAAAAATGAATATAAACCATGTTTGGCATTTAAAGCCCTCCATAAACTGGTTTCTTCCTCCTTCCTATCTATACAATCTTACACTTTGCCATCTTTAAACCTCATCCCACATCCCAACTCTGATCCAGGGACACTGGCCTCTCTGCTTTTCCCCACGCTAGACATTCCATCTCTGAATCCACATCTTATCATTGGATATCCCCCATGACATGAATGCTCTCCTTCCATATTTCTGCCTTCTGGTTACTCTAGCATCCTTCAATCCCAGATTAAGTCTCATTTTCTGAAAGAAGCCTTTCCCCAACCTCCTTCATTCTAATGTCTTCCTTTTTAATTTCACCTACATGTAGCTTGTTTGTATATGGAAGTTTGCCTACTGTCTTCTCCAATAGATTAGACTGGTTCCTTGAAAGCAGGGACTATCTTTTGCCTTCTTTTGCACAGTGCCTAGCACATAGTAGGAACATAATAAATGCTCCTTGACTGACTGATAGATCACTTAAACGATTGTTCTTAGAAAGGCACCTCACTGTACTCCTCTATAGCTTCACTACCCTCCCTGTAACTTTCCAAACCAAAATACCTTTCCTGGCCAACAGTGTCATTTTCCACTATTAGGATATACGGTCCTTAAGGGCAGAAACTCACTTTGTATTTGTATTCCTAGCACTGAGCAGCCTAATTAGTGCTTATTTTTTTCATTCAATCAACAAAATTGATTGATTGATCCTTGGCATCTAGTGAGTACTTAATACTTATTCATCCATTCATCAATCATTAGGAAGGAAGCTTGGTGCAATGGAAAGACTGCTTAATTTAGAGTTAGAGAAACAGTGTTACCAAGTCCCTGCTTCCCCAATTGTAAGATGGGGGAGTGATATAAATCCTTCTAAAGTCCTTTCTAGATTTATACTTATGTTCTGCCAATGCTACTCATCAGAATGAATATCCTTCAGGATATCAAATGCAAAAAACACAGTAAACTTTCTGAATGCCTAAGAATTTGGTCACTAAAATCTTCAAGGTAATATCCCACATCACTTATTACTATCATTATTATTATCTACAAGTACAGTCCATTATTTCATTACTAGAAGGAATATTTTTAAAGTATCCCCCTCCAATGGATCAGCTCTCCTGAGATCTTGTCTTAGTCACATAGAGTGGGCCTTTTACAATTTAGCTGAAGACATCATCAAAGCAATCTTTTATATTACACACAATCTTATGGAGTATTTTTGGTGTCTTCTAAATACCAGTGGTCTGAAAGTTATCTATAAAAATCTAAGAAAGTTTCAGTGATGAAAGTTCTCTAGAAAACTCTGCAGTCTATTCACTGAGCTGAAAACTGAATGGTAATGATGTCATTATACATTTTTAAGCACCCACAGGGTGATGCTGTATACACATTGAGAAATTATTCTGTCCCACAGCTTGCAATCTAAAATTAGATAAACACAGCCAAACCAGATAAACATAGACAGCACTTTGATTTTTGAAGAGGGAACTGAAAAGGAAAAGGAGGCCAAAAAAGAAGTTTATGGGAAAAGAAATAGAAGAATACAGAGAATGAAAAGAAGTGCAGACAAATAGTTGATTTACTTTCTTTATGCCAATTATCTTTATCATATTGTAAAACATAAGTGCTATTACTAACCGTACACTAGTTATATGTCATTAAATTAGTTCTGTGAGGATTCTAAAACATTCAATGTCAATATATTAATAAGAATATTAACACTAAAGTTTTCCTCTAATGCTTCCTTAAAGAGTTGGGGAGATCTTAGTGTCTTGAACTTTATTTTAGAACTTGCTCCACCAAACTGGGAAAGGCTTCAAGAATGGAGAGATGACAGACTGTTACATCTGTCATCCAAGAACCAGCCTAAGCTAAATTCAAAGGGATTTGAACCACTTTGGCCACAGGCTAAACAAATTTTTGTACACAACAATTCTACACAACTGTCTATAGTTCATTCTAAAGTCTACTAAGTTGGAGTATGAGACTTACTGATGAAATTACAATCCTGAAGCAGAGTAACAAAATAAAGTTTTTCTCTTTTAAACTAGGAATCATGGTATTTGGAATATTTTTATTTTAATATTAAATGTTATAACCCAATATAAAATTATCTCACTGGGTCATAATTTAAATTCTTTTGCCTTTGGTTTCTACTTTGGTTTCCTTTTGGTTCAACACAGTAAGAATTTGAGCAAACTTTTGCCTTATTTTTATAGTTACAATGGAAATACTGCATTTATTAGTCTCAAAATTATAAAACATCTTTTAGAAGAACCTGTGATAAACTATTTACCAGCAGGGAATAGGCCTGGTTTGTTGTTTTTCCTATTTTTCTTTTGTAGTTCCTTATATCACCTCATATATTCTCTGCTCATCAGGCTTTAAAAAACATATTGATAATAACTGATTTCCAAACATAATGATGGCTATCATACATAGGAAAGAACATAAGACTGGAGAGTTCGAATACCTGGGTCCCCAGTCTATTTGCCATTTAAGGGGTGACTGTAGGCAACTTCTCTGAGTTTCCTTTTCTTTACCTGTAAAAATTGGATAATATAAAAACTGATAATTTTTAATTACTATCTCAAAAGACTGTTGTAGAGAAAGTGCTTTGTAAGTCATAAAGAGCTTTACAAATTCAATTTCATCATTTTATAACAGTTGTTTCCAAATAGAAACATAAGCTATGCCCCATTGTTTGCTTAATGAAATACACAAATCAATTGTCAATTTGCTACTATAAACTCAACATCTACAGGAAATACCAAATAAATCAACAGTCAAGCACAAGATTATAAGTGTAGCTCTGAAAAAGACGTCATAGATCGTTTAGCTGAACATCCTATTTATAAAGATGAGGAAATGGATGCTCGGAGAAAAGTTAAAGGTTACTCAAGTAAGTAAAAGAAGCTGAATCTAGACCTGGTTCTTTCACTTCCAATCAAGTGCTCTTTCACTTATAGTTGCCTGTTAGCAATTAACCACCAATATTCGTTATTATCACATTTTGTTCCCCAAAACCTATTTTATTCCTACCTCAGAATGAAAGTGAACTGGCCATGAAATTCACATGAGAAACCCTGGATGACCTTCTAAGTGGGCACGTAGTTAGTTTGCTTCAGGAAAGCAAAAGGAACTCTTTTTCCCTGATGGGAGTTTGCAGTTCGGGTGCTTATTTTTTTGTTATTGGTTTTGTTATTTATTTATTTATTTTTTTTGCGTTATAAGGACACCTATCCTTGTAATAACATCATTACCGAAATACGCCTACTTGATCTGTAGCACTGCTAAAGATGGAGCCATAATGGAATTTGTAGAAATTATTTTTAAAGCTTTACCATATGGTGGCATTTCGGTTTTTCCCAGGTGACAGTTCTCAATAGCCTGAGTTCTTGGGGTTGGACAGGGAAAACCCCTTTCACTTTTCCCATGTTCTAGGTCTTTAAATCACTCTGTCAAAAACGTGTCCTGTACCTTATTAGGAACAGAAAATCAAGAAGCCAGTATAGTGCCATACACAGAAGGCACTTACACGTGGGCTGAACGGGAACTGAAAAAGCTTGCCAAGTGGCACAGTAAGGTACAGCTGATCCTCAGGATCTATGGCAGTGGGGATTAAACTTCGGGTCCATGAACTTTTTTTTAAATATTTAAACTGTATGCCAATACAGCTGGCTTCCTACGTTTTATTTTTCTGCATTTAAAAACCTTATTCTGAGAAGGGGTCCAGAGGCTTCAGACTGCCAAAGGGGTTCATGACCCACTCCCCTTCTTCCCCCCTTATAAAAAAGTTTAGGGATTCCTTCCTAAGGAGATAGCAACCCCTGATATAAAATATTAAATCTACAGGAGTAAAAAAAAAAAGCCTTATGTGCAAAATCATTCCCCAGTTAGAGCCATCTGACTAACAGCGGCAAGTTTCTGGGGGCTGTGGGGGAAGTGAGACTATCATCCCGGGCTGGGAGATGGAGAAAAGGAAACAGAGGGTCCTGCAGGCTCAGTTTACCGCTCAAGAACGTGCACTTTAACGAGCCCGGGATGGGCGCGTGCGGGCTGTCACGCGCCCCGCCCTCCCCGCCATCTCGAGCTCCCGTGGAAAGGGGGCTCCCCGTCGGGGCGGCAGGCGGGAGCAACCGTTTAACCGACGACCGAAGTCCGGACGCGGGAGGTGGCAGTGGGGGTGGGGGTGCGGTGAGTCGGGGTTCCCCGGACCCCAAAGGAGGGAACACGAGCTCCGCACGGCCCGAGGCAGCACACAGCTCGCCCACGCCGCGGGCGTTCGCAGTCCGCCCGACTTGGGGAGGGCGGGAGATGTGGCCGTTGGACTACGGATCCCGGCCGGCGCCGCGCCGCCTCTTGGGGTCGCCAGAACTGGGGAAGCGCTGCAGGCTGGGACTCGTAGTCTGGCCGGCCTGGGGTAACCGGGAGCCGCTCGCTGCTCCGTCCCATGCATATTTCAGGGTTGGGGGTTGATTTCACGGCGCCCTCCACCCTGGAGGAGGTGCTGGCCGGCGGCTGCGGGCAGTGGGGAGGGGCGTCCCTGGTTGGGGTGCACCCGAGGTCGGGGAGGGGGGAGGGGGAGATTCAACGAGAGGGACTGGAGGCCAGGGCACGTGGTGGGTGGGTGGTTAGAACGAGGAAACCAGGAAACTCCCGCGCGCCGCCCACTGCCGCTGTGACGGGTTAACGCTTTCCCTAGTGGAGGGTGGGTCGGGAACCTCCTCTGCGAGCGACTCGCCCCTCCCCCAGTCTTGCGTCTACGCTCGCTCCGCCCCATCCTCTGACGCATGCGCGGCGGCCCCACCCCCTCGTCCTCTCCGCCCCACCCCTCCCCACACCCGCAGCCTCCGCCACCGCCTCACCCTCTCCTCTCTGCTCTTTCCTTCTCCTTTTCTCTCCCCTCCCCTTCATCTTCCTCCTCGTCCTCCCCCTTCTTTTGGACTGACGCTCGCGCCGGGCGCCGGCGTCAGACGCGCGGGGGCGGGGCGAGTACGACGCCGGGTATAAGTAGAGGGTGCGGGAGGCGGCGCGTCCCCTTCTCCCCGGCGGTTAGTGCTGTGAGTGCGGAGTGTGTGCTCCGGGCGCGGAACACACATTTATTATTAAAAAAATACAAAAAAATACAAAAAAATCTTTTAAAAAACCCACAAAAAAAATCATAAAAAATCCGCGTCTCCCCCGCCGGAGACTTTTATTTTTTTTCCTCTTTTATAAAATAACCCGGTGAAGCAGCCGAGACCGACCCGCCGCCCGCGGCCCCGCAGCAGCTCCGAGAGGGAACGAAGAGACAGGCCTTCCCCGCCGCCAGGACCACAGCCACCTCCCGAGCCAGCCCCTGAGCAAGCAGCACCGGCAGCCGGTGGCGGATCGTACCCGTTCCGTGGCCGTTGAGTAGTTTTCGATTCCGGTTGATTTTTCTCCCTTTGCTCTTGGCCTCTCTCCCCTCCCCCCAGATCCCCAGCTCCAGACTCCGGCTCCCCATACACTCCCCTACCTCTTCCCACGGAAAGTTCGCGGCTTGTGGCCCTTCGGGCGGCGGCGCCGAGATGAACCCCAGCGCCCCCAGCTACCCTATGGCCTCGCTCTACGTGGGGGATCTGCACCCCGATGTGACCGAGGCGATGCTCTACGAGAAGTTCAGCCCGGCCGGGCCCATCCTTTCCATCCGGGTCTGCAGGGACATGATCACCCGCCGCTCCCTGGGCTACGCCTATGTCAACTTCCAGCAGCCGGCGGACGGTGAGAGCCCGGGACCGGGAGGGAAGGGGTCGGGGGCGGAGAGGCCACGAGGGAACTGGCTGAGCACCGGATGGGGGTGGGTCCGAGGAGACAGTTTGGGAGGGAAGCTCTTTCGGGGTGGGAGAGGAATCGGAGGCGGGCCAAGGTTTAGGGTCCAAGTTGGGGAAAAGGACGCTTCCGGGCTGGGCTGTCCCTGGAGCGGTGTTCACCCACACGCGGCCCCACACGCCCCCCGCCCCGAGCGCTTCCTCCTTTGCGACCATTTTCTCGGCCGCAAAGCCACTTCCAAACTTTGATGACGCGGAGGTTTGGGGGTTGGGATCCTGTCTTTTCCAAGCCCTCCCTCTAAGGCGTGGGATTTGCTGGTTTGGGGCGTTGGGCGCCAGCCCATTCCACGGCTGCCAGTGATTTGACTGCTCAGGTGGGGCCTCAAGCTTTTGGGGAGCCGGGGATGACGGTAACGCCAAAGAAAGGTGCCCACACATACCACGTGTTGAACTCTGCAACCCTTAGGCCCGAGGCCTATGTCTGCTGAAATCCTCCCAAGGGAAGAGCTTTGGGCCTTGACATAAAGTTTAGACGTTAATCCGAACTTAAAGCGCATTGCAAAGTGGGTGAGGGGTAGTTTTTAGGGGTGGGGCCCTTCAGGAAAGGACCTGCCTCTGGGTGGCACCCTTCTACCTCCTCCATTTGGCCTGTGAAGAGGAGTTGGCGATGTTGTAAAATGCCAAAGTTCAAAACGGTGTACTTTAAATTCGAACTTGAATCTGGTTAATTTCAAGCTGTTGAGAATTTCACTGAATATTTGCTTTCTGTTTCACCTGATGATATGACTGAGGTTTCTTGTGTTACAAAGTTTCATCTTGCTTAGTACCATTATCTTCAGAGTATAGTGGAATTTTATTTTGATATGAAATCCACTAGTGGACTGGATGTTCATCTAGATTGTGAAACATGTATCAATAGACATGATTCATGATTTCTAGAATTTAAAATATTACGAATTTAACTAAGAAATTTAGCCAAGTTAATCAGATTTGTCGGGTGTTGACAAATGGCCTGGCATTCTGAGGCACCTATTTCAAAATTAATTTTGTTTAATGGTACATTTACAGTTTTTATATGCTGTAAAAGAGAGTTTATAATTCTGAAAGCTTTAAACTTTTGTTTTCCTAGATGTACAAATTCCTTTGAAAAGAGAATTTTTAGTTGATTAACATTTTTAGTTGATTAACATTTTTAGTTGTAAGCAAAATGCTTGGTAACAAGCATAGTATTTCTAAAATACATTTCATTTAGAACCTGCTCTTCCTTTTTGTGCTATTAAAACTAATTGTGAATGATACTTAATGGTTTTCCCCAAAATATGTAATTTACTGGCTTATTACTTAAATGACTTATTTTTGACAGCTCATTGATGAAATGAGTTAAAAGTATTTGACCATCACTAATTAGAAAATGGCAAGTTGGAAGTGATTTTTTTGGCTCGTACATAGATCTGGAGCTGGGACAAACTTAAAGAAACTTAAGAAAGAAAAATAAAAATTACTTTGTGCTAGGAAAAGTAGAGCTGTAGGTTGCCAGGGATACGGGATTCTGTTTACTGATTCTAGTAAAGAGCTGTATAGCAACCAATCAACAGAAAGCATTTCTCCTATAATTCTATAGTTTGTAAGCCTTAGGGTCAGTTTTAAACAGATATCATTCAGAGCTGACTTGCTACCTGATAGGAGGGGCTTATACACTAATCTTTGAAAGTTAACCAATAGCTTCAAATAAATAGGGGTGATTCATTCAAAAGAAGCTCAAAGTCAGTTAAAACTAGAAGGAAACTGAGAACTCAGTGGTCAATTGATAGTAGGCCACCTAGCTGACTGGAACTTTCTTTTGTAGAAAAGTGCCTGGGGCATCATGAAAGTGGTTTGTTTTCTTATTTAAATTTTGGGAAAAGGTCCTACTGCTTAAGGAAGTGGTTAATCTTTAGCCCAAAGGCTAGATTTTTCTAATCTCTAAGGTGCCATGTACTTTAGATACGAGCTAATCTTTGCTAAATCAAACCTGCAACCAAAACTACAGAAATATAAAACTGATTGATTTTATGGTACTTGTTGTCATTAAGAATTTGGGCCAAGTCAAAATGCAGCAAAGTGTACCATAAGAGAAGTATTTACATTGAGGGAAGGAGGTTATAGAATAGAAGAATTACCATAAATTAGTTTGATCATCTGAATATTGGAAAAATTAGGGTTAATAGTAGCTGTTAGTAAAAGAAGAATGCACTTTGGGTGATTAAGGAGAATCTGTCAGTAATTTTTAAATTGTGCTGTCACTTTTTTGTTCAAGGGAAACAGTTTTCCATTTGTTTTCTATGCTTTGAATAGATTAAAGGTATAGCAGCTTCTTCCTTGCCCTGATATTCACAAAGGTTACATGGAAGGAAACATTAATCTGAGATCATTTTTAAGGTGTTGGGCTTGTCCCCTCAGAATACAGTATTGAAAGCACTTTAGAACATGTAGATAATCTAATTATTTTCTTTCTCCTCACAGCTGAACGGGCATTAGATACAATGAATTTTGATGTCATTAAGGGCAAGCCAGTGCGTATCATGTGGTCTCAACGTGATCCATCACTACGTAAAAGTGGTGTGGGCAATATATTCATCAAAAATTTGGATAAATCCATTGATAATAAAGCATTGTATGATACATTTTCTGCTTTTGGAAACATCCTTTCTTGTAAGGTAAGTTAAAACTCCAGTTAATGAATATGTTAGTTTTGCAGTGTTGAGTCATGCTTGGATGAGGTAAATTGAGAGATCAGAATGTAATACTTAGAAACTACTAAGCAAATAAGAACTTTAGTGACAAATATAATACTTTTTTAGGTGGTGTGTGATGAAAATGGGTCGAAGGGCTATGGATTTGTACACTTTGAGACACAAGAAGCTGCTGAAAGAGCTATTGAAAAAATGAATGGAATGCTTCTTAATGATCGAAAAGTGTAAGTATAGCCATTAAGTTCTTACAGTGTGCAAAGAGTTGTGATAGCCACCGAGGCTACAAAGATAGCCCAAAAAGTTTCTGGCACCAAGGAGTTTACCATCCTCCTGATAGGGTGTATTTTTATTTTAATGTTGCCTTTATTTAGAAGTGTTCAAGATAATGTGCATGTAACTTTAATGTCATGTACTACACTGGTAAATAGCAATGGGGAAAATAATATGAACAGCCAGGAAAAAATGGGGGAATTAATACTTAAAACAAATGCAGAATTGAGAACTGGAAATAAAAAATGAAACAAAGTGTGTGTACAACCAGAACATTTTAAAATTTGAAAATTGATTATAAGCTGTAGTAATTGATGACAAAAAAATTGACTAATTTTCCAAAAATGTTGCTAATGATTTTTAAAGATTAGAGTAGATAAAACTATTGAAGCAAGAAAAATTAGTAAAAATAATTGAAATGAAAAAATTGTATCAGATTTTGGCCTAAATAGGTTAATGAAACCCTTGAAGTTGTAAAAGTTTTAAATGCCAAAAGACTTGGTTTTATTCTGATTAGTAATTCATTAGTTAATGGGAAAGAAACCTCCTTTTTGTAGCATTCTTCATCCATCATGTCTTAAGACAACCTTGATCTAAAGACAGTCATAACTTACATACAAAAGGAAAACTAAAGCAGATTTTATTTGGAGACACTAACACCATAGGCATGGTCTGTCTATACGTTGGAAAGATTTTGCCCATTGAAAGTCCATTTTCAGATTTAGACTGTTCTCAGATGAAAATGAGAACAGAAACTAAATACTTTGACAACTATAATTACAGCAAAAAAAGGTGTCATTGGACTAAACATTTTTGGATGTTGAGATAAATGAAGTAGAATACTGGGATCTTTCTGCTAAAAATGTCCAGAAATTGCCAAATTGATTAATGCAGGGATCAAAAACAAAGTTCCAGGTATTTTTATTTGGGCTATGAGTGAAATAGTCAAAATTAATAGCATCATTCAACAGGTTTTTATTTAAAAAACCAATATAGAACCCTTTGGGCAATGGAACTATACTAAAAGAAGGTCTACAATAACATTGACATAGAGAGCTAGATGGCACAGTGCATAGAACATTGGTCTGGAGTCAGAAAGACCTGAGTACATTCTATCCTCAGACATTAATTACCTAATGTGACCCTGGGTAAATCTCAGCCTTAACTGAAGAAATTGGGATAAAAGCACCTGCCTCCCAAAAGTTATTATCAAAAGTGCTTCCACAGTGCTGGCACATAGTAGGAAGTATATAAATGCTTTTTCCTTGGTAAAAGTCAAGGTTTTTTTTTTTTTTTAAGCATGCCAGGCACTGAGCTAATAAGCATTAGGGATACAAAGAAAGGCAAAACAGAATGTTCTCAAGAAGTTCAGTCTAGTGGATTACAGCAACTATGAACCTAAGAAAAGTGATTTATGTCCTTCTGAGCTAAAAGAGAAAAGTTACAAAACTAATAATGGTCTTTACATTTCTACAATTAGCTTTGTTGGTCGATTTAAATCCCGTAAAGAGAGAGAAGCAGAACTTGGAGCTAGAGCAAAAGAGTTCACCAATGTTTACATCAAAAATTTTGGTGAAGACATGGATGATGAAAGACTTAAGGAGCTCTTTGGCAAGTTTGGTAATGTCTGTTACATTTTTTTACATTTATAAAGTTCTAAGCTATAACTTTATTTTTTTGTAGAAATTACATGGTATGTTAACAATATAGTTATTACATTTAAATTGTAATTTATATGATACTATAATAAACTCTTAGTCTGAACTAACGTTTTAGTCTATTGAAAAATTCATGTAAATGATTCTAATTAAGAAGAAAACTATTGATATGTCAACAGCAATGAATTTTCCAGGTGATTTGGAGCCAGTTTACTAACTAGGAAATAGTCTATGATAGCTTAAGAGATAATGGTCCTTAAGCAAAGAATTTATTTTGAGATGAGCATTAGTTTTAAAGTTAGAAGTCACTGTGTTTATGTGTTTATTGTCCTTAATTTACAAAGGAAGTGCTAGTGATTTTAGTGTTATGTACTATGAATTTTGCACTAGTTATAGCAAATTTGTGGCCACATTTTGAGCAACAGTGGCATATTATTCGTAAATGCTCGTCTCCTATGCATCATGTAACTTTGTATTAGACCTGAAAAGCACAGACCATCTTGACTCTTTAAACCTGTGAAAATGCAGTTTCATAGCCACTGTTGTCTCTAGAAGCCATACAGGTTTAAAGGTTTTGTTTTTTTTGTCATTGTTAACTTGGGTGTACCTAGTACTCTCTAGCATGATGGAGTGGATAAAGAAGTGATCTTGGAGTCAGAAGTAGCTGGTTTGAGTCTTGTCCCTGACTTGTGCTAGCTCAGCTTATGAGGCAAGTAACCTTTAAGAGCACCAGGCAACTTAACTATCACAGTGTGTGTGGTGGAAATTTTACTTAACAGGAAATCACAGGTCCAGACCAAAAAGGGTATATTGAAAATCATTTGCTTAGGTTAAAGGCTGGGACCACCTTAAAGGAATGTATGGATAATTGGTTTTTAAAAATCAAAACAAAGCTTAAATATGCCAATCCTTTATCAAGCTCCCTACACACTACACAGTTTGAGGATATATCATATGTATCTTGTTTCAGGTTGGGGCCAAAGCTTAACCGGTAGTGGTATTTGATTTTCATGTGTTCACGGTAGTGTTCTTCTAATATGACTTAAGAACAAATTTTTCCTTCTGAAATCTGTTCTAAATGAAAACAAGTAACTTTTAATTAAATAAGAGTTATCTATAAAGGATCATACAAGGAGAGTGATTTGCAGACATTAAGGAAAGAATGTCTCCATTTACAAGTTTAATGTAACCTTACAGTACTAGAGCTTCCTGTGGTCTTTAATATTCTGAATAAAAGCCACGTTTTATTTTTTCATACTTAATTATCTCTTCTGACATGGGTTGAATCTTGGAAAATCAGTTACCAGTTTTTGAACAGTTTTGGAATACTCTGTTAAATTTCTTTTAAAGGACCTGCTTTAAGTGTGAAAGTAATGACTGATGAAAGTGGAAAATCCAAAGGTTTTGGCTTTGTGAGCTTTGAAAGACATGAAGATGCGCAAAAAGTAAGGATTTAATTTTCTCAAATTTTGTGTGCAAATAGAGTACAAATAGTCTCTGAAAGGAAAAAAATGGTATTGTGATAATTTTAATCCTGATTTGTGACATCCAAGTTAGGTACTCTGAAAGCTATTGTTAACATTTCTGTATGCATATATTTTATGAGAAATTTATTTTTTGATGAGTTAAGTGTGCTGTCTGAATATTTGAGGAATTTTTTTAAGTTACAGAACAAAAGTGATTCAAAGTAGACATTGGTCGTTCACCATAGTTTACTGGACTGCCATGTGGATCTAAATTGCTTTATCTTTATGGTCTTTAAGGCTGTAGATGAGATGAATGGAAAAGAACTGAATGGAAAACAAATTTATGTTGGCCGAGCTCAGAAAAAAGTGGAAAGACAGACGGAACTTAAGCGCAAATTTGAACAAATGAAGCAGGATAGGATCACCAGATACCAGGTTTGACTTTTTGTTCTTTTTTTTAGTTGACAGCAGCGGCTAGGGTAGGGGAACCATTTTTCTGTTGAGCTGAGAAATGAAACTGAAAAGTCACTATGGTAAAAATTGTTTAGGGTTGATTTAATCTATTTTTGATTGTCCAGCTTATTTTTAAAATTAATACAGGAAGCTAAAATTAGTTTTCTGGGTGGGTGGAGTGAGGCAGGGGGAGTAAAGTGAGAAGTGACCTAAAGAACATGGAATAAATTTTCATCATGAGCTCTTAAGAAATTTCCCCTATAAACTATAAAAGTATTTTTTTTATACTATTGGGTTCGTTAAATTTAAACATGGGTATCCACTTTTAAACTCTTAATATTTTTAATACTTTTCCTTAAATGCCATTTATACTTAACTACTTTTTAGGGTGTTAACCTGTATGTGAAAAATCTTGATGATGGTATTGATGATGAACGTCTGCGAAAGGAGTTCTCACCATTTGGTACAATCACTAGTGCAAAGGTAAAGCTTTGAGTATTAGATTTTTCTAAATATGAAAAATGTTTCTTTTTGAAAAGTGGCATTTCTTACATATCACATGCATGTATATATGCAGAGTTAGATGGTTGGGTGGATGCAAGTGAATTATCAAAGCACTCATCACAGTAAATAGGAAGACTAAATACTCTCCAAACACTTTTTGAAAACAGTTGTAATCAAGTTCAAGCATAACTAATTAGATCTATGATCAGTAAGCTTGTTATTACCTTTGTTATAGGTAAATCCGAATCATACCTGATAAGCCTCTAAGAAATGGCATTTACTAAGCACCTGGGGATACTGAGAAAGGCCCCCTACTCCTTGCTCTTAAGAAGTTCAGTCTATGTACAGAAAGATACACAAAATAAATTGAGGATAAGCAAGAGAATAGGACTGGCATTGAAAGGGGTGTTGGGAAAGGCTTCTTTTAGAAAGTGGGCTTTTAGCTGGGACTTGAAGGGAGCCAGAAGACAAGGGGTGGGCAGCAAATGCCCAAAAAGAGGAGATGGGACAGTCCCATGTGAAGAACAGCAAAAGGAGGCCGGTGTTAACAGACTACACAGTTCGTGGGCTAAGGTATAAAGCCTCCAAAGGTAGGGGGCCAGGTTATAAAGGGCTTTGAGTGACTAAGGAGCAGGATATTATGTTCCTAGAGGTGATTTGAAGCCACCTGAGTTGATAGGACAGAAGAGATCTGTGCCTTAGGGAAGGTCAGTTTTGACAGCTCAGTGAAAAATTGACTAGAGGGAGAGCAAGACTTGAAGCAGGGAGACCCAGCCAGAGCCAGTAGGCAGTGCAGGCATAGGATGTCATGGTAATGTTAGAGCATAATGCTATAGAAATGGTAGGACTTGCCACCTGATTGGATAATGGGGGATGAGAGTATAAAGTCAGAGGGCTTGGGGGTGTGGGGGTAGATGGTTCAGTTTTGGATAGGTTGGATTCTAGAGGATAGCCTGTTTGAGATGCCTTTAATAGGCAGTTGGAGATGGGATTATAATGGAAGTCATGAAAGTGATTAGGTAGACCCGAGTCATCTGCAGAGAGATTATTGAAACTGATAGCTGGAAAGCTTAAGTAAAATAGAGGAAGAAGAGACTCGGGACAGCTTTGGGGAGGACCCCAAACCTCGTGATCAACAGAAAATGATGGTGAAAGAAGACGCAGCAAAGAAGGCAGAAGGAGTGGTCAGATAGAACCAGGAGAGAGCAATGTTAACAAAAAAATGAAAGTTCAAATATTGTGATTAATGTGGCATGGTAATTTAATTTTGTGAAAAGCAATTTGTGAGAACTTTTCTACTTCTAGAACGAGTAATATTAAAACACACACATACACATATCAGGCTATGATTAGAGCCATTGCCTACTTGTTCTGGAGTGAGTGCTGAACCTGGAGTCAGGAAGACACCTGAATTAAAATCTGTTCTCAGATTCTTACTGGCTATGTGATGCTGACTGGCTATGTGATGCTAAGTTTACCCATTTCCTCATTACTAAAATGAGGATGGTAATTGCATCTGCCTCATGGTAGTTAAGAGATTAACAGAGCACTTCGCAAAATTGAAAGGGTAATATAGATATATCATTATGTTAAACTACATAGGATTATGAAGGATTTCCATTTGTTAACAATTACTTTTTAAGTTCATAGACCATAGGTTAAGAACCGTGATACAAGATAAATGCTTAAAAAGGGATCTGGTTTTAAAAACTTGTCAAGTTTGTCCTCAGGCAGTGGATCATATATTTTGAATATTGTCAAATATTAATGAGCTAACAGAAATTTTGGTGAGCACAGAAGGTGCTATTGGGTATTGCTGGGAAGTAGGTAGCTATGAGTTCAGTAATGAAGGTTGGGATATCAGAAAGGAGAAAGGATGATAGCCTACTCTATTTGTGATTCCATTTAAGGTACAGTTTTTGATTTTTTTTTTCATGAAGTAGAGTAATTTGCGTACTAGAGACGGACACTTTCTAGTCTTCATTCTACAATGAAAAAAAGCACAGGTTTCTGTTTTCATTTGAGGCTTGTAAGTATAACTGCATCTCAAGCATTTTCCTTCACCTTGTTGCCTTGGTATATAAAGGCATGTCCATTGAAAGTTGAATTTCAACCAGTTACCTAAAAGGAAGCCTGTGATGACTCCATGTAAATAAAATCACAACCTCCTTAGAGGGGACTCTAAAATTTTCATGCATTAAATGCTTCACCTTAGGGCCTTCTTTAGGTGGTGGTTTGGGGAGTCTTTTGAAATAGAACAATCAAATCTTCATGACCACTAAAGCAACTTAGCTTGTTCATACTAACTGATAGTTCCATTGGAGTATGTATGGACAAATGGAATTGGAACTGAGGAACATGCAATGGAAAAATGGGTGTTCATTGAACAAAATCTAGTTCTTTTTTGAAAATATTTGGCCAAAGGGTTATCCTATTCCCCTCTTCAACATTATAGTGTGTTTTATTACTAACTCAAAATTTATTAATTGACAGGAACCATATCATCTTGGGCTTTTCTCAGTTTGGGCTATTAGCAGGAAAAAACCTTGAAACTTAGCTCTTATGGAGCTAAAAATTGGACATGGTGTAGAACACAAGTGATTGGAACAGTCTGCAATAAACCCCAATATGTAATACCCAGGAACAATATAACTTAATGTCATTAGTGGTTACTGGGTATGTTGGAGTGAGCACTAGACTAAGTCCTACACTACAGTTTTTCATTGTGACGGTGCCTTCTAACATTCCCCTTCTATTAATTCACAGAGGAAGCAGTTTTATCTCTGACTTTCCCTATATGCAGACATTTGGAGAAAAGTAAATCTTAACTTCAAATGTACTGGGCTAAAAGTATGACACAGAACTGAAGTAATACAGCTACAGTAAACTGCAGTAAGCAGATCATTCAGGAACCATAAATGACAAGTCATTTAGTGGCTCTTTGTGTGATTGTAATGAGCATTTGACTGGGCTAACTCCCATTGATCATGAGCAAGTTGATCTCAGCCCCAATTTTGTAATTACAAAATAAGATTAATATTTAGAATAATGAAGATATGAGATAATGTGCCCTTTGTGAATGTTTGTTATTACCCTCTCTAGGGTTCTGTTTAATTTAAGTGTTTTTTGTGTTTCCCCCCTATCTTTCAACAAGGTGATGATGGAAGGTGGCCGCAGCAAAGGGTTTGGGTTTGTATGTTTCTCTTCACCAGAGGAAGCCACCAAAGCAGTCACAGAAATGAATGGCAGGATTGTTGCCACTAAGCCATTGTATGTAGCTTTAGCCCAGCGCAAAGAGGAGCGGCAGGCTCACCTCACAAACCAGTATATGCAGAGAATGGCAAGTGTCAGAGCTGTGCCCAACCCTGTGATCAACCCCTATCAGCCTCCTTCAGGTTACTTCATGGCAGCTATTCCTCAGGTATGTACTAGAGAAAAGAGACCTATTTTGACATGAAGATGTCTTACAATGTAATAGTTAAAGCTATAAATATTGAAGTTATATGTTTTACTAGTGTATTACAGGGAGTACTTGCTTAGTTAGGTGGTATAAGTGATTGGTTTATTTAATTTCGTTCTGCAGACTCAGAACCGTGCTGCGTATTATCCTGCTAGCCAAATTGCTCAACTCAGACCAAGTCCTCGCTGGACTGCTCAGGGTGCCAGACCTCATCGTAAGCCCCCTTTTTTTCTTTTATAAAATATGTACTTAGCAGTGGACATCATTAAAAGCTCTTCAAACTACCATGGTTGAGGTGCACTTGAAGCTCCTTTACACAGCATGTTTAAGGGTCTATGAAGTATCATCCTAACAGCTTTTATTTTCATAAAAATAGTCAATTAATTTTAACTTGCTCTTCAAACCTGGTTCAGTCCATTTAGAGGTCTTCAGATGAAATGCCAGGAATGTGTTGTTAGCTAATAAATTGGTTTTGTAGTTCTATTGTGTCCACATCTCTTTAAGATTGTTCAAATGTGAGGTAAATGAGAATGAGTAAAGTGTAAATATGCATTTTCTTGAAACTGAGTAATACAAGGCTGCATTTTTAAATTAAGCATTCCAGAACATGCCCGGTGCTATCCGCCCAGCAGCTCCTAGGCCACCATTTAGTACAATGAGACCAGCTTCTTCACAGGTTCCTCGAGTCATGTCAACACAGCGTGTTGGTGAGTGTTGTTTTATGGTTGGGATATAATAAAAAGCAAAGAATAGTTTTTATGGTTTGATTTCATATGTTTTTAAATCTTTCCTTCCCCCTTAGCAAATACATCAACTCAGACAATGGGTCCACGTCCTGCAGCAGCTGCTGCCGCAGCTACTCCTGCTGTCCGCACAGTTCCACAGTATAAATATGCTGCAGGTGTTCGAAATCCTCAACAGCATCTTAATGCACAACCACAGGTTACCATGCAGCAGGTATGGATTTAATTCTTATTATAAAAGGTGGCCATCCTGACAGGAACTGAAGGCAGCAGCATAATAAAGCAGTTTGGGCGATTTTAAAAAAAAGTTTATTAGCATCTGTCTCCATTTTTCAATAGCATGTAAAATGCAAGTTTTCATAATAGATGAATAATGTGGACTACCTTGTGATAGGGGTTTTTTTTTTTTTTAAAAAGGACATGTTGATAAATCATTCTTAGCTACAGAACCTAGAGGTAAAAATAGCTGATGCTTAACAACCAGTTGCTTCATTTTCAGTCAGAACCAAGTCATCTCGGTTTCTTCTTTATCCTGACTATTCCGGTGTGCAGTATAGAAAAATTTTGGTGGATACGTTTGCAGGAGAGAGAAGGAAAAGAATGGAAGTTCAGGGGTTACTTTGGAATGGATTATGGTGCTTGGAAATTTCTGTATTACCCATTGATTACATACTCAACTATCCAGATTGCAGTCTTCATTATGCCTTCATCTTCACACAAAAATAAGTTCTATAAATATATGTATTTGCTCATTAATATTTTATTTCTAGCCTGCTGTTCATGTGCAAGGTCAGGAACCTTTAACTGCTTCCATGTTGGCATCCGCCCCTCCTCAAGAGCAAAAGCAGATGTTGGGTATGTATTCAATCTTAGCCAATCATGAGTTTTATTTCATTTTCTTTGATTTGTATTTAATGATAAAAATAAGGAGTTGGGAGCTAGAAATCCAAGTCATATACTTTTCAACCAAAAATGGGATTTTTCAAATACCTTAGGAGCATTCAGAAAGGCAGAAGGGTATTTTTAGCTGATTTAGAGTGAACTGCCCCTTAAAGAAAATGATCTTCATTCCTTTTCTTAGACTAGAGATTTGGGGTCATCATATCCAGTTTTCAGAAGGGGGAATTTGAAACAAAGTAGAGAAGGGAAAACTTGATTGCTGAGTTTGTCTGGGACAATAATGTTAAAAAGTCTTTTCATGGGAAAAACTGATGTAACCTGGAGTGACTAATGGATAATCTGACTTTTCAGATGTATTTTTTCCCATGAAAGAAACAATATTACTTTTTCTAAAGGATTAATATACTTCTGTTTTGAAGTTTTGAAAGGTTGCCAGCATAAATCTTTATTTACCTTACCCTTTAGGTGAAAGGCTGTTTCCACTCATTCAGGCCATGCATCCTACCCTGGCTGGGAAAATCACTGGCATGTTGCTAGAAATTGACAACTCTGAGCTTCTTCATATGCTTGAGTCTCCTGAGTCTCTTCGCTCTAAGGTAATTCCAGTTTCTGACCTAGACTCCTACCTACTTGAATTGATTTTTTTAGATAATTATTTTTAAAATGAACAAGTAATAGAGGTTAATATGCTTTAAGGATTAGACTTGACAAGACCTACAGGGTCCCTTCCAAGTCTGTAATTTTAAAGTTCCATGATTTATATATAGCTATTGAAATTTCACATAGGATTCAAAACCTGGTTTCTTCCTGCCAGTTTCCCCCCCATTTTGCCTAATTGAGGCATAGCTAACACAAGGTAGGATTACTGTAGGTAGTACATGCGTTTTTTGTAGCCATGAAGTAACTAACACTTCATCAGTGTTTGGGGTTAGGGGTAGAGTGCCCTGAGAATTTTATATGACCCAATATGATCTCGCTTCATTTCTAATTCCATTAATTGATCCTCCTTAGGTTGATGAAGCTGTAGCTGTACTGCAAGCTCACCAAGCTAAAGAAGCTGCCCAGAAAGCAGTTAACAGTGCCACTGGTGTTCCAACTGTTTAGAAGAGTAAGTACTTTGGAAGAGAGTTGGTTTTCCTACTTTGTACTCAAGTTTTATCTGGCGAAATACTTCTTTGCTTAATATACAAGAGAAAGATCATGTTTGAGATAAGGGGCTTTACTTCTGGAGCTCCTAACCCACGTAGAAGAAACAGACTTTGAATAACCAGATTGTTGAAAAGGCATTACCAGCCAAGGGCTAGCAAATGGATAATTTTCCTTAGGGAACAGGGTAGCACTGATTTGCCCTATGGTAATGGTGGGTAGAAACTAATGACCACTTAGGATAAAAATGGAATATTTACTGTTGTGAGTGATTGTAGGTACCAGCCATGCGACTTCTGGGTACACATTTCATAAGTCTTGCCTGTTGCAATAAAGGGGAGATAAACTTTTTTTTTTCTTAACTTACAGAAAGATCAGGGACCACGAAATGGAACCTCTGCTTCACCGAAGAAAAATATCTAAACATCGAAAAACTTAAATATTGTGAAAAAACATTGCAAAATATAAAATAAATAAAAAAAGGAAAGGAAACTTTGAACCTGATGTACCGAGCAAATGCCAGGTCTAGCAAACTTAATGCTAGTCCTAGATTACTTATTGATTTAAAAACAAAAAACAAGAAAAAAACAAAAAACCCAAAAAAATAGTAAAATACATAAAAACAAATTAATGTTTTATAGACCCGGGGGGAAAAGAATTTTCAGCACAGTACAAAAATTTAAAGCATTCCTTTCTTTAATTTTGTAATTCTTTACTGTGGAAAAGCTCAGAATATCACCACTGTTTTAGATAACAGAATTGATAACTGAGCAAGGAAACGTAATTTGGATTATAAAATTCTTGCTTTAATAAAAATTCCTTAAACAGTGGACAATGACTTTTTATACTCTTTTCAGTCTCCTTGTATTGGCATGCTTTAAAGTAGCTAGCGTCTTAATAAAGAGTACTGAGCTGGAATTTATTAAATAACAGCGCCATGTCTTCAGTCGGAAAGCTTACAAGTTAGTTGTTCTGTGAACCTTTTAAGTGTTAACGTGCAATAGAGGTGACTAAATCTAATGTCAGCTTTTAAAGTTCCCCTTCAAGGAGAGTGTATTAGAATGGACATAGATTAAAAAAAATTTGTTTAAAAATTATTTACACTGTTTTAAAAATAGGATTGAAATAAGCTGTTTTCACAGAGCCGATAATCCAGAGAATGAAGACTGACTTTACCTCTCTGGAATACAGTTTACCTCATTAGCAGAAAAGGCTCAAGTAGCCAAAATGTTATGAAGCCCATGCACTTTAAGTCTATTTACCTTTAAGCCTTAACTTTATCCTGCAATTCTGTAGATGTTTGAGATATGGAAGTTAGAGAAAAGATTCCATTCTGACTTTGTATGTTGTAAGGCTTTTTTCCCTTTATATTTTTATCAGCTGTTTTGTTTTATGGACTTCTTCTTGACAGTTTATTAATGAACAGAATTTTTCTTGTCAATTTAGGATCATTTAATAAGCTTTGGATAAGTTGGCAAAAGCCAGTTTGGTGTGGGTTGATAGTGTATTTGAGTTACCTTGTAGGGACTATTGAAGAATCTATAACTGGCTCTGTTACCCTAGGGGCAAGATACAGTGTATAACTAAGTGCCTTCAGGCCGCTGACTATAAATTAGTAGAGCAAATAGGTGGTAATAGTTCACATTATTTAGAGGGCTTAAGTATTTTCATCACTGAAATGGCAGTTCTGATGAGTACCAAGAGAACATTCCCTTACAAGTATTCCCCCTTTTTACTGATGAGGAAACAGTCTCACACTGTGACTTCCATTCATGTGGTAGGTGGGTGCTGAGTCTGGCAGATAACCATGTACCACGTACACAAAGGGTATAGATCCATAAAGACCCGCTAAGCCAGCGGATAGTTGGAATTCAAATATTTGATAATAACGTGGTGTAGTGGTGTCAAACTCAAATGGAAGGGAGAGACAATAAAACAGGAGTCCTTGGAAGCTTGCATGCTTTCTCATTACATTTGATTCAAGCTGCAATGCAGTTGAGACTGCCATGTAGACCACAGTAGCACAAGCAGAGGCAACAATGTCTCTTAAGATTGGAGGAAAGAACTACACCTTGATATTTACTGAACTGGATGGACGAAAGTTGAGAGAAGTGGTACTTAGGACCCGTAGAGGTCTGCAGAGGACTCTTGGGCCTCAGCCTCCAGTATATTCTGCCCTTGCTTGTTTCCCCCAGCCCTCTGTAGATGGCCTACAATGCTACTTGAGGTCTTAGTTACTCCAGCCTAAATCTCTAAGTTGTCAGAAGGGGGGTGTAAAGAGGCCAATTAAACCACTAATTTTTCAGATCCCACAACACACTTTGAAAGAAGTCAAAAACATTTTGTACCTAGGGACAATTTGCCACTCACGTTCTTAATCTAGTTTGAGACTGGTCCTTGATAAACAACTACTCGGCTTTTGCAGGCCTGAGATCAAGCTGCTTTTTGGATTGGGAATGGAAGGTAAACCAGGCCTGGCAGACCAAAAGTTAAAGAAAAAGATGTGTCAAAAAGTGCATAACGAGGGGGCGGAGCCAAGATGGAGGAGTGAGAGCAGCTACTCACCTGAGCTCTGAGACAAATTTCTCCAAAAAAAGTGCATAACGAACACATGCTCGGAAGAATTTTCATGCCATTAAATGAGCTTTGAGATAACTGATCTTTTGTCAGCAGTCCAGTTTTGCCCTCCAGCTATTTAACTGCCTTGGATGTCCCATCAAAAGAGATAGCAACACACCTGTGACTTAGTAGCAAAGTCTTAGGGAGTTGTTAAATCACTGATTTATTCACTACCCGTTTTGTGCCTTCCACACAACTAGGCCTCAGAATACGAATGTCAAAGTGAGCTAGTTCTAAGAACCATAAATTATATTCTGCTAGGGGAATTTATCATGTACACCATGTCTTCAGAGGAAGGGCACCAGCAACTAGGGTATTCAGGAAAGGCCCTTGAAGGAAATGGTACTTGGGTTAAGCTTTGAAAGGAAGTCTCATGGTGGTGGAGTGTGCCAGGAATGAGACAGGCTGTGTAAATAAAGTGCATGGGTATATGGGAGGGAGTAATGTAATCATCCCAGAAGGAGGCGAGCCAGATTGTGAAAGGCTTTACATACCAAACTGAAGATTTTAGGTCAGTAAGGAACCACTAAGGTTTTTTGAGCAGGATAGCAAACTTGGGAATCACTCTCACTTTTTCAGCTCTATGGAGGATAGATTGCAGGATGAAGCTGGATACTAGGAGACCAAGTGGGAGATGATTGGAACAATTCAGAAGTAATTAGGACTTGGGCTGCTACGTAGTAAGATCTACTATGTAGTAAGACTAGTGAGAAGAGGCCGTGTGTGAGATGCTGAGAAAATGGGAACCACACAGCTTGGCAGTTCATTGGATATAAGCGAGTGAGATGGTCCAAACTGACATTTTGCTCATATTTTAGAAGTCATTAAAAGGTATGACCAAGTTCCCCCAATTGTCTTGTTGAGTATTTTCATTCTTTTTCTCTTTTGAAAGATTATCATTATTATGGGTCAGATAATGTGACTTGACCAGTATGTGGATGGAAATTCCTCCACTTAGATCAGCAACTCCAGTAATTTGCCTGCGGTCTCTTAGCCAGTGTAGGTCAGAGGCAGGGTTTGATATGAGTCCTCTAGCTCTTAAATCTGGCCCTTGCTCCTACACCAAACTACCTCCCTACAAAGTCTTTAGAGACACCCTCCCTATACTCTATACTATTGAAGTCTCATTTTTGTTTAGGAGCTCTGTAGTGACAGACTCTCTACCAGTACATGTTCTGCAACTTAGAGAAATCACTTGTCCAAGGTGATTGTGACACAACCTTTCTGCTTAATAGTGTGGTCCCAGTACCTCAATAATACTTGCTCAGCAATGTAGCCATGAAACCACACGGTCATTCTGCAAGGTTAGAGCAGCTATCCAATGATGATTAAAAAAACGTTACCCTTAGCTCATGAAATTTGATCAACCTTTGAGGCTTTCACATTTTGTTTTTAGTCTTGAAGAGCTTTTTAAAAAAATCTGGTTCTCCCTATCAGCTGGGGTCCTATTTTGTAGCCTCCTCCCAAAGAACTCATTCAAAAAAAAATGATCAACTTAAAAAAGTAGCATATATGATTTAGACACCATGTGCATCCTCTATTAATATGCCAAATGTACCCCCAGTACATTGGACCCCTTTTCCTGAGATGTCTTGAATTCTGATCCTTTCTTATCTCTTCCATTGGATCTCAGGAAAGAGATTAGCATTTTCTTCAAACTGAGCAGTTTGACTTCTCTTTCCCTCAGCCATTAATAGAACCATTTCTACTGAGAACCACAGGGAACCCTGAAAGACCAGTTTTTGATGATTTAACCTCACTGGTTTATCGTCAGTTTATGGTTCTGACACATCTGCCAGATACTTCCAGACACAGTGGAAATAAAGAACTGACATAAACAAAGGACATTTTCTTTACAGGTCTCATGACTATATGACATATGACAGGGTTGGAAGCATTCCGTAGTGAGGGGTGTGTATGTGTCCACGGATGTAGGATTGAGGTTAAGGTTTCCTGTGCCAGGACTATTGAGCAGCAGAGTGCGCTGGAAAGTGTAGAATCTGGTGTCAGCAGGCCTGGGTTCAAATCCTAACTTCCACTTACTCCCTCTGTGACTTTAGGCAATGAACCTAATATCTCTGAGCCTCAGATTCCTTTTTAAAGGAAATTGAACATGACCTTTAAGGAAGGTCCCTATCAGCAGGAGATCAGTAATCTGATCATCCAAACTGACTGAAGCTTCTACCATGTCCATCTCCCATTATTCTTCCTCATGAGTAGGGACAATTCCACTTAATGGCCCATACCTACCTGAGCTGAGGGGTGTGCATGAGGAGCAATGGCACCAGCCCTGATCACTGGACCTTTCTCCAAACTGTATGCATACATGCATTCCTGCTTGCAGAAAGGACAGAACGTTTCTTACTATGGAGGATGAAATCGGAGATGGTCAATATATTCCATTGTCTGTGAGCTCACCAATTTAGGGCCTCCCTCTAAAGATACAGATTCTAAGCCATACACACTTTGTCTTCCTGGATGATTCTTGTCTGTGTCCCCACAGAAATTCTCCATTGGAGGTCCATCCAGTGTGATGGGGTGGGGGGAGGGCTTTCTTTGTCTACATCTTGATACTACCTGGATGCCAGTAGGTCTCATTTTGTGACTGCCTCATTTTTATATCTGTTAACATCCTTTACACCACTTTTCTTTCTCAGTGTTGTGTTGGTGATGGTGCTTGCTCAAGTGCACCATTGCTTGCCATTTGCCCTTTGATTCACTCTTACCTTTACTTTCCTGAAGATCATGGCATGGCCTGACTCATAGTCATGTAGCTGCCAGTTTATTTATGGTGTTTAAGTGGACTTAAATGACACAAGGCCCTATTTTTTACCCATAAAGGATTTTGGGAAGTTGTAGAATCTGACATTCTCTCCGAGATAACTTGGAAGTAGGTAGATGGTGCAGAGGATTTAGTACTAGACTTGACCTCAGGAAGACCTGAGTTCAAATCCAACTTTAGACACTTACTGGCTGTGTGATATCCCAGGAAATCTTTGATCTTTTCTGTCTCTAGTTCCTCAACTGTAAAATGGGGATAATAACAGCATCTTATTCCCAGGATTGTTAGGAAGATAGAAATGAAATATTTATATAGCATTTTGCAAACCTTAAAGTGGCATATAAATGCTAGGTTGTATTATGACTAATACTATTATTGCTTAGAACTGGAAAGAAACTGGGACGTGGCTTACAGAAATCAGGATTCACACAGGAAAAAAAAACTTGAATAGGAATTTTAAGTCCCACCTGTTGTGAGATTTAATAGAATCCTGTTAAATCTTTAAAATCACTGTTGAAAAAAAAACTGGGTTCACTTCCTGTTTTGTAGTATCACTATGGCAGAGAATAGTATGAAAGGGCTAGTGAGAATTTGATGTGGTGGGGAGAGAACAAAGTTTTGTGCACATATTCACCACCTTCAGAAAGCAGTAGTGTCCATCTTCCTACTCACTGACATGTTGTGACATGATGTTGAGTAGGAAATATTCTCCCCCTATGGAAGCCTTTGCCCCGATGCATGTCCTATTAGAGAATTAGTTCTTTGAGTTCAGATGTTCTTTCCAAAAAGTATTAGAATGCAATTATGTTACCCAGAAGAGGTAACACTTTAGCATTTGACTAGGAATGAGTTATTTATCAGTAGCTATCTTAGAACGTTCCACCACACACCCTCCATATTGGTAAGTAAGATGAAAGAAAATAACAAATGGTGGAGAGACTACAGGAGAACAGGCATTGCTGGTAGGAGTATGAATTGGTGCAGCTGTTCTGAAAGCAATTTGGAGCATGTCCCCAAAGTCACTGAAACTGAAATCCATCGATACCACCCCTAGGCATTATACCCCAGAGATCAAAGAAAGAGGACAAAAATATTTAGAGCTATCCTTTTTGTGGAAATATTTAGAGCTATCCTTTTTGTGGAAATATTTAGAGCTATCCTTTTTGTAGTAGCAGACAGTAATTGGAAACTAAGAGGAAAAACAGCTTCACATCTTTTGGGGAAATGGCTAAATTATGTTATGTGAATGTAATGAATATTATTGTGCTATAAGAAATGACAGAGTTTCCTAGGAAACTGGGAAGATCTCAGTTGATTCAAAATGAAGTGAGCAGGACTAAAAGCAGTTTGTATGATGACATTTTAAAGAAAAACAACTTTAAAAGACTTGAGAACTCTGGTCAGTGCCATGACAACCCAGGACTCCCGAGGACCGAAGATGAAGCTGCTGCCCACTTTGTGACTGAGAGCTGATGGCCAGTGTGGGAATTTGTTTGAGTTTGCACATTTGTTATGAAGGTTTTCTTTTTCCTTTAAAAAAAAATGTTCAATTGGGGGGCAGGGATTAGATGGGAAGAAAATGCTTGTTAAGTGAAAAAATAATAAAACTTTTATTTTTAAAACACCTATCATTAAAAGATACTATGTGCAAAAGCACCTTGTCTGATGCTGTAATCAGGAAGATTTGGGTTCAACTTACTAGCTACATGACCATGGTCATGTCTCAAACTTACTGAGCCTCAGTTTCCTTATTGGTAAGGTGGGGATGATAATATATATAGGATGTCAGGGCTGTTGTGATATTCAACTTAGGTTACATTCTTTGTAGCTTTGAAAGCACAATGTGAAGAAGTTTCAGATAAAAAGGGGAAATCGGGTTAGCAGAGAAAAAATGGAGAACATTGGGGTATGGGAGGAATTCAGAGTTTCATGGGAGATACCGTGAGATACCTTGAGGGTAAAGGAAGATAACATTGAAAAAAGTAAGAGGATGCCAAATTTTACTTCACAATTTTGTTCAGGGCCTAGAGTCCATTATGGTAAATTGTAAATATGCATTTATTAGATTTGTAGTTCGTCTAGGGCCAGAGTGTAGTCTGGGAAAGAAAGCAAAGAAAAACAGTGAACTGGTTTCTTTTATTGTCATTTGCAAAGCTACAAGTTAACCAGGGAAAGATCAATGGATTTAGAATCAAGGAACTCTAATTCAATTCCCAACTCCCACTGTTAATGCCTATATAGCCTTAAGCAAGTCATTGCATCTCTGGGCCTCAGTTTCCTCATCTGTAAAATGCAGGCATTGGATTTGATGGTCTCTGAGATCCTTTCCAGTTCTAAATTTATGATCTTATTCCCCTTCTGAATATCTGGGCCTCTGCCGTGGGCCCTGTGCCATCACTTCTATGAATGTGGCCTTTTGAAGCATGTTTCTCACATTACACTTTTCCTGGACCTAACATGGGCACAGTATTAGGAAAAATGCTAGAGAAAAGAAAATAGGCAGTTTGTTGCAACTGGTTTGAAAACAGAATAAAGGTTAGCTGTTGCAGGCCCTGCTGCATGCTGTGACAGCCTATGGGAGGGCATCCCCTGGCAATTTGTCATCTCTGCAAGCCTCTGGTCCCTGCCAAAGCACCCAAGAAATGGAGAGTATACACACTTAGAAACCTTACATGTCAGACATGACTGGGGCCTCAGTTTTCTTCTATCAAATGAGTGGCTTAGACAAAATGATCGCTAAGGTTTTTTCCAGCTCAAAAATACTATGATTTGTAAGAGCCCTCTCCTTGCTATCCTTTATTACTTTTGATCTGAGATGAGCCTGAAAGGCATGGCATTATCTAAAGAATTTCACTCTAGAGCAGAGGTGCTGCAAACCTCAGAAACTGGAATAAAACCCAGGATCTAGCTGGAACTTAAGTCATCTGTTTTTGGAATATCAGGAAATATGGAAAGGCTTTTTGTTAATAGTTCCTATAGGGCCAAAGGAGACTGGGAAAGAAAGTAAAGGAAAAAGGAGTGAGCTGGTTCTTTATTTGCAGGGCTGCATGAAAATTGGAGAGCCGTGGATTTAGAGCTCTTGCAGAAAGAACAGGACCAGGAAAACAGCCTGAACAAGCTCCTTAAGGGCAGAGGCTGTCTACAGTTATAGCACAGATCCAGAACTGATGGGAATCTTAAAAGCACTTGTCTATTTTTTTTCAAGGATATATTCCTGACTCTTACCTTAGAGTTTGGGACATAAACAGCACACGATAAATGCCTTTTTATTCATTAATTTTATAACCTGGGCTTGTGTGGGCATTCTCACATCTAGCAACATGGAGATGTCCTTGAGGGGACCTTTGGGACATGTCCAGATTGTAGAAGTCTTGTTGTCCTGAATCTTTTGGGTGGGCTTAGCTTCTTTTGATCAGCTGCCAGTATCTTTAAAATTGTCCAGACCAAGCTGATCACTCCTCTTTTCCACAAGCTTTTTCTACTGGGCTCTTTTGGGTCATTCTTAGCTATTGAGTCAAGACAGTGAAGATACAGTTTACTCACAGCATGGTTCACAAGAGCTGAAGCAGTAAGAAGAAAAGGACATTTCCCCCTATTCCCTCTCTTTTACCCTGGCTCCAAAAATGGACTTGGGGGTATTTGTTTCTGTTCTGTGTTACTTGTCCTACTGGAACCAGGGCCAAACAGAGGAGGCCACCCACCCATGGACGAAGGGACCCAAGAGGCCTCTATAGTAAGGCAATTTGGGGATGCTCCAGAGACCTCTCAAGGGTACCTCTATTTTACCCAAACAGCATGACCAGATAAGCTTGGGTTAGTCATTCTCACTAAGTCTAACTATAGGACTAAAGACTGGACTTGAGATTTCATTGGTATAAGGAGCTCTCTAGGCAGTCAGGTGACATAGTGAAGAGAATGCCGGGCCTAGAGTCAAAAAGACTTGAGTTCAAATCCAACCTCAAGACACTTAACTGTGTGACCCTGGCCAAGTCACTTAACCCTATTTGCCTCAGTTTCCTCATCTGCAAAATAAACTGAAGAAGGAAATGGCAAACCACTCCCCATCTCTTTGCCAAGAAAAACCCAAAAGGGGTCACAAAAAGAACCAGACATGACTGAAAATGGCACCACCACAATAATGAGCTTCCCACAGGAAAATTAACTCTGCCTATGCAGGTCAGTCTCCTCTCTGCAAATTATACTGTCAGAGAATTGTGAGGTTAAGAGATTTGCCCAGGGTCATGCAACCAGTATGTATTAGAGGAGGGACCAGAACCCTGGTTTTTTTGGTATCAAGGCCACTCTCTCTCCACTATCTCATGCTTTTCACTGTGAGAACAAGAAAGGAAACATGAGTGGGAACAAGTGGACAAAGAACCCTCATGGACTAAAACAATAATTATGATTACGACATATCAGAGAAAGTGAAAGTTGTCAAGACATTATGAATTTCACTTAATTAAATCTAAATTGCTTGAGCCAAGTCAGCTCAAGCAATTGTTTTTCAATAGTTTTCAATGAATTATTATTTTTTACAAGAAATATTCCAGCATCTCTCAGTTCCCACCCTAGCCTCAGGCTAAACCACACATAAATCTTAACAAACCTATAAGCTCTAGTCTTTCTGTTGATGGACACTTTTACTTGAAGGTCTTCTTGTCTTGAATTCTGGAGTTTTTCACTGTCAGTAGGTCATTTTGCCATGTAGAAGGAAAGCAGCACACATGAGCTATCGGATCATAGATTTATAACTAGAAGAAACCATCCTCAGTTGAAGAAACTGAGACAGATAAAAAGGACTCATCCAAGATCACACAGCTAATAAGTATCCGAGGCAGGATTTTTGAATTCAGGTCTTCCTGAATTCAAATCCAGGTCTTCAAACCTGGCACTCTATCCTTAATGCTACCTAGCTGCCATCCTAGATCATTAAAGTTGAAAGGGACCTCATATTTTCCTTTTACAGAGGAGGAAGCTGAGGTCCAAAGAGGAAGTAACATCTCCCACCCCTCCCCACGCCAAGGTCATACAGTGGCACATATCAGATGTGAACCCTTGTCTTCTGAGACCAGTCCAGGGTCTTTCCACTATATCAAGCAAATATTTTAGTTACATGGAAGATAACATCTGTATGTGTGTGTGTTCTTACAGTATAAGTTTTGAAAGAGAACGTCATAAGATACACTTAATCCTATTTTGTCTTTAGTTGATTCAGAAGGCACCTCAGGTTATACATCTGATCCTCATTTATTATGTTATATTATACTGTATGTATGCAGAAGAGCCAATTCTTGGTTAGAACTGATGGAATGCCAGATAAGACCAGCTTTTACTGTATTTGGAAACCAGTGAAAAACAATTTCCCAGCATTCTGTGTTGTTTCATACTGTGTGCTTCTGTGTTCCTTTGAAGGCGCAGGCATCTATATGGCAAATATTTGCAAAGTACTTACCGTGTGCAAGGCTCTGTTGGGCTTGTAAATATATGTAGCCTAGTGGATAGAATGCTGAACTGGGACACAGGAAGATGTAGGTTTGAATGCTGACTGATATTACTTAGTCCTATGATCCTAGGCAAGTTACTTTGCCTATGGGTCTCTGTAAGGCGTAAACTGGTTGGTGAGAGAATTACTTAAGGGAAATTCCTACAGTTACTAGAATTACAAGTCCTAAAAAAAATAATGTAAACCACCAAAGGGCAAAGATTATTTGCTTTTTCAGGTTTTCTTTAAGTTAATTTATTTATTTTTAGCTTTTAACATTCATTTCCATAAGTTTTAAATTTTCTCTCTCCTCTCCCTCCTCCCCAAGAGGACATACAATCTGATACAGGCTCTACATATACATTCCTATTAAACATATTTTCACATTAGTCATGTTGTATAGAAGAATTATGATGAATAGGAGGAACCATGAGAAAGAAAAAAAAGAAAACAGCTTCACTGCATTCACACCATAGTTCTTTCTCTGGATGACATGAGTCCTCTGGATGACATGAGTCCTTCGGATATGTTTTAGGTCCTGAGCAAAGATTATTTAGGAAGAAAAGGCAGGATCTTAGGATCAGAGAGTTAGAAGGGATTTTGAAGGTGATTGAGATCGCCTCTACCCCCCCTTCCCCATTTTACAAAGGAGACGATCAAGGCTCTGGGTAGTTATATCCAATTCACATAGAGAGGTAGAATTCTGAGCCCACTTCCTCTGACAGCAGAGCCATTGTTGCTTCCAGTGGACTATGTTGTCTTTTTACATATACAAGCTAATTACAAAATCCAAAGTTAGAAAACTAACTTTGTAAGTTAATTCCATGCAAACGGCTCAGCAGTAAGGAAGGATGAGGAGGAGAGGAGGAATTAGGGGAGGCTTCATGGAGGAGGCACAACATCTGAGGAGTGGGCAGAGAGGGCAAAGGCGAGGGAACTGTTTTCGAGTCAAGTTCTCCTCCTTCTGCAGATCCTGTTGACCTCGGATTCTTCCTGAGGCTCTCTCACATTAACACCTAACCCAGTTTTTTTCCTCACTCAATAGTATTTTATTTTTCCCAGTTACATGTAAAGATAGCTTCTAGCATTCATTTTTTTTAATTGAATAATTTTATTTGTTTTCGGTGTTGGACAATCACTTCCATATATCTTAGATTTTTTCCCCCTCCTTCCCCCTCATTCTCCCCTCCCTCCCTCCCTCCCGACTCCCTCCCTGAGACAGTGTACAGTCTTATATAGGTTCTACACGTACATTCCTATTAAATATACATTGCACAGAAGAATTCAAATGAATGGGGGAAACCATAAAACAAAACAAAACATAATACAAAAGAAAATGGTCTGCAGCATTCATTTTTACAACATTTTGAGTTCCAAACTTTTTTCTCCCTTCCTACCCTTCCCCCTCCCCAAGACGACAAGCAGTCTGATACAGGCTATACATCTCACCCAGTTTTGTGACACTGGTTTCTCCTGATTTTCTTCCTGGTTGCTGTTTTGGGATTTCTGTGCTGGATCATAGGTCATGTCCCACCCCCAATTGTACGGTAGGTCCCTAAGATTCTATCCTGGGATCTCTTCTTTTTTCTCTAAGTGGTCTCATCCATTCTCATGGGTTCAGAGGATCTTAGTATCACAATAAATTGAGAGCTGGAACTCCCGGATCCAGAAACAGAAAGAAAGAGACAGATCCAGGGAGAGATGGCAATAGAGATGGGAAAAGAGACTGAAGTATAGAAAATATATATTCTACAGTTATCCACTCCTAGTCTCCCTCCTGAGTTCGAGTCCTATGTCCACAACAACTTGTCAGACATTTCCACCAGAATGTCCCATAAGCATTTCAAACTCAATATGTTGAAAATGCAATTCATTTTCTTCTCCCTATACCTCAACCCCATTCCTACTCCTAACTTCCATACTTCTGATAAGGACACCACCATACTTCCCATATCCTAGGTTTATTAACTCCTAGTCAGCTAGATGGCATAGTGCCAGGCCTTAAGTCAGAAGGACTCATCTTTGTGAGTTCAAATTTGACCACAGATACTTACGATCTGTGTGACCCTGGGCAGGTCTCTTAATCTTTTTTGCTTGTTTCCTCTTCTGTAAAATGAGCTGGAGAAGGAAATGGCAAACCAGTCCAGGATCTTTGCCAAGAAAAGCCCAAATGGGGTCACAAATAGTTGGACACATCATTTTAAAATTTATATTTATATTACATTTATAATTTTTTAATTTATAACAATTTTATAATTTTTAATAATTTTATAATATAATTTATATTTATGCTATTTTTAAATGACAACCATAGCCATTCTCAACTCTTTTTCCCTCATCTTTACATACCCAACATTTAATCAACTGCCAAATCTTATCAATTTTAGCTCCAGGATATCTCTCACATCTGTCCCCTTTTCTCTTCATTCAAATAGTAACTGCCCAAGTTCCAGCCCTTATTAACGCATACCTAAAACAGTGCAACAACCTCCTAAGTGGACTCCCAACCTTCAGTTTCTCCTTCCTAATTCATCGCCTATGCAGCCAACAAGGGAAGCTTTCAGGGATTCTGGGAAGATAACAAAGTAGGTCAGGAAATTCCAAGCTCTCAAAATTTTCCCCCACAAAAGAGTTAAAATAGCACCTTAGAGAAAACAAAGTGTGGGTAGAAAACAATAAGAATAGCGGCACAACCAGGTCTTTCTGGGACAACTTGAGAAGATCTGAAGAAAAATCCCAGGACAAAGTACAGTCCCTATGAAGAGTGAGCACCTCCAGCCTAGGTTCCGTTTTAACACCAGCAGCAAGCCCCAGGGTTAGTTGGTTTGAGAGGTTGCCTTGGCCCCAGCTCCAGGAACTTTCACCCTCAGTTACAGTGAGGGGAGTTGGGCATTTGAGCAGGGCAAGATAGAGGGAATCTCCGCTGATAAGGAATGCCAGACTTAACTGTGCTGTGAAGTGCAGTGAGGGCGAGAAGGATCCAGCACATGCCAGCCAGCCCGGTGAGTGCAAAAGCAGTGGGGCGGAAAGTCCCATGCTGCAGACACTAGCAGGAGGCTGGGGGTTTGGCTTTGCTTTCAGGCAGGAGGGAGAGACCTGAAGATCCGGGGCAAGAAGCATCATTTCCTATATCCCAGGGCTAGAGGTGCAAAAAGTGCACAGGCAAAGGAGAAAGAATCCAATCCTAGAAACCTATTATGGGAATAGTGATGACCAGGATTCATCTTCAGAGCAGGATATTGAAGTAAAGAAACCCATAAAGAGTAACGTCAAACGGTCACCTGCCCAGAAGGAATTTATAGAAGATCTTTAAAAAGAATTAAAAGTCAAATGAAAGCAATGGAGAAAAAAAATAGGAATAATTCAAGAAAAACAAGAAGGTTATGAAAGGAAAGTCAGACCATTAGAAAAGGAAATCCAGAATCTTAAGGAAGAAAGTGACATCTTGAAAATTAGACAGGCAAAGTGAAGCCAGAGAAATTATTAAGAGATCAAGAAATAATAAACCAAAATATGAATAATGAAAAAATAGAAGAGAAAGTGAAATATCTTATAAGAAAAACAATAGATTTGGAGAATAGATCGAGAAGAGAAAATATAAAAATAATTGAACTAACAGTAAAAAAAATCATGAAACATTAATACAAGAAATAATTAAAGAAAATTATCCTGAAGCATTAGAACAAGGGGGGAAAGCAGAAATAGAAAAAGTCCATCAATCACCACTTGAAAGAGATCTTATGAGGAAAACTCATAGGAATAGCATAGTCAAATTCAAAAACCCCCAGCTCAAGGATAAAATATTAAAAGCATCAAGATTAAAACAATTTAAATATGGTGGTGCCACAATTAGACTCACACAAGACCAGAGACATTAAAGGACCACAGGCCTTGGAACAAAATATATTGAAGGGCAAAAGAACTGAGGTTCTGGCTGAAAATATCATAGCCTGCAAGGTTAAGTATTATCCTGAATGGAACAAAATGGACATTTGATAAACTCTCAGACTTTCAAGACTTAGTTTAAAAAAATCCTTAACTCAATAGAAGATTTGACATACAAGAAGCAAGAGAAATATAAGGTATATATCAAAGACTTCTAAATTCAGAAGAAAAAAAATAGTAAGGGCACGGGAGGATGGTGGAGAGGACAAGGAAGGACTCTTTAGGGGAAGGGAATATGTAAAAGGGGGTTATAGAAGGGAGTTTAGATTATGGAAATGGGAGAATAGGGGAAGGATCTTTGAAGGGAAGTAGGCAAGTAACAGGAGGGCAAGGTAGTGGGTAGAAGTAAAGTAGAGGAGGCAGGATGATAGGAGACAAGAGATATACACAAACAAAAAACAAAGATCAGGAGTAGAATATGTTTAGGAAAGTATAAGTCTCTCTATATATGTGTATGTATATATCTATAACTATAAAGAAACATATCTAAACTTTATTGTAGCCATCTAGGGGTGGAAGGAGGGAAAAAAGAACAAAGTAAAAAAGTATACAACAGAGAACAAAATAAAACTCACAAGGGAGCAAAGAAAAGATGGACAATTTTCAACACAACATAAAGTATTTTCAACAACACAAAGTATTATTTATCATACAGACTTTCTTGAAATGAAAATTTATTGTTACATAATTTGAATCCTCTCTTATGTTCTGCTATGCACATGACATGATTTTTTTTCTTTTTAACTTTGTATTTAAGTTTCAGATGTGTTTTTGGTTCTTTTTTCTATTCTATATTTGTGTTCTGGCATTTGAGGCTAAAATAAAAATAAAACAAAACAAAAGAAACCTTCCAAAGTTGAGTGTTATCATATCACTTCCCTTCTCAAGAAACTTTAGTAGCTCCCTATATCTTCTAGAATAAAATGAAACTCTTTAGCTTGTCATTTGAAACCCTTTGCAATTTGGCATAAGGCTTCCCTTTCCAGCCTTATTTCATATTACTCCTTTTCACATGCACCAAATTGCCCTATTTACTGTTCCTCATATTCAAGTACTCCATTTCCCACCTCCATTCTTTTGCAAAGGCTTTGTGCCCTGTGTGTAGAATGTGCTTCTTCACAACTATCTCTTAGAATCATGGCTCGTGTGTCATCTCTTATTAGAAACCTTGCCTTCACACTAATGCATTGTTAGTGGAGTTGTGAACTGATCTATTCTGGAAAGCAGTTTGGAACTATGCTCAAAGGGCTATAAAACTGTGCATACTCTTTGGTCTAGCAGTACCGCTACTAGGTCTGTGTCCCAAAGAGCTCATGAAAACTGGGAAAGGACCCACATGTACAAAAATATTTACAATAACTCTTTTTGTGTGGCTAAGAATTGGAAATGGATGGGATGCCCATCAATTGGGAAATGACTGAACAAGTTGTGTTATATGAATGTAATAGAATACCATTTTGCCATAAGAAATGATGAGCAGGTGGATTTCAGAAAAACCTGGAGAGGCTTACATGAACTGATACTGAGTGAAGTGAGCAGAACTGGGAGAATATTGCACACAGTAACAGTAACATTGTGAGACGACCTGCTTTGATAGACCTAGCTCTTGTCTGCAATACAATGATCTAAGACAATTCCAAAAGATTCATCAAAGAAAATGCTATCCACATCCAGAGAAAGAACTATGGAGTCTGAATACAAATCAAAGCATACTATTTTCTCTCCCTCTCTTTTTATATTTCTCATGTTTTTTTTTTCCCTTTTGTTGTGATTCTTCTTTCACAACATGATTAACGTGGAAATATGTTTAATATGATTGTACATGTATAGCCTGTAGTCTTGGAGAAGGGGAAGGAGAGGGAGGGAGGAAAAAATTTGGAACTCAAAATCTTATAAAAGTGAATTGTTGAAAACTATCTTTATATGTAATTGGAAAAGATAAATTACTATTAAGTGAGGAAAAAAAGAAACCTTTCCTTCTCCTTAGTTGTTCCCTCCTCCTCTTCAAATGATTGTGCATTTTGTTTACTTGGTGAAACTCTCTAATAGAATATAAGTTTATTGAGGACAGAAGCTCTTTTTATCCCCAGTATCTAGCACATATTAGGTATTTAAGAAACGTTTAGTGAATTGGATTAGAATGAACAATCCTCCATGATTATAACATAATCAGAAAGCATTTATTAATGCACTGATATTGACTAGTACATAGTAGATGCTTAAAAAATATTGACTACTCCTTTGACTATATATATATATATATATATGGTGTCTAATCCCTACTAGCATTTTTTTTTCTGTCCTTGTGAGTATAAATGTAGTTCTTCTTTGCAGAGATAACGAAAGCAAGCTAAGAGTTGAGTAGCTCTAGATACAGAAATGCAAAAACCAGAATAGTCTTTGCCCTCAAGGAACTTATATTCCATGGCAGAGAATATCAAGGACAATAGAAGATTCAGAAAAGTGAATCAGGAATTCACAAGAAATGACATCCAGGAAGTTCAACCAAAAATAAAATCCATGGGTTGTACAAATGTGAGGTGGTGCAGTGGATCTAGTTCTGGACTGGGAGTTAGGGAGATCTGACAGGTACTAGCTATGTGACCAATGTCAAGTCACTTCATCTCTCTTAGCCTCACTTTCCTCATCTGTAAAATAGGCATATTTCTCAGGGCCATTGTGAGGAATAAATGTGATAATGTATATAATGGGAAAACCTTAAGGTGCTATATAAGTGCTAACTGTTATTATTGTTAGTATTGTTAAGTGTGGGAAACATGCAGGAAGAACTGGAGATCTCAAGGGATCAACTATGACCTTATGAGTATAACTGAGACCTGGTGAGATGGGACTCAGGGCTGGAATATGACTCTGGAAGGAGCAACAACCAACTTTAAAAGACATACATTGAAGATGGAAGCACAGGCAGGACCTAGAGTATGAATAGAGAGACAGAGCCCAGTCCTAGAAGAATAATTTGTAGAGAGAGAGAACACTCAGAATAAGTTGAGCCTAGGAAGGAATGTTGAGGATGATAAAAAGTGGTTATTTTTAAAACTAGATTGGAGAAAAGAGGAACATTAAAGAAAGGACAAAATCACTGCTCAAGGGGAATGAATTAAATGATGGGAAAATGATAACAGGAGGGAGAGAAGTCTTAGTTACTCAAACCCTTGCTTGCTTTGATTATATATGCAAAGAACTAAGTTACCTCTGTACTAGAAAGGACAGAGCTAAAATGTCCAGTAGGATGTTGAAGACCAAGAAAGTACTCAGTCAGACAGTCAGTATTATTATTATTATTATTAAGTGCCTACTGTGTGCCAGACACCATGCTAAGGACTGAGGATGATAAGAAAAGAGCAAAAAAACAAGGGCAGAGCCAACATGGCAAAGAAGAAAGACGGACCTGCTGTAGCTCTCCTCCCATAGCCCATAAAATGCCTCTGAAAAAACAACTCTAAACAAATTCTAGAGCAGCAGAAGCCACAAAACAACAGAGTGAAAGAGATTTCCAGGTCAAGGCAGCCTGGAAGGCCAACAGAAAAGGTCTATTGCAGTGGTCTCAGAGTGATTTGCAGCCCACTGAGCCCAGCTCAGCCTTGGCTGTGGTTCAGCAGGGACAGGACCAGAGCAGGCTTTGGGTGTGAAATCACAGGCAACAGCTATGGTTCCCAGATTTCTCAACCCACAAATGCCAAAGACAGTTTCAAAAGTCAGTGAGAAAGCTCTTTCACCTGGGTGAGAAGGAAGTAGGATCCTGCTCTATCCCTGGCCCCAAGCAGCAGCAGTGTCCATTTTTGGAGACTTCAGCCTAAAGACTCTGGGGGAATCAAACGCCTGATCTGGCTCTCAGCCCTGAATGGCTATCCTGGGATGAGGAGGAGCACTGGCTGGTGGAGCTAATGGAGGTTCTGGACAGGGAAGTCTTTCTACTCACAGATCCTAGAGTGTTTGTGGTTGCTCCCAGACCAGAGTGTAGGCCAGGAGAGGAGTAAACTCCTCTCCCTTGATTGTGCCACCTTGGAAGAATTGAGAACTTACAGGTCCCTAGAGTATATCCTCCACTTGACAAAAGACTCAAAAGTCAAGTAACTGGCTGGAAAAATGCCCCCAAAAGGGGAAAAAAATATAAGACTATAGAAGGTTACTTTCTTGGTGAGTAGGTATTTTCTTTCATCCTTTCAGATGAAGAAGAACAATGCATACTATCAGAGGAAGACATAAAAGTCATGGCTTCTGCATCCAAAACTTCTAAAATAAATGTGCAATGGTCTCAGGCTAATGGTCTCAGAGCTCAAAAAGGATTTTGAAAATCAAGTAAGAGAGATAGAAGAAAAAATGGAAAGAGAAATGAGAGCAATGAAAGAAAATCATGAAAAACAAATCAATTGCTTACTAAAGGAAAACCAAAAAAAAAAAAAGCTGAAGAAAAGATACTTTTTAAAATAGATTAACCCAAATGGTAAAAGAGGTCCAAAAAGCCAATGAGAAGAAGAATGCTTTAAAAAGCAGCATTAGCCAACTAGAAAAGGAGGTTCAAAAACTCACTTAAGAAAATAGTTCTTTAAAAATTAGAATGGAGCAGATGGAAACTAATGATTTTCTAAGAAACCAAGACATTACAAAATAAAATTAAAAGAATGAAAAAAATAGAAGACAGAATGGAATATCTCATTGGAAAAACAACTGACCTGGACAATAGATCCAGGAGAGACCATTTAAAAATTATGGGACTACCTGAAAGGCATGATCAAAAAAAAAACAAAAACATAGATATCATCTTCCATGAAATTATCAAGGAAAACTGCCCTGATACACTAGAACCAGAGGGCAAAATAAATATTGAAAGAATCCATTGATCATCTCCTGAAAGAGACCTCAAAAGGAAAACTCCTAGGAATATTGTAGCCAAATTCCAGAGTTCCCAAATCAAGGAGAAAGCAAGCAACCAGAAAAACAATTTGAATATTGTGGAAATACAAATTAAGGATAACACAAGATCTAGCAGCTTCTACATGAAGGGATCAAAGGGCTTGGAATATGATATTCCAGAAGTCAAAGGAACTAGAATTAAAACCAAGAATCACCCACCCAGCAAAACTGAGTATAATACTTCAGGGGGGAAATGGTCATTCAAAGAAATAGAGGACTTTCAAGCATTCTTGATGAAAAGACCAGAGCTGAATAGAAAATTTGACTTTCAAACACAAGAATCAAGAGAAGCATGAAAAGATAAGCAGGAAAGAGAAATCATAAGGGACTTACTAAAGTCGAACTGTTTACATTCCTACATGGAAAGATCATATTTGTAACTCTTGAAACTTTTCTCAGTATTTGGGTAGTTGGAAGGATTATATACATATAAACAGAGGGCACAGGTTGAGTTGAATAGGAAGGGATATATCTAAGAAAAAAAAATTAAGGGATGAGAGAGGAATATATTGGGAAGAGAAAGGGAGAAATGGAATGGGGCAAACTATCTCTCATAAAAGAGGCAAGAAAAAGTTTTTTCAATGAAAGGGGAAGGGGGGAAGGGGAGAGGGAAAAAGTGAAGCTTACTCTCATCACATTTGGCTTAAGAAGGGAATAACATGTACACTCAATTTAGTATGAAAATTATCTTATACTACAGTAAAGTAGGGTAGAAGGGGAGAAGTGAGGTGTGGGGGAGATGATAGAAGGCAGGGCAAATGGGAGGAGGAAATAATTAGAAGTAAACACTTTTGGGGAGGGACAAAGTCAAAAGAGAGAATAGAATAAATGGGAGGCAGGATAGGATGGAGGAAAATGTAGTCAGTCTTTTACAACATGACTATTATGGAAGTCTTTTGCATGACTACACATGTGTGGCCTATATCGAATTGCTTGCCTTCTCAGTAGGGATAGGAGGGAGGAAGCGAGAGAAGTTGGAACTCAAAGTTTTAGGAATGAATATTGAGAATTGTTTTTCCATGCAACTGGGAAATAAGAAATACAGATAATGGGGTATAGAAATCTATCTTGCCCTACATGAAAAGAGAGAAGATGGGGATAAGGGAAGGGAAGGTTGTGATAGAAGGGAGAACAGATTGGGGGAAGGGTTAATCAGAATGTATAGTGTCTTGGGGTGGAGGGAGGGGAGAGATGGGGAAAAAATTTGGAACTCAAAATCTTGTGGAAGTGAATGTTGAAAACCAAAAATAAATAAATAAATATTTTATAAATGGACAAACAACAAAAAGAAAAGAAAAGAAAAATAGCCCTTGCTCTCAGGAGTTTATAATATAATGGGGGAAACAATATGCAAGCAAAAATTTGCAAACAAGATAAATAGGAAGCAATCAACAGAAGAAAGTGTAGTGCCTTTATGATTTAAGAGAGCTTGGGGAAGGCTCCCTGTAGAAGATGAGATTTTATCAGGCACTATATTGAATTACCTTCCTTCCCAAAGGGAATGGGTGGGGAGGGAGAGATGGGGAGAATTTGGAACTCAAAAGTTTTAGGAACAACTGTTTAGTATTGTTCTTGCTACTAGGAAATAAGAAATACAGTTAATGGGGAATAGAAAGTCATCTGGCCCTACAGGACAAAAGAGAAGAAGGGGAAAAGAGAAGGGAGGGCTGATAGAAGAGAGGGCAGACTGGTGATAGGGAAAATTAGAATGCTCAGTGTATTGGGGTGGGGGAGGGGATAAAAGGGAAGAAAATTTGGAACCCAAAATTTAGTGAAAATGAATGTAAGAAGTTAAATAAATAAATTTATATTAAAAAAAAGAGATTTTATCAGGCACTTGAAGGAAGTCAGGAAAACCAGAAGGTGGGATGAGGAGGGAGAGCATTTCAGGCATGGGGGACAGCAAGAAAAAAGTAGAGAATTTGTTACATAAGTGTTATCTACACACATAATCTCCTCTTTTACTTTCAGTGGAATGTAAGTTCTTTGAGGATGGGTTGTTTTTTGTTTCTGTCCCAGTATTTCCTGTTCCTAGCAAAGTATATTGTACATTCTTGGTGCTCAGTAGAAGATTGTTGGGTATTAACTGAATTAGTGAGAAAGTATTTGTCCTTGATAAAGTTCAAGTCATTAGACTGAGGAAACTGTGTTACAGGTTACTGAAAGCGCTGGATGAGGCAATTGCTGAGTAACTGCCAATGATCTTTCTAAGTGCTTGTAGAACAGGAAATGTCCTGTAGGAATGAAGAACAGATATTTATTCCCAGGGCCAAATTAGAGAAGAGAAAGGAGTCTTCAAACCAAAGTCTTGTGAGCATGACTATGATTCATGGCAAAATTTTAGAGCAAGTTATCCAAGGCGTGGTTATTGACCATGTAGAAAAGGAAATTGATCACAAAGAATCAGCATGTCTTCAGCAAGAACAGGACATGCCAAATGAATCTTATTTTCTTTTTTTCACCAGGATTACTATACTAATGGCAAACTAAGTGGTACAGTGGATAGAATACTGGGTATAGAATCAAGAAGATTCATCTTCCTGAGTAGAAATCTGGCCTTGGGTACTGTGTGACCCTAGTAAGTCACTGAACCCAGTTTGTTTCAGTTTCCTAGTCTGTAAAATAAGCTGGAGAAGGAAATGGCAAACCACTCTAGTATCTTTGCCAAGAAAACCCCAAATAAGGTCATGAAGAGTGGGATGACTGAAAATGACTGAACAACTAGACTGGAATATCAACAGAAAGTGTACTCTTAGTTTACTTATCCTAGTGGATAAGATTGGGAGCAGAGAACTTTATATGATCATACAGTTGCAGGTGGATAATTGACTAGACCCCAAAAATAGTCATTAATGGGTCAATGTCAAGTTGGGAAGAGGTCTCTAATAGAAGGTTCCAGGGATGTGTTCTAGGTCTTATGTTCTTGAGCATTATTATTAATGAGCTGATAAAGATATAAATGCAATGGGCATCTAATTTGCACATGGTATAAATGTGGGAAATAGATTAACAAGTTTTATGATAGTCAAAATCCCCTGAAGATCTCAACAGAACATAACTGGTTTAATCAAATAAGATTAAATATAGTAGGGATAAATATAAAATTATATACTTGTGTTCAAAAAATTCAACTTCACAAGTATAGCCTAGGGAAGCTATGACTAGACAGCAGTCTTCAATAAAACAGATCTCGAGGTTTTCATTGGCTTGCAAACTCAATATGAGTCAATAGTTTAATATGGCAGGCAAAGAAAGTAAATAAGTAAACAACCAAAACTATCCTAAGCTATTGAAAGATGAATGGTATCAGGAGCAAGGGAGGTGATGATTGTGGCGTACCCTTCCTCCATCAGACTAGTCCTGGGCCTCACATTGTAAGAAGTAGATATGCATTCTGGAATGTATCCAGGAAAGGACAATCACAATTGCTAGAATTAGAAATTATGCCCTATGAGCATCAATTAAAGGAGCTTTCTGGAGATATTTAGCCTGAAGAAGAGAAGATTTAAGTTGAGCCTGTCATCAGTCTGTTACAGCAGAAAGGGGGGTCAGAAAACCTGGGTTTGAATCCTGGGTTTACTAGTTATTAGCTGGGTACCTTTAGACAAATCATTTAAGATCCTTAGGACTCTCTGTTTCTTCATCCTCAGATGAAAGGTTTGGACTAGGTGACTTAAAGTTCTTTCTAGTTCTACCTACATCTATGATCCTTAGAATATACATACATGCATATGTGTATTATATATATATATATGTATATACACATATACACTTATAACATGGGAGAGAGCTTAAACTTGTTTACCTTGGTCACAGAGAACCAAACTAGGAGCAACTGGTAAAAACTGCAGTGAGAAACATTTAAGCTAAAGACTTTCTAATAACTGGAGCTGTCCAAAAGGGAATAGACTATCTTAAGAGATCTCATTCATTGGAAGTCTTCCAATACTGGTTGGATGACCATGTAGTAGTGTTCTAGAGAGTATTCTTAATTATATATGGATTGAATTGGATGGCTTCTGAGGCGCCTGCCAATTTGTAGATTCAGTGGTTCTATGATTCTGTGAAAATGTGAAATCCAAGCACAAATGCCAATTGATAAGAAAGGTTAAAGATTTAGGAGTCAATTCAATTCAGCAAGCATTTGCATGGCAGACCTTGAGAAGGTGCCAGGGATACAAAACCAAACATGAATCTGTACCTGCCCTCAAGGAACAAATGTTCCATTGAAAGGAACCAACCTGAATATAGAAAATTAAATACAAAATATATGCAAAGTAATTTCTGTCATGAGAACACTTGTAAGTGGAAGGTCAGAGAGTCTACCTCTAGTAGGAGATGGTCCTTGAATTGAGCTTTGAAAGAAGTCAAAGAGTTTCTGAGGCAGAAGTGAGAAGGCTATGCACTCCAGGTATGGGAAACAATCTGCCTGGGGGGCTGGGGGTAGGAGGAGATGGAATGTCATAAACAGGGAATAACAAATAGGCCAATTTGACTGCAATGTAGAGTGTATGGAGGAGAGTCATGTGCAACAAGCCTGGAAGGGGAGGCTAGAGCCAGATCATAAAGGTCTTTAAAAACCAAATAAAAGTTTGTATTGTGTTCTAGAGGCAAGAGGGAGCCATTGGATCTTCTTGAACAGAGGACTGATATAATTAGATCTTCTTCTGCCTCAGAGACAACTTGGCTGCCTTCAAAGTTCAACTCAAGCTCCTACAAGAACCTTTTTCTCTGACCTTCCACTTGCACTCTGTCTTCATTCCACTTTCTCCCACCCCCAGACTCCCATCCTAAAATTACTTTGCATATATTTTGCATTTGTTGTTGTTGTTCTTTGTCCTTCATTCTAGAAGAGGATCATGGCATCAGGAAAGTGATGTCATGACTTGCAACTGAATTGGATTTAAGTGAGGAAGGCAATGCAAAGTTACCAGCCTCACTCTTTCCTCCAGAGCCATCTAGGTCCAGTGGCAAGATAAAGATCAGGGTGATTAGAGATGACCCAGGATTTTGCATTTAATTTTCTTAGTTTAGATTATTTCCTTTCCATAGAATGTTAACTTCAGACATTTAGGAATATCAGATAGACAGCTAGGTGGAGAATGGTTTGGAAAGAGATAAATTAATTCAAAGGCTTATTAAATAGTCCATGCAAAAAAGGTGGTAACAACTGTGTAAAGAGAGGAACAAGGACAAGAGATGCTGATGAGGTAGAATTTGACAGGAATTGGCATCTGACTGGGAATGATGAGTGAGGGAGAAGAAGAGTTGAGAATGACTTCAAGGTTGGGAAACTAGGTGAACACAACTGAAAATGTAGCTCCCAGATAAGTTTAAGTCATCCATTGCTAGGCTCAGTAGACTGGCTCAAAAAAAAAAAAAAAAAAGAATCAAACTCAGCAAATCAAATGTGATACTCCTGACTACAGCACAAATACCAAAATAGAAAATGATATTCAGCAGCTTTTAAAAAAACTTTTACACATCAGTCATCAGCTCATCAAATGTCTACTCTGTGCTGGGCACTGTGCTTGATTAGGGATATAATATCTCAGAAATGAATGTTCTTTCCTTCAATAAGCTTTGTTGTTAGAATAGCGTACACTCTAAAGTATATTACATTCAACTAGAATTTTATTAGTAATAATACCAAAGGCCAAATATCAATAGTTGATAACTAATTACCATAGTGATACTTTTTCGTTATTACAATAGGTGTAAATATAATGCAAAACGATCTGAGTATATAAAGTTCATGAACTGAAAATTTGATCAGAAAAAGTACTGTTTTACTTTCTTGGCATCAACACTGAATGGAGACTGAGATTTTGTCATTTTATCTTTAATTTTGATGGAGAAAAAAAATAAGTCTTCTAGGCCATGTGGTCTACAAGATGGAGAACCATGTATGTTCTCTGATCTTCACAAACTATCAGACTTCACCAATTACAGAATTATGCATGAGCGGTAAAATAATTTCAGCTGTCTCCACAGACTATGACATCAAGAACTTCAATGAGGTAACAACCTGATGAATTAAAAGTAGAGAAAGTTAATCATCTGGCACAGCTGGTGCAGTTACCTGATGCTAAGGCAGTGTCTGCTAGCACTCTCTGCCCCTGACCTCATGCCATTGTTCGATGATGATTTAACTCTGCCTATGTGCCTAACTCCTGGGCAAAGAAGATGGAGGGAGGGGAAATGAAAGCATGCTTTGCTTTGGACAGCAATATGTTGTGCTGAAGTGTCATTCAGTCAGAGAACTAAAGAACAGAGGTAACTGGGGCAGGACAGCAGCATGAGTGAGGGGCTGCACCAAGCCTGAAGGAAAAGGGACTGGCATCCAGCTGGGACCAATTCTGTCTCCTTAGAAGACACTTAGAAAGGGATCAAGGCTGGGAAAAAGTGAATTGCCCAACATGGGAGGAACCTGAGACAGCCCTAAATGGGGAGGTTGGAGAAGGGGTGGAATGGGGCACAGGATCTGCCATTAAAGGGAAAGGAGACAAAAAAGTGAGCGATAGAAAAATATAAGGGAAGAAAGATTTCAGGAGAAAGAAAATAGTTTTAAAAAATTCTGAGCACAAGTAGATAAATTAATGAGAAAAACAAACTCTAGGATATATAAATGAGTTCAAACATCTCTGGATAAGTATTGTGAGACAAAAAAAAATGATTCAGCACCTGATGAAGCAGAGGACCATGTGGATTCTGAAGAAAACATGGAACCACAATTCAGTAACTATATAAAGGTTCTCCATTCTTTTTTTTTTAATTTTATTTTTCATTTTTAACACAGTTTATAACAGATAAAACAATTCAAACTTTTGGTCAGGTGATACTTCTTTTTAAAGCATTTACAATATGGACCACAAAAGAATTTTTTTTAAAGCATTAACCAACTGAGACACAAATAATATTTATGTTGCTAACTTCACAAACTCTTGACCTAATTGTCTCCGCAGTATTACTAAGAATTAAAGGACCCTAACTTGTTGTTGGTCTAAAGTCCTATGCCTAATAACTTAATTTTAGACTTAACCTTGGATGTTCCCCTACCAATAATCTATAATTTAATAGATCTTGTATTAAGCTTACAAACCTTTTTACCATAGGAAATTGCCACCAAGGGTAGGGACATTGCAGGGATACAATATCTCCCCACCTTCACGTTAATTCCAGGCAGTATTAGATTGTCTACTTGCATTCAGTCAGGCTTAATGTCTGGCAGGTGTCAGTGGGGAAATTGAGTCAGGAGAATCCTACCTCAGCCCAGGGTGAACAGCCACTCTCCCACCCTTCCTATGAGATCTTCTTTTGCAGTTCATGCCAGCATCTCACCGGCTTACTGGCATCATGGATTGGAGGCTCAGATTGCCTTGCTTGCTTTCCATACCTGGAGTTAGACTCAGAAGAACAGTCCCTTAATAGTCCCATGGCATCTAAAAATGGCAAGTTCCAATAACCAGGTCTCAATATGATTATAATTTCACTTTGGCTAATGAACATCTTTTGAGACAAGTCTTAAGTGGCTTACATACATTTCTATACATATTTTAGTTCCTGATTAAACAGCAATCATAAAATCAAATTTACCATTTAAACCTTAACTTTTCCATCAATGCCAAATTTTATCAGAGGTTACCTTCCTCTAGGAAATTTAGACTAAAATTCTTAAAGAAGTCATTGATTTATTCTCAGTAATTAATTCAGTCAATTGTTTTAATATTAATTGCTTTTACCTCACTTTGTAACATGTCCAATTTTTCCCCTCCTCACTCCCCTCCCTCCACTTCCTAATACTTTGCATTCTGATTACTCCTTCCCTCAATGTACCCTCCCTTCTATCATACCCCTCCCTTCCCTTATCCCCATCTTCTCTCTTTTCTTGTAGGGCAAGATAAATTTCTATACCCCATTTCCTGTATTTCTTATTTCCCCATTATATACAATAAAAATTTTCAACATTCATTACTAATACTTTGAATTCCAAATTCTCTCTCTCCCTACCTCCCTCCCCAACCCCGCTGAGAAGGCATGCAGTTAAATACAGACTAAATATGTGTCATTTTGCAAAAGACTTCCATAATAACCATGTTGTGCAATACTAATTATATTGCCCTCTGTCCTACTCTATCTTCCCTTATTTTTTTTCCACACACAATTGACCTTGTCCCTTTTTGAAAGTATTTATTTCTAGTAACTCCCTTCTCCCATTTGCCCTCCCTTCTATCATTCCCCTCACCCCATTTGTCACCTCCTCCCCTACTTTCCTGTGGTGTGATTTAAATTTTCATATCAAATTTAGTCAGCATGTTATTCCCTCCTTCAGCCACATGTGGAGAGAGTAGCTTCATTTTTCCTCTCGCTCCTTCTCCCTTTTCTCCTCCATTGAACAAGATTTTTCTTATCTCTTTTATGAGTTATAGCCTGCTGTGTTCCATTTCTTCCTTTCTCTTCCTGATATTTTCCTCCCTCATCCCTTAATTTTTATTTTATTTTATTTTATTTTTGTGTGGATATCATCTCTTCTGATTCAACACACCCTGTACTCTTTATCTATATATGTGTGTGTGTGTGTGTGTATGAACATTCTCTCCATCTACCCAAATACTGAGAAAAGATGAAAGAGTTATATTTTCTTTCCATGTAGTAATGTAGACAGTTCAGCTTTAGAGAGTCTTTTATGATTTTTCTTTCCTGTTTACCTTTTCATGCTTCTCTTGACTCTTGTCTTGGGAAGTCAAATTTTCTATACAGATCTGGTCTTTTCTTCAATATGAATGATTGAAAGCCCACTATATCGTTGAATGACCATTTATTCCCTTGAAGTATTACACTCAAATTTTCTGGGTAGGTGATTCTTAGTTTCCATCCCAGTTCCTTTGACCTCTGAAATATCCCACTCCAAGCCCTTCGATCCCTTAATGTTGAAGCTGCCGGATCCTGTGTTGTCCTGATTGTATTTCCACAATATTCAAATTGTTTCTTTCTAGCTGTTGGCAGTATTTTCTCCTTGATATGGGATCTCTGAAATTTGGCCACAATATTCCTAGGAGTTTCTCTGTTCAAGCCTCTTTCAGGAGGTGAGATGGTAGATTCTTTCAATATTTATTTTGCCCTCTGGTTCTAGAATATCAAGGCAGTTTTCCTTGATAATTTCATGAAAGATAATGTCTAGGATCTTTTTTTGTTCATGGCTTTCAGGTAGTTCCATAATTTTTAAATTGTTTCTCCTGGATCTATTTTCCAGGTCAGTTGTTTTTTCAATGAGATATTTTACATTATCTTCTATTTTTTCAGACTTTTGGTTTTGTTTACTAACTGCTTGGTTTAACTCATAGTCATTCATTTCCCTGAACTCAATTCTCCCTTTCAACAAATTATTTTGTTCAGTGAGCTTTTGGACCTTCTCCTTCATTTGGCTAATTCTGCTTTCAAAGCCTCCTTCTCCTCATTGGCTTTTTGGACCTCTTTTTCCAATTGAGTTAGCCTCTTCCTAAAGTTGTTATTTTCCTCAGCATTTTTTTGATTCTCCTTTAGTAAGCTGCTAGCTTGTTTTTTAAGCTCTTCTATTGTCTGAGTCAAGTTTAAGTTCCCTTTGGAGGCCTTCGCAGCAGAGGCCTTGACTTCTTCTGACAGTATACGTTGTTCTTCCTCATCTGAAAGGGCGGGGGGAGACACCTGTTCCCCAAGAAAGTAACCTTCTCTGGTCTTATTTTTTTCCCTTTTTTGGGCATTTTCCCAGCCAATTACTTGACTTCTGAGTTTCCTCTCCACAACTACCTCACCTCCAGTTCCACTAAGCCAGCACTGGGGACTGAAATTCAGATGAGCTGCTCCAAACCATCAGGGGCTTTCGGTGGGGGCAGGGCCACTATTCAGTGTGAGATTAAGATCAGCTGCTCAGGTGGGGTCAAGGCCACCACAGAGGGTTCAGTTCCCTCAGGGGGTTTACTATGAGACCTTCAACAATGGATGTGGGCTACTGTCAGCTTTGGGAGCCCCATCCATTGCTGCCTCCACTGCTGCCACCTGAGGAGGTCCAAGTTATGGGGACACCCTGTTCCCTTCTTGGCCAGCTGAAAAGACTCTCTCACTGACCTTTGGTGCCTGTGGGTTGAGGTATCTATGCTGCCACTGGAGATTCTGTCTTTGAAGCCTACTTGGATCTGCTCCTCTCAGTGCCATGTGGCCAAGGCTGGGCTGTGCTCTGCTCTGGGTCTGGTGGGACAGACCTTTCCCATTGGTCTTCCAGGTCATTCTGGGATAGAAATCTCCACTCCATTGTTCTGTGGCTTCTGCTGCTCTGGAATTTGCTGAGAGTTCTTTACAGGTATTTTATGGGTTTTGGGGTAAGAGCTAGTGTATGTGCATCTTTCTACTCCACCATCTTGGCTTTACCCCCCCTTCTTTCTTTTGAATGAGTTACTTTTATACTCTGCCAGTTAACTCTTAGACTTCCAGCAAGGGAGGTGAGGAGGAAATTTCTTTTCTTCTTCCACCCCAGTGGAAATGGTGACCTTATTCAGTTCTAGCAAATGGCACCAAGGACATATGCTTACATAGGTGATCTAATCATTCTATTGACAGAGCAGTTATTCTATGATTGGCTGATGTTACAGCAATAGTCTGTAGTAGTTCCTACTAGTAATGGGCCTACTGGACATGGAACTTGCAAGTTTGGCCTCATTAATACAATATTCATACGCACCATTTTTTAAGCCACCTATTATAGTCTTTTATTTTCCCCCTAAACCCATTACTCCTAACTTCCCTATTTCTTTCAAGGACACCAGCATCCTTCTACTTATCCAGATTCCCAACCTCACAAGTATGCATGATTTCTCATTCTTCCTCACTCCCCATAGCAAATCAGTGGCCAAGACCCATCAATTCTACCTTTACACCTTGAATCTGCCTCTTACTCTCTCCTCAGAAAACTACCACTCTTAGTTCAGGCTCCCATTCCTCTTGCTTGGAGTATTGTAAAAGCTTCTTAACTGGTATCCCAGCACTGTCTTTCTTCTTCATCCTCCACATAGATTCCAAATGGATATTCCTAACTTGCAGGTCTTAGCATTCTCATTCCTCTACTCCAGAAGCTTTGGTGATTCCCCCATTGACCTAAGGGTAAAATATAAAGCTCCTCTTTTTGATATTTCAAGTTCTTCACAGTCTGGCTTCAGGTAACCTTCCCAGATTGATCACATTTTATTCCCCTTCATACATTCTACACTCCTTCCAAACTACCTTATTTGCAATTCTCTACATATAATATTCCATCTCCCACCTTTGTGCTTTTGTCCCCCATAACTGGAATGCTCATCTTCCTCACCTCCACATCTCTGGAAACCTCCAGCTACCTTAGAGGCTCAGCCAAAGTATTGCCTTCTTCAAGAGATCTTTCCCTATTTCCCCAAGTGTTAATGTCTCTTCCACCCCAGTCAAATTAAGTGCCTGCTTTGTGCCAGAGATCATTCTAACAATTCAAATACAAAATTGAACCAGTCCTTGAACTCATGAGGCTTCACTCCTTTAGGGAATACATCCTGTTTTTACTTGTATAGCATCATGATATATTCCCTAAAAGAAGGTAAACCCTAGGCAAGCAAGGACTGATTCACTTTTGTGGTTTATTGTATTTGTATTGTATTGCATTGTGTAGTATTGTCTTGTGTTGTGCTACTAGGACAATACCTGGCACGGAATACACATTTAACAAATGTTTGCTGATTGATATATTTCCATTATTCTATCAAAATCAAATATGTTCCTATTATACGCACTTGTATACTTGTGTGTGCGTATGTGCATGAGAATGAACTCTCACTAGCACATAGACCCCTTGCTTTTTCTGCTGTTAGAAAAGTTGGAAAATCAAATGACAAGAAATAAGCTCTAAAAGTGCTAGAGACAGATGTATTGGATTGTTTTGTCATGAGTGAGGTGGTCCTAAGTCCCCCATGCCCCTCATTTAATCACCTTAGTGACAGAACACAGTTGCTCTATGGTTGGCTGTGGTTACAGCAATAGTCTGTGGTAACTCTGGGTAGTAATTGGCCTAAGGGGAATTTAACCTGCAAGCTTGGCCTCATTAGTGCCATACCTGGTCTCATAGGCACCATGGTTTAACCTACCTGTTGTAAATCTGGTTGTCAATAAACATCAAAGAGTCCTCCCTATATTGTGACAATGTAGCTTTCTTCATTTTGCTTTGCCAATTCATTTTGGAGGGCAGAATGGTAAAGATCATGGTGGATAAAGAATAGATGATGGTTGGAGTGTTTGAAGGTGGGAGATGTTGGTAAAGAAGTAACTGGATGAGTATATGACTAAAGACTGAAGGTGTGTGTGTGTGTGTGTGTGTATGCATCTTTTTTTCTTCTTTTTTTAAGTGATATCTTTTGGTTACCTTTCTTTTCCAATACATTTCACTCCACTCCCCCGAGAGCCATCCATTATAACAAGGATCTTTTAAAAAGACAAAAAAAGTTAGTTTAGCAAAACCTACCAACATGACCTTCTGTCACCTGCAGCTTCCTTCCCCCATTGGTGAATTTCTCCCAGAACCTCCATTTTGAAAAAAAAAAAAAGACTCAGATCACTGATACTTTGCTTTCCAGACTTTGCCAACCTACCCTTTGGTACATTTTCCCTCTCCCTTGCCCTTTATTGTCTTGTCTACTTGGTTGGACTGTAAACTTCCTGAAGACAGACACTACCTATTTTTACTGCGTTTGTATCTCCAGCACTCCAACATAATAAGCACTTACTAAGTGTTCACTGATTTGTTGATGAGACTTGACATCAATCCTACCAGATGTTATTCCACACCCATAGTCCTTTATCTCTGTAAAGAAGGATTTATAGTTTGGTGGTAAGGTGGTAGGTAAGGCAATAGAGTGCCAGTCCTAGAATCAAAAGTGTTCTGGGATCAGAGTTGTCAAATTTGGCTAGCATGTAGCAGGTGTGGAGGTGAAGTGAGATGCAGCTGGAAAAGTTGGGGGACACTAGATTGCAGAGCATCTTGAGCACCAAGCAGAGTTGTTGGAATTTTTTTTTTTATCACTAATCAACAAAGAACTTCTGAATATTTTTGAGCAGAGGAGTGACATGACTAGATTTATGTATAAAAAAGATTCAGGCATTTGTACAAAGGATAGATTGAAGGGGAGAAAAGGCAGAGGCCAGAAGGTTTCTAAAGAAACTATTGCAATGATCTCAAGCTGATGTTTTTAATGTTTTTTGTATCATGGAACCCTTTGGGAATCTGGTAAAGTCTATGAACCCCTGTTCAGAATAATGATTTTAAATGAAGAAAATAAAATACATTGGCTTACAAAGGAAACCAATTATATTGAAATATGGTTATCAAAATGTATGTACATATATTCAAACAAATTTACTGACCCCAGGTTAAGGTTAACCCCTAATGCTAATGGAGAACTCTGTCCTAAGATGGTATTAGTGGGAATAAGGAGTTAGGGAGGGATTCTACTGAGGTAAAATCCACAAGAGTTGGTACCTGATGAGATACAGGAGGTGAAGTTGAAGGAAGAGTCAAACATAGCAAGCACCAAGGTTATAATCACATGCGGCAACTAGGTGGCTCAGTGGATAGAGTGCTGGGCTCAGTTGATAGAGTCAGGAGAACTCATCATCCTAAATTCAAAATCAGCCTCAGACACTTACTAGCTGTGCGACCCTGGGCAGATCACTTAACTCTGTTTGCCTCAGTTTCCTCATCTATAAGATGAACTGGAAAAGAAAATGGCAAACCATTCCAGTATCTTTGCCAAGAAAACCCCAAACAGGATCACAAAGAGTTGGACACAACTGAAAGGACCAACGACAAATATGATTATATAAGACAGATGTAAACTGTAGTACCACAGATCTAAATAGTACTGCCAGAAGGAAGAGTGAGTTTAGGGAAGAAATAATGAGATCAAATTTAGACATATTGAGTTTGAGATGCCAATCACACATTAAAGAAGATACGTCTGATAGGCCATAGGAAATTTTGATCTAAGCCTCACGAAGAGGTCAGGGTTGGATAGAGGTTTCACTTAGAGGTAGTTGTTGCTTAGAGGTAATTGTTGAAACCATTTTATTTAAAAAGCATGTATATATTATATACATATTTTATATCTATGTCACATATACATATACACGTATATTTAATTGATATCTTTTGTTTTAAATTGCCTAAGATCTTCCCTATATCCCTTTTCTTATAGTCCACTCTTCATCTATACTGCCCCTGATCTATCCAGGAAGAAATAGTATAGATAGTAAGTCATTCAAAAATAATTTGTTGTCATCTTTAGAATGAAATACTTACTCAGGTATAAATAAGTACTTTCCAGTCAACCCTAGTAGTATTGGAGAATCCACAAATAAAAGGAGAACCATGCTACTACTTTGAGAATACAGAGAAAGGTCATCACTTGGGATTGATCGGAGAGTACCGCTGAGCACTATTAAACTGAGACTCTAGACTTCTATTCCTAGGGCAAGCACCACATGTGGTGCTGGGAACGGGTTGTATGAAAGGCACCATCAATTGGCAGGAAGACAACATACAAACTAGCTCTAATGGGCAGAGATGTTGGGAGGGAAGGGCACTGCTGGGGAGGGTTACACCCTTGAGAAGAGGAAGAAGGCTATTTGGCAACTTCCTACTTCAACTAATTTTTCTTCATAACTAGGTGCTAAGGTCAGTAGTTTCTTCACATTTGAGAGCAAATGAGCCTGACTACTGGGAACTAGTGGTGGTGGAATGGTGCTTGTGGCATGAAATAGATAAATGCTTTTAGTAAGGGGGTTTGAACCCACTTCCCTCTCTCCCCCAAATCAGCACAGCCTTCAGAGAATGACAGAATGAGCGATCTTAGAATTCAGACCCTTCATTTTACAAAGGAGGAACCAGAGCAAAGAAGTAACTTGCCCCGGGGTCAGAGAGGATGACTGATTTACCTCTTGCCAGGGCTGGAGCCCAAATCTCAAAGACTGAAGACAGGTAGATTAATCTTGGCAATTTTGTCTGACTCTTTCATTTTATAGAGGAAGAAAGGAAGAGCCAGAGGTAATGTTGGAACAAGGTCTAGAACCCAGGGCTCCTGATTGCCAAGATAGGTGCTACTAAATTGGCCTCCCTCAGGGGGCACTGGCCTTTTTTAACACCAGCCCTTGGCTTCATTTAGATCCATGATAATTAGCTGATGATCCTAGGAACCAAAAGGGATCACCTGATCTTTCTTTTGATATATACCTTACCCATTTCCTAGGCAGTTCTCATTTTTTCTACTAGATATCTATTCTTTTTTAAAACTTTTTATTCCATGGAGTTTGGAGATAGTGAATATTCAGCAGGATGATATCTACTAAAACTGTTGTCTTCAAATTCTTATGATTCAATGTTGTATCTGAGTATTTTGGGACAATGATTTTGTCCATAGTAATTATAGCTAATGTTTATATACTGCTTTAAGGTTTGCAAATGTTATCTTATTCAATTTTCACAATAACACTGGGAAGCAGATGTCGTTTTCCCTATTTCATAGATGAGGAAACTGAGGCTGAGAGAAGTGAAGTGATTTTCCCAGGGTCACACAGCTATTAAATGTCTGAGGCAAGATTTGAACTTGGATCAGCTAGTTGGCACAGTGGATAGAGTGCCAGGTCTGGAGTCAGGAAGACCTGAGTTCAAATATGGCCTCAGATACTACCTATATTACCCTGGACAAGTTACTTAACCCTGTTTGCCTCAGTTTCCTCATCTGTAAAATAAACTGGAGAAGTAAATGGCAAATCATTCTAGTATCTTTGCCAAGAGAACCCCAAATGGGGTCATGAAGAGTAAGACATGATTGAACGATTTTCATTTGTATATGTATTCATGTACACATGTATGTATATATATATATATATATATGTGTGTGTGTGTGTGTGTGTGTGATGTATACACACACATGCAAACACATAATATGATTATCTGATTCCAGGTCCAACATTCTAGCAGATGGGGTGCTTGCATGCAGGTGCTTGGATCCCAATTCTAAAATCACATTTCTCTCTAAAAATCATATTTCTCCCTAGCCTCAAAATACTATCCCAGGCAGTTTCTCCCCAGCCTAAGGACAGCCTGCCCCAGCAACAACTGTTATCTTCCTTCCTGCTACAGTAGTCAGCTGCACCTATAGAACTTATTAGTCTGAACCAACTGTGTACTGGCTGAACTGGCTGTGCACTGGGTCATAATGACATTTACTACTCACTGACCAATCATATGTATCCTAGACTTAGACATACGTATACTCCCTTACGTTTATCTTGCCTAACAAGACATTGATGCAAGCAACCTGGTATTGTGTAGTCAGCCCTGACCTTAGTTGACTTAATGCCATTTTAGGCCTAAAACCACACCTCTATGTATCCCGTCCCCTTGGGCTATTTCCCAAGTACAGTAGATACCAAAAGTGCATGTTCCTTTTAGAACTAATGAATCCTTAACCACTCCCTAATCCTGCCCTGAATCACCTAATTAAAACACTTGGCACAAGTTTTAATATAAAATATCCTATATAAACTTTACCTGTCCCCCTGTAAGGTTACAGGTTCCCTAAGAACTCTTGCCCACTGAAAAGTGTATAAATCTTTACCACCTTGACCTCAACAATGCTTAAGTCCACGAATTCTTCTCCAGATGGCCCATGCAGGAAACTCTAGCCTTGGAGTTCTTGTACCCCTGTCCCTCCAGCCCTCATCATATCTACCATGCTTTTAGCAGCCTAGCTGATAATGCTTTAGTCAAATACAATATAATTAAGGATCATTTGAAGTCTATAATGTAATTCAGGGTTCCGATGTCTGTCAGTTTATGAAAGTTAATGAAAAAAAATGCCTATCATATACTTCTGGTCACCTGATGTATCTTTCTAAATATTTGTTAGGTAATGAATGTTTGCAATCTGCAGTGATATATTGCAGTTTTGCCTATCCTTGCAAAATCGGTATTATTCTTATCATTATTACAGAATTTACCAAAAGGGAATTTCCCCTTTCACCTTCAGCCCTGTTGAGCTCCTGTATCCTTAGCTTCCGGAAGTGAGTTACCCCCATTTCCCACACTCAGATCCAAAAGGTTAGTCAGTTGGATCATCAAGATGACTGATAATCGGTAGCGTCCTAAGGCTCTCTGTTTTTCATTCCAAGAACCACCTTTGATTGTTCAGGGGCTGATTACATAGTCTACAGATTATTTAGGCCTCTGACTTTTCCCCTTTTGTCTGGTCTACCTTTTGATCATTTCGTTGTTCATTGGAGGACAGACAATATCCCAAACACAAATCAATTTAGTATTTCACTTCTTAGCACCTGGAGGAAAGATGGAGAAGGGAGCTCAAAGGAATGAAAACATTTGAATCACAGGCCACTCTTTTTAAAAAAAAGTATATGTATGTGTATATATATATATATATATATATATATATATACACACACACACACACACGTGTGTGTGTGTATTATACATGTATTACATCTATACCTATATATATATATATATATTTAATATCTTCTTTTAAAATTACCTAAATTTTTCCCTAAGTCCCTTTCCCTATAGCCTTCATCATCTATACTATCAAGGAAGAAATAGTATAGATAATAAGTCATTCAAAAGTAATTTATTCATCTTTATAATGAAATCTCCACACAGGCATAGATAACTCCTAGCCAGCCATCCCCAGTAGTATTTGAGAACCCACAAATAAAAAGGAATAACGTAGCAACTTTGAGAACACAGAGAAGGGTCATTGCTTGGGGCAGTGAACTAGGAGTTTTGGTTGTTCAGTTGTTTTTAGTAGCGTCTGACTCTTTGTGACCCCATTTGGAGTTTTCTTCGCAGAAGTACTGGAATGGTTTACCATTTTCTTCCCCAGCTTATGCTACACATGAAGAAACTGAAGCAAACAGGGCTAAGTGACTTACCCAGGGTCACACAGCTAGTGGCTTGAGGCCAGATTTGAACTCATGAAGACGAGTTTCCTGACTTCAGAACTAGCACTCAATCCATTATGACACATAGCTGAGTACTCATGAGCAATATTTAACAGAGGCTCCAGAATGTGAGTTTATGCTCACGTAGGATCTTTTCAGGTAGCTTATTTTTCTAATTATAAGGTAGACAAGAAATAAGATTGGTGGTAAACAGAAGCCAACTATGGGATTAAAAATTCACTGTAGCTCAATGTAAGTTAAATCATATGTGCCCAGTAGAAAGCTGATGACCTGTATAAATTCAGTGTAGTTGACCTAGGCTGGGGATGGGGAACCCATGGCCTCATGGCCTCATGGTCTCTTAAGTGAGACCCTATTATCCTTACTTTTTAAGAGTGTACGGATGAAGCATAAGCTCTGGCAGGGCCTAATAAATTGCAAAGGCTTCAAGTACAGGTCTAGCAATGGACTGGCCTTTGCTCCACAGCACCACCCCATGGAGACTGTGTGCATTGCAACCCATCTGCCATCCATATTTACTCCAATGGTTAGAAAATCCTCCCATATATTACTCCCCTCTTCTTGTCTTACACAATCTCTAACTACTTGGGAGTAGATTAGACCCAATCTTCACATTCCATTCCTTCATCCTCATCCTCACCCGACCCCACTCCTAATAATAATAATAAATAATAGCTAATATCTATATAAGGTGCTAACCTATTATATACCAAATACTATGCTAAATGCTTTGCACATATTACCATTTGATCTTCTAAACAACCACGGGAGAGGTAAGTGCGATTATTGTCCACATTTTGCAACTGAGGAAACAGAGGCAAATAGAGGCTAAGTGATTTACCCAAGGTCACGCAGTTAGTCTCAATTTTAAGTCAGGTCTTCCTGACTCCAGGTTCTACTTTTGAATGACTTCTTATCTATACTATTCTTCCTTGATGGTATAGATGATGAAGAAGAGGCTGTAGGGAGAGGGACACACTGGAAGAGATTTCTGTTCCAGAGAGCCCTGGAAAGCCGTCCCCAGGGGTCCATTGTGCTCCAGACGCGGAGCCCAGTCCTGCACTGCCCTGGCCGCAGGGCTCCAGAGGAGCGGATCTGAGCAGGCTTCAGGGACGGAATCTCTGGCAGCCCCAAAGGTCCCTCCACCCACAGACGCTACAGGTCAGTGAGAGAGACTTCTGGGCTGGTCGAGAGGGAAGTGGGGTGTCTCCGTGACTTGGGCCCCTTCGGGAGGCAGAGGGAGTGGCAGAGGGAGCAGCAGAGGAAGTGGCACCCCGGGACTCCCCGAGCAAGCAGGAGCTCCATTACCGAAGGTCTCTGAATAAACCCCCTGAGGGAACTGAGCCTGGGAGGCAGCCCTGCCCCCACCCAAGCACCAGAACTTAAGCTCACATTGAATAGCAGCCACTCCTGCCACGGAAAGCCCTGAGGCTGGGAAGCAGCATTTGAATCTCAGACCCCAAGCACTAGCTGGGAGGACCTAGTGTGCAGAGGAATCTCAGAAGTCAAGTAACTGGCTGGGAAAATGCCCAGAAAAAGGAAGCAAAATAAGACCATAGAGAGCTACTTTCTTGGGGAAGAGATGTTCTTTCCTCCTTTCATTTCTGATAAGGAAGTACAATGCTTGCCAACAGGGAAAGATGTGGAGGTCAGGGCCTCTCTATCCCAGACATCCGAGGTGGATGTCCAGTGGGTTCAGGACATGGAATAGCTCAAAAAGGATTTTGAAAATCAAGTTAGACAGGTGGAGGAAAAACTGGGAAGAGAAATGAGAGAGATGCAAGAAAAGCAAGAAAAACAGGTCAGTACCTTGCTAAAGGAGACCAAAAAAAAGCTGAAGAAAATAACACCTTGAAATATAGGCTCACTCAATTGGCAAAAGAGGTTCAAAAAGCCAATGAGAAGAAGAATGCTTTCAAAAGCAGAATTAGCCAAATGGAAAAAGCTCACTGAAGTAAATAGTTCTCTCAAAATTAGAATGGAACAGATGGAGGCTAATGACTTTATGAGAAACCAAGAAATCACTAAACAAAACCAAAAGAATGAAAAAATGGAAGAGAATGTGAAATATCTCATGGGAAAAAGAACTGACCTGGAAAATAGATCCTGGAGAGACAATTTAAAAATTATGGGACTACCTGAAAGCCATGATCAAAAAAAGAGAATAGACATCATCTTTCATGAAATGATAAGGAAAACTGCCCTGATATTCTACAAGCAGAGGGCAAAATAAGTATTGAAGGAATCCATTGATCACCGCCTGAAAGAGATCCAAAGAGAGAAACTCCTAGGAACATTGTGGCCAAATTCCAGAATTCCCAGGTCAAGGAGAAAATATTGCAAGCAGCTAGAAAGAAAAAATTCCAGTATTGTGGAAATACAATCAGGATAACACAAGATCTAGCAGCTTCTACATTAAGGGATCGAAGGGCATGGAATAGGATATTCCAGAAGTCAAAGGAACTAGGACTCAAACCAAGAATCACTTGCCCAGCAAAACTGAGTATAATACTTCAGGGGAAAATATGGTCTTTCAATGAAACAGAGGACTTTCAAGCATTCTTGATGAAAAGACCAGAGCTGAAAAGAAAATTTGACTTTCAAACACAAGAATGAGAAGAAGCATGAAAAAGTAAACAGCAAAGAGAAGTCATAAGGGACTTACCAAAGGTGAACTGTTTACATTCCTACATGGAAAGACAATATTTGTAACTCTGAAAATGTTTCAGTATCTGGGTAGTTGGTGGGACCACACACAGACATACACACACACATGCATGTACATGCGTGCAAGCACACACACATACATACATGCATGCACACACAGAGACAGAGAGCACAGAGTGAATTGAATAGGATGGGACCATATCTTAAAAGAAATTAAGGTAAATGGTGAGGGGGGAATGTAGTGGGAGGAGAGAGGGTGAAATGGAATGGGGTAAATTATATCTCATTCAAGAGGCAAGCAGGAGACTTTTTAGTGGAGGGAAAAAGAGGAGAGCTGAGAAAAAAACATGAAGTTTACCCTCATCACATTTGACTAAAGGAAGAAGTAAAATGCACACTCATTTTGGTATTGAAAACCTATCTTACAGTACAGGAAAGTGGGGGAAAAGGAGATAAACAGGGTGGGGGGGATGATGGAAGAGAGGGCAATGGGAGAAGGGAGCAATTTGAAGTCAACACTCGGGAAGGACAGGATCAAAAGACAGAATAGAAACAATGGAGGGCAGAATAGGATGGAGGAATATACAGTTAGTCTTACACAACATGACTATTATCGAAGTCATTTGCAAAACTACACAGACATGGCCTATATTGAATTGCCTGCCTTCCCAAAGGGAATGCGTGGTGAGGGAGGGATGGGGAGAATTTGGAACTCAAAGTTTTAGGAACAACTGTTTAGTATTGTTCTTGCTACTAGGAAATAAGAAATACAGTTAATGGGGAATAGAAAGTCATCTGGCCCTACAGGACAAAAGAGAAGATGGGGACAAGAGAAGGGAGGGCTGATAGAAGAGAGGGCAGACTGGTGATAGGGAAAATTAGAATGCTCAGTGTATTGGGGTGGGGGGAGGGGATAAAAGGGGAAAAAATTTGGAACCCCAAATTTAGTGAAAATGAATGTAAAAAGTTAAATAAATAAATTTATGTTTAAAAAAATAAAGGACTTACAAGGAGAGAAAAAAAGCATAAAACATTACAAAGGAAGTCAATTATGTTTAACTACACTATCAAAATATTAATTAAAAAAAAACATGTTCATGGACCCTAGATTAAGAACCCCTGCTCTGAAGTGATACAAAAGACTTGAAATAAAGAAAAGTTAATAATTAGAATTGTCTAAAAATAGAATGGGCTTCCTTACGATGTAATGCATTCATTCCCCAACTGGTAAAACATTAGAAGATATGATCAGTTTTCAGATGAAGTAATCAAAGCTATCTATAGCCATATGAAAAAAATACTCTTACTACTGATTGAAGAAATGCAAATTAAAACAATTCTGAAGTACTCCCTCATACCTATTAGATTGGCTAATAGGACAGAAAAGGTAAATGTTGGAGGGGATGTGGAAAAAAGTGAAACTTGAATGCATTGTTGGTAGGGTTGTGAAGTGATTCAGCCATTCTGTAGAGCAATTTGGAACTATACCCAAAGGGCTATAAAACCATGCATACCCTTTGAAGGTATGCATGATATGATAGTAATATTACTACTAGGTCTGTATCCCAAAAGAGATTTTAGAAAAGAAGGAAAAAGACCTATATATACCAAAATATTTATAGCAGCTCTTTTTCTGGAAATAAAGAATTAGAAGTTGAGAGGAAGTCCATCAATTGGGGAATGGCTGAACAAGTTGTAGAATGTGATTATGATGGAATATTATTGTACTATAAGAAATAATGAACAGGATACTCTCAGAAAAAACCTGGAAAGACTTGCATGATCTGATGCAAAGTGAAATGTATTATGTACAAATAAATAGCAATATTGTAAGATGATCAACTACGAATGACTTGGCTATTCTCAGCAATATAACAAACTAAGACAACTGAAGGACTTATGATAAAAAATGCTATCCATCCCTAGAGAAAGAACTGATACGTGTCTGAGTACAGATTGAAGCATACATTTTTTTACTTCCTTTATTTTTCTTGAGATTTTTTTGTCTGTGTTTTCTTTCACGACATGATTATTATGGATATGTTTTGTATGACTACACATGTATAATTTATATTGAATTACTTGCCTTCCTGATAGGGGAGGGGGGGCGTAGGGAGGGAGGGAGAGAATTTGGAGCTCAAAGTTTTAAAAATGAATGTTAAAAATAGTTTTTACATGTAACTGGAAAAAAATAAAATACTGAATAAAAAAAATCTCTCTAAAAAAAGAAGTAATAGGCTCCTTCTTACTGGAAGTTTTGTGCAGGTTCAGGTTGTATTATATGGTCTCTGCGGTCCCTTATAGCTCTGAGGTTCCATGTGCTCTGTGCTTCCATAAGCTCTGTGCTTAAATGTGTTCAATAATAGGCTTAACTCAGTCTAGTGGGAATATGAGGCCTTCCAGTGTTAGAGATGGCTCTCAAGAACTCTCAAGTAATGCTGAGAGCAGTATTTTTCTTCAGTTTGTCTGACCAGCTCACCACTGGAGTAACCAGCTCAACTTTGGCCTCGCAACTCAGTATGGAAAGATGTAGAAAAGCCAGTTAGAGTGTCAAGTTCTTTTTTTTTAAATTGCTATTAAATCCCAATTGCATGTATAGTAAAACAGGCTCAGCTGGCTGGGCCATTCCTCCATTCACTCTTACTGGTTTATTATGTAGAGTCAATCCTGTCCTATACCAGGGTCTGCTTCTTCTTTCATTCCCTGTAAGTAAGCGTGGGATAAAGTTTCTGTTGAAGGAATACAATATTCTTTTAAGGAAACTTAAACAATAAGGATCCAAGTGGCAACAAAAGCCCAAAGTTGATGATTTCTAAGCTTGGAGGTATCATTGTAATTTACATCGTATTCTTGTTACTATAAAGGAAGAACGGGCGCCAAATAGAACAAAAGAACGTCACACAAAGGTATTCCCAGAAAGTTGTGTGGAGTCAGAAAAAGGGAATGAGTCAGCTTAGTTCCAGTCTGAGTGCCTAGAAAGTAATCGTTTTTAAAGTATCCAATATAAGGAGAGAAATAAGGGCCAATGATACCATCAATAATTATTCCAAGGCCTTCCTCTTACACCAACAACAGCAGTTCAGCGGCTCCTTTGTCTTGTGGAATCATTCTCCAATGGTATCAAAATGTTCTCTGAATTTGATGAGTAAAATTCTTAATCTGTACCAACCAATGATAGAGTCAAGGTTCAAATCTGAATCTTGAGGTCATATTGGACCAATGGATGAAGACAGTTATAGAAATCTTCCAAGGACTACTTCTCCAAGTTCCACTGAAATTACGAGCTGTGTCCCTAGAGAGTGACTGATATAATTAGTCTCAGAGTTCTAGCTATAACATTAAAGGGCTGGGTTTCTAGGACTGTGAGTTCCCACCAGGGTGCTTCCCATTTACATTTCAGTCAGATCTCAATTTAGAAAGGGTATTGATTAACATAGGGCAGCTAAATTGAGTAGTGAATAGTGATGAGTCTAAAGTCAAAAAGACTCATCTTCATGAGTTCAAATCCAGCTTCAGAGACTAGCTCTGTGACCCTGGGCAAGTCACTTAACCCTGTTTGCATCAGTTCTTCATCAGCGAAATGAACTGGAGAAGGAAATGGCAAACCTCTCTAGTATCTTTGCCAAGAAAATCCCAAATGGGGTAATGAGGAGTCAGACATGACTGAAATGACAAAACAGTAACAACAAAATATAAGAAATAGGCATGTAATATGAAGAACAATTAATATGAAACACCCTTCCAAAAGTCCAGAGCACACTCTCCCACAAATACACATAGCTTGATAGGAAAAGTGGGACTCATTTAGAGTACAATGGTATGAAGGTACATGTGTACAGACATCATGTAGTTAAAGGATAAACTCACAACTCCTGCTTACTAGAATGCCTTTCTTCACTCTGTAATCAATAATTATTTTCAATAAAACTCCTTGAAGTCTCTTCTCTTGAATTTTTCGATATCTATCTGTATTTGACCTCTGAATGCATTGTCTGTTATTGAGGTAGTCTCTGATAACATGGTCAATAGTGGGTATGGGGGATGGGAGAGGAAGAGAGAGGGAGGAGGAAAGGGAAGGAAGGAAGGGGGAGGGAGAGGTTGAGAGAGAAAGAGAGATGGGGAGAGAGAGAGAGAGAGAGAGAGAGACAGAGAGACAGAGAGAGAGAAACTCTTTTCTTCCCAATAGTGAATTTGCATTTGAGTCATTTGTAAAATATTTCCTTCCTAAAGTGAGTGATGTAAAAATAGAAGGAATATTAACCAGTTCATATACTAGCCAATGTATAAAGAATGCAGTAAGTCTCTATAAAAAATAATTCCTCAGTGTTCATACCAAGAAAAGTATCAATAGTTGATAAATTACTCTATTTCCAGTTGTTTTGTATGGCTGCATCCTTTCAGTTACAGCTTTTGGCTAAAATCCATGATCATCAATCGCATCAGCATACCAGTGTTATGCCCAATGGATTCTAAGCCTGCACATCAGGAATAACTAGTTATTATTATTTTTGTTCTCTAATTAATCTGTAGTTATTTAGTCATTATCAAGAGGTAATGTTATCAAGATAAGTTCACTTGTTCTTTATTCAGATCACTAAGAATAATCTATCTTCAAGAGAGGAACTATTTTTTTTTCCCATTAGCAGGCCAAGGAATTGCTCCAACCATCAGTCTATTGTGGAAAAATGGAAATCATATGTGCCATGAAAAAGAGCACTTTCTCTTCCCTATTCCTATGTGGAGAAACCAAGAAAACCAATACTGGATTCCTTCACATTTACTAAAATAACTTTTAAAAATTACAGAGTGAAATGCAATCTAATGACTTTTTTTTTCATCTGCTCATTATGAATGAAGAACTTGGTTCCAGCCTTGTTATTTTCAGCTTCAGTTAGTCTTGAAGTGAGCATCTGGCATCTGTGATCAGAGGCACGTTTGGGTCTAAGTCATGTGTGAAAATGTTGATTCACAGTAGGAAGGACTCTGATTCTGCATGAGACTTGCTTTAAACACTGGGGCAGTTCTGCTGAGTTTGGTGTAACTGCCTTACAATCAATTCTGTGTTGGAAAGAATAAATCGAGGCTGTTTCCTAAAATCTGAAAAATCACAGTCATATAATCTCACAGATAGAAACAGTCCCTCTGTGGCCATCTAGTCCCCCCTGTACTTGAACAAGAATCGTCTTCACGACACCCCTAGCCCATGGTCATTCAACTTTTACTTAAAGGCCTCCTATTATGGGAGAACTCTTTCTCTCCTGTGGCAGCCCATTTCACTTTGGGATGACTCTATTAGGAAATTCTTCCTGATACTAAGCCCAAGTTTGCCTCTTTGCAATTTATTCCTCCTAATTCTACCTTTTACGACAGGGGTTCTTAATTTGCGGGGGGGGGGGGGTCTTTGAATTTTTTAAAAATATATTTTGATAGCTGTTACAATAATAACCAAAATGTATATAATACTTCAAGTTTTATAAAACACTTTATATATGTTAACTCACTTGAGTTAACATGTATTTCAGTATAATTGGTTTCATTTGTAAATATTTTATTTTATGAATTTAAAAGAATTCTTTGAAGGGGTCCATAGGCTTCACCAGACTGCCAAAGAGATCTACGATATGAAAAAAGGTTAAGCAATCCTACTCTAAGGGAGGAGAACAAGTTTAATCTCTCCAAAAGCCTTTCAAATACTTTAACTGGTACTCGAGTCTTCTCTAAGTTAAATGTTCCCATTCTCATCAACTCTTCGTGCTTTCCAGCATATCAGTGAGTGTTCTTAAATCCTGATACCCAGAAGGGGATATAATACTGCAGATGCAGTCAACCAAAGACGAGTTTGGAGGGACTCTCACCTTCCTGCTCTTGGATACAGTTTAAGATTCTATTAGCTTTCTTGGCTGCCATAACATATTATTGATTCATATGAAGCCAGTCCATTAAAACCCCTAGATCTTTTTAACCTAAATGATTATCTAGCCATGCCACACTTATTTTTTAATTGTGAAGTTAGTTTTTTCAGCTCATGTTGACTGTACATTTATTTCTATTAGATTTTATCTTATTCAATTGGGTGCAATATTTTAGCTTGCTAGAGATCTTTTTCAGATGCTGGCTAAAACATCCAATGTTTTATCTATCCCTCCTACTTCTGTGCCATCATCAACTTTATGAAGCTTGCCATATATACCTTTATCTAATAAGTCATTGATAAAAAAAATAACTAGTTTTTAAAAAGAGCTTGAGCTGAGTTGTGGAGAGAACTAGGAATTTTAAGAGGCAGAAGAGAGAAAGGAGTGCATTCCATACATTAAAAAAAATAGGATCTAATAATAGGTCATCATCATCAGGAAATTTAAGGTTTGCAAAGCACTTAATAAATATGAACACATTTCATCCTTACAATAACCTTGGAAAAGAAATGCTATTATTATCCCATTTTACAGATGAATAAACTGAGGCAGAGAGAAGTTAAATGACTTCCCAAGGGTCACAGAGCTAATAAGTGTCAGAAGCTACATTTGAACTGAGACCTTTCTGAGTGTAGTCCTACAGCTGCCTAAAATATTAAGTCAAATACTTCGATCCTTGGGACACTCTACATCAGCTCGTAACATGGAGGGTAGAGAGCTAGACGTGGAATCAGGAAAACCTAAATGCAAATCCAGCCTCAGAAACTACCAGCTGTGTGACCGTAGACAGGCCATTTTACCTCTGCCTCAGTTTCTTCAAATGTGAAATAGGGATAATAATAACACCTACTTTGGAGGCTTGTTGTGCAGATCAAAGAGATAATATTTGTAAATATTTAGCTCAATTCCTGGCACATAGTTGGTACTGTATAAATACTTATTCTCTTCCTCCTTCTCCTTTCTTCCCTTCCTGCCACTGGAGCTAACTCCCAGGCTGACAATGAACCATTACAGATGTCTCTTTCGGTCTGGTCATTCAACCCTCCCGTGAGAACTTTAAGGAAAGACTAGATTATCATTTACTAGGTGATGCCAGGAGGGATGGTGGGGTGTAGGGGGAGCATGGAATTCTTTTTCTGGTAGAAGTTTGACTGGATGGCCTTTGAAGTTCCTTTCAATTCTGAAATTATGAGATTTTATGAATCTATCTAATTGAACTGTTTTCTAGCCCATACCTCTCTATCTCTCCCACAAAAAATAGCATGAGAGACTTTGTGAAATATTTTGATAAAATCTAGGTAAGCCATATCTATAGAATTTTCTTGATCTACCAGTCCAGTAGCTCTATAAATTATTTATATTACATAAGGAAATAAGACCAGTTCAGCATGTTGTTTTTGATGAAATTAGATGACTCTACTTCCTTTTCCCTATGTATACTATGCATGATTTTAATCATGTACTCCAGAATCTTCTCAATAATCAGAATCAAACTCACTAGCCTAGAGTTTGCAAATTTCATTCCCTTCCTTATATGAAAAATTGGGACATTTGCCTTTCACCAGTCCTTCAGCACCCCTCCCTTTCTCTATGACCTTTCAAAGATCGTTGCTATCCAAGACAATTCCAAAAGACTCGTGACGGAAAATACTAACCACACGCAGAGAAAGAACTATGGAGTTTGAATGCAGATCAAAGCATACCATTTTCAGGGTTTTTTCTTTCTCATGGTTTTTCTCTTTTGTTCTGATTCTTCTTTCATAACATGACTAATGTGGAAATACGTTTAACATGATTATACATAAACAACTTATATCAGATTGCTTTCTGTCTTGGGGGGAGAGGTAGGAAGAAAAATTTGGAACTCAAAACTTTGCCAAAATGAATGTTAAAAATTATCTTTGCAAGTAATTGGGGAAAAAAATACTATTAAGGAGAAAAAACCCCAAAAGATTATTGCCAATGGCCCAGGGATATATTTTTTCTGTGACCTAAGATATAGTCTATCTGGGCCAGGTAAGTGACTTGCCAGTTAACTCGTCAAAGCCAGTTAACTCTTTCCTACAATCACCCTACCTAACCTGGATATCAATTCCCTATTGGTGATTTTATTTCATTGTTTCTATCCCAGTGGAATTCCCATTCTTCTTGGTAGAGAAAAGAAAAGCACACTAAGAGTTGACCAACTCTGCCTTTTCTCCACCATGTGTTATCACTGTCTGTTACCATAGGACTGAATAGCAGTAATATCCCTTCTTGAATACTCTTTTCCCCTCCCATATAACTTTTAAAAGGCTTTTTTCTTATGCTTAGCTTCCCTCATCAGCCTCAACACATTGTGAGCTTGGTTCTTTCTGACATGATTCTGGACTCTTCCTCTGTTACCTGTTCATGTTCTCATCTTCTATATTCTCAAAAATCTAAGATCATTGATTGACTCCCCTATGCATGTACATGGCAACCCCTATGCATGTACATGGCAGCCCCTATCAGAGTAGTTTCTCTTTGTGTTTTCAGAACTTTATTCTCGAGAGCCTGCTAGTTCTGGGCAGACTTGCCTGATTGAATTTTAGTCCATGGGATCCTAACTATCCTTTTTCTAAATTCTAAATTTTCTAAATTCTTTGAAATCTGCCCTCCCTAAACCTAGGGGGTACCAGGTCATGTCTGGCTTTTTTTTCTCTATCCTTGTAACAAATTTTAACATAGAATAAATGATAATTGATTGAGTACTTAATTTATTGAGTATAGTGCCAGGCATTGCACTAAGCACTGGGAATACTTAGTGACTAACCAGAAAGGGGTTAGCAGTGTTGGGGGAGTGATGTGGAGGCTTGGTTCCCATGAAGAAGAGCTCTCGTATCTGAGCCAGGGTCCCAGGGGCAGAGTCCAGGTTCTAGACAGAGACTATTGAGGAAGATGACAGGCAGTATAGTTTAGAAAGAGAGAGTAGTTTCTTCAAGTTTTCCATTATGTCCAACCCAGCAACCAGTTCCCACTTGTTGGTAAGACTCAGATCCAAGATAGATCAAAGTTCTTTACTTTCAGACTTTCAATTATCCCTCTAAGCAAAGGTGTATGTGTTCATCCTTCGTTGCTGAAGAAGACCATACCAGCAGAGAAATAATGACATGACTTGCACTTGACTTCGTTTTGAGTGAGGGAGGGCAGCCTCACTTCCCCTTCAAAGCCATCTGAATCCAGTGACCAGATATTCATCAGGATGACTGACCCAGGATGAGGCAATTGGGGTTAAGTGACTTGCCCAAGGTCACAGATCTAGTGAGTGTCAAGTGTGTGAGGTGAGATTTGAACTTAGATCCTCCTGACTCCTATACTGGTGCTCTATCCACTGCACCCGTAATCCCAGGCTCAAAGCCCATTGATCAGGGATTCTCTCCAATGGGTTTTGAACACATTACCTAATTCTCAAATCTTAATTTCTAATTCTAATTAATCCCTGTTGAATTTTCCTTAATTCCCTTTCCCTTCTCCTCTCAGTAAGGACTTTTTCTCCCCTAGCCCTTATATTATGCACCTCTACTGTACACTGTTCAAGTATTACTTTGTATTATCATTATTTGTAGAGGTCATATCCCAGAGTGAGCAGAGACAGCCATATGTAAATTTTGTCTCCCACAAAATGCCTGGCACAGTGTTTTGTACAGAGGAGGCACTTAAGAAATATTTGTTGAGTTGAATAATAAATCACAAATCACATACGTGACAAGACCATTAAAAAGTGAGTATATAAGCAATACCAACAACCCATCTCATTTGTAATCATGCTTTATGGATATCATATTTAAGATGCTGAATGGCCAAGGCATGTGAGAAGGAAAGGAATAAGACTGACATGTTGTTCAGTCATTTTTCAGTCATGTCTGACTCTTTGTGACCCCATTTGGGGTTTTCTTGGCAAAAATACTGGAGTGGTTTGCCAGCTCATTTTACAGATGAGGAAACTGAGGCAAATAGAGTTGTGAGACCCTTGTCTATGGTCATGCTGTTTGTAATTGTCTGAGGCCAGATTTGAACCTAGGAGGATAACTCTTCCTCCTCTGGGTGTGGCACTCTATTCACTGCACCACCTAGCTGCTATAGCAACTGTACAGCAACTACTGTGTACCAGGTACCATGTTATGCTAAGCAGTTTAAGAATATTATCTCATTTGATCCTTACGTTAACTCTGTGAAATAGCTGATGTTATTATCCCCATTTTACAGTTAAGAAAACTGAAGCTAACAGAGTTTAAGTGACTTGCTCAGGGTCACTCAGCTCGTGTCTGAGACTGAACTTGAACCCTGCATGAAGCTGAAAGCATCTGAAGTATTCCAATGATTTCGTTGATTTAGGAGTTTCTTCTGCTGAAGCAGATCACAACCATCCAAGTAGCTCCATCTTGTCCAATTCTTACTCATTCCCTCTCAAATTTTCACGACATGGAGTCTAGCCAAAATGTTAGAGGCCTTCCTTGCTTTCCCTTAATATCTCAAAAATGCCAGTGGAATACTCTGTTCATTCACCCATCATCCCTCACTCTTCTCCACATGAAGAGTCCATTTTCTTATTCTTTCATACAATTCTTTGATGACAACTTTGATTTCTGCACTCCTTTAGAGTTTTTCTGTGATTATACATTATAGCCTGCTCACAGCCAACATGTACCTTTCCATTGCTCTTTGTAGGGTGCTTATGTTTAGTTCTTTAGAGGTAGTGGTGTTCCACATTTGACTACTAGCATATAGCAACAATGTTTGAACTGGAAATATAGACCATTTCAATGAAGGAATCGAAACCATAGTCATAAAAATGCTCCAAATCATTATTGATTAGAGAAATGCAAATTCAAACAGTTTTGAGATATCATCTTATAACCTATCAGATTGGCTAAAATGATGAAAGCGGAAAGCGACAAATATTGGAGGGGATGTGGAAAAATTGGGACAATAATATACTGTTGGTGAAACTGTGAACTGATCCAACCACTTTGCAGAGCAATCTGAAGTTATGCCCAAAGTTTCTAAAACTGTTATGCACTTTAACCCATCTATACCACTATTAAGTCTGTTTCCCAAGGTGATCAGGTAAAAAGGAAAAGAAACCAATATGTTCTAAAATATTTATAGCAGTTCTCTTTGCGGTGGCATACACCTGGAAATTGACAGGATGTCCATCAATTGAGGAATGGCTAAACAAGTTGTGGTATACGATTGTGATGGAATACAACTGTGTTATAAGAAACGATGAGCTAGCTGATTCTAGAAAAACATAGAAAGACTTGCATGAAATAATGAAGAGTGAAAGAAAAACCAAGAGAATGTTGTATACAACAGCAATATTGTTTGAAGAATAACTGTGGACAACTAAGCGATTCTTAGTGCTATAAATACTCAAATCAATTACAAGGGACCTGTGAAGGAAGATGCTACCCACCTCCAGTGTGCACAGTATGGTTTTACACATAAGTCTGTGTCAAATGGTGGTCTTCTTTGACCTTGGGGAGGGAGGAAGGGAGAGAGACAATTTGGAACTTAAACTGTAACAAAAAAATAAAGAAAATTAAAACAAAAAGGAAAATATAAACCTTTACTGTTATGGGAAGCTTGGAATTAGTAAAGTGCTTTGCAATTTCATAAAAACAAGTCAGTTACTCTCCTCCTTTTCAATCCTGGGTCCAGTTCATTGCCCATCTGTATTGACAGTGCCAGACAGATATATTGTTGGATAAGCTCTCTCTTTGAGATCTGGGCAATAATTATTCATCCATTTGGTCTTTCTTGTGTGGACAGACAGGCCAAATTCTTTGAAATTGAAGGTTCTCTACTAATATCCTCATTAAGGATGCCCTCAATTTCATGTAGATGGATTAGTTGGCATATAGGTTGGTAGTTGCTGATGTTCTTTTGGCAACTTTTCTTTTGAGCCAGTAATGTCTGAGATTTTTTTTATATCACATGATTATTTTCCCCTCCTAATTGTTGAGATTGAAATTAAAGTAAACTGAGGCACATTGAACTTACTAGTAAGGCTAACAATTACCAATAAAATTGGTCCTGGCTCTTCAGTCAGCCAAAAGACCACAAGGTAGGAATTACCAGCCTTCATGTAGTTTGGGGAAGTATAAGAGAACAAAGAATAGGAAAATATCACAGATGGAAAACAATATAATTGGTTATGGGGTCTAAAGTATCATAGATGAAAGAAAACAGTATGAATGAATGAAAGCTTGGGATGTGGGGCTAGCAACTAACTCTCCTTCAGTTTTCTTGTTATGGAAAGCTCTTTGGTGGTGTCCACCTGCAAGAGCAGTTAATGTCACTGTGATAATAGGCAGACTTTTTTTCTCCCCCCCCAAATTTATTAATTTATTTGCTTTCAGTTTTCAACAGTCACTTCCATAAGTTCCAAATTTTCTCCCTGTCTCTTCCTTCCCTCCCCAAGATGGTATGAAATCTTATATGGGGTCTACACATATGTTGTTACTAAACATATTTTTCACATTTGTCATGTCACATAGAAGAATTTAAACAAATGGGAGAAACCATGAGAAAAACAAAGCAAAACAACACAACAAAGGAGAAAATCGAATGATTCGTTCTGCATTTTTTTAGGTCCTTGTATTGCTGTGAAGAGCTAAGTCTATAAAAAAACAGTCCTTGACTACTGTGGCTGCTGCTGTGTATAATGTTCTGGTTCTGCTCACTTCACTCAGCATCAGTTCATATAAGACTTTCCAGGTTTTTCTGAAGTCCCAGGCAGACTTTTTTGAAGGACAGTCAGCATTATAGAGATAATAGGTTAAACTCCCTGGCATCCACCCTCCAAGGACCACAAATTTCTTCCAGTTTTACAAGGGCAGCTAGTGGTAGAGAGATAACAGTTTTCTTTCAATTAAAGTGAGGAAACTTAGGAAACTTAGCTTTGAAACATAACAGAGAGCAAAGGTAACCTTCAGGACTCATGAACTTCTCAGCTTCACTCAAAGACAAAAACCATGGCTCAGCCAGTTACAGAACAGAATCAGTTACAGAATGGAATCAAATATAAGATTAATATTTGATTTTCTCATAATGCCTTACAATTGTGTTGTCTTTAGCACAAATCTCCATGCTATAAACTTTATTCAAGTTGTCCAAAGAAGGACTTTTCTTTTGTTGTCTTTAATGTCATTTCTATTTCCATTATAAACACCTCTGAGACTGTGAGGTCAGGGTCCAAGTGCAGTGGTTCCACTATCCTTGATGGACAAAATGGTTTGTTGTAAGCGTTTTTGCACAGTTTCCATTTTTCCTTCTCCTTTTAGTATTCTCTCCATTTTCATCCTTGAATGCCCTTGGGACAGCTTTGCTTAGTTTAATATATTGCCAAGTTTTCTTTATTTTCCCCCCCAGATGGTAGTTTGACATTTTATTTAACACAAATAAAAATGTGCAAAACAGTTTACTCATTTTCTTCACTCCTCAGTCAAACATTTGGATTAGTGATCTTGATGGCTAGCTGAACAGAGCTGGAGGAATTCCTATTCCAATTCCTAAAGGAAACATTGTAAGTAATACAAGATTTGTTGCACATAAAGAGCATTTCTAGCTCTTTGGACATTGCTTACCAAAAATTTCTTGGAATCTCCTGGCTGGCATGTGTTTTATCTCCTTCTTGCTTCCATAATGAATGTTGGAAAGGCATAAAGATCTGGCTCTTGAGTGGTCTTCACATCCTATTTTGGTTCTTCTTGTTCCCATCAGTTTCATTTGATCTTGGCATATTGATTTGACTGCAATGAGATGAACTTTTTTTATCCTTGACCTTTTTTTGAGGCTCCATGAAGGGTTCACAGGCAACACTGAGTAAGAAAAAAAAGGGAGGGGGAGGCAAGTTTTCTTTAGACTGGTTTTATCCTTCACTTTGAAAAGCATATCCTGCTTTTCTTTGTTTGATGAAACAATTCTGCTTATGATCATCCAACATTCCTCTTTTTAAGATTTCATATACAAATAATTTATATTCTAAACCAAGGTTGCCTTTGGCAGATATCATTCCCTGTTTGGCAAGTTATGTTTGCTGACTAAGGCTTTTTGGGAGCTTCTTTTTTTCTTTTAAATTTCTTTGTTATAGCAATTCATTTATACTTCTGAATTAAATTATGTTTCTGTTGTCAAATGTTTCTGTTGTCCATTTCCCATTTTTGATGATTTGTTTCAATAGAAGAAAGACCTGTGTAGAGGACAGTCCGCGTCCCTACACTGCTTGGTGATGTGGTTGAAGAAAAGAGACACGGGAGGCGGGAAAAGATAGACCAATTCCGTTTATTGATCTCAGGGTCAGGGTATATATAGACAGAAACTGCAAGTCTACATGACATTCTGCTCGTCTCCTGTCCCAGTGATTTGGCCAGTCTTATTGTCTTTAAAGACATATCCCTTGTTTTCTGTAATTCTCATGTTTGTTTCACGGAGACAGCAACATCTGGGGGGCATGGAGAGCCATTCCAGATGATAATGAGCCCAGTCTCAAAGAACAGTTTCCCCAAGGTCTTTCCTGATCTTGTCAACAGCACTCCACCCTGGCCCTCAACAGACCTGTTCTCAAAATTAGAAGCCAGTCCTATTCCAGTTCTATATTGGCGTAGCACAGTAAAACATGGCTTTAGCCACTGTCTTCTCTGAAATGGTGCAAAACCTGTGGGCTCTCTTTGTCTTCCACCCCAAGACTGGTCAAGGAGTGATTCTCCCTTTAGGCAAATAAACAGAAGTATCTCCACTATGTCCTAAGATTTTCTTGACTGATTGAAGGGGTCCATTGCTAGTGTTATTCTCTAATCCCACAATTCATTTAAGCCTGGGTCTCTGTATTATTTATGTATTTTCAAACTTCCAGTTAAAATCCATACATGTGGGTTCCCTCTACCCCTCAGCCATAGGCAGCATAGCACGGGGGGTGGATAGAGATCTGAGTTCAAGTCATAATCCTCCCCTTGACATTTTTGACCTTGTAATCCTAGACAAGTCACTTAACCTATCAACATTCCAGGTAATTGTCAAGACTAAGTTCCAAAGAAGGTATCCACTTGCATGGGCAGAATGAGTTTCCTCATTAAGGATTTTTCCCTCTATCAAGTATGATCCCTCTGACCTACCTGCCTCTAATATTTGTTAACCATCCATCATACAATTATAAAATATTACAGCTAAAACAATCTTAGAGGGATGTCCCTTACTTGAGGTCACCAAGTGAAGTCTGGATGATCACTTGTCAGGGAGGTTGTAGAACAGACTCCTGTTTAGGAACCTATGAGATTAGATGGTCTCAGTGATTCCTTCCAATTTGGAGATTGTACAATCCAGTCCAACTCCATGAGGATTCTCAATCTAGAGAGGTTAAGTGACACAGCTCTTTGGTGGGAAGAATTTTCTTCCAATTTCATTCTAAGACCTCATCCCAGATTCTGTAAGTAAAGAACTTTTCAATCATGCAGAATAAATTTTGAAATACAGACAATTTTAATAGTTCCCCCTCCAGCAAGTCCCACTATATTTCAATTCAGTTCAGAAGGCATGACAAAGCATTGTACTAAGCTCTAAGAATAGAAAGACACAAACAAAAAGCAAAACAAAATCTGAATCAGCCACTTCTTTAAGGAGATTAAAATAGAGTGACCACCAGTTAAGACTATGGCCAACAGTACACTGGCCTGTAGTAAGCAGAAATGAAATTATCTGGCATTATGATCTACTGTCAATCAAATCCTTCTGGAGACCCTGACCAAGCATAGGGGCAAGTGGAGCTAGACCCAACATGACTCCTGAGACTTCAAAACAAAGTAAGCTCTTGGGACAGTAAGTACTTATTATGGGTTCTTTTTGCTTGTTTGTTTTGACAACTAGTTCATCTAGGCCTTTAATAAATGCTTGTTGGAGCAAAGCCAATACAACCAATTTAGAAGAGAAGCAGAAAGCAGGGAAACAATTCTTACAGTCAATGTCTCTGATAAAGGCCTCATTTCTTTTTTTAAAGTTATTTTATTTGTTTTCAGTGTTCTACAATCACTTCCATATAGTTTAGATTTTTTCCCCTCCCTCCCTTTCTTTCCCTTCTTCCTCTCCACGTCCTCCCTGAGACAGCATGCGATCTTATATAGGTTCTACACATACATTCCTATTAAATACATTTTCACCTTAGTCATGTTGAATAGGAGAATTGAAATGAATAGGAGAAACCATAAAACAAAGCAAAATAAAACACAATATAAAAGTAAATGGTCTGCTTCATTCTGTGATCCATTTCCGTAGTTCTTTCTCAGGATGTGGAAGGTGTTTTGCCTCAAAAGTCCATTTGGAATTTTTTAGGTCATTGCTTTGCTAAGAAGAACTAAGTCTACCAAAAAAATTCCTCATACACTGTGGTTGTTATTGTGTACAAAGTTCTCCTGGTTCTGCTCCTTTCACTCAGCATCAGTTCATATAAGTACTTCCAGGTCTCTCTGAAGTCTTCCTGTTCATCATTTCTTATAGCAGAATAATATTTCATTACATTCATATACCACAACTTATTCAATCATCCCCCAATTGATGGGCATCCACTTAATTTCCAGTTCTTGGCCATCATAAAGAGAGCTACTATAAATATTTTTGTATATGTGGGACTCTTTCCCATTTTTATGATCTCTTTGAAATACAGTCCTAGAAGTGATATTGCTGGGTCAAAGGGTATGCACATTTTTGTAGCCCTTTGGGCATAGCTCCAAATTGCTCTCCAGAATGTTTGGATCAGCTCACAGCTCCACCAACAATGAATTAGTGCTCCAACTCTCCCACATCTTCTCCAACATTCATCACCTTTCTGTTTTGTCATGTTAGCCAATCTGATAGGTGTGATGTGGTACCTCAGAGTTGTTTTGATTTGCCTCTCTCTTATCAATAGTGATTTAGAGCATTTTTTATATGACTATAGATAGCTTTAATTTCTTCTCCTGAAAACTATTCATATCTTTTGTTCATTTATCAATTGAAGAATAACTTGTATTCTTGTACATTTCACTAGGTTCTCTATATATTTTGGAAATGAGGAAAGGCCTCGTTTAGAGAAATGCAGACAGCAAATATTACAAAAGAGGAAAATGATAAATGTTGGAGAAGATGTGGGAAAATTGGAATGCTAATGCATTGTTGGTGAAGTTGTGAACTGATCTAACCATTCTGGATAACAATTTGGAACTATGCTTAAAAGGCTATAAAACTGTTCATACCCTTTGATTCAGTAATACCACCATTAGGTATGTTGAAGAGATCACAAAAATGGGAAAAGGACCCACATGTACAAAAATATTTATAGTACTTCTTTCTGTGTTGGCAAAGAATTGGAAATGGAGGCGATACCCACCAACTGGGGAGTATCTGAATAAGTTGTGGTATATGAATGAAATGAAATATTATTGTGCCATACGAAATGATGAGCAGGTGAATTTCAGAAAAACCTGGAAAGTTACATGAACTAATGCTGAATGAAGTGAACAGAACCAGAGCTTTGTACACAGTAACAGCAACATTGTGTGATGCCCAATCTTGACAGACGCAGCTCTTCTCTGCAATACAGTGACCTAAGACAACTCCAGAAGACTCATGATGGACAATGCCATCCACATCAAGAGAAAGTACTATGGAATTCTGAATGCAGATTGAAGCACTCTATTTTCTTTTTTTCTTTCTTGTGATTTTCCTCTTCTGTTCTGATTCTTCTTTCACAACATGACTAATATGGAAATACGTTTAATATGATTGTACATGTATGTATAGCCCGTATCAGATTGTTTGCCATCTTAGGAAGGGAGGCAGGAAGGAGGGAGAAAAATAATTGAAACTCAAAATCTTGTAAAATTGAACTTTGAAAACAATAAATTAATTAATTTTTTAAAAATTATAATTGGACAAGTAGAAGCTAACGACTTCATGAGACATCGCGAAACAATAACATAAAGGCAAAAGAATTTTAAAATATGTTTGTTGGAGCGGATCAGATTGGATCGTGCTTGGGTTCAGGGACCGTGTCTTTTCAGCAGTGGGAGATAAATGAGGACGGCAATCAGCATGCTCTCCCCTTCTTTGCCCTGAACAGCTCCCCGGAGTTCTGATTTTTCAGGGGCAGACGCAACAGCCTTGCCAGCCTCAGATTCAGATCCCACCCCACCTTTTCTTTCCAAATGTCTTGAGGACAGAGGCTGGGGAAAAGAGGAGGAGCTTCATCCCAGTCCTGGCCGAATCACCTGGGGTCTACCCACTCCCCTCAGGGGAGGAGAAGAAAGGTCCGCTCCACCCTCCCGTGGGCATGCAAAGCCTGCAGCTGGCGCCCAGGCGTTCGGTGCCGCGCAGGGTCCCAGAGAAAAGGAGGAACGCGAACCTCAGCCCTGGCATCTTCGGCCAACTCCGCCAAGAACCATGAAGATGCACTTCAGCATCCCAGTGTCTCAGCAGAAGCTGGACACACTGGGAGGTCGCTACGTGGTACGTGGATCCTGGGACTAGGGGGGAGATGTAAGCAATTCGAAGCAGGTTACCTGACTTCTTTTTCACCGCTAACGTCTGTATGTCTCTCTGTCTGTGATTTCAGCTGTACTCGGTGTATCTGGAAGGGTTCCTTTTCTGCAAGGTGCGATACAGTCAACTGCATCGCTGGAACGAGCAGGTAAGCGCTCGTGGGGAGTCAAGGGTCTCACGAACCAAGGGCGTCCCCTAAGGGCTAGCATCCAGTGTCCCAGAACGCCTTTCTAGAGTCCAGGAACCTTCAAGCAGTAGGAGATTGGAATTTGTCTAAGGGTATGCCTTGCTGTGGGGAGTGGGGAGGAGATGGGGAGAGAGGATATAAGTAGATACCCAAGGGGCTCAAGAACTAGGGTGGATAACTAGAAGTAGCGTCTCTTCGGCCAGGAACCTTTCTGAGGACTGAACTCAATTACTGAAATATAGGAATCCTGCCTTCCCCTCAGGGAAGCACGAAGTGGGTGGGGAAGGAGAAAGAAGCTTGGGGCACGGAATGTCATAGCCCTCCTGACTGGCACCGTCAGTTTGCATTTGCTGATACTGATACTGCGACCTAACATTTGTTTTCTTTCCTGCCGATCTTGTGTGACCTGAGGAAAACCATAACTTCCCCAGGTCTCAGTTTCCTCATCTGTAAAAGAGGGACATGATCACAGCTCTAGAATAGGAGACTTCAGAAGCCATTAATTCAATCTGGCTGTTTTACAGATGAAGAAACAGAGGCAGAGGAGATTGTGACTTGCCCAAGGTCAAATTCATAGTGAGTGGAAGAGGGGTATTTCAATCTAGGTCCTCTAATTTTCTCTGACATTTATGCAACACTTTCAAGATATACAAAGCACGTATATCCATCTTTCCTCCTTTAATAGTGAATGGTTCAAATGGACCTCTCAAACCTGCCCTGGTTCATCCTGGCCACCTTCTCCTGTCCAATAAGTGAATGTAATGGCTTTAAAAAGTACTAAGAAGCCAGGTGTGGACAGGGTTGCTCTATCTGGGTTGGTGAGGACTATTTACATTAGGAAGAGAACCCAAGACTTCTGATTCTCAGGCCTGTGCTCTATTCCCTCTATGCCTGGGACACACTTCATTTTAAAGGCTTAGATTTTCCATCACACCCTCTTCACTCATGGAAGATATGCCCCTTCTTTAAATGAGCAAACTTCCTTCACTGAGTTCTCTCCACCCAGATAATACAGTCCAAAACTGGCACCTTGTATACTTTGGTGTTTATCTTCCTCCCTCTGTAGAGTTCCTTAAGCTGATTCCTATTTAACAGGTGTGTCCTTATTTTTTGTTTTCCGGTGGTCATATTCATCGTATTCAAGTACTGGCAAGTATGAAAGCTCAAGCCAAAAAGAATGACTGATCAGGATGACAGTTAGGCTCTTGGCAATTACCTTACTTTGTTGGGAAGGATGTTTATTTCGATTAGGATTGCCTGTCTTTTTGTTTTCCTAATTTGGTGGGGTAAAAAAAAACCTGAATAAATTGGGGTAATTGATTAAAGGAAGCATTTATTTTATTGCATTTTGGAAGCCAGTTTAAAATATATTAGTATGAAGTGTATTTGGTGATAAGAATAGTGGTACTGTCCTTTGTGGTAGTGATTTATAAATTGTGGATTCCAAAAACTGAAATACTATTAGGTGCTTTTGACTAAGATGTGTATGACTAGTTCTAGGAATGTTTTGATGCCAATAATATGAATACCATATAGTTACTGGGAATATGGGAGTCAAGAGGTTGGATCAGTTCTCTACAAGTCGTAGATACTTAATGGTGTTTGTTGATAGGGATTTGGGCCATATAGTAGGGCAGCATCCAAGCATCCAAGTGTATGCCTGTAATGAGTTAGTAAGATAACTTGAAGAGGAGGAGATAGACTACCCTCAAGGAAACATTGAAGAATTTCTGGATAGGTCTCTGCATAACCAGTAGCTTCAGAAAAAAATTACTGGGGGATTGTTGTGAGGTCCCTCTCATCCCATCTGGAGACAAAAGAAAAGAGAGATGGTGAGTAAACTTTTACCCCACCATCTTTTCTAGCTTTTTCTGCTTTAGAAGCTCCAAATTAGGGAGCTTTGGAATATTTAAATGGCATTTAATGAATGACACTGACCATGCACCCTGTGGAGACTAAATGGATGTTACTAGGTACCCAGCAGGGGGGCCCAATTTTTCCAGGCTACTGGTGACAATATTCTTTGCAACATCCATCTTCCTTGTGTCTTGCTGGTATAAATTTCTCCTCTTTTTATTCCTCCAGGAGGCATACTTCTTAAGTGGCTTTTCAATTCTGGCAAAATTGTCAGAACAAGAAATAAAGATTCAAATGAGTCTTCCCTTAACATGAGATTTTTAAATGCCTTTCATTTTTACGCAGCACTCATTTCTGAATATACCTCTAAGAGCGGGATGTGGAGTCAGGAAAACCTGAAAATTACATCTCGGACACCTGTTGGCTGTGTGACCCTGAGCAAGTCACTGAACTTATCACAGCTGCAGTTTTTTCATCTGTAAAATGACGATGATAATAACAGCACCCACATCACAGGGTTGTTGTGAGGGTCTACTCAAAATGTTCTGTAAACCTAAAAGTGCATGTAACTCTTCAGAGGTGACCATAGTGTTTAGGCACCTAACTAAATTGTTCCACCGATATGTACAGATTTGTTTATTTGAATTTGGGAAGTTCCACACCTTTTCTTGAGATGGAGTTTTCTTAAGAAGTTGTATTTTGGGTGTAAACAATAACTTCCCTTTTAGTAATGGTTTCCTCTTTGAGAATTGATACAGATGCTGACTGGATGTCAGTCCTGCAGTTCGTAAAACCTGAGGAAGCTTTTCCATAGTTTACTGTAAAAGCACTGACGTGGGAATTAGGATACCTAGGTTTTAGCCCCAGCGGAACTAATAGCTCCCCGCGTGACCTTGGACAAGTAACCTAATCTCTATTTCTTTTCTCATTTCCCTTGTTTTCTAAAAAGGACAAGCTAGTAGATATTATTGTGGTTATTCGTCTGACTCTTCATGACCCCAGTTGGCAAAGGTACTGGTTCACCATGACCTTCTCTAGCTCATTAATAGATATTTTGCAAAGTCTCTTCTAGCACTAAAATCCAGTGAAAATTACAAATGATCTGGCTTCAAAAATTACATATAGAGAAGTAAGTTATAGGCAAAAAGATCTAAAGTTAATTGTGGACCATAAATGCAAGATGAGCATCAAATATTGTGACTGGGGTGTGTGTGTGTGTGTGTGTGTGTGTGTGTGTGTGTGTGTGTGTGTGTGAGTGAGTCTCTGTGCCACTTGATATCTGGACCACTCATTCAGTTACACTCCTTGTAATGCTATTTATCCTTTTATGTCTGCATTCTATCTCAATTAAACTTGCAAGTCTCTTTAGGATAAGAAATCATGTCTTGTGATGTCTTGTGCTCCTTTGTGTTCCCAGCCTATCGTCCTATTATAAGAGAGGTGATTGGATCGTACAGACAGACCCTAGAGGGACCCTACAGACCCAGAGACATTAAGTGACTTGTCTGAGATCACATAGGTAGGAAGCATCAGAGGCAGAATTTAAACACAGGTACTCTGTTTCACTGGCCTGTGCTGCCTCTCCAACAAACTCAACAAATATCTGTCGATGATGACAATGAAAACCTCTATTTTCAGATGACGTGTTTGCAGTTAACTCTCTCACAAAAATGTGCTTCTGGTTACACGAGGCATGAGGTGAGCTGGTGTGGATGGCTCAGGTGTCTGGAACTATAGAATGTAGATTTGACACAGTCCCAATCCTTACTGATTTAACAATTATTCTGGAGACAGAAAATGAGACTGCACGATCCATCTTTGCTGCCAGATGAACGGTCAATAGGACACTCACAGCACATGTCCTTTTGATGGCAGGTCAATAGTATTATCTTCATACAAACAGCACAGCATGGCATTATGGTAATTGAGCAGTGAACTTGAGGTATCCACATCTTTGTTCTTGAAAATCTTGCTGTAAAGACTAAGTTATATTGAAATATATGTAACAAAAATGATTTTCAAATGCTGGAAGAGCAACTACTTTCAGAGATCTTGTCAAACAACTTTGAAAGAGAAATTAAACTGAGTTCTCAAACTAGCTGATTATTGAAGGTGAAAACAATGGATCTTTTGAAACCCCTGAAAAATTCTCCAGTTTTGAAAACCTGAAGAACTTGTGAAGTTAATGATTGACTTTAAGCAAAGCAAATCGCTCAGATATTTATAGGATGTTTGTTTTTTTCCCCACTCTGACCAATACAATATTGGGAGTGGAGAGCAGTGCTTGGGAATACTTTGAGTAGCCAGCCTAAGCTGGAAGACTGCTAGAAGGGATTTCGGGTTGGAACCAATATCGGAATTCGAATGACTGTGGACTTGGTATCTGACCTCTCTGTCCCACATGAGGTGCCTTTAGCAGCTTTGTTCTATACCAGCCTGACAACAAGGCTGAATTTGCTGATGCATGCACTATATGCTACTCCTTAGATTAGAGTTAATTTGGGAAACATCTGTGGCTTTTATGAGCAGATGCTGAGGCAGACAATTACCTTTTAAATATCAGTTAATCAAGAAATAATGGGATGCAAATAAGATAAAGATTTTTTTTAAATTTCTATTTGAATCATATTAGAAGAGTTCTTAATCCAGAAATCTCTAGTTTCCCCAGATGACCCTTGCCTCAAATATGGGACTTTTGTCAGTTTCACTTCTATTTCCTTTCATTTCCTTGAGCGTGCCTATAAAATGTATTTCATTTTTTTATTTATGTAACAGAAGCAAACCACCATCATGAAATCTGTAGCCTAGAAGATGTTGCAGATAGGTTTAACAAAAGTCATTCAAAATATCAGAATTCCTGAAATGGGGCACTGAGAGGTGAGGTGACTTGCCCAGGGTCACCTAGAAGCAGGACTTGAATCCAGGTCTTCATGACTCCAAGGACACATGCCAGGCTGTCTCACTCACTTTTTTTTTAAATGCTATAGTCATCTGTCTGATGACAGAAAGCATTGGGACACTGTACACATACATAGGTCATACTTTTCCATTTTAGTTCTAATTCTTGCTTGCATACAGCCTAAATTATTTTATATCTGAATTAAAATTTTGTTCAATGAGACAAAAGTAGAAAAGATTTGAATAGGGGTAGTAGCAGCTGCACCACTTAGTACCTTTGTGATCTCAGAGCAAATTACTTAACTTCTCTGGGCCTCAGTTTCCTTATCTGTAAAATAAGCAGGTGGCACTAGATGACCTCTAATGTATGACCTTTGGATGTCTAGACTTATGATTCGTCCAGATCTAAATCTAGAATTCTGTAATCCTGCTCCAGGGTTGGTGTTCATATTTCAGAGGTGACAGGCTGGTACCCTCTTTCTCCTCCTCCCCTTCTCTTGGGACCCTAGGCATTTTGTGCATTTTTTTCCTTTAGTTAAAAAAGGTACAAATGCATCTTGTATCTAAGCTTTTATCAAAGATGCAATTTCAATTATTTTTATTACCTTGAGAAATCCCAGTCCCTACATGATACCATGAAGCTTTGTTGATGAGGGCCCACCAAGGAAAGAATTGATTTGAGTTTTGTGGCTCAGTTGTATCCAACTTTTTGTGACCCTATTTGGGGATTTCATGGCAAAGATATTAAAGTGGTTTACCATTTCCTTCACCAGCTCAGTTTACAGAGGAGGAAACTGAGGCAAACAAGGTTAAGTGACTTGCCCAGGGTCACAAAGCTAATAAATGTCTGAGGCCAGATTTGAACTCAAGAAGATGATGTCTGAGGCCAGATTTGAGCTCATGAACATGAATCTTCTTGATTCAGAAGTCACAGCTCTATCCATTGCGTCATATAGCTACCCTGTTTATTGGGTTTAGTAAAAATAATATCAGAGCACTTGTGCTTTTTTAGCTGTCCTGTAACTGTTATATTAGGCTGGGATGGGGGGAATTAAACTTTTGATTCCAGGTATACTTATGTGATCTGATGGTCTTAAAAAAAAAAAAGAAAGAAAGAGAAGATGAACTTGAGGAAGTCCAAACACCATCACTTTAACTTTTTCACCTAATAAAAGGCTATTTGTATATAAAAACTTGCTGAGAAGTAACTAGGGTGAGGCAATGGTGTGTTGACTCAGGGTGCTGAAGTTTAGAAAACTATGACAGATTTTTGTGGTCATATTTCAGCCTCTGGCCCACCTGCCCCATTGCTTCCCAAGAAGCAGCTAATCCTTTAGCATTGTAGAAACCTTATCTGCCTAGTAGCTGCAAATGATTTCCTCCTCCTTTTCTTGCCCCAGGTTCAAGAATTAAGACTCAGTGTTTGGATGAATTTTGCCCTTGAGCTCATGCGTACTATTTTGTATGTGTTTTTTTAAAACCTGGCTCAGAAGTGTACTAAATTTGAAGTTTTATTTGTCTGACCTTCCAGCTGAGACGGGTTTTTGGGAATTGCCTGCCACCTTTTCCACCAAAGTATTATCTTGCCATGACCACATCTATGGCTGATGAGAGGAGGGATCAGCTGGAACAGTATCTACAGAGTGGTATGTGTATGCATTTTTTAAAAATTTAAACCCTAACTTTGTACTTGTTAAAATTCTTGCAATGATGCTGTTTCCTCTTATGTATGACCCGTTTACCTATTAGAACATAAGTTTGTTGATAGCACATACTACTCTTTTCTTTGGATCCCTAGTATTTAGCACAGCACTTTAAAAAGTGCTCCTTTCTCCCTTCCTTCTTTTTCTCTTTCCTTTTTTTCCTTCCTACCTTTCCTTCCTTCTTCCTTCTTGCTTTACCTTCCTTCCCTTCTTTTCTATCTTCTTTTCCTCCTTCTTTCCTTTCTTCCTCCTCTCCTTCCTTCCTTCCCTTTCTCATCCCTTCTTTTCTTTCTTTCTCTCTCTTTCTTTCCTTTCTTCCTTTCTTTCCTTCTTTCTTTATTCCTTTCTTCCCTCCCTCTGTCCCTCGCCCCTCCCTCATCCCTCCTTCCTCTCTTTCCACTTTCCAGGTGAGGGCCAGAGCCATGGAATTCACAGTAAGTTTTAACGAGGATGAAAAAAGAAAGCTTTATACTTGCTTGTATTAAATTGGAGCTGATTGCACAGAAGGCACCTCGAAGGTGATAGAGAAGGTTGATGGAGAAACAGGAGCAACAACTTGAGTTTATCATTATGTCCAGTAAAAATTTCTAAAGCACTTACTGTGTGCAAGAAACACCTACTGTGTGCTAGATGCTGTGCTAGGCATTTGGGAGGGATTCACTGAACTATGAAATACAACCCCTCCTCTTCCAGTAGATGGTAGTCTCTCTGGGGAGACAGAGCACAGACACAGAAAGATACATAACACCATGAGGTAGCATATATTAAATTCAAGGTGTGCAGTACAGATGGCAAGAGTGGCATAAATTACTGTTCTTCAGTCTGACTCTATGATTCCATTTGGGGTTTTCTTGGCAGAGATACTGAAGTGGTTTTGACATTTCCTTCTCCAGCTCATTTTACAGATGAGGAAGCTGAGGCAAACAGGGTTAAGTGACTTGCCCAGGGTCACAGAGGTAATACAGGTCTATGTCAAGTAATAAACTTGGGTCCTCCTCACTCTAAGACTAGCGCACTATCCAGTGCACCACCTAGCTCCCCCTGGTATAAACAGAGGAGAAGTAATCACTGAGATTGACAGGGGAAAGCCTCACAGAGGAGCTGGGACCTTAACTGGACTTTGAATGAAGGACACCAGTAGAGAACAGTGCAGGAGGTAGGGAGAGGAGGTAAATGTGGACAGTGGCATGTTTGGCAGTTTGATTCGTCAACAATTTATTAATTATCTATTATATGCCAAGCACTACGCTAGGTACTAGGGATCCAAAGGCAAAAATAAAACAGTCCCTGCCTTCAAAGAGTTTATATTCTATGGAAGCAAAGATAAATGAGAAGCAAAATTTGTTTGTCTGGACTAAAGATTTCCAAATAGGAATAGTGGGAGATGACACAGAATGACTTGGTAGGGGCTTCTTATGGTTGCTGTTCAGTCATTTCAGTTGCATCCAACTCTTTGTGACCCCATTTGGGGTTTTCCTCACAGACGACTGGAGTAGATTGCCATTTCCTTCTCCAGCTTATTTTACTGATATAGAAACTGAGGCAAACAGGATTAAGTGACTTGCCCAGGGTCACACAGCTAATGAGTGTGTGAGGTCAGATTTGAACTCAGGACTTCCTGACTGTAGGTCTGGTGCTCTATCCACTGCACCACCTTGTAGACTCAGAAAGAACTCACATGTACAGTGCCTTGCATGTAGTAGACACTGAAGTATCCGTTGAATAGAGTGTTGGAAGATTCACAGAGAAATCAGGATGGTCCAGTGGAAGTAACCCTGCCTCTGGATACGGTCCCATTTAGTAAGCTATGCTTACCACCTGTGTGACTGGAGATTTTTGTTGACTTTTGGGCCAAACATTCTGCATTGGCAAAATGAAACGATTAGACTAGAATGGTCTCTGGGGTCCTTGCCAGGTTTAGATTTATGGTTTTAACTCCCCTCTCAATACCCCTAAGGTAGGTAATGTGTTATAATCTCTGTTTTACAGATGAAAAAACCAATAACTTGGAGAACGGAACTGGCTTGTCCAAGTGAGTGTTGTAGGCACCAAGTGATTTCTCAGGCTTATCATTCAGGGAGACCTTCCTGGAGTAGGAGGGAGTAGTATTTAACATTTAGACAAAAAGGATTGGGTTTAGCTGGCTGCCATATTGGAGGTGACCCCATTCCTGCCAGAGCACCTGAGTAAACGCTCCAGGTCTGGCCCAGGGTACAGCATGAAATGAGAGCATTGTGGCTAGGCAGGGCCAACCACCTCCCATCTTCCCGTTCTAATCCCAATTGATGTTCATTTCTTTCCAGTGCCTATGGATCCAAACATCTTGAGAAGTGAAGTTTTCATCCGCTTTTTTACACTGCTCCAGCAGGTAAGTTTTACTTTCCTTAGGGAGGTAACTAGTTGCCTACAGATATTGCCAATGATATGCTAGTTCAGAGAAGAGCTGGTTGTTACATTTTCAGTGTGAGCATTTTGAAAACTGGGAAATACTATCAATCAGAGCTTGAATTATTTAAATTTGATCAATCAGTCAATATTCATTTATTTATTTTCTGATTTTTAAAAAATTAATTTGTTTTCAGTTTTCTACAATAAGTTCCATATATCTTAGATTTTTTTCCTCCTCCCTCCCCCACATTCTCCCCTCCTACCCCTCTCCCTCCCTGAAATGGAGTGCAATCTTATATAGGTTCTACACATGTATTCTTATTAAATATATTTTTACCTTAGTCATGTTGCATAGAATAATTAAAATGAATGGAAGAAACCATGACAATAAAACAGAACATAAGACAAGAGAAAATGATCTGCTTCATTCTGTGATCCAATTCCATAGCTTTTTCTCTGGATGTGGAAGGCATTTTCCTCCAAGAGTCCATTGGGAAGTTTTTAGGTCCTTGCATTGCTGTGAAGGGCTAAGTCTACTGGAAAAATTCCTCGTACGCTGTGGTTGTTTCTGTGTAATGCTCCTTCCACTCAGCATCAGTTCATATAAGTACTTCCGGGACTCTCTGAAGTCTTCCCGTTCATCGTTTCTTATAGCACAATAGTATTCCATTACATTCATATACCACAGCTTATTCAGCCATTCCCCAGTTGATAGGCATCCCCTCAATTTCCAGTTCTTGGCCACCACAAAGAGAGCTGCTATCAATATTTTTATACATATGGGACCCTTCCCCATTTTTATGATCTCTTTGGGATACAGTCCTATTGCTAGGTCAAAGGGTATGCACATTTTTTGCAGACCTTTGGGCATAATTCCAAATTGCTCTCCAGAATGGTTGGAACAATGAATTAGTGTTCCAATTCTCCCACATCTTCTCCAACATTTATCATCTTCCTGTTTTGTCATGTTGGCCAGTCTGATAGATGTGTCAGTCAATATTTATTAAGTATCTACCTTGTGTCAGGCACCATCCTAAGTGCTGGGGATACAAAAAGGAGCAAAAGACAGTCCTTGACTTCAAAGAACTTACAATCTAAAGCTGGAGACAATATGTGAGCAAATACATACAAAGATATATATGATAAATAAGAAATAAGTAACAAAAGGTAAGACATTAAGAGGGGATATGAAAGGTAGGACTTAAGAAAATGGTGGAGAAAATAATAATAATAGCTAATATTTATATAGTGTTTATTATGTGCCTGGCATTGTGCTAAGCTCTTTTCAATTATTATCTCATTTGATCTGCACAGCAACCCTGGGAGGTAGGTGCTATCATTATCCTCATTTTACAGATGAGGAAACTGAGGCAAACAGGGCTTAAGTGACTTGCCTAGGGTCATACAGCTAATAAGTATCTGAGGTCAAATTTGAACTCATTTCTTCCTAACCCAAGACCTATGCCTCTACCCACGGCACCACCTGGCTGTTTATAATGCAGACTAAGCTTGAATGTGTTGCAATTACCTTTTTTTGAGAGTTGTTCGTTAAACATTTTCCAGCACATCATTGCCCTGAATCCTTTTTTTTAAACTGCTGGTTCTCTGTTTTTCTGGCCTGAAGAATCTAAACCCTTGGACACAGTTTATTTAGACTGGGAGAGAATTGATTTTTTCTCATCTTTTTTTTCTCTTTGGAGCTGGATATGATTGATAGAAATAAAGAAATTTCATGTAACAGGAAGAGTGCTGGTCTAGGAGTTCAGAAACCTGGCTTCCAGTGTTGATTCTGCCCCAACAAGGCATGTGACCACATACAATTCACTTTATTTTTCTGGGCCTCAGCTCTCTCCTCTGTAAAGTGAAGGGTTCCACTGAATGACCTCTAACATCCATTCTCAACTCTTGACTCTCTCTAATTCTCTGATCCTGAGAAAGAAAGGGATTCTGACTTGCCTGTTCTCTCCTTAAGTTGTCAGAGACCTTGTTCTGCTGTCTAAATCTTTTACATCTCCGAGCTGTAGCATGATGGAAGTAAGCCCAGTAGTGGAGGCAGTGTGGTTCAGTCGAAGATCCCTGGGTTTGAGACAGAGGACCTGAATTCAAATCCTGACTCTGCAACCTACTGCCTGGGCCACCAGTTAATGTTTCTGGGCTTCTATAGGTTCATCTAAAGATTTGAGAATGGGGGGTTGGGAGATTAGATTTGTTGTGTTAAGTCATTTGAAGTCATGTCCAACTTTCTGTGACCACATTTTGGAGAATTTTCTTGGTAGAGATACTGGAATGGTTTGCCCTTTCTTTCTCTAGCTCATTTTACAGATGAAGAAACTGAGGCAAACAGGGTTAAGTGACTTGCCCAGGGTCACACAACTAGTAAATGTCTGAGGCTACATTTGAACTCAGATCATCCTGACTCCAGGGCCAGCACTCTATCCACTACACCATGTTAGATTAGATGACTTCTAAATTACCTTCCAGCTCTAAGTCAATGTAAGAATTTTATGTAAGAATTTCTGATATAGATGACCTATAACAATTAATATAGCCTTAGAACAGTGTCTGAGGTCTTTCCTACTCCCTCCTAGCTCCTCGTACCTTTCTTCTGAGATAATCTATGTCTCTTGTATGTATGTAGTTATTTACATGTTGTCTCTGTCATTAGAATGTGAACTCCTGGAGAACAGGGACTGTGACCTTGTCTTTCTTTGTATCCCTAGAGAGCTTAGTACAGCACTTGGCAACACTGCTGAATGGGCATTGCCTCAGTCAAAATGAGACCTTAGTTTAAAAAGGCCAAGATCTCCCATTGCATCTTGGGCCATCTCCAGTGGTCCTGATCTACCACTGGCCACCGGACCCAGATGACTCTGGAGGAGAAAGTGAGGCTGGTGACTTTGCACAGCCCTGCCTCACTTAAATCCAATTCACTTGCATATCCTGGCATCAGTTCCCTGATGTCATGGTCCTCTTTGAGAATGAAGGACAAACAGCAAGAAGTGACCAGTAAATGCTGAGTGAGTGAGTGAGTGAGTATACTCAAATGTAGATACGTAAAGGCTGCCAGTTCATGTATCTGAGGGCTTTGAGAAGTGAAGTCTTCATGGGTTTGTTTCCATGGTGGTTGCTTGGCCACATGATGGGCAGCCTTACAGTCATGAGACAGAAGGTGAGTTCTATTTGAAAGTTCTATTTTCCTCTCTGAGCTTGGGCAGCAAACAACACCATCTTCTCCTCATCCTTGGCTTCTGGCATTCTCAGTAGGTCCAGACTCCACCGGCTCTGCTAGCTGAGCACATTAGTCATTCGGATGGTATGTAAGGGAGTGGTTTTCTGCTGGCTTCCATGTGCTTGTCTGAATAGCAAAGGACTGAACCAAAAAGCACAATTTGTCAGTGGATTTGAACTTCAGATGGGGGGAAGGGCAGGAAGAGAGGCAGGAGACACCACGTGAGGACAAGCGGGAGGTATCGATTTCTCCCTGCTTCCATGACCAATGTGTCACTCCTGTCATTCCTCAAATGAGTTAATATGCTGGGCTATGGACCCAGCTTTTAATTTATCTTAGCCCAGCTGAGACCAGGGAAAGCTCAAAGATTTTGGTGAAGATTTCAGAAGAGATAAAGATTGGGAGGAGGGTGAGGGAGAAGGCAAGCATCCTTTGAGTACTTTGTGCCTGTGGGGTGATCTGTCATGAGAGAAATGCTGGGCATTTGTTTCCTCACTAGGAAAAAATAAAAGGAGGTAATAGCTAAGGCTATAGAAAGCTATAGGGAGGACAGGGCTAAAGCTAGGCTGGAGAAGAATGCAGTAGTCACTTAAGGATGCTGGTGGGAGCTGGGAGTGAGCACTGAGCCTTGTCTTTGAGTATCACCAGCACCTAAGTACCAGATATGACACTGTTTGTAGTTCTAAACTGTGGGGGTGACTGAGTAGACATAGTAGTAAGTGTTTAATAGCCTTATAGATGGATAAGTAGGAGGGAATTCAGAGACCTTCCTCATTTTACAGAGGAGGAAACTAAGACCCAAATGCTTATTGGATTGGATAGAGAGAGCTGTCAGTCTTAAGCAATTAACTGTTAGGTCCTGGTGTGGGTTACGTAATATAAACAATACCAATACCTCCACCACCATCAACATTTATATAGTACTTATTATGGCTGTTCACTGTGCTGAACACTTTAGAAATATTATCCCATTGGATCCTTCCCAAAGCCCTGCGAGATATGTACTACTGTTATCCCCATTTTACAGATGAAAAAACTGAAGCAGAGGTTAAATGAGTTGACCAAAGATACACAGCTAGTAAGTGTCTGTGGCTGGATTTGAGTTTAGATATCCACTGAATCACCTACCTGCTTAAGTGCTTGGGTGGCCATTACCCCATGAGAATGGCTGTTTAGGGAGGACAGATAGGATTAAGTTTGGAAAAATAAGATCCTACAGGGCCTTAGGTAACTGAATCAAGCCGACCGTGGTTGAGAGGGAGGCTATGTCGGGGTCAGAGCAATAGTAGACAATGGGTGGGACTTGCATAGCAATACATTGTTAAATGTTTAACAATTGGCCTCTGGGGGGAAAAATGTACATTGACACACTTTTATCTTCATCATTAACATTCTCTCCTTCACTTTCTTAATTTTAGACAGTCAACAAAACAATAAATCAAGCCTTAGCATTTACCAACTGCCAAGATAAAATTGTTCACGCTGAAAGTTTAACATTCTGCTCTCATGAGCTAGTTCAAGCTAGGTCCAGCCTACCGCTGGATTTATGACACATGTAAGGGGGTACGTTGAACAGGGACTTACCAGTCTCAACTTCACTGATGCTGCTTTCATCTTTTTGGCATGTTTGGCATGGAAACATACAGTCTTTACTAAACAAGTGTTTGTTTGCCAAAAAATTATAGGTCTAGGTTGGGGAGCAATTTTAAAGGGGGCTGGTTTTTAACCATTTTTGTGTATGTCTGGGACCCTTTGGCAATCTGATGAAACTAATAAACCCTTTATCAGAATAACATTCTTAAATAATTGAAAGAAATGCTAAATGTTAAGAGGCGAATAACAATTAAGCTGTGATTATTTTTCCCATCCAGTTTAACAGACTCACTGAAATCTATCTCGCAGACCCTAGGACATGGTCTCTAGGACCCAAGCAATCCGTGCTTAGTCATGTCTGTTTACTATGTCATCAGTGATTGGGATAACAGTATAGATAACATACTTATCAAATTTTCATTTGGAACAAAGTCAAGTCAAACCAAGTCAACAAGCATTTCCTATGTGCCAGGCACAGTGTTACATGCTGAGAATATAACTTCTAACAAAAATGACTGTCCTTGCTCTCAAGTAGTTTACATTTTAATGGGGCAAGATAACACCCAAAAGGGCACTAGGGCATAGTGGTGAAATCTAGAGAATGAAAGATGGCTTGTATGGATCTTTCTTCAAAATGGAGGTTCCAGGAGGAATCAGTAAGTGGGAAAGGGGATTCTCTGGGGCAAAGGGAGGAAGCATGTGTCATGGTGTGGAAGTCCAGAGAATGAAGATTGGGAGGCATAGTTAGCAAACATAAAAAAAACCTTGACAAGCTAGGACATGGGGCCAAAATGAATAAGATAATTGACTAAGATGAAATCTGATAGGATAACTGTTAAATCAACTGTAAACTTGAGTTCAAAAAATCAGTTTTATAAGTGGGAAAAGAATGGCTAGATAGAGAAAGAGCCGGAGGTTTTAGTGGATTACAAAATTAATATTGAGAGTCAATAATGTGAGGCAGCCAGATGATACCATGGTGAGTGTTGACCTTGGAGTCAGGATGATCTGAGTCAAATCCTACCTCTGCTACTTATTACCTATGTGACCCTGAGGGAGGGTAGGTGGGTAGTAGATAGATTTTTCAGCCTGGAGTCAGAAGACTTATCTTCCTGAGTTCAAACCCATCTTTAGACACTAGCTATGTGACCCTGGGCAAGTCACTTAACCCTTTTTGCCTTAGTTCCTTCATCTGTAATGAGCTGGAAAAGAAAATGGCAAAGCACTCCAGTATCTTTGCCAAGAAAACCCCAAATGGTGTCATGAACAATCAGACACGACTTAATAACAGTAACAACAAACAACAAATCACTGTGACTGTGACTGGAGGCTTTTAGCACCATCTGTGAAATCTGGCTTTGAGGAATGAAAAGCTAGAAGCAGAGTGTGTGTTTGTGTGTTTGTGTGTGTGTGTGTGTGTGTGTGTGCACGTGTGTGTGCGTGCGTGTAGGGAGGAGAGCTGGGGGCGTCTCTGAACCTAAATCAGGGTGAAGTGACTTGCCCAAGGTCACACAGTTAGTAAATGTTGGAGGCTAGATTTGAACTTAGCTCTTCCTAACTAACAGGCCTGTATTCTGCCCCTCTGAACCTATATATTAAGCCATGTCCACTGTGAATTTTCTTTGGGCTTTAGAGTCATTGGTCTAAGTGAAATCATTAGCCCCGGAAACTGGCAAATTCTCCTCCATTACAGTCAGTCAGTCAACAAAACATTTATGAAGTGCTTATTATGTGGTGTCAGGCACTATGCTAAGCACTGGAGATCCAAAGAAAAGCCAAAACATTGCTCTTAAACTTAAATAGCTTACATTCGAATGGGAGTGGACAATAGATAAATGACTAGGTATGTACAATACGTATACAGAACGGTTGCAGAGCAGTCTGAGACGGGGAGGCTCTAAAAGATGGGGTGGCCAGGAAAGGCCTTCCGTATAAGGGAGAATTTTGACCGAGTCTTGAATGAAGCTACAGAATGAAGAGGTGGAGATGAGGAGGGAGAGCATTCCAGGCATCATTCTGAAGACAGAGTATCTTTTAAGAGGAACAGCCAGTGAACCAGTGCAGCTTTGTGAAGGGAGTAAGGCGTAAGAAGATTGGAAAAGCAGGAGGGGATCACGTGGTGAAGGATTTTAAAAGTTGAAAGGATTTGACGCTGGAGGTAATTGGTGAGCTCATTGAACAAGTGATCAGATGTGCCCTTTGGAAAAATCACAATGGCACCTATGTGGGGGATGGATTGGAGAAATTTGAGGCAGGAGACCAATTTAAAGGCTGCTGTAATATTGCACCTGAGAGGTGATGAGAACCTTCTACACTATTAAGAAAGCTTCTTTTTCACATAGTGAAATGTTGTTGAGTTATTTCAGTCATGTCAGACTCTTTGTGACCCTCTTTGGGATTTTCTTGGCAAAGAAACCTGGGGTGGTTTGCTATTTCTTCTCCAGTTCATTTTACTGATGAGGAAACTGAGGCAAACAGGATTAAGTGAGGGTCACACCACAGCTAGTAAAGTGTCTGAGGCCAGATTTGAACTCATAAAGATGTAGGCTCTAGCCACCAAACCCTCTAACTGCCTGCGTAGAGGAATGCTTGCGTTCAAATTACAGCTCCATTGGTGGTTTAAAGTTTTTTTCTGTCTTTTCACAACCCTTCCAACGTTGTCAAGTCCCATCTTTCACAATTTTCTGCGTCTGAGATGAAACTTCGGAGTTGTTTTGATTTGCATTTCTCTGGTCATTAGTGAGCTGGAGCATTATTTCATATGGTTTTTAATTGTTGGCAGTTCTTCTGATTTGGATTTGCATTTCTCTTGTGATTAGTGAGCTCTTCAATCATCTTTTCAGTCATGCCTGGCTCTTTGTTCCCCCATTTGGAGTTTTCTTGGCAAAGATACTGGAGTGGTTTGCCATTTCCTTCTCCAGCTCATTTTACTGATAAAGCACTGAGGCAAACAGGGCCCCTAGTAAATGATTAAGGCCAGATTTGAACTCATGAAGATGAGTCTTCCTGACACTCCATCTACTGTGCCACCCAGCTGTCCCTATGATTAGTGAGTTGAAGCATTATTGTTAATAATTTGCGATTCTTTTGAGAACTGCTCATTCATGTCATTTGATTATCTGTTGGGAAATGGCTTTTGGTCATCTATGGTTCCATTACTTGCCTATGTATCTTGGATATCAGATCCTTATCAGAGACAGTTCGTCTAAATATTTTTCCCCATGAGACTACTTTTCTTCTGACCCTAGTTACATTAATTTGTTTCTACAAAAACTTTTCAATTCATGTAACTGAAATAATGTGTTCTATTTTTTATAATCACCTCTCTCCCCTGTTTGGTTAATAATTCACCATTTAGCCATTTCTGTGAAAGTCACCTAATCTTGTTTTCTTGAGTTTTTTTAACAGTATGATTGCTAACATTCAGGTAATATTTATGTTTTGAATATATCACATCATGGTTTGCAAGCTATTTGCCTAAACCTAATTTCTGCCAGACCATTTTCCAGTTCTTCCAACAGTTCTTATTAATTGGGGAGTTCTTTATAAGATAATTTATATTTTTGAGTTTAATGAATATGAGGTAATATTGAGTTCAGGTTTTTTTGATTCTTCCTTGCCTAGACTGTTCTATTGATTTTTTCTATTTGTTTTAACCAGCATCAAATAATTTTGTTACTGTTTCATAATATAATTCAAGGTCTAGAGTGCTCTTCCCCCTTCATTCCTACTTTTTTCATTATTTCCCTTGATAACCCAGCTCTTCTGTTCTCCAAATGAATTTTATTATCTTGTCTAGCTCTGTAAAGTAGTTAAGTTGGTATTACACTAAATCGTAAATCTGCAAATTAATTTAGGTAATATTGTCATTCTTTTTATATCAGTGTGGCCCAGCCTTCAGCCCTGAATATCCCTCCAATTATTTGAATTCTTTAATTATTATTTTGTAATTATAGCTATACAGGTATTGAGTAATTGACTTCCATATATTTTTGATATTTTGTAGTTTTGTTTTGAAGAGGACTTCCCTTTCAACTATTCGTTCTTAGATTTTGTTGTTGCTATAAAGAAATACTATTGATTTGTGTATGTTTGTTTTGTTATCTATTACCTTACTGAAGCTGTTAAAACAATTTTTTTAATTTTAGTAATTGATTCCTTACTCACATTCTCTCTCTCCTTTTCCCTCCTTTCCTCCCTCCCTCTTTCTCCTTTCTCCTCCTTCTCCCTATCTTTCCCTGCTCCCCACTCTCATTTCCATGTTGGTTTCTTTAGAAATTTGCCCTGTTCTACACTGCAATTTCTTTCTGTGTCCTCTGATTATCATTTTTGAGTGCTTCCCACCCCCCTGGGCTCACCTCCTCTGTAGAATCTTAATTCATGGGATTCTCTCTTTCTTGTGTCCTTACCCCTTTGAAATCTGCTCTACAAAAATCTAGATTGTGTCTAATATCAAATTATGTCCAGCTTTCCTTTTACCCCCTTAACAGAAGCTCTCAGATAAAATAGTCATTTCTCCCCAAAGTTCCCATCATCTCTACTTCAAAGACTCCTTACATGTGTCTTGGCTCTTCATTCTCCAGACCCTATCTCCACCTCACCTTCTCTCCCTAGTTTTGGAACCATAATCAAACCTGCACAGTCATGATCCCTGGGGGAAGGGGAAGAGAAGACACATTTATTAAAAATTTACTATGTGCCAGGCACTGCGCTAAATGCTTACAAATATATTCTTATTTGAGCCTTAGAACAATTCTAAGAGGTAGATGCTATTATGGTGTGTGTGTGTGCATGTTATGTCTAGACACACATACACTATATACATATACACATACACATATATATATATATATACTTTTCCCTTTTATTTTCACATTAATACATATTTTTAAAAATTAATTATTAACAAATAATTTAATAATGAAAAATAAAATTTATGTATCTAAAAAACCAGCCAAACATACAGCACACTTTGCTTTTTTATTTGTCTCCCAGGCTCTTAGCCTAGCACTTGGCATATGGTAAACAATTAATAATGACTTTTTTCTTTCATTCAAAGGGTAATTGTGCAACATCTACTATGTTAAAATATGACAGGGTTTCCCAAACCAAAGTATACTGTGGACCAATAAATATCTAAGGGAAGGGGAGGGGGAGGAACTACAGGGGGGAGAAATGGGTCTGGGATAACAGAGCATAGGAAGCAGTCTGTTTTAAAAATTTATGACTTTTTAAGACATAACACAAGTTTACTGAACAGCAAAATCAGCGATCTACAGCCAGGAATTGGAAATTATTTTGGAGGTGATGAGAATGGATCTTTATATTTATATTTAGAAAGTATATTTATAGTATGCATATATTTGTGTATGTGTAACATACTGTATGCATATGTGTGTGTATGTATGTATATATATATACACATATATATACATATATATATATATATGGAGAGAGAGAGAGAGAGAGAGAGAGAGAGAGAGAGAGAGAGAGAGAGAGAGAGAGAGAGAGAGAGAGAGCCAATCCTTTAGGTTTAGAAACCAGGAGATTCTGGCTCTAATACTAGAAGCCTCAGTTTCTTTATCTGTAAAATTTATATGATAGTATTTATAAGGGTGAACTCCAAAAGCTGTTTAGGCTTTGCCACTTTATCTACGTATGGGAAACTACAAATGTGGCTAGGCAGGGAGAAAAGACAATGACCTTGTTTCCTGGACTTTGCTTTGTCCCAGTCTACATTGGAGAAAGAAAGAGGTTTGGAGTTGAAAAACTGGAGAACCCTAGGGCTCTTGGGCAGTTATTGGGTGAAGAGCCTTCTACTTCAGATATTTAAATAAGGAAGCATATGCTTACCATAAGCTAGAGTCTTTTCAATATCTCCCTGTCTACTGGCTACTTACCTACTGCCTACAAACATATCCAGTGTCTTCTCTATCCTCAAAAATAGCCTCATTTGATCCTTTTATTCCTGTTAAATATCATCCTAAATCTCTCTTCTCTTTCATGGAAAAACTGTTTGAGAAGTCTGTCTGTAATCAGTGCCTCTCTTTCCTTCCCCTACTTCTCTTAATTCTCTGCAGTCTGACTTCTGACCTCTTCATTCAGCTGAACCTGCTCTATCCAAAGTTACCAGTGATCTCTTATTTGCCAAATCCAATGACATTTTCCAATCCTCATTCCTCTTGACCTCTCTGCAGCCTTTGACACTACTGATCACCTTATTGATATTTTCCTCTCGCTCCATTTTTGTGATCCTATTTTCTCCTGGTTCTCCCCCTACCTGTCTGACTGCTCCTGTTCAGTCTCTTTGGTTGGATGTTCACCCAAATCCTGCCTATTAGTCATGGGTGTTCCTCCAAGGCTCTGTCATGGGCTATCCTCTTCTCTTTCTATACTATTTCACTTAGTGATCTCATCAGCTCCCATGGATTCTTCTCAAATCTACTTTTCAAGCCCTAACCTCTCTCTTGACCTCGTCTTACATTTCCAACTGCTTATTGAATGCTGGGTATTCCATAGATATCTTAACCTCCACTTATCCAAAACTGATCTCATTTTTTCCCAAATCCTCCCTTCTTCCCAACTTCCCCATTACTGTTGAAGACACCACCATCTCCTCAGTCGCTCAGACTCAGAACCTAACTGTCACTCTCTACTCACTCTCAACAGCCATATCCAATCTGTTGCCAAAGCCTGTTGCTTTCTCTCTACAGCATCTTTCCCATATACCCCCTTTTCTCCTTGGGCACTGGCACCACTCTAGTACAAGTCCTTATCGCCTCACAACCAGCCTGTTGTAATAGCCTGCTGGTAGGTCTGCCTGCCTTGGGTCTCTCCCATCAGTCCATCTTCCACTCAGCTGTCAAACAGATCTTCCTAAAGTGAGGTCTGACTCCATCACCCCGCTATTCCATAAACTCCGGTGACTCTCCAGGGTGAAATACAAATTATCTCTGGAGTCCAATATAAATTTTTCTGTTAGCTTTTAGAACCTTTTCATGACCTGACCCCCTATTTCCATTTTAATTTTCTACCATCCAATGACTCAGGGTTCTTTGCTGTTTCTCCACTCTATCTCCCTAACCCAGACATTTTCACTGGCGACTTCCCATGACTGCAATTCTCTCCCTATGTATCCTGGCTTTCTTCAAGGACCAGATAAAATTCCAGCTTCTACAAGAAGCCTGTCCCTGATCTCTCTCTTTATGATAGTGCTTTCCCTTGTCATTTCCAATTTTTCTTTAGATATATTCTTTTGAGTAGTTTTTTACTTGCTGGCCTACCCATTAGATTGTTACTTTTTTAGCCTTTTTTTTTGTATCACCAACTTAGCTATGTCTGACACATAGTAGGCACTTAAATGCTTTTTGACGTATTGATGGCTTGACTCAACAGAGGACTTAAGCCTGAGGGTACTATATAATGTGACTTATTTTTAATATCATTATCTTATGATGGAAGGAGTGAATATTTATTCAGCATCTGCTATGTGCCAGCCATGGGGCTAAGCACTGTACAAATATTATCTCATTGATCCTCACAACAACCCTGGGAAGCAAGTGCTATTATTAATCCCATTTCACAGTTAAGGGAATTTAGGTAGAAGTTAAGTGACTTGCCCAAGGTCACACAGCTAAATATTTGAAGTGGAATTTGAACTTGGGTCTTCCTGACTTCAGAGCTCTATTTGTTTATTCCTAAAAGGCATTCTTTCCATGCCCTCAAGAATATTAGTAATGATTAATTAGATTAATTAATTAATTAGATTTTATTTATCTAAGGACATTTTGTCTGGGATATTCTAAAAGGGATACATGCTTCAAGGTAGGAGTTACGCTAGATCCTTTCTCATGTCAAGATTTTTTGAAGACTCATCCATGGTTTTCTGTGTTGTATGGGAAGGTTCAGTGTGTATATGGTGGAGGATGGTGTTGGGGGTTGGAGGGATCTGTGTGTATGGGAGGGGAAAGTACTGTGAGAAATAGCTGGTGTGAAAATAAAAGGCAAAGATAAAACTTCAATTTTAAAAAGTCAGCAGTGTAGCCCTTTTAAGAAATCAATGATCTTTATGCAGTTTTCTGAATTTTTTCATTCTTGGTACATAAAGATATTGTCATTTTAGATTTATAAGTCTCCAGAAGGGAGAGTTTTGTGAATATTTATTTTGCTTGTTCTGCACCTCTTTGAAAATGTCATACGCAGGCAGCCACTTAATAAATACTATTTGATGACAAAGACAAAAAAATGACTTTTATGTAAAATGCAAAAATCGTCAATCAACCCAAGGGAGTTAGAAGAAAAAAAACCCAGAGTCATCTATATTCCGTAATTCCTTACCCTCATGACATAGAGTAAAACACTGCCACCAACCAGGCACCGAGGTTGTTTGCTTCCCACATGCCTGCAGATGTGTCCTACCTAGCTTGTGAAAGATGAGGGCAGAGGGATCTTGGGGAAGACTTTGTGAAGCTTATTTTGTTACTCTTGGTTACAGGACACATTTAAGATCACCACCAAGAAAGCCTTTCTGGATATATTTCTGCCTGATGGAAGAAGTATCAGAATTGAAATTCTAACCTCTGACACTGCTGAAAGAGTCCTAGAGGTAGCCCGCAACTACCAGTTGCCACCTGTGAAACTCATAATCCTGTAGAGGAAATCAAGTTTAGATATAATCTGGTTGAGATGGTAAATTCAGTCACAATTTGCTTGTGGACCTTAGTATATTATTTTCCCCCCCTCAATGATATATTTATTTCTTTGGGAATGTCTGGATTGTCTGAGAGATTTGTGGTTTCTGTCCATCACTAGGGAAATTTTCAGTTTCAATATTTGTGTCCAGCTCAGTTTTAGGGTCTTTTCTTTGATCCGTCCTCAAGCTGTAGTTAGCTTAAAACTGAATATCCTCTAAAATGCCCTGAAAATAGCTAAAAGGATCAGGAAGAAGGAAGACTAGCTGCTTAATGTGTACACAAATGATGTCATAATACTTGAAATTGATATGGGAAGGGCTTGAGAAATTATGATCACTATATATATCAACCAGTATGTGGAAATAATAATAGCTCACATTTGTAAAGAGCTTTTACATATGTTATCTCATTTGATCCTCACCATCCCGTTAAGATAGGTGCTATTATTATCCCCATTACGCAGTTGAGGAAACTGAGGTTAGGAGAGGAGAAAGTGATTTTCTAGGGTCACATAACTCACAAATCCTGAGGCAGGATTTGAATTTGTATGTGTGTATCCAAATCCAAAATTCTACCCACTGTAACCTTGGCTAAGATCCCTGAAACCAATGTCTCTTTGCTTTTATCTGCCTGATTCTGTCCACACACATCAATATATTTTGCTTTCATTCTAGTTTCCTGAGGGCTCCAAGGACAAGATAGAGAGAGTTTTGATGGTCTAAGGTCAAGTTACCATAAGGATGAGACCAGAGCTTAAACTAAGGATAGCAAAAGTAGATAGTGGCCCAGGGCACAATATAAATGCATGAAGAAGGGTAGGGGCAGAAATGCAAATGGAGCAACTTTTGTTATTTTTTTTTACACAAAAGGCATTTTTTCAAAATATACCCCTTCCCCCAATCCCCTTATAAATAGCAAAATAGTGGAAGATAGTTAACAGAAAAGGAGTCTGTGTCCTTTAGCTTGGATAGTAATGCACCAACCCTGACCATTGGATTTGACTAGAATTTTGCTGCCTCTCTATATAGTGACTTCATTTATATTGTTCTGGTTATTGTGTATGATGTCCTATCTTTGCCTTCTTTCTTTCCTTCCTTCTTTCTTTCTTTTTCTTCCTTCTTTCCTTTTCTTTTTTCTTTCTTTTTTCCCTTCCTTTCCTTCTTTTTTCTTTAACACAAATGATTAGAGGTTATTGCAACAATAAATGTTGCCATCATTTAAACTTACAACCAAAAACTCATTTTATGACATGTAGAATCATGTGGAGCAATATTATAATTAAGCATAAATGATAAGAGGTTCAAATAGCTATGATTCGTATTTTTTAACATGACCATGACATATTTTTAGGGTTTTTCTCTATTTTCCAGTATTTGTAGTTAGTGCCAGTGGTTTTAAAATTTTAATTTAATATTTCAATAAACAAAAATCTACTTTCTTTCACTTGTGATGTCTTTGGTTAATACTTCCATTTCCATCCCTCTCACCCATGGGGGAAAAAAGGAGAAGACAAACAAAACTCCTGAAACAAACGTGAATGGTTGTCAGACAAATTCCTGCATTAGCCATCATTTAAGTCTTATCATATTCTCCTGAATTCTTCATATTTGTCATCCCTATACCTCAGTAATATTCCATTAGATTATGTTTAACCATTCTTCAATTGTTGGGGACATATTTTGTTCTCAGCATTAACATAAATATTGCTCTGACTGTTTTAGTTCATCTAGGTCTTTCTTACAGTCAGTACTTCCTTGATTTAATATTCCAGTAATAGAATAAGGAAATGTGAATGACTGAGTAACTTTTCTTGCATAGTTCCACATTGTTTTCTAGAATGGTCAGACTAATTCATAATTTCACCATATCTTCCTTACTTCCCCATAGCCCCTTCATCTATGAGTTTTCTCATCTTTAAACATCATTGCTAGTTCTAAGGGCATTGTTAGAAATTACTTTCTATAAATTAACTTATCTTAATGGCAGAAAGTACTTTCTATGTGTTGTTTAGGTTGTGTCACAATGAAAGGCAAAGTCCTCTAGTGGCAGAGCAAAGAACATTGGATTTGTAGTCAGAAGACATATGTTCAAATCTTGGTTTTGCTTCTTACTACTAGTTTGATGTATGGATAAGGTTTTTGTTTTTTTGTTTCAAAGTCATCATTTATAAACTCAGTTAGAGTAGATAATCTCTCAGCTTCCTTAGAACTGTAAATCTGGTGATGCTATGTTAATAACCCACAGTGGGCATGGTGAAGGAAAGGAAGCGATTTTGAGACCATGCCTTCCTTGGGGGCACAAATGCTGAGTTCCAGCCAGGAATGAGATGCAAAATGCTGGAGAAACATTTAAGAATATAGACTAGTGAATGCAATTTTAAGAAAAAGATATTACATGTAAGTAGCATGGGGCATTTTGGAACTGTTTAGGTCAGTGGTGGGGAGCCTATGACCTCCAGGTCACATACGGCTTTCTGGGTCCTTGGGTGTGGCTTTTTGACTGAGTCCAAGTTTCACAGAACAAATCCTTTTTTTAAGGGGATTTATTCTATGAAGTTTGAATTCAGTCAAAGGGCCACACCTGAGGACTTAGAGGGCCACATGTGGCCTTGAGGCTGCAGGTTCCCCACTCCAGTTTAGATAGAAATGACACAAAAGTTATTGAAAGTTCATTTTTAACTGCTTTGGGCTATAATCAAAATGATTATACAGTTTTCAGGGAGTTAACGTGGTATCATGGAAAGCGTATTGGATTTTAGGTCGGAAACTCATAAGTTCAAATCCAGGCTCTGCTATAAACTTCCTTGGTGACCTTGGATAAGCTTTATGAACCTCAGTTTTCTCATCTCCAAAATGCGAGGATAGAATGAAATATTTCTGGGTGCCTACCAATGGTGAGAAATGGGGTGTACCCTCTTACTCAATCATTCAAAAAATATTAACCAAGCATCTACTGTGTATAGCATTGTGCTAGGAACCTGGGAATTGAATAAGACCTGGACACTATCCTCAAGGAATTTTTATCTCATGGAGGAAATAAGAAATATACACATGAATAGCTAAATAATGTTTCTTTTTCTTAATTTTTTTTCTCTCTCTCTCTAAGTGTCTATCCTCCCTTGTATTTATAAGCAAGATATATTCAGGATAAAATGGGAGTGGTAGGGCAGGAGGAAGTAGACCATGATAAGATCTATATGTCTGTCTGTCTATCCTTCTATTCTATTTGCCTTATAGGGTTGTTTGAGGCTTAACAGAGATTCTACTTCTAAATCACTTTATAATCCTTAAAACACCTTATGAATTCTCCTGCGTCCTTCCACTGTTACTATATAGGACAACATCATCCTTCCATTTCCTCAGACTTACAACCTAGGAGTCATCCTGGATTTCCCATTGTCTCTCAGCCCCTGTATCCATGCTGTTACCAAGGCCTACTGATTTCATCTTTGCAGCATCTCTCATATATGTCTTATCTCCTCTGACACTGCTACCACTCTAGGGCAGGCCCTCGTTACCTCATTCTTGGACTATTGCAATGGTCTGCTTTTGGGTAACCCTACCTCAACTCTCTGCCCACTACAATCCTTTCCCCATTCAACCACTGAAGGAATTTTCTTAAAACACAGGTCTGATCATGTCAGTCCCACTTCCTGACTTCCTATTGTCTCCAGAATCAAATACAAAATTCTTTGGCATTCAAAGCCTTTCATAAACTAGTGCCCTTCTACCTTCCCAGTTC